>CM029927.1:15730497-16425497 GCA_017639245.1 Myiopsitta monachus | reverse complement strand
TAGTGGTAACACCACCACCACTCTTCCAAAGAAAAAGCATCAGAAATGCATGTGTGAGCATTGCATAGTTTAGGTTATTGGTGTGACCTTGGTATATAGTTGTCAGAGGGTGGGAACCTCCAGCAGAAGTTAGACTGCTGGGACTTGATGACTGTATCCAGCAAGCACATTTTTCAGAGTCCCTGTAACATCCAACTCTTTCATTAGATACAGGCTCTCACAATAAACAGCATAATTTCATAGACTCCCCTGCATCAAGGAAGATGTATTTTCCCACAGTAGTAATAATCTCTTTTTCTAAGACTTGGTGATTCTGCAGCCTTCTGAGACTTTCCTCCCCCCACACCACTTACAAGCCCTATATTTAGACATCCTGCACAATAGCAGAGCTCTGCATGTAGTGCTGCTCTTATTACTGCTCTGTGCTGTGTCATCACTGAACAGATTTTATCAGAGTTAAATCCTTAGGCATTTTAAAGTATTGTAGGAGTTCTTCATGGACAATGTTACAAATGCCAACATTCAAAATATATGCGATGACAGTAAAGAGTATTCCAGTGGCTGGCTTAACTTTCCATTAAAGCTGGCAGCAATACTTCCAATTTTGTCTTTACTTAGAAGAGTGAAGGTCCCTTTATGAAGCTTTGGAGTACCTGTGGAGTATGAATGTGCTGTCAGGCAGAAGTATAGTATATTACTTACATAGACAATTTAATCCATTCAGTCACCTCTCCTAGAAACAGACAGCTGTGTTTTATGTTGTGTCATACACTGAAATTTTGTCTACATGGGAAAGCTAGTTAACTGTAAACTTCGTTTAAAGTATGTAACTGTTTGGTATTAGTGCACCGTGTTATCATACAATATACATTTGTCCCGGTTTCAGCTTAAACCGTGACAGTGTTAAACGTAATTTGTTCCACTGATAGTGGAGCAAACTCCACCCATGACAACACAGTTTAGACAAAGCTTTTCAAAAGTAATTAATTCTCATTCAAAGGTAGGTTGAGCTCATGCTTACTTAAAATCATTTGTGTTGGAAAAGACCTTTAAGATCACCTTGAAGAGTTCAACTGTTAATCCAGCATTGCTAAGTCCACCGCTAAACCATGTCTCTAAGTGCCCCATCTACACGTCCTTCAGATGTCTCCAGGGATGGTGACTCCAGCACTTTCCTGGGCAGCCTGTTCCAATGCTTGACAACCCTTTCGCTGAAGACATTTTTCCTAATATCTGATCTAAACCTCCCTTGGTAGAACTTCAGACCATTGTGTCTTTTCCTAGTCGCTTGTTACTTGGCAGAAGAGACCAACCCCATCTCTCTACACCCTCCTTTCAGGTAGTTGTAGAAAGCAGTAAGGTCTCCCCTGGGTCTCCTTTTCTCCAGGCTAAACAAGCCCATGTCCCTCAGCTGTTCCTCATAAGGCTTCTCCAGACCCTTCACTCTCTTTTTTGCCCTTCTCTCGACCCACTCCAGTGCTTCAATGTCTTTCTTGCAGTGAGAGGCCCAGAACTGACCACAGTATTGAAGCTGCGTCCTCACCAGCCCCGAGTAAAGGGGGACTTCCCTGATCCTGCTGGCCACACTGTTTCTGATACATGCCAGGATGCTAGTTGGCCTTCTTGACAATAGCCATGTGCTAGCAGAGAGCCTGACAGACAGTAGTTAGCTTTGCACATTCACGCTTTGTGCTAACTGCTCCCAGCCTTCCCTATGTAGACTTGCCTCAAAGTCCTTAGATTTTTCCATATAGTCTTTGGAGAAATTTGCCTTCTTCTCAAAAGAATTGTATTTGAAGTCCAGACATGCTAAGAAGTTGAAATGGCCATTTAGAGGAATGTAATTTCTGTATCCATGTCTTAAAGTTTTGCCATTTGAGAAAAAGTCACACCTTTAAAGGTCACAGAAGTCCCTTTCATAATAAGCACATGGTTATTTAATGTTTTGTTTTGTACTCTAACTGCTGTTTCCAATACTGAACTGTGTTAACAATTCTTCTAGTTGAAATGTCATCTTTACTTTTCTGGTGTCAGAATTCTCATTGGAATTTTTACCATCTCAATGTATTGTACTCCAAAATACTTTATTTGGGATTATAAAGCAAATGTGATGCTTTTGAGCATTACCCTTTCTGATGTTAAAAAAGTGTTAAAAGCATGTTTATTTCCTTCTTTGACTGCATCCACATAAATTAGCCAAATGCAAAAAAGCTGTGTCTTGTTACTGTGATTGAGTTACTAGGTTCTAATATACTGGGATTTGATGACTGATACTGATCATGGTATAGATCATGAAGTTCAACAGAGCCAAGGGCAAGGTCCTGCGCCTAGGTCAGATCAATGCCAAGCTACGGGAAAATGGATTCAGAGCAGCCTTGAGGGGAAGGACTTAGTGTTGGTTGATGAACATGACCCAGCAGTGTGCGCTCAAAGGCCAGAAACAAACTGTATACTGGACTGCATCAAAAGGAGTGTGACCAGCAGGTCAAGGGAGGCGATTCTGCTCCTCTACTCTGCTCTTGTTACTGCATTCAGCTGTGAGGCCCCCAACACAAGAGAGATATGGACCTACTGGAGCGAGTCCAGAGAGGAAAAAACCCTAACTATAGGGAGCTTATTTTGTGATCTTTCAGATACTGTCGTATATTGTAATGTTCATTTTCAAGTGAAGTTTCTACATCTTACTGCATTCATAAAAATGAAGAGCTTAACAGCTTTTTTTAATTAGGACTGTGTATGTGTTATTGCTAATAGAAGTATAAAAATAGCTTCTGTGTATGGTGTTAGGATGAGTGCATTGCAAATACACATAAAAGATTGTTATAGACTCTAAGTTCTTGAAGTTCAGCTGATCTGTGTCTTCAGAGTTTGCTTAGCAGAAATTTGAATGCAGCTTTCTTGGGAGAGTAACGGGGAGTGTATTCCTCTAGTCAAATGTTGCATTTTGGTTGTTTCAGTGTGCTGTTTATCAAGCTCTTCACAGGTGAGATCTGCAGTTTGTACTCAGTAGCTCTGGCCCAGGCCCATGTGCTGGCAGCAGGTTTTGCAGCAGGTCACAGGCACAGGTGAGCACTGCCCCTGAGCTCTTAAGCTGCACCTTGTCTAAGGAGAGGCAGAAAAATCTGCCTGCCAAAGTCTGTTGACAGACTCCAGCTCCAGCTTGTGAATTCAGTGCAGAAGGGCTGAATTATAAGCAGGTCCAGAAGCTATAGATCTTCACCGTGACCTACATGTCATCTTTACTTTTTGTTTGGTCAGGTACTGCCACTGCCTTTTCTTGAGCTTATTCTCTGTATAAGTTTTGCTTTAAATTGTACATAAAAGTTTCTAACTGTATTTAGGGGCCTTAATTATGAAGTACTGGCCCTTAAAAAAGGACTTCTTAATGTGATGATGAGGTCTCTTGTCTTCTCTCCAGTGTTTCAGTATAGTCATTATTTTTTCCCAGGCTCATGTAATTACCATTTTCCAAGGGATGTAAGCTAATACTTTGCCCCATGTATTCTGCAGACAGCTTAATAAGATGTGCCTTTTACTGTCCTTCTTATTTAGTAGAGATTGAGAGCTCCCTCTTCAGCCTGTCTGCACCTTAATTCAGCAAGGCAGAGGATTTAGAAGCTGGATAATAAAGATGAATGAACAATGGGAGGAAAGACTTGGGGTTTTTCCAGGAACTTGGAGATGAAGAAATGCTTTAGTCTGGGCTTGGGGTACTTTCACAAACTTCAGAGACAGGAGCTCTCTTAGTCAAAGTATGTTTGCTGGAAAGTGTCTGCATATGTATAATAATAATAATATATTCTGAGGAATTTTGTGGGACTGGCAACAAGGTAACAGTTGCAACAGTTTTAGGATAAGCCTAAAGTGTACATGCCTGAAGTTTACCTGCATAAATTTGAGGATAAGGCTGCCCCAGCCGTGTAGTAGGTAGTTGATTAGCCGTTGCTTTCTTTTAAAATGTGTAGAGTTTGAAGGTGTGCATGCACTCAAGTGAGAGCTCAGGAGCAGAGCTGTGGGGAGAACATTCTTGTCGTAGATACTGCTTGTGTGATTGATACAGAGGAAATGTCTAGAGGGGAGACTACTGAAAGGTATTTTGCTGAAAAGCTTTGCTTACTCACAAGATAAGTCAGCCTTTATACATAGTAGAAGATGCTTATATACTAATGTATCAGATACTGTGAACTTCAATACTGCATGATAGCCTTTATTTTAACAATGTAAGGTGATGCAGTGCTAATTACATTTGGGTGCTATGTAAGTGGTATCTTACAATACATAAGTGAATTTGTGACTAAAGGTGTTGATTTTAAGACTTGCTGTAAAAAATGCAGGAAAACTATCCATAGTAGAAAACCTGAAAAGTTGTTGCATTCTAGTTGTGAGGTTTGTAGCCTTTACAGAACAGTCAAACTCCCAAACAACTGTGCTAGAATAGTCTTCTTGCACAGGGAGAGGGGAATTGTCCTGTAGTAATAGTTATTACATATTGTAGCCTTAAATGCACTAATATTGCCAGTTGTTACGTACATACCCTTATTTCATTTAATATGTTCAGAAGGACATTCCGGCTTCATCTCTAATGTGGGTAATTATGTTCTCTTCTGGCATATTTTTCTTGCTCTCTGACAATGCTTATTTGATGAAGTCTGCCCTGTTGTCCTGACGGTATTTTCTAGGGGGGGGGAACAGCAAAGACATTTTGGCAGGTAGGAACAGGTGGATGTAGCTTGCTTTTTTTTTTATAGCTGGGGCTCTAGATTAGTATTTTTTTTTCACTCCTCGTTATTTTGCATTTGGCTCTGTTTACTACATGCCTTACTTCAAAACCAGATTGTTTATGTTACTTGTAACTCACATGGAAATTCCTCAGAAGTCTGTTTGTTAAATAATCTTAAGATGCTCCAGGTTTAAAAGAAAGTATTGTCTAAGAGATGCCGTTTTTTACATCCTGTAGGCCCTACAGGTTTATTTGTGCTTAAAGCAGGAAAGACCTGAAATCATTAGCAGTTTGGGATTAAGTAATGCACGAAAGTTGGCTCACAATGTAACTACAGTTGACCTACTACAGGGTAGTGAACTGCGCCATAATGACATTACTCTTCTCACAGATGTGATTTTATCAGGAAGCAGCGTGGTAATACTAACCACCAAAACCTGACTTGTTTATTGCTAGGATTTTCCTTGTTGCTTAAAAACAAAGGAACATCAGATACATGGAAGTTCGGTGGTTTTTTAAGGTAAAAGCAGTTATTAGAAAAGGGGTTCAAAAATCACACATTACAGTAAACCAAAAATGGAAGTAGTCAGGCAAAAATAAATGCTGGGACATTGTAATTTTGCATTATGTAAACAAGTGTCACCTTAATAAAAGCTACTCAAGTGAAGGCATGAAGTGAATGGGGATGCTTTGTTTCATAAGATGCAGGACACATGCCAAACAGAAAAATCCATTTGATTTTGTTTGTTTGTTTTGGGTTTTTTTGTTTTGTTATATGTGAATAGGTTGACTGGTCTGTGGAAAAATACTTAGGACATGTTTTGTTTTGCCAGAGACAAGGGTGAGGGCAGGATCATTGCAGAGGCTGAAAAGTTTCTTTATATTCATCTTCCTGGATGTGAATGTTGAGGAAATATTTAACAGAGACCTGTACTATTCATGTGGTAAAATGAGGTTGTTTAGGAGACTGAGAAGGGGCCAAACAGAAGGTGCTGGCATAGTAGTTGATACTTCCGCAGGGAGCTTCCCTTGAAAAGCTAGACAGTGTTCATTGAAAAGCTACAAGGAATTTAGAAATGCAGTAGCTGAGCAATTGACTAAAATATGCAAACTTCATTACAATGCTGTTCTGAAGAACAAATAGGGTAGCAAACATGCTCATCTTGTTAAACTGCTGTTGGAGTGTATGGATGCAAGAGAAGTGAGGAGGTGATTCTGGAGAATTTAAGTGTGATTTGGTTACTCTGTCCTACCAATAAAACTGACTGCAACAGTAAATTTTAAGCTGGTTATAAAACAACCGAATTACTATGTTGGGTAAACAGTCTCCACAATAAACTCAGTTCCTTTAAGCCTCTGAGCAAAATAACAGATATGAGAGTGTACTATTAAATTAATTATCCTTCCTTAGATTACTAGAGAAAATCCCCTGTTAAGGTAATTAAAAAAAAAAAATAATTCCTGAGCATAAATGAGAACTGATTGCAAGAGGAAAATGTGCTGGGAATAACTGCTCTGAGTTTGTTGTTAGAAAAGCCAATTGTCAATACATGGGGAAAAAAAATAAAAGTGTGTGCTGCTTTGTCTAGTTGTGTATCAGGTCTCCTTAAAAAGACTCTTTCCAAAAGCTCTTTTCTTTACTCTTAGAACTGTAAGTATCTTTTCCCTATGAGCAATCCTTTCAGAAGGAAAGGAGAATGAAACATCATCACAAGACTTAACACTCGAGCTGTTTATTTCTGCTGAAGTGAAACCAGCAGATTTCTAGGTCTGCGTTTCAACTGGTGCATCTCATTAACATCCTGGAGGAGTGATGTTAAAAATTCAGTATCCATCTCAGTTAAAAGGGTCCACCATTTGTCCTTTCCAAAACCGACAGAAGGTCAAGTCCTTCATTTAAGCAGTGTAGATAAGTTCCTGAACTGACTTGTTTTGTTTCTCATAAAAGATACGAGGAATAGCTTGGTTTATATTTTTTTTTATCATTATTTATTAAAGCCTGTTCTCAGCCTTGAAAGAACAGGCAAAGCTTCAAACTACACTTTTGTTTGATAATGACTAAGTCCATACAAGAGGTTCTCAAAACAATTCTAAAGAGCCGAGATGGATAACTGGGCAACTTCATATCAGCTCAGAGTTGCTGTTGACATTTTTATGGCGGCATATGGAAAGACTAATTTGAAAACTCATAAGGCATTTCTGAACTTGAAAGCTTTACCAATAAAATATTGGTAATATTCCCAGTTTAACTGGGAAGGCGTATGAGAGGTGTAGGCTTGATGGTAATGCATATTAAAAGGGGCTACCATGCCTTTTTGTAGTTCTTTTTGCTTGGTGTGGAAAAATAAAGGAGAGTAGAGAGCAATTCATTGAGGAAATAAAGTGATAGGATTGGAGGCGAGACTAGCTGGCTTTCAAGGAACTTTGTAAAAAAAGAGAAGAGTATAGGACAGCAAACAGAAAATGGTCCAGGTTAAACAGTCTGGAAAAGGGTGTGACAAATGGCCAGCATGTGCACAGGCATAGGAAATAAGCTTCAGGAGGAGTGGGAAAATCCATGTAGAGGCTACAGTGTATAGTCATTTCCTTGCTGGTTGAGCTCTATGTTGAAGCCTGGAGCAGAAGCAAGCTTGGGCTGATCTTCTGAAGGTGCTGCTCCCTGGCAATTAAGCCTGCTTTGGGAAGTCAATTAGTGAATCACTGGTTTGGGAACTGTGCAGTCCAAAGGCAAAGAGCCTAAATCTATTTGAGGGGAAGTACTTTGTGGAGAAAGGAGCTGGATTAAGTTTGTGTTTTGTTCTTAAAAACAAAACCAACAAAAGCAATTCTTGTTTTATTGGGAGATTTCTTTGTCTGTAAGCAAAGGGCTTTTTTGGCTTGAAGGCAAAATTGTTCAGTTGCTCTAAAGACGCATTACTTCTGGCAAGTCAACTTCACCATAGCAAAAGTTTTAACAAAAAAATCTGAAATATTGTGATTTCACGAGCTAAGCCCTGCTTAGAGTAAGACATTCTATTTTCGTTCAAAAGACAAATACAGAAATCTGCAGATGGGAAGCAGAATTATCTGGAAGTAAAAAGAAAAATGTAGGAAAGATTTATAGTTTAGGGGGAAGACAAGCGTATGAGAAAGTTTGGTGCCAATTGTTATAATGCTTTTCTTACATAAGTCATTAATGTGATTCTGTTTGTCTTACAGCCTAAGAACAAGGTGATTAGCAAATGAAATAGAAAGGAAATATGTAAAAGTCATTAGCAAAAGGAGAAAGGGAACATTACTTCTTACATAACATATAATTAACCTATGAAGTTCACTGCCAACCTATACTATTGAGGTCAAAACCAGAACAGAATTCAAAAATTATTAGAAATACATTTGCATAATGAGAAAATCCACAATTCTATTGTAGGATTTTCTGTAGGTTTAAAAAGAAAGATCCCTGGGAGTATTGCCAGCTAGTACGTGGTTGTGAAAGGCTGGGGTAGAGAATTGCGTGATAAACAGGTTGTATAATTATCTGGCATTACTTGCGTTTAGGCATAATGTAAGCTTGACTTGACTTCTTTGTATTCCCATTTGAGAGCTCATCTCTCTACTGGCTATAGAAGGAGCTTGGGGAGCTAAGTCTCAGGGAGCCCCACTGAGGCATCGAGAGTAACCACCTCCTTCCCAGGGTGATAGGTGTTGATAGACATTTCTTCTGTGGTTTTGTAGTAACTTGCAGTATGAAAGGAGTTAATAGCATCCACTAATTGTTAAGGCCTGGGAGTTTGTGTTTTGAATCAGGACTGGGTCGTGTATGTACTGTGCATCTCAGTACTTCAGCTGATTTCTTCTGCAGGCACAGTTTTAGAATGTTTTGTTCATTCTTCTTCGTAGATTATTTAATCCTGATAGATTTGAGTTAGAGTGTCACGTAAATCCACAGTTCCTTATATTCATGTTAACGTGATTTTTATTTGGGAAGAGAGGGTATTAAGTTTGTTCTTTAGTATAACTGTAATCTCTTGAGCAGTAAACAGCTTGTTAATTCTCATGCAGATAATCCTCCATCTCTTAAACAGACTGACTTCACAACAAAAATAACTGCTTAAGTGCAAATGATCATAACTTTGTTTGGGCCAGTAAAGTATGCCTAAAATCCAAATGTACAGGTAACTGCAAATTGTTCAGGAAGTTTTCGTTATTATCACAAAGTCAGTCTTTCAGTTAAAAACAAAAAGGCCAAATATTTTTTTTCAAGTTCCAAAGCAAAGAGTTCTAAAAAATTCAGAAATGAAGTTTGGAAGAGGAAAACTACAGCGAAGAATGAAAAATTGAAAACACAAACCCCAGTAATGTGTTATGACTGCACAGAGCTATCAGAATAGTCGATAGAGGCACAGTTCAGTAAATGCTTTTGTTCTGTGCTTGGGAAAAAGATACAAAGTTTATATCATGGGATGTATGATAACACGCTTTTAGTTTTCACAATTATCAAGGAGAAAGTTATACAGTAGTTTTACTTAAATTTGGCATTTTTAAGTCAGAGGCCTGAAAAGCACATATCCGTGAGCTCTGAAAGAGCAGCGCAGAGAACTGCTGTTTATTATTCATACAGGTTATTTCTTTTTTATAGTTCTTGGAAAACAGAACAAGTTCCAGAGAACTTGAAAAGCAGTATGGAACTGCTTTCTGAGAAACAGATGTAATCCTCTCAGTGACATTAGGCTTAAGTGAAAGAATAGAAATATTGAGGTAACTAATTTAATGAATGTAAAGGATAGTAATTAAACATAATGATTCCTGGTTCTCAGAACATAAGTTTTATGTTTAATTTAATATTCTTGATGTGCTTGAGAGTTTGTGTAATAGAGTTAAAATTAATACAGCTGTGTGACACAGTTGGCTTTAAACTTGCATGGTATCTTTCCTTTAGTCAACTGGGATCATGCAGTGTCAATGTGCATTGAACATTGAGATACTATGAGGTACATAGCAGCTACCTGATGAGTTTCATATAATTGTAAGTATTTCAGTAATGCCTTGGAATCAGATTTTGGTCTTTCTTACTTAGGTTTTGATAGTGCTATAGGATTCCCAACAGGGGAGACTGTGAGGCTGGAGCAGCTGAAGTTCATCTTCCCACGGCAAAGGGACATCCCAGCTGCAGAGTAAGCTACCGGGTAGTCCATGCAGTGAAAATAGTAAACTTGAGGGAAGTGTGGTAGACTGATGAAGGAATCATCTCAGGCTAAGCCATCGGTCTCCATTTGTCAAGAAACCCCTTGGTAGCATTAAATTACTTGTGTTAATATTTGCTAAAAGCACAGACTGGGGAGTGAGTGCTCTATAATGAAGAGGGCAAATATTACTGCAGAGCAAAGTGGGTCGCACTTCTGCTTCTCTTTTAACTGCATGGCTTGGTACAGCCAGAGGAGAAGTTATTCTCTAAGACTGAAGGCTGTAAACAGTTTTGAAAAGGTTGTTATAATGTGTCCTGCAAAGCAGTAAAATGGAAAAATAAAGGTGTATTTTAATGAATCTGATAATTGATTATTCAAAGAGCTCCCATAGTTACATGAAATCAAGGCACCTGTTTTATCTATAGTTGCTTATAAGCACAGATGGCAGTTTGAGTTTGGCCCTCAGGGTAAAGCAGTTGCATGAGCTGTTGCTTTTACCCACGGAACAGACTGCAGTGGATAGAGAGCTAAAGCTTTGGCTCAGGACAATGCTACGCATCAGTGTGCACCCCTGTCCTTTCCTTTCTGAGGCTGACAGCTGCTCCTGCCTTCTTTTCCCGCTCTGCAGGTGTAAAGGATGTTCTGTTTGCGCAGTCTGTGAAAAGCCAGTTTCCTCTGGAAAGTCAGTTTAAATGAATGAAGTCTGTTCTCTTCATTCCTCCATCATGGCATTGTAGGTTACTGGGCATCCGGTTTCATTTGGGGACTTAATTCAAGCTTTTTTTTCTTGAGTGTTGCATCTGTTGCCTCTTTCAGCCAGTATGAAGTCCTCTCACAAAAAAAAATGCACTCATGAAACAGAGGTATGTGAGATTTTCCTCACGGTTGCTGTGGTCCAAAAGGATTTTTTCCTTTTCCTTGCACTGGCTGTTGTTCTGTATTTCCAAAGGTGAGTGGCTGGCCATGGACGTTCACACCATTTCAGGTGCCAGTACCAAATCTTTTTAGTACTTCTGTGGTAGGCTTTTTTTTCTAATTTCTGTTCTGTTTTGCACACTGTTAATTACAGCGTTATTTTTTAATAGCTCTCTTGCATTGTTATTAATAGTAAGTCATTCTGATTCATAGTAAAAAAAAAGTGAAACTGGTCTGTTAAAGACAACTTTAAATACTCTGCCCATCTGTTTCCTATGCCACTTGAATTATGAGCGTTTTTCTCAGCTTTGCTTTTCTTTGGCCCCTTTCCCCTCTCGAAATTTCCACTCAGTTTTAGTAACTTTAATAGGAAACCGTGGCATACATTTGGTAGTATCAGCTTCAAGTGCCAGGTTTGAGATATCTTTGTTCATCTGATCTTTTCCTCTCTACTGTCTGCTTGCTTCTTCATCTGCTTTGCTTTTTGAGTCCTGTTTCTCTAAGCATACAGGAGTTTCTCCTTCCCCTGTAGTTCTCCTTCTATGAAGATCCCTCATACCTTGGCTTTACAGGGCTTTTGCTGTGGTGATTATCTTCTTGTGACTACAGTAGCTTAAGTCATGCTAATTCTGAGCAATGTCCCTTTTTCTTCAGGTTCAGTCTGTCTCATCTTTCTTGCCTCGGAAGGCATCTGAGAACTGTTTATCAATGCAGGCTGAATTTTGTTGAAGTTCTGTTCGATTTTTAATACTTTACATTTGTTTTTCTCGATTTTGTTTCTGAGTTTGGTAATGCAAAGATTAGTTTTTTCTAATACCTCCTATTCAGATTATAGTTAAAGTCTGCACAGATGGTCTGAATTTGTCCAACTGTGGTCAATAAATTTCTTTTTCTGATGGTGATTTTATTTTATGGTATTCATGGGAGGGGGGGATTTGTGCCCCCCCCCCCCATGGATTTTTTTTTCCTGTGTGGTTTTTTTGTTTGTTGGTTTGTTTGTTTGGTTTTTGTAGGGACAATAGGGTCTTTGCAAGCACATCAGACATTAAGCATTGGTCAGTGAATTTTTTGCCAAGTTGGATGATGCCTAAGCAAAACTTCTGGATTGTTTTCTCAGTTTCTTTGAAGTTGCAGTCTTCTGGCGTTGGAGTTAACCTAGCGCAGGGAATAAACTGTGTTTGGGATTTTGACAGGAGTGCTTTGGAGACAGTTGTTAAATATGTCTCTGTCTGTACTGCTCTGATCTTCTGTCAGGGGAGAGCAATGTATGAGTTAGAAAGCTGGTGTAAGTTCTGAACTGACTGACTGACTTGTTTGTTGGGATGAGCACCGGTTTCTCAGGATGCTCATCTTTGCTGCAGCTTGGGGTACGTGAGGTGGTTGCTTGTTTTCTTCGAAATGTCAGTCAGTCTCATCTAATCTCACACCCCAAGTCCGTCTTACTCATGGCTTGTGGTAGCTTGATTTGAAGCAGTGGTCTCACATGCCAGCATCCAGCTCTCCAGTGTTCCTCAGTGCCAGTGTCACAGTTTCTCTGTTTGAGACAAGCTCTACTGCTGGGAGTTTCATCTAATGTTGTATGCCAGATGTGTTTTCTGCTGAAGACTGTTGTTACCAGAACAACTTTTCTGTAACCTGTGAGTTTTACAAAGATACATGACTACATTATGCATTAGAAATATCGCATTTTGTGGGATGTTGAGATGAGGTAACAGCAGCTGGTGAATCAAGGGAGGTTGGAAGAAGGATTTGAATAGCATTTAGCAGGAAAAATTCTGCAGCAGCTGAGTCATTTTTAACAAATATTGAAGGGATGGCTTTGTTAATGCTTTCTTTCCTGGTGGCAGTGGCTGAATATTGAATATAGACTAAGCTCAGAATGTAGATTTTTCAGGTTGGTCATTATAGAAAAGTTAACATGTATGGTGGGCTATCCACATCTGGAAATCCCCACAGACAGGCTGCAAATACAACAGGCAAGGTTCTTATTCAGGCATGCATATGGGTGTTGAGACAGCAACTTGTTCAGAGTAGGTCCTTTCCTCTGTTGCTCAAACAAATGGTTAGCAGTGGCTCCTCCTGGCTTTGAAATGTTAAGTCAAGAGAGGGGTAGGTGGTTGTTCAGTTTAGTGTCATTAGTGTAGTTGTAGTTGGCTTTGTGACTCAGCATTTTTTTAGCTGAAGCATTGTCATTCTCTGACTGTGCTCTGCCACAGTGCTGTGCGCAGCATTACCAGACTGTGTTATCTCAACTGCTGTGAATTGACATCCACCAGCCAGTGCTGACCTAGAAAGGTTCTTTGCTGTTCCTACTTGAAAGCTGCTTTTTTCTGTTAAATTTTGTCGAATGAGTCATACTTGCTTATATTTAAAATGGCTATATTTTTAACTGATAGTGGTGATGTTGCAGATTTGGCAGGAGAGTGGGAATTATTTTGAATAATATCAAATTATACACTGGGAATTCTTGATTAAAATATATGAGCTTTATTTGCATCTTGAATTACGGCTTCTCCTTATGCATCAATATTTTGCAGAAGAAATGACGCTAATATGTATTTATTTTATTTGTCGAGAATTGACAGAGGCAGCTCTTTTTTCCTTTTAGGAATCTGGGTAAAAATGGCTTATCTAACAGTAGTATTCTATTGGATAAATGCCCACCTCCACGACCACCGCCTCCACCATACCCTCCCTTGCCAAAGGACAAGCTGAATCCACCTACACCTAGTATTTATGTAAGTAAATCTCATGGTAGAAGTACATTGCTGACGGCCTTTTGTAAGTGTTTGGATATCTGAATTACATACCTGGAAAAATACATATCTGCAAAACAGCTTCAGAAATTTTTGATGTTTTTTTAATACTCGAAATATTGGCAGAATAAGCAAAACAAGTCGTTAAATACAAAGCACAATGTTTCAAATGCATATGTATGTTTTTTGCAAGTGACACTTCAGGTATAAATGAGCAAGTAATTTTACTCTCCTAATGATTTCCTTCAAAATATAGTAATAAAAAAAAAAGTTGGGGTGATACTAAGAACAAAACATCATTAGGGAATGGCAGGGTTTAGGTGCATAATGTTTTCTTATGCAAGGATTAAAACTTCTGTTCTAAAATTAACGTTTCATGATATCTTTATGAAGAGTTTGAGCTAACTTCCTTAGTAACAGATGTCCACTTTCTTGAAAACAGAAGAATAAATTACAGTATGTCTGTAGAGACAGCAAGAAAACCTCAAGATAGTTTGATCAGCTCAAATTAAGGACCAGAAGCAGTCAGCACTTGGGTTTGATACTACACAAGCAGTCTGCCTGAGATGCGAGCTAGATGAAATTGGAAGCAGTTGTGCACAGAGGCGTAAGAAAATCAAAGCAACCTTTCTGTTTAACATGCAATACACTGTAAAAGTAGTCTTTTTAATTATACTGCTTCTTGTATATGTTATCTTTAGAATTAGCTTTTTTGACTTCTTAGAAGAAAGTATATTATCTTGCTCTTCAAAGAATTCTGTAGATTTAGGGAATGTTGAAGAATACTGTAAGATGAAAAAGACTGCAGGAAACCTAAGTTGCAAAAGCCAAAGTAATATGGGAATAATTCATGCCAAGAAGTAAATTGTAGAAACAAATTAATTTCAGGAGTGAACCCAGCTTTTAACATGGCAGGGGTTGTATGATGTAGTTGTTCATTCCCTACAAATGCAGGAAAACAGAGAACATTCCTGTCTTCTTCCTGTTGTTTTTTTTTTTCTGTTGTCCTTATTTTGTGAATAAGGAGTCTAAATTCATCTGACATCTAATATTCTATTGCAATTTTACAGTTGGAAAATAAACGAGATGCTTTCTTTCCACCTTTACATCAATTTTGTACAAATCCAAACAACCCTGTTACTGTAATACGTGGCCTTGCTGGAGCGCTTAAATTAGGTAAGTTTAGTTTTTATGGGTTTTTTTACTTCAAAAAAAAAAAGGGGGGGAGTTTTTTCAAAGGAAGTCTCATGTCTTAAAAGTGGATGTTCTATTTTCGTAATAATGTATTACTTGTGTATTCCAGGTAATTAGGGTAATGTGTCATTTCTTAGTTTGCTGCCGTTTCTAATCTTGATCATCTCAAAAGCCCCCAAAATCCAGCAGATTTTGTTGAGCACAGATTGGAGCTGAGCTATGGATGTGGAAGTTTGCAGATAGCCTTTTTTTCCATTGAAAGCTACAACTACGTGTCCCTGTGCTTAGATTTAATGATCTATAATCTGACTGCATATATTGTTTTGAACTCTTGAGATAGAGGAATTATCATTGCTGGTAGGAAATGTGTTGTCTGATGGAAATGCATTCATAAAACTGAGGTCTAAAAAATATTTTATTGGTAATAGATTTAAAAGATGTTTTGCAGATTTGTTTACCACAATGCATGTCAGATGTTTCTTGAAATATAGTCAATACAGTAACTGCCAAGTTTTTTTCTGAGCTTCAACTGTTGTGTGCAGAAAAGCTTTTTGAGTATAAACCGTGAGTGTTAATTATTAACCTACAGGTAGGCTGTATTATGAAGGCTGGGATGGTTTAAACCTTTAGATAACTATAAGTATTAATTTTCTTTATTATATTTTAACTGTCATTTATTATTTCCTGTTTATTAGACCTAGGACTCTTCTCTACAAAGACATTGGTAGAAGCAAATAACGAACACATAGTAGAAGTAAGAACACAGCTACTGCAGCCAGCAGATGAAAACTGGGACCCCACTGGAACAAAGAAAATCTGGCGTTGTGAAAGCAGTAGATCACATACAACAATTGCTAAATACGCGCAGTACCAGGCCTCCTCATTCCAGGAGTCTTTAAGGGTAAGGCTGTTGTTGTTATTAAGTTTTAATTTACAAACTGTATACTAAGTCTGGAACCATTGAAAACAAATGGAACCTGTTAAGGAAAAAGAGACATTTCCATTAGCATGAAAAGCATGGGTAAATTCACAAAATCTGTTTTGAATAGAGGGTCAAATAATATAGAGTGTTCCTCACAAATGCTTAATGTAAAACTTCATTTTTTCAGTGTAAAATTTCTAGCTGTTACATACTTTAAAAGCTTGTTAGCTTAAGCTTTCATATAATGTCAATATCCTTATTAAAATAGTGAGAATTTAAGTTGCCTTTTTTGTTTGTTTGTTTGTTTCCAAAACAAAACAACTTGTATTGCTTCTAATTTCATGATTTCGGATCAGATAAATCAGATTTCTTTGTTCAACATAGTATCTTGAGTTAATTTGGATGTGGCTTACTGGAAGCTTGCACTCGCACTTGTCTTTGTTTCCAAACATAACTGTTTCTATTTAGTTTAAAAGTTGTTAGACTTACGTGACAGAGTGAAATATTTGAAATGTTATTTTATTACTTTTTAATATTTTTGCTGAAGTTAGTGAGCACATCATTGGAGTTAGTTGCGGGCATTTCTCAGAAGCTTATGTTACCTGGTTTTTGTCTAAGGTGGAACTAAGACAAAAAAATATTCTAGTTGTTAATTAGAAAATGGGGAAAACACCGATGTGGGGAATTGACTATTGCAGTTTTCACTTCCATTTCACAGAAGCAGCAGTGGTTTCAGTAAGAAAGGAAAGACAAATTCTAAATTTAAACTTCATGTGTTGGAGAAAAAGATTAGAAATGAAGAAAATAATCAGTCATTGAAGATAAGGGAGGGTTACTAGGTTTTGAGTGAGACTGATGCAGGATGAGGAAAAGAAACGGGAATACCATTGGGAAGTTGGGGAGGCACTGAAGTAATCAAGAGCTTGGGACATAAATGGGCTTTTTGTTCCTCTGCAGTAGTAATAAATTTAAATGGGATATCGACTAAAGTTTTCTGGTGCCTCTTGAACAGTTGCACCAGTATAGTATTCTTGTACATTGTTCCAGAACATTACTTCTCTGGAAGTTTATATATATACAAGTTTGATAATGTACTCAACTGATCACATTCCAGCTTGTCAGCAGGAAAGCCTCAGCTTTGGATTTGCACCAAGAAGTGAGCTGCAGTATTTTCTGATTTCTTTTTTCTCTGTTACAAATTAATGTTAAAAATGCCATATATACAATAATTTTCAGAATTATTATTTTAATTTTTCCCTCGGAAATGAGAAAGAAAATGTACAATGTACATGAGTCGTTTTGTCTAACACTGCTTTTGCGTGTCCTTAGGTGACTTTTCACAGTGTTCAGATGAAAGCTTTGTTTCTTCTTTCTACAGACACAATCCTCTTGGCTTGCCCTAAGTGATCCTTCTTTTTTTTTTTTTTTCATTCCTCTGACAACTGTTACATTGCTTTTCTAACATGTCTTGCATAAATCCATCATCGCTAGGTTCCTTTTTGTTTCTCTTTGTCCTTCATTCAAAGGATGAAAAGGACTTTCTCAGGTACGTAGGGCACTTTGAGATTTAACAGCAGTCCCATTCAAAACCCTAGATCTTTGGATAGCCTCCAGGCAGTTCATTCCTTCTTTTTGTCTAATTCTTTTTCCTTCTATATACTTGCCAAAAAAGAAGTCTTTAGAATAGGGTTTTGAGTGCACTCGGCTCGAAAGATCAAGTGACATCATTCAATATTGGTTAGATTTATTTTTTCACTAGTCATGGTCCTAGCTACTGCAGTGCTAAAATAGCATATGGCTATGAAAAATTCAAAAGATCTTACATAATGGATTTTATAAAATTAATTTTATAAATATTAGTCATCCTTGTTTCCTGTTGGGATACCTGCTTGACTTTGCTGGAAGGTAAATGTTCTAGTCTGAAAAAATTAACAGTATTCCTTAAGATTGGATTCATGTTCACGTGCATAGTGATGCAAACCAATGCTCTCATTTGCAACTGTAACGAAGCTAATGGAAATAATTACGGTGTATATATTTTATATTGTCCTGGCTTTAGCTTCGCTGAATTTGCACCCATTCAGAATTTCTTGCAATGGCTTTTGACTAATAACTTTTTCTTTCTCAACAGTAATAGTGACATAAAATCTCAGATACAAATATTTTGAAGATTGTACCAGCATGTTAAAAGAGAAGTACTCATACCTGTATATTTTATATATATACATATCCTTGCTTTTCTGTATATTTATATAGATTAAAAAAAAACAACATTTCCACAATTGCATTTTATAGGAGGAAAATGAGAAGAAGAGTCACCACAAGGACCACTCAGATAATGAATCCACATCTTCTGATAAGTAAGTGTGATATAACTGCGATAATTTTGTAGTTGGTTTTCTGTGTTGTTTTATATAATTCCCATTTTCACATTCACCTGTTACATTTTTTATATGCACAGCTCTGGGAGGAGGAGAAGAGGACCTTTTAAAACAATCAAGTTTGGGACCAACATTGACCTGTCAGATGACAAGAAGTAAGTTCATTACAGTTTCTCCTGCTCACAGTGGTATTCTATAATATAATGTTCCTTCTGGAAAACCAGTGTGTTCTGCTCAGGTATCAGTCAGTCTGTTGATAAACCCAGTTCCAGTTGCACACCCCAGTTCCGCAATGAAATTCTTGCCTTTGGTCTTTAAACTGTTGCTATGAGTCCTTCACTAAAATTTCTTTCCAAGCTTTTTTTTCCAAGATCTTAAAACTTAAACATCCATCAGAAACTGTTCTTACTATTCTTCTTTCTGATACATTCCCTTTGTTTCATTCTGAGGCTTTAAATTATTTGCTTACAACTTTAATTACATCTCGCAATACCAAGTGTTAAGTCTTTGCACAGAAATTTTAAGATTAAAGGTTTTGGGTTGGGTTTTTTTTTTTGTTGTTTGCCTGGATTTTGTTATTTTGGTTCTGTTTCCTTTTGTTCCTACTGTCATCCTTTCTGTTTCCACTTTTTCTTAGCTCTTGCTTCTCTATCCAGGAACAGGGTTCAAAATATGTAGTAAAAACCAGACCAGTACTTCCCTCTGGATAAACCATGATACCTGTACCTCAAATAAAAGGGAATAAATTGAATATTTTTTAGGCTGTGTATCCTTCTGAGAGCAGATGAAGGTAGCTCAGAAGAATATCAGGAGGTACTAGAAATACTCTGAGAGCATGGTTTTAGTAACCAGTAATAAATTTTTATTTGGTTCAGTCTCTAGTTAGTATATATTTCCATAAAAGATCCAGCATATCTGGGCTGCCAGTCCCACCAGCTGGAGTACAAAAATTCAGATCTACTTCAATTATTAGAACAGGAAGAATCTGTCCACTCAACTGTCAAAATACTTACAAATATTACCACAATTCTAAAATCATGTAACACGCACCTGGGTGACATTTCAGAGATCTACACTGAAGTTCTGGGATTTTTGTGTTTGAAGATCTATTTTTCTTAATGCAAGTATTCAGTTCTGTAGCACGTGCATGTTGTTACCTTCTTGGCCTCAGCAATTGTGTGCACAGGGTAGGATGTGTTTAGACAGTCTTCTTGACATATGTTGTAGCATCATATCATTTGGCTCTTGAAAGCATGGTTAACAGTTTCTGACTGGCTGGCATGAGTGTGGGGAGAACACAGCTCTGTTTTCACTTGGAAAGGATGTACACAGAGGTGTAAATTGCAAGCAGATTTTCCTGGCAGTATAGCAGCAGAGTGTCTAACTTTGAGAGTGAGTCCAGCCACCCTGGCTTTCAGCTCATTTAAATTTGATAACTGTCAGGTAGGGGTACTGCATTGTCTCGGTTCCCCTCTTTTACTAGATGCTATGTTATATGGTGCTGGATTGTCTGCTCCTTTATCTCCTGTGCTAACAATTTTTTTGAAGATGTTTCTATTTCCCAAACTCTTTAAGAGTTGAGTGATTCACAGTTTGTCGATTTGCTATTTTGCTGCAGGTGGAAGTTGCAACTCCATGAACTGACAAAACTTCCTGCTTTTGTACGTGTGGTATCAGCAGGAAATCTTCTAAGCCATGTTGGTCATACCATCCTGGGCATGAATACAGTGCAGCTGTACATGAAGGTTCCAGGAAGCAGAACACCAGGTGAGTATAATATATTAGCATGAAAAGAATTAGGTTCTCCTGCTGTGGTATTGATTTAACTGCACTGTAGATTTCCATATCTTACAGCATGCCTAAATGTGATGGAATTGTACAAACTCAGTATTTTTTTAGTGTCTTGTTTAACTGAACTCTGCACATATGAAGTACTAAATTACCTTATAGTGGAAATTCCTGTATTTCTGCAATGCTAGGTAATTACCATACTAACGTCTTGTACGCAATACTGGATTCTTTAAAGGGAAAAAAGAAGATGGGTTTATATAATTGGACATTATTTGTAGTTTATATGTGTTGAAAGGTTTTGTAGGTTTCCAAAGTAGGTTTTGTGCAATCATAGAAATTGGTACACTTTTGCTTTTCAGATTCCTTACTGGCTGAAGATAGGACTCAACCCTCCATACTGAATAGTGCCATGTTAGGACACTGGACTGAGACTTAAGGGATCTGGACTAAATTTCAGCATTTGTTTTTTCTGAAGTACAACTTCAGAAAATTCCACTAGGAATTATGGCTTAGTTTTCCAGCTGTCAAAAGAAGACAAAACACTGGCATTCCTACATTGATTTTGAAAGCTCTTTCAGAAAGATTTACTTACTACTTGTCTCTTCAGTGCCTGGAGTCACAAAGTTTTGCTCCTGACTGGGACTGTCAAGAACTATCATAAAAGACAAAATCTAAGCTTTAGTATCTTGAAGCATTTGTTTCTACAAAAAAAGGCACTGCTGAAATATTGGTCAGATTCACAAGATTGATAGCTCCAATTTCTCATTTCCCACAAACTAACAAAAGCAGAATTTGCTTGTCACTGGTAGCTTAATTGCATTTCTTAACACTGTGAAGTACCTAAATATTGTGCATGTCATAAAAAAATCTGTACAAATACTTGAATTATGATGTAGGGGGTTTAATTGTTGTAGCTTTGCATTTTCATAGTGTTACTTTGACAGATCAACCTTACATAAAGTGTTTATTTTTCTCTACATTTCAGGTCATCAGGAAAATAACAACTTCTGTTCAGTAAACATAAATATTGGTCCAGGTGACTGCGAATGGTTTGTTGTCCCTGAAAGCTATTGGGGTGTCATGAATGACTTCTGTGAAAAGTAAGCTGGGTGTGCTGTTTGTTTCTATCAAGTCCTCTGTGCTTTTCTCAGACCTAATGGGGGGGAGATTACTGAGGGTGTTTTAAGTGGACATAATTTTATGGTGCTTCCGTGTAGTCAGAAAAGTACTTTAAGATAAGTCAAAATGCAAAATCTAGAGTTGGGAGTTTGTTTTGGTGTTCTGGGGAGTAATGGAGTATTTTCCTGGTGGTGCATGCTGTTGATCTTTATTATGACTCATGTACATGTTGTACACTGGTATTTGGGCATGGTTTCTTGCTGCATCTAGAGGGAGGGTTTAGTTTACTCAGACCCCGGGAGGTGTCATGGCATGCTTTGCCGTATTTGTAGCTTGCTTGAGGAAGTTGAGGTGCTCTGACAGTCAGGAGACACTCTAATATTGGGGTTTCTATGTGCCTGCACATGCACCCTCCAAGAAAACAAAAAAGAGGAGGAGGAGGAATGTGTCCCCTGATCATACTAGTACTCAGACCGTAGCCTCTGAAACTGATCTTACAGGAGAATTTTTTGTTTCTCATCTTGCCCAGTTAAAACTGGACTAAGCTCTTGACATTTCTTCGGAGCTTTTCCAGAGCTCTGCAGATGCATCTCAGTGTCTCTGAACTATTTTCTGCCTGTCTGCTGTCAACTGTTCTTATTTCATTTACTTGTACAAAGATAAGCCATCTCAAAATTATAATTCGACTGATCCAGTTGCAATGTCTCTGATGACAACATGCCTTTTGCCCTCATGATACTGTCCTTTGACAGTGACAGAGAATCTAATATCTTGGTAACCTCATAAAATGTCTAGAGTGCCTGATAGAGGCACTGAATTGTCTTTCTTGAAAACTGTGAATTACAAATGATCTCTCATGGTGCAGTATAAAAGCAGTATAAAATTGGGATAAGGATGGGAGAGAAGCGTGTATTTTGTATAACCATAGTGGAAGAGTTAATCCTTAGGAAATCCACATGGAGGTGTTTTTTCAGTACTTCTTAGGAAGGTCAACATTTCTTGGTTGAATGTAGCACACACCTTTGAGTCACGGTTGAGATGGTGCTAAGGGGTTGCTTGTTGTGTGGATAAGCTTCACATGCATACACTGACAGTAGGAGTTCATGGTTGGCATTGTTAAAAATGGAAAGCATTCTTAAGAGCTAGTATGGTCTGTATATGAAATCAGTCACTGGTCAAAAATGCAGTATTTGGCACCAGTGCCACACTAGATCTGACCAGTGATTTGTCTGCCTCAGCATTAATAAAATACTGGGAAATAGGAAGTAGAACATAACTGGAAGCCATAAACTGACTTCACACGGGAGCTAGATGGTTTAGTGTTTTAATATATTGCAGGATATGCAATGTGGAATTAGGATCAGGAATTTTATAGATGAAGCTTTGCTTTTGACTGGTCCTCCTGGGTCACTGATTAGGTGCAGCAAGTGTTTATCATGGTGATCAGTTTCTACAGATAATTTCGTTGAAGTATCACTGTTTGCTGATAAATGCTGAAGTCTTCATTTTTCTTGTCATTTCAGGAATAATATGAATTTTCTAATGGGATCTTGGTGGCCAAACTTGGAAGACTTGTATGAAGCCAATGTCCCAGTTTATAGGTTTATTCAAAGACCCGGGGATTTGGTGTGGATAAATGCTGGCACTGTTCATTGGGTTCAGGCTATTGGCTGGTGCAACAACATTGCATGGAATGTTGGCCCTCTTACAGGTATGGCTGAATAGTGCCTGTGCTGAACTATGTAATTAGGTGATAGGATACTACTTACACCATGAAACCTACCATTTCTTACGAATTTACCATGTTTTACTAGATTTAAAAAAAATAAATAAAACCCAAAAACGTACTGTATTTTGAAACATCATGTGTTGGAAGCTCTAAATAATTCTGCTGGTGAGAGGAAGCAGCAAGAATGCAGTCTTCGCTCTTGTTCATTTCATGTGCTTGTAAAAATTAGCAGCAGTGTGGCAAACACTAGCAGAATAAAACGTTTATATTGAATTCATACACTCTGGTAGGCCATTTCTCAGCTTTTTTTCTTAAAATTTGTTCTGCCCAGCAGACTGCACTACAGCATGCCTGTGAACTTAAGGACTTGTGCAGTCTTAAATTTTTGGGGACAGTGGATACCCAATTGCTCTTTAGTGAAATCATCAGGAAATTAGAACAGTTGTAAAATCTTGTTAATAAAGGAGTATTAGGTTTTTCAGATTTACTGCTCTAGAAGTCTTTAGTTTTGAACCATGATCTTGGAAAGCTTTTAGATGAGAGAATGAAGGGAAATTTTTCAGCTAAAATGGCTGCGAATTGTTTGAAGAGAATGTATTTCCAAAAACCTGTTTTCTTAAAGAGTTTTAAGGCGTGTCCTCATTTCATTACGGTGCAATAAATAGTATATCCAGGATTGTAAGACGGACTGATACAGAGCTCACACATGTTCAGCTGCAGTAAATTTTGCCAAACATTTCTTTTAAAAGGGTGGGGTGAGTAGGCTGCATAATGAAAAGGTTTGACCCGTTGCAACATATCTCTCAAGGTGTAGTCTTCATTTTCAAGACAAATTATATACTACAGCATTGTAAAATTATGATAGAGTGAATAGAGATGCAGACGTTTCAAGTTGAGGTTATTTGTTTTTCGTTTGCTATATTTGAAACTGTATTAAGTAACCCTTTTTGAAATATTGCTCTATGTTCATCATAGAAATTGAACACTTGTCAGTAACTTCTTTTTCACTGATAGTTGTTGCTGCTGTGGTATTGTGTGTTCTTTAGCTTCATAAATACACTTTGTAAAAGAAATCCTGTAGAATTCAAGTGTAGTTGGAATTTCATTGCGAATGAAATTTAATTGAGCTTTAAAAGATATAAATTTGAATTATAATCAAGTTATTTTGGCTGCAGTTGATAGTTATTTTTTAATTTCACTAATTGCTTCTGTAATTTTGTTTTCGTACAGCCTGTCAATATAAATTGGCAGTGGAACGGTACGAGTGGAATAAACTGCAGAGTGTTAAGTCCATAGTACCCATGGTTCATCTTTCATGGAATATGGCTCGAAATATCAAGGTCTCAGATCCAAAGCTTTTTGAAATGATAAAGTAAGTTATTTATTTGAACATTTACTGTACCCTTTTCAAGCATGAAACAATAATTGATTTGTAAGTAATCCCTTGTAAGGATTATAATGATAAGGATTAATAAGACTTCTGTTCCTGAGAATCAAGCCAAGTTTGGTTTATATTCTGTTTTTCAAAGAATCAAGATATTACTAATTTTACTGTGTTTTAATGTTATTGTTGCACAGCTTTAGAGTGATATAATTAACTTTTTTGTTAAATATGCCATAACCTTCTTGCAGCAGTTTACAGACACGGTTGAATTAGATGACAAAAGCTGTTCAGAATACTTAAAATAGGTGATCAACCCAAATATTAGAATTAGAGTGTTTAGTCATTTTTACAGCAAAGTTAAACTTAGGTTTACATTTCTAGAACCTCTAGTTAGTGCTCACATTCTGTCATTTGGAGATTCAGTATAAATGCTTCAAATAAAGTCAAGTAGGAATTTGAAAGCCTCCTACCCTTTGCTTTTTCTTTTGAACAATGAATTAATTGAATTGAGTTTAGTGACACTTTTTATATGCATTCTCCAAAATGCATGAATATTCCAGGCTTGGAGCATCTTCAGTAATTTTCTTCAAATAGTGCAACTTCAAGCAAATATTGCATATTTCATATTGCAGCACCGTTATACCTAGACAGAGGGATGAATGAACAGTTCACCATATATCATAGGTTTGTTCTAAAGAAAGTGGGGAAATTCCAAAGCAAACTACTCATCATGAGAATACTCTGGTAGCAGCACTTTGTTTTCTTTAAGCCTTAACAAAGGAGCTTCTAATTTGAGCACTTCTTCGATCTTATCAACATACTGGATCCACAAGAATTGAGTCTTTTTTTAGTTTGGCTTGAAGTGGAACTGTAAAAAAAATGTGTGGGTTAACATGCAAAAAAGGGCAATGAAAAATAGTTTGGTTTTTTCCCCATTAGGATTTATTGATGACATCTGAGTGAGACACCTTTTACAGCAGGATTTTATTTTAGGCTTGAACATCTCTATTGCAGAATAATAGAATTGGTAAAATGATAACATAAGAACTAAGAACGCTGGAAGTTTTAAAACAAGTTTGTAGTCACTGCAAAGCTGGATTTTGGAATAAAATTTGTGTGAATACTTCCTTAAAATCTAGTAACTAATATCTAGGGTGAAGAAAATGTTTGCTGAAGGCTTGACAGTCCTGCCCCTTCAAATAAGCTATTAGTGTTCAGATTCAGGATGCCAACTGTCATAGAAGGGAGAGAAGCAGAAGAGATAAAGTGAGAAATAGGGGGGAAAAAAAGAAGCAGAGTGTGGGAGGGAGGAAGCCAAAATGTCCATTAAAAAAAAAAAAAATAAGAAAACAACAACAAAAGAACCCACAGCACAAACATATTTCACAATTATCTTTATATATCTTCCCAAACCCAGCAGGCATCTATTCTAAAGCTTGGAGCAGTTCTAGAATGTTTTTGGCAAAGTATGATTTTGATATTTCAGCCACCTGTATTTTGCACTTGCACAAGTTTGGGGGCTTTTGCCATGGTTTGGTTTTGAAAAGAGAAAACGTGACTGAGCATAGCATCCTTTTCCAAGAGAGTTGCTTACAATATTGCGAAGAGACACAGAAGACAACGTGGTAGTTTCCTGTCATCTTGCTGGCTGACAGCAGCTCAGCCGTTTCTAATAAGACACCTAAATTTAAGTTGTAGATTACAAATAAACAGAGATGCTAAGGAGCAGATACAGACTGAGGTCTTGCATACGTTCCTATTTTCCAGTCTACTGATACCATTTCCAGTTTACTTAGATATAAGTCTTCCATCCAAGTCAGTTGTCAGCCAAATCCCAAGTACCGTGCTGTGTGTGCAAAAGGAAGAAGATCCAGTGATGAGCTCCGGTTTAAAACATCTAGTAGCAGTGGCATAAGAAAACTTCTTCATTGTGGCCACCTCTGTAATTATGGTATAGCTGTTCCTAGAAATAGGTGTCACCAGAATACACAGTCTAGTTAGTATCTGACTTTGGCTTTGTAAGCGTACTGGAAATGTATAAACCTTCATGCATAATTTTCCTGTGGACTGCTTGTTTGCAGGAAAATAGTACCAGCTGGCAAGTAGTTGCTGTCCACTTTTCCTGGATTTTACTTTGTACGAAATAGAGACATTTGTGTGTTTACATTTATATGTGTTTGCATTTCTGATACAGCTGGTTGAATTCATCTTGAATAACTGACTTTTCATTTGTCACCAGGAGAAAAAAATACCGGTGACACAGCTGTCATCTTCTTGCCAAATACAGAGTCTGTATCTAAAATTGCGCATCGAAGGTATCTGAAGTGTTCAGGCACTTTGACTTCTGTCTCTGAGGCTTTTTAGGTATCAGAATAGTACAAAAGAATATAGCTCTTAGAAAACGATAAAAAATAGTTTGTAATTCCAATTTGAAAGATAAATGCAAATGTCTTACTGGGTTATGTGAAAGGAACCACTACAGAAAAAATTCAAGGATACATATAAATATTAGGAAGCAGATAAATGATTAAAAGAAACAGAATAGCACCAGGGAAAAAAATAATAGGAGACTTTGCTTTTGGAAGAAATCTGAAATCTCCTTACATTTTTAGTTAATGCGCAATTCAGTGCTCTCTTGCTAGACAGAAGAGCAAAAACTGCAGCTTTCTTCATGACATGTTTTTAAAGATATCAACAGTAGAATCATGAGCAGGACCAAAGGCAGACAGAGGGATGTAAAACTTGACTGAGGGACCCTCAAGAAAAGAAAAAACTGCAGGCCTCTCAGATGGAAGCTAGAACGACTTTTAAAAATGCATCTGAGGAAGAGAAGAATTTTCGAGGTAGTGGGAACATTGTAATAAAGGCTTAAAAAATTAATTCCAAGGTCACTGAAATACTAAGTTCTTTTACAAAAATAGTTCTAGAAACGTAAAAGAACATGACATGGGAGAAAGGATTTTTACAAAATCATGAAGCCAGATAAAATACATTTTGGATTTAGTAGGGAAGATACGTTACTGAAAGGTATAAAGAGGTCAGTTTTGCATTGCCATTGGGATGGTCTCCACAGTTCTAAAAGTTTTACTGGATCTGAATATTCAAACAGGTTTCTTACTGCCCTTCTAGAATAAATCAGGACATCATCCTGAGGTCCATTTTAAATTATACTTAAATACTTGAACTTGACTGGACATGATTTAGTCATACAAGTTACACCTTGGTGAGCTGTTCAGTTCTCTTAGAATTTGGTATATGAAAACATGTTTCATATGGAGGCATGCTTTCATTTTTGCATTATTCTTACGGTAAGGGTATGAATGAAGCCACAGACTTGGTTTGAGTGAAGATGAACAGTCTGAGTGGAAAACATCAAGGGGGGATATCTCAAAGTAAGCCTAGGATTCTGTTAACTACTTGGAAACACATGAAAGAAACATTTTTATTTTTCTTTCATAGAGATGTATATATTATATCTTTAAGGCTTTAAAATAGACGAAAGATCAAGTTTGAAAATACTTTGATAGAACTCTTGAGCACTTTGTTTTCTGTCCAGTGTTTATTATTCCCCTTACATTTTTTCAGTCTTCCTTCTGCATCTAATGAGCATGTAACATAACCACCCTGTGGAGGAGAAGATTAAAGGCTGCAAAGGCTGCAGCTCAAATAAATAGGATAGCTGAAAGCTAAAAATTACTGTAAATCACATTGTAATTTAGAAATCTGGCGACCTACTTTGCCAACTTCTTTTTGGAGAACGTATGTAGCTCAGTGCTAGAAAACAAATTAGATTTTTCTACTACAGAAGAGAACTGTATAAAACTGTGAAGATAAAATTGGGGTTTTCACAGGGGAACAGGGAGGTTTTGGTTTTAATTTGACATTTGACCAGTTCTTGTCCTCATTCCTTTTTCCCTTTTTTTTTTTCTTTATTTTTTTTTAATGAAGGGACTACTTTTGCTAATACCAACCTATTCTTTTGTTTTACATGAAAGAAAATGTTCTGTCTTTCATTTTAAAAGGATTTTACTTACACTGTATGTAAAGTTATTCCTGGCAGGACTTGGGGTAGCTGCAAGTTTAGTAGTGCTGAGGGAGGAATAAGGTTTTTAGGATGTAAATTAGAGCAGTCCTTTGGATTAGGCTGTAGTCATTTACACAAAATGTAAACAGTTTGAATTTAGCAGTTGGAACTGGCTTTTTGCTGATAAATTCATTGTTCAAAATAAAATACATGAATTGCTTTCAAAAATGCATTGGTTTATTGTGCTTAAAAAAAGGGCATCCATGCATTCCAGTCAAAAATGGAAACATACAGTTTGTTAGCAGGGCCAGGGGCAGTACTGAAAGGTCCATAATCATGTAGTTTGACTCCTACCTAAGTCATGCGTCCAGTGATCCTTAGTAGCCAGCTGTTTCTGAAATTGCACAGGAAGAGGAAATTGAAGGTACGGGGTGTTGAAAGAAATTTAATCCTACTTGAGTCTTCTTATAAAGTTTAATACAGAACTGAATATACAACTGTTTTTGCTTACAGGTACTGCCTGTTAAGAACTCTTAAACAGTGTCAGACACTGAGGGAAGCTCTAATTGCTGCAGGAAAAGAGATTGTCTGGCACGGGCGAGCAAAGGACGAGCCAGCTCATTACTGTAGCATTTGTGAGGTCAGTATATATAAATGTGTGGGGCTTGTGTGCTGTTACAATAGTTATTTAAATTTTGTCCTGTCTTCTGTTCTTGCTATTTTAATATTGCTTTTAAGTTGCAGCATCTACTGTGTGCTAACAGCACATACATGTGATGCTGTACAGGCTTCAAAGAGCTTTATCAAGCTGTTTTGCTAGACATAGGCTGCAGTCTCTTCCACAGTACTTCCACAGCATTGTTATTCACTAGGTTGATTTTCAGTTCTCAGTTATTATCAAAAGTTGTTATCCCTTCCTGCATAAAATTTGATCTGCTCGGCTTCATGTTGAAGGTGTATCTGTCTTCATTTCAGAAGTCAACAAGAGCCCCAAAAGAGAGACAATTTAAGTGCATTTTCTTCACAGGGACATACCTTTTTTGGTATTTTGGAATTTTTGACTGGAATTTTTGATTCTACTTTCTGTTAATAATATCTTTAAAGTATTAGATAATAGTTTTCATGAAGCTTGACAGGATGTAAAGTTTTCTTACCTCCTGAGAGTCAGTTTCTAGTCATCTTCTGGCTGAGCCTCTTGGGCAGGATAGGCACATGACTGAGTAGTAAGGAAATGAGTCATTAACTTCTTTTGCAGACAAATTTAAACAAGGAAAATTTGGTATAATTGTTGTAAATCCCCACCTTACTGAGTAACCCCCATTCAGAGTATGAGTCATCCTTTACCAGAGCACTGTTCATGCAGATATCGTAAGTGTAATATTAGTGGGTTTAGAATATTTCACTTTTCTGCCTGAGCCTTAGGATAGATTTTCCTTGAACAAGTGTGATTTTTCTCTTTGCATGCACAGGTTAAGGTTGTAGATTTTGAAGAAAATGTAGTTTCATGCTTTAACTTCTAAAAAATTAAATTGTAACTGTTGACTTTCTGCTTCCTGTCTAATAGGTGGAAGTCTTTGATCTACTTTTTGTCACTAGTGAGAGCAATTCTCGAAAGACCTATGTCGTACATTGCCAAGACTGTGCACGAAAGATAAGCACGAACCTGGAAAATTTTGTGGTGCTAGAACAGTACAAAATGGAGGACTTGATGCAAGTCTATGATCAATTTACATTAGTAAGTCAAATTAATAAGTGGGTGCATAAATACATTATTTGTAAAGCAGTTGTAGACTGTCTTGGTACTCCATTGTATGAGTACTGTGGACTTGATTCAAATGGAGGTATGGGTTGTGTGTGATATTTGCTGAACAAAACACTGAAGAGTCAGAATTATGTGAAATAGTATAGTAACTTACTGCAGAACATAACCGCTGAGTTATCAGGAAAAGTATGATGTTACAATTCATAAAGTTGTGGCTTTAAAAATCCAATAGAGATCACCTGAAGACCATAACTGGATCAGATGGAGATGGGAAGAATCAGGACAGTGAAGCTTGGAGAAACTAGCACCAGGTTCAAGAGCATCTCTAATACATTGGTTGTGGTATGAAGTCAGTATAGCAGCAGAGCATCCTATGCACTCAGACCCCTTCTTTCCCCTTCCTCTTCCCCACCCATCCCCTCCCAAATCAGCACTGTCCTTCTGCTTAGCAAGTGGATGCTCTCAAACAGTTCTGTCTTTTGGCTTGGGGCCTCCTGTGCATTTCAATTTAAAGCAAAAAGCCTCTTCGCCATTATAGCTTTCTGCTATATATGGCAGCCTCCTGCTTTGAACTATGTCAGCACAACTGTCTTAACATTTCACCCAGGTTTCATTGTTTCAGGCAAAGATGGCTTGTTTGTAATCTCAATGAAAGCTGATGCTGGATTTTATTCATAAGCCTTGCCTTTCTGTCAGAGGAAACAAACGTTGGACTAAGTGTTACAAGAATTTCATGTCACATTAAATACAGCAGTCCAGAAGTGGCTGTGTCTTTTGATTCATTTCCAGGAGCTGCAGAAAATGTATGTCTAGACAGTTACTTCATGTAATGCTAGCATGATAAGTTATGACCTTTTGAGCCAGGTCCTCAGGGTTCAGCAGTAGAGGCTGGCAAACGTGTGGGACCACGTCCTCTGAATTTAATTCTTTTCATTGGTCCTACAGAGCCTGAGGTGGCTGAACTTCAGTTCATACTTCTGGGAGCCCATTGTCATTACAGTTTGTGAAATACAGAAATTTCAAAGTGATGTTATAGAAAAGCATATGAATAACCACCTGTTCTCAGATATGTCATCCAGTTGAGTGGAAACTGGGCAAGAACATTTCTGTATGGAAAGAGGGGAGAGGGAAGGGTGTTCTGTTGTCTGTTTTTATAACGTTGCATAGGTTATAAATTGTCCCTAGAACAAGGGTTCTCAACCTGTGAGTGGCTCCCTCCCCCGCAAGAGCCTGTACTCGCAGCCCTGGAGGGCGTTAATAATTGTCCTTCTCTGAATTGGTGTGCACACTCGTTTCTTTTAAAGGGGATACAGTGTCAATTAAGAAGAGTCATAGCCTAAAAGTTGACATCAAAAGAGTTACGGTTTGTTGCGAAGTCACGGGGTGAAGATAATTTCAGATCGCAGAGGTGCAGTAGGCCTAACAAAGAAGTTCTGTGTTTGGAGCAAACAGGGGGATCAGCTAGTGTTAGTGCTTCATCGGTTGGTACTATGATATGATTTAAAGTGTCTTTAGAGACTGTGAGCAGCTTCTTGAAGGGATTCCATGTCATGACAGGGCTGGTGAGCAGGAAAAGAAGGAAATGCCATCAAAGATTCAGTGTTTTGATGGTAATGCCACAGAGTGCAGTAATGGGAAATAGTTGGCTATCTTCTAGACCTTGTCTCCTGAAATAGGCATGAACAAGACACCTAGCTTACTTCACTCTTGAGCCACTCTGGTGGTGTCTTCCATGATTAAAAAAAAAAATAACCAGACACTTTTCTCCTCATATAAGAGGACCTGAGATCCCTACCACAGATCTCTAACTTCAGAACTTCAGGGTTCTATATTGTTGTTTAGGTAAAGGTAGGGGGGAAGGAAATGAAGCCCACAAGGCTTTTGGAAAGCCACAAATGGACAGTCCTTCCCCCACTGATAAACAGGTTGAGAATCCCTGTTTCAGCAGTATTTAAAGGTAAATCAAAACCGAGCCCACACAGAGCTCTTTTCTGCCACAGTGGGACTTAATTTGGCAGCTCACATCATGTTAACACAGACATTCCCACAGCATACTCCAGTCTGCAGTATAGGCAAAGTCCTAATGCGGAGTAGTCATAAAATGCACGTTGTATCTGAGTAAGTTGGAAAAAAATGCCAGTATCCGCTTGAAAGAGTCCAGACCTATAAAAAGTAGTGCCTGTGACTTTAAACTCTCATGGTTATGATTTATGCAGGTTTTGGTTAAACAACAGAGTTCTACACCCTTGTAGAAAGGTAATCTAATGTTTTCTTTTTCAGGCTCCTCCATTGCCATCCTCCTCATCTTGACATTTTTTCATGGACATTAAATGAAAACTTTTCTGATATTCAGGAAGTGACCCAGTTCTGCACCACTGATTTTTGTAGCTATCCCGTAAGGCTGCTGGCTGAAAGCTGTGTCTATGCAACCTTCCAAGTGCGGAGTGTCAACCAACTGGACAGGAGAGAGCACTGCCTCCTACTCCAGAACTCAAAACAAATAAAGCTCATCCAGCTGTACTTCAAAAAATAATTCCATGTTTTGTATATATCTGACAAAACTGGCAACATTATACAGACTACTGACTTGAAGACCACCTCTTTTGTATTTCTCTGTTTCTGGGCTGATGAGTTGGTTTCATCCATTTTTCCCCTTCAGAATTTCCCTTGGAAAAAGTACTAGCTTAGCTGGTCATTTCTTTGTAAGGTAGTTAGAAATTTTAAGTCTTTCTTTGGGCAACTCTTTTTTTTTTTTTCTTTTTTTTTTTAATGTGAAGAGTTAGGTGATATAAATTTTTTTACTGCTTTTATGTTTTTCTGTCTTGTTTTGAAACCATGACGGTTACACTTTTGGTTCCTAAATAAAATTTAAAACAATTAACAGCCAAGTCACAAAGATAAATGGGTTGCACATAGACTAAGGAATAAACTTCAGATTTGTGATTTTTGTTTCTAATCTTGATGTAAATTTACACTATTTATAAATACATATTTATTGCTTGAAAATATTTGTGAATGGAATGCTGTTATTTTTTCCAGATTACCTGCCATTGAAATTTTAAGGAGTTCTGTAATTTCAAACACTACTCCTATTACATTTTCTATATGTAAATAAAACTGCTTAGCATTGTACAGAAACTTTTATTAAAATTGTTTAATGTTTAAAGTTTTTCTATTGTTTGAGTTTTAAAAAGATTTTATGTACAGTGCCCAGTTTTTGTTCTTTTTTGAATCTGATATATATATTTTATATATACTCTTGTGCTTGTGTATATATATAATATATATAGAAACTCGAATATAAATATGTGTATAAAGATTTAGAGACTAAATTTTTCTCGTTTTAAGTTTTACATCTATGGTAGATTTGAGGTGTCTACTGTAAAGTATTGCTTACAAAAGTATGATTATTTTTAAAGAAATATATGGTATGTATCCTCAAGACATAGAATGACCTTCAGACTGGTTTATTGTTAAATTGCACTTTTTGCAATAACAGACCAATAAATAGTTGCTGCCAAAATGTAGTAGTAGAAAATAAGTAATGGCTAAACTTTAAAGCTCTCCAAGAAAATACTGGCTTTGACAGGAAGTTTGGCACTAGTTTTAGAGGAGGAATGAAAAAGGTGAATTTGAGTTTTGGGTGGGGATATTCTCTAGAATTCAACCAAATGGCAACTTCTATATTACAATATGTTCTATTAACAGTTTAAAAAGTTAAGACTGAATCATCTTGGCGTCATTGTTGACCCCGAAAAAGGACGTTGTTTTGTGGTATTCTATTGTATTTTCACATATTTTGTAATACAAATTCACTGGTAAATTTTTGAAGCACTAGGTTTATTTAGGACAAGTTTATAATATATCATTGTAACAGTTTGCAGTTTTAATGATGGTATTTATTTTAAGTTGCTCCTTTCTCATTAGCTTCTTGAAAATGCATTAAATCTAAATTTCAAAATTGATAGCTTTCTGATCGATCAGAGTTGATTGATGCAGAAGGTTCTGCATCAGTTTCTCACAATTTCCCATTAGTGGGGTATGTTAGTGATTTGCATTGTTAAATTTTTTGTAATCAATGTGAAGTGTTAAAGGCACAGAGCATGCTGATAGTTTCTTTTGAACAAAAAGAATCGCCTCTTACGTTGTAGCTTCAAACGGAGGGTGTTTTAATGAAGACTCAGTACAGCTTGTCTAACGCTGTTACAACAGTTTAACTGTAGTTATAACTGACTTCCTTGCTAGTTCTTACAGCAGTTGGACAAAAGGGTATAGAGGTTGAAGAAAATCTTAAATGCTCTTGCCAGCAAAATTACCAACTAGCAGTAAGGAAGCAAGTATTTGCAGTTCTGTAAAGATGTAAGTCTCAGCTCTTGATAACCAACTCGACAAATCATAATTTTTTACTTATGTATTTTATGCAGTCATAAACATTGTAATCTTGACAAACCATGCTGCAACTGAAAAGCTACTCCTTTACAGTAGTCTTAAACCCAAATAAAAGCAAGATAACTTACCTCAAATAATGGTAAACAAAAAGTCCTCGTTTCTCAGTGCTGTAAAAGAATTTTGCTAACTAGGGAAAGAGCTACTATCCACTAACAAAAAGGGCTTTGTACCTTTCTTCCCATTTGGAAAAGAGGATGTGCCGTTACCAGGGAAGAAAATTCATATTTCACTGATGACCGAGTAGACCAGATCAGTAGAGGGTCAGGCAGTATTGCTCGTTTTGCATGAAGGTTTTGTCATGAATCTGAATTGCTGCAGGGCTTTAATATTTCGCAGTTTTCATACTTCCTAATTACACTATGCTCCTAACCGATGGACAGTTTTGATCTATAAGCTGCTATGATTTAGAATGCTTTTGTTCCATTTTATTAAAAAAGCACAAGTTACAATATTTTATCAATTGTAGTTATTACGAAGCACTTCTGCTTCTTAAAGTATGAAGCACATGATGCAAGTTGAACATTTGGAATCCCTGGATATTTCCAAGCATTAGCAGTTGGGCAGGGTGGGGGGAGACGGGGGTCCTAAGTTGAATGGAGGGGTCTGACTTGCTTTCCAAGGAACCTGAGCTGTTGGAGCCCTTGAGCTCCACAGCTAAGCCCCATACTGCAAGTGATTCTGATTTGCTTGTGGCTACAAGCTATAGTAGCAGGCAAATTAAAGATAGAACTCTAAAAGGATAAAAATGGCCAAAGCCATGGTATTCATTGCAAGAATTTTTAAAAGTGCAGGCTAATAGAACAAGGGGCATTTATTAGGGGATGGATAAAAGCAGATCTACAAATGGGTGTTTAAAAAAATAGAAGAACTGAGAAGTGTCCTGGAAGAGCTTGACAACAAAGGACTCTGTAAATGGGGAGAGGGAATAATCACTTTCTTCTGGGCTTACTTGAAGTTCTTCTATAAATATCTTCAACAAAGCATTTGATTTTTTTTAAGCTTTCCATCAGGTGCATAACCTGGGAGCAATACCTCTTTGCTTTTTTGGCGACGTGAAGTCCTGTCGATACCTTTAGGAAGTAATGGTGTTGGTAGCTGTATAAGAAAGAGGTATTTAGAGGAAGGTCAGTAGAAAGAGAAGTATCTAGTGACAGAAAATTCCCAAAACGTCCCGAATTGATCTGGTAGGTAACTTGTTGATCCGAAAGACAAAGTATCCCTAGTCTCTGCCTTTCTAGTTGGGAGCATTTTAAAAATAGTATTAAAATGATATTACTTAAATGGGCACAGCTTGGTTCAGTTCAGCACAGTAGAACAGGTTTTTGGACCAAAGGTGGGCAAAGTGTGGGGATTCCACAATGGTGATATCGTGGCCACACACACATTTGCTGGTTGGGAGTCGGAAGACACGAGGGTTCCACTGAGATGAGAGGGGAGAGGGTGCTCACCCTTGGTTGCTGCCCAGATGTTACCTGTAGAGGGCTAGAAAGCGGGTTTTTAAGCCTGAGCTTCCCTAGGTCAGAGCCATTTTGTCAGGATCCATAGCTGAGAGTCAAGGCCCTGTCATTCACTGGCTGAGATGGGGCCAACAGGTGAAGGTGGTGGGGAAGCATCATCTTCATGGCTGCTTTAAAAGCCAGTGTGGGAACCAAACAGAGGAAGTACTCCAGCTGGGGGAATCAGCAAGCAATGCAGCACAGCAAAAAGGCTGATGAGGGTGACGATTTATCTGTGATGGAGGTCAAAGCCAACAAGCATTGACTGCTTCCATTGTGCTGGTGCTAACAGCAGAAGAATGGGGCATGCAGGTGAAGCCTAGACAAGTTCATGATGAAGAGAAAGCTGAAGCTCAAGTTCAAGCAAGCTCAGTGCAGGGCTGCTACCTGCAGGCCCCACAGAGGAAGGCGGAGGATACCAGGGAGAAGGCTGCGAGCAAGGCAGCAATGCAGGCACAGGGCACCCTTATTCCAGGAAAAATAATGGCATTCCTCTGAAAAGGAGAACGTATTTGAGGTGGGACATGACATATCTCCTTGTTGGTGCCAGGAGCTCCATGCAAGGCTAAAGAAAATGGCTGGTGGTGGGGGAGAGCCCACACTGCTGGAGGTTAAAGGGGGTGGGGTGTCCAGGCTGGGACCCACAGGAGCCGTCACCGTGCCACCACGGGCTGGAAGAACCGGAGTGAGCGCGAGCAGCCTTGCTCTGAGGAGTGGTGCTGGGCTCTCCACCACTTGCTGCAGCAGTGCCAGTAGTGAGGGGGAAGGATGGCTTGGTAAGAGGTGAGCACCCATTAAAAGGTACAAAAGATTAGGTACAGGGTGAGGTGCATGTTTCCTTATTTACTTTGGGAAGCCATAAAAACATACTGGAGGGATGAAAGAAGGGAAAAGGTACCTCACAGTGAAAACAGCAGTGAGGTTTCAGCTTCCAGCTTCATCACGCGGGCAGCAGGGACAGGGTTTTACAGGCCACTGCCACCTTCGCGTTGCCATGGGCCTTGTTAAAGCATTAAAATCCAATTGCTGCTGCCTGGGAAATGGCAGAGCGTTGTGTACACACAGCAGTTGGGACACACTTGTGGAGAGCGGAGATGGGATGGAAATGGGTTTACCATTAGGGCCCACTGCGTCCCTCCAGTCCTACCCCTGAGCTCCTGAAGGGCCATGGTTCATCTCTCAGTGCAGGCAGCATGGCGCAATTTCCAGCAAGAGGAAGCACTGCTTTCAAATGATGCATGCCACAATTCATTTCTGGTAGGAGCCATTTTCAGGCCTGGTTTACATGTGTGCTGTTGCCCAGGATATAGGGAGTGACCCATGGTTTGGGACTGAAGGTGGTGAAAAGGGAGACCAAGCCTGAATGAGCATAGTGGAGAGCAATTTAAAAGTAGCAAAGCCCAGGCAATGGTAAATTGATGGGCTCATGGTTAAACAAATGGGCTAAAGCACTAACTCCTTTAATTCATGGAGCTGGGAGATAACTTGAAAGAATCCCACATGAAGCCAAGGTATACAAGCCAGCCACTGCCACAGTCCATGGGAACACTGAAATTTGGCATGGCTGTACTATAAGCAGGGACACCTTCCGTTATACCAGGCTGCTCAAAGCCCCATCCAGCCTGGCCTTGAACACTGCCAGGAGGGATGGGGCAGCCACAGCTTCCCTGGGCAACCTGTGCCACTGCCTCATCGTCCTCATGTCCAATGACATGCAGCTGGGCTGTCATTTATATCAGCCCTTTGGGCACAGAGAAAGATTAACAGGAATGAAGAATATTTTCAACCCTTTCTTCCTCTGCACTTTCAGCACCAAACCGGTAGGTAACTGAGTAGTCCTTTGATGAAACCGGACTCTCCTTGTACCAGTGGTCAAACATCTTTAGCTTTCAGTGCCACAAAGTGCAACTTGCAGTCCATGTCCTGGCTGCTGCTGGAGTTTTAATATGATCAATTATAATAAAGGGAAATTCTAGGGGTTCAGTACATCATTGCCAGTGGGCTGTGCCACAGGCTGACTGACCTGTGCAGCAGTAACTCAACTGTCCCAGCATGTGGAGGAGGCTGAGGGGTGGGCAATGGGTGCAGACAGGGTTGGGTCACCTCCTGTCTGCAGGGCCGTTTCAGGTGAGTGCAAAAAATTATCTATTTAAGAACCAAAGGGGACCTCAGACAGGAGTGGACTTTGGCTAGTGGAGGGATGGCTTCCACTGGGGCTCTGAAAAAAGCCACAGGAAATAACCAACAGCCCATTACAGTTGCCACAGGGTGGGGTATTTTGGGGGAGGAAGTGTGGAGGGTTTTTTTGAGGGTAACAGCGCTGGGCAGGGAGTTCAGCTCAAGTGCTGGCAGAGCATCTGCTGCAGTCCAGTTCCAGTAGTCCAACGCTGCTGGGAGTCTTTCAGTAGCACAACAGTTTGAGGCGGACCCACAGCAGGGATGGGGTGCAAACCCAGGGGCTAGATCAGCCCGGGGACACCAGTCAGCGAGGTGTGAGACATGTGGGAGGGGGTTTAGAGCTGTTGCTCCTAAAGACTCTTCCCAGCCTTTTATCTGCTTATGCTTCCCAGGCTGATGCAACCCTGAAAACATTGTCAGAGCACTTGGGAAGGTGAGATTTTAGGTGGCAAAGTGATCATGGTTATGCTTGAGGAGGCAGATGTGCCTGGATAGCTTAGAGATGCTGACATGCAGTCATCAGATAAGGGTGCAGATACCTGATACCTGGCTGGCAGATTTAAAAGCTAAAACCCAAATTGGTTTCAGTGACAGGCGGACTGAACATAATGATACTGAGAAATGCCAGTGTGAGCTCAGCCCTATGGATCCCCATGGGGCTGCCATCCCAAGCACTCAAGTGGCATGATGCTGTGTTTTGCAGTAAAACACTATACTTCTGGCCAAGAACTTATCTTAGGAGAAAAAAAAAAACCCTTGGCTCCACATGGGTTAGGTTTCCTTCATCATTATCCATCACAGCACTCAAATGCAACATGAGATTGTGGTATTCCTAAACATGGATGAAGGAAAATGTTGCATCTGCGTGTACTGAACCGTGTTTGTAACCATGTAGCTATAAGTAAAGTGCCAGCCTGACATTTAAATCCTGCTTCCGCAGCTTTCAGGTTTTATCTGTGTGCCCCAGTCAGACATTCTACAGGGTTATCTCCGAGAGAGATACAGCAGAAAACATTTTCCCTAAAAAAAGACAAATTAAGAGAACAGGGGGGAAAATCACAGTTTTCATGAGAAGTGTCTTAAAGGTGCAAATACACAATTTTTTAAAGGCAGGAGCTAAGAAGAAAAGGAGCAAAGCCTAGCAGGGCAAAAGTCTGGGCAGGCAAAATATCACTTGAACAAGTGTTTGGTGATCCATCCTCCGTTCTGGTTAGCAGAGAAACAACATGCGTGTCAGTAGCTGATGATACCTTTCAAAAGCCAGTCCTTTAGCACCTATAAAGTGAAAAGCAAAGCTGGAATGAGCTTTCCAGCACTGAACAAAACAACTTGGCAATTACCATATGTGCAACTTCAGCTCCTAAGTTTTAATACTGGTGCACGGTGCTGTTTACAGAGCTTGATAGAGCCTTTAGTAATTATTGCTGTGTTATGAAGAGTATCATAGATAATGCTGGTTTTGGCTTATTTACACAACTACAAGATGGAAGAACATAAGACAGTGTATGAATGAAGTGCTGCTGTGTTTGAATAGGTATTTGATTGCCCCATGCACCCCAGGAGATGGCTATTTCAGTGCTGACTGGTGTTTCTCCAGCTTGCTAGTCCCAGTGGCCTCTGCTGGGTAAGAGCCCAGAGGCCTGCTAGCACAGCCGGTGACTTCCTCCCCTCTGGGCTGTAGCCGCAAGACGGTTTGGGTGCGATGCTGAACCATACTAAGCTCTGCATTAATGTGGAGCCTGTTAGAAATGTCAATTTGGCCTTAAGCATGGAAATAGTCCCAGACCTGATCTCGAGCAAAGGCCAGTCCCCTCCCCACAGCCCATCCCCTCTTCCTCAGCAGCTCACCCTGGAGGGAGCTGGAGGCAGGGGCAGCAGAGCTGCTGGCTGCTGAGGAGGGCGCTGGGGCCACTCAGCACCTCCACCCCTCACTGCTCACCGCCAGCCCGGTCAATGGGTGCTGCCAGGCAAACGGGGAACGTGGAGACCCGCGAGGGAAAACGCTGAGGTCTGCTGGAAAAGGGCCTTGGGAAAGGATAAGAAGATTCATTCTGGCAGATTTTGGTACCTGGAGGGAGGACAGAGGGGTGGAGCATCTTGCTTCTCCATTTCCTTTCCTTCCTGCCAGCATTCACCCACATTTAGCATTTCTGCCTTCGGAGCAAACCCCCAGGGAGCTTCCGCGGCAGTGGGTACAGGGCAGCAGTGGATACAAGAGCTAAGAAAGTGGCTTTTCTGTGGCTGGGGAGAGGGGAGGTGCATTTCTTCTGATTTCCAGGAGCTGGATGGTGGCTCTGCTTCCAGAAACTTGAAAACACAGGGAAAAAAATCTTACACAGAAAGGAAGAGCTGCTCATTGCTCTGTGACTTTTTGGTTTTTGCACCTCCTTCTTCCTCCAGCTACTTTGGCAAGCTATCAACCTGACATAAAAGAAGCCCTCTTTCTCTGTGTTCTGGCATATCTTTTCGATTCTCAAATGTCTTGTATGCCTTATGTGTTCATTTTGGTGCTTTTTAGTGGTTGTGCTCACCTCTCATCAAAACACATCGTCTTCTCTTAACATTCTAGCTCTGTGCTATCACTGCTGAGCATCCTTAGTGGAGCCTTCCTGTGCATCGCCATACCCCTTGTATCTCAGCCATGCTCATTACCTTCTCTCAGTGTATTTAATGCTCAAAGGGCAACAAGAATTTGGGTTTGAGGAGCAGGTTGGTGTTAGGAGAAACTTCCAGGCCAGAGGATAAGATGAAGCAATTAGCTCAGTGCCCAACTCTGCACTGGCAGTGGTGAATACACTGGGATATAAGAAAAGTAGTTCTTTTAAAAATAGGCATTTCTTTGTCTTGTTGACCCATTTGCTTGGGTTGTCCGAGAAAGAATGAAGTGTCTCAAAGTTTTAAGTACTGTGAAAGCTGAATGCCCCTCCACTGCTCCTCCACTTTAGTCCCCATTGCTGAAATGCTGTTTTAAATGTTAAACTTGAATTACTCTGTGATTCTTTATTTGGTTTACTCACGTTTGCCTCTTGCCATGCTAAAATGCTCTGACCAGAGAGTCATTGCCTGTCTGATGCACAGATCACATCTTTCTTTCCCTTGCCTCCATAATTTACCATCCAAGTTATTGACCTTAAAATTTATATGCTTCATCCTCACTTCTTCAGCTGGACCTGTATGGTCTTTCTGCACACATGCACACAGTCATGTTTCCCCTTCTCTGCTACAGCCTGCACATCTACGGCACAGGGAGGCTGCTGCCCTAATGCCGCTCTGGCTGGCGTTTGTGACCCTTGCACCAGGTTGTCCACTCCAGTATCAGAGAGCATCTCGCTCCTCTTGCTGATCAACTCTGGGTGCTCCTGACGTGGTCCCCTAGGGTTTGGCTTGGGTTTAGATGACTTCATGTGGCAAATCTTTCAATTTAATGATGTGCAGTTGACGTGTGATGCTGGACTCCCAATTCAGCAGGCACGGGCATCTGCTGCTTTCCGGGGGCTTGGGAAAAGGCCATGAGACAGGAGCTATGCTGGAGGGGACATTATTTTATTATGGCCTTTTCCCCTGAGGTCTGCAGTGGTTATCAGGGCAGCAGGGGAAGGAAATTGTGTTCCAATTAATAGGAAATGGACTGCAAAGAGCTGCATTTGCATTTTTTGCAGTGAAACCTCTTTCACAGTTTCTGCCTTCCCTAATGTACTTTCTGCATCTGTTTGCATGGCAAGTCCCCCCCAGCAGAGTTTTTCTCATCTGATGTGGGGCGGCTCTGGCATAAGCACAGCACCTCATGCCACAAAGGTCCTCTGCCCCACCATGCTCTCTTAATTAAGTTGGAATTGGAGGACCCAGTGGTTGGGTGACACTTTTCCCTAATTCTTGTATTTATGATCTGCTTTTGTCTCCTCTGGTGCACTCACAGAAAGTTTTTCTCCTGGCACCTCTCCAGCTGCAGTGACTCCCATAGAATGGTTTCTCTTCCCTCTCGCAAGCTGCCAAAGCAGCCCAGGTTATGACAGCCTTTCAGCAGTTAGAAGAGGCCTTTGAGAAAGATGGTGAGAGACTTTTTATCAGGGCCTGTTGTGATAGGATGAGAGGTGATGGTGTTAAACTGAAAGAGGGGAGATTCAGGGTGAACATAAGGAGAAAAATCTTTACAATGAGGGTGGTAAAATCCTGGCACAGGTTGCCCACAGAGGCGGTGGCTGCACCATCGCCAAAGGCATTCAAGGCCAGGCCGGATGTGGTTCTGGGCAATCTGATCTAGTTGAAGATGTCCCTGCTCATTGCAGGGGGGTTGGACTAGATGACCTTTGACCAATCCACACTCTTCTACGATTCTATGAGAGCTCCTCTTCAGCCAGGCCCCTGGGGGACAGCAGCCATCCGGCACCTAGTGCTGATGGCAGCGGGGATGTCCCTTGGGAGCAAACAGGGTGATAGCTACGCTTTATCTCAGGGTGGGGAAAGGAGTTCTCTCTGCCTGCTTGCCCCCAGGTAGAGCTGGGGGAGTACCACTTTGTGTTTCAATTCAGAAAACACAAAGGTCTCAATTTCTGGAGTGAGTAATTGCCCCTTAGCAAGGAAGTTGAGGTCCCTAAGGTCATCCTGGAGAAATGACTCAGCCTCAGTAAACAAGGAGAATGGTTGGAAGAAAAAGCAGCCTTACAACCAGAGATTGAACTGGTTTGGGTAAGATGTAAAGAGAGTACAATCATGGTAGTTAATCTCTCAAAAAAATAAACAAGGACAGGAGGAGGCAGGATGAGGGACAGGTTCCAGAGCTACCAGGTTTCACCTGGGGGGAAAGCAAGTTCTATGAGCCTGAGGTTTCCAAACACTAAAAAGCCAGCAAAAAAGCAGATCAACTCTCTTGGACCATTTTGAATCCATGAGAAGAGAAAAAATTGTATCAATCCATATACAGACAGTGAAAGCTGTTTCAAGATGTTTGAATAAAAGGTCTCTCAAGTCTACCTATCCTCTAGAATTAAACTGGACTCATTTTTGTCTAATGACTTGCTCTTGATTATGATGAAGGTTTGTTCTGAATGAGCATTTCCAGGCAGGAAAAGCAGCTAGGCTGGCAAATGAACGCTTTAATAGATCTGGAATCTCAAAGCTCCCATGTGCCATTGTGCTGTGCTCACTCCCTCCCACTCACAACACTGGTGTTAAGACGGATTCTGGTTCCTCTGGATCAGGAGCCTTCAAATTTTTGTTGTGGTGGTTTTTTTTTCCCTCCAAAGGGAGGTATCAGTGGAAAAGTGAAGTGTTTCCAGTGAGAAGACAGTGAGTCATACCTCTATTGCAATAGCTTTATTCATAAATAGCTTTATTCATAAATACTGCAATAGCTTTATTCATAAATATTGTTAAATTATTCACATCTTTAATTTTATGGACATCACAAAGCTAAGGCTCCGTTTTCATTGAGGAAGATATTTCCTTGGTCTTTGGAAGTGGGCAGCTGGTCATGAGCGGAGCTATCACCCCAGAGCCCCAGACCTCATTCCTGGATGTTTCTGTGACAGTTTGAAATCCAGTTAGCCTGACACATTGGACCAGATCTCCAGTGCTGTGTTTGGGGAGGAATGTAAGAAACAAGATGAAGAGGGATCCTTCTCCTGTTGCGTCCTCTCACTACCCCACAATCCATTGAAGCAAGGATTTCCTCCACAGTTGCCTCTCTTCAGGCTCAAGACATTTTGCAAGGCTGACCTCCCTCGGGAAAAGTCCTCCCATGCCTGTGCCCATCTGGTTATCCTGTTTTCCTCTGTGCTGCACTGAAAACCCAACTCTTTCCAGACTCCCTTGGCAGGCTCTGCTCCTAGTTGTCTCCCATGATGAGCATCTGCCTTTAATGGAGTCATACACACCCTGAGCAGTGTTCCTCACTTGCACTCTCTGGGTAGTATTTCCATCAGACCCATTATTTACCAACTTTCCTACTGAGCAGCATCAAAGTCTTAGCTGAGGTGAGATGCATGACCCTCCCACTCTCCATCATGAACAGGCTCCCTACCCTGACAAACGGGGAGACTGGGGTGGGTTTTACCTGGTTTTGCTCTCCACAGATTCACTTAAACTATTATTCCTATTTCTTCCTTGAGATACTGCCTGTGACTATCATTGCAAAATACTGATTTCTTTGTTTCCTGGGCCTCCTTGTCCTGAGATTGAGTGCTGGCCGCAGCAGTTTTTCTGGCAGGATTTCAGCTTCTGAGGTGTTTGAGAAAGGGTTTGTTGTCAGCCTCCACTCTGTTAGCAAGTAGCTCCTTGGATTTCTCTTCTGGGGATGCCTTATTGTAGTCTTGCATCTAATTGGCCTAATTTCCGCACTTGATTTCTGCTTTTTGAAGGGTGTCTGTTTGCTTTGAATCACTGTGTTGTGCTGCTGTTTAGCCACCTGGGGTGTTTGTGTATATACTTTTTCTATTTATTGTCAGTACACATTTACTTTGAACTTCTAATGTGGTGTCTTTAAACAAACCCCTGCTGTTGCAGGGCTTTTCAAGAAAAGCTTGGGCAGACATCACAGCAGATCAGGCTTTCCTGTTGTACTCCATCTATGGCTTAAAAAACAGTCATGAAGCAGCTCACAGCTGTCCTTGTAGCCTGGAAACTCGGCCTCCACAGGCATGCCTCCCTCTAGATGAATTCACCCATCTACCACAGTTGCACACCTCCATCTTTGTCTGGCGGCAGGAGATGACTTAGGGGGCCAGAGGCATCTAGAGCCTTTGCCCCCACCTGCTCCAGAAGAAGCTGGGTGTTTGAGAGCAGGAATGGGTGTGCTCACAGATCCAGATCTGCACTGGGGAAAAGACGGACTTTGTAGTCACAGCTTTTCCAGTAATTCTTAATTTTGATCTCTGTAGTACTTAGAGTCCTCTGTCCTGTATTTCAGTCTGTGTTTCTGTCAAATTTATGAACACCACTCCTCACAAAATCCCATGAACACAGATGTCCCTGCGGATGACAATCTTTTGAACACTCTGGTCCAGTTAGAAAAGTCCTGGTTGTTTCCACAGCTTCTGGCCTTTTATTTTTCTTCCTTGATTTGCCAGTGCTGAGGGGTTAGAGTTTTTTATTTTAGGGAAATATATATTCAGGTTTTTTTGGTGGAACCTCAAGGTCATGTTTGTCCTCTCATGTCCTCCATTCAGAAGCTACTCTTTTGTGCCTTCCTTCCTGGATAACTTTATATTGCTATATATGCAATACTTCAGTCATCCAAAGGTTGTATTTTTAGAAAGCTCTGCTTGGCTCTTACCTGGGGATGCGCAACTGCAAAGTTCATCACTGCTTCACCAGCCTTTTCCTGCTCTCCCTGCATCCCAACCTTCCCTCTTGTTAAGCAAAATACCGGGTCAGTTGGTAACCCCAACACTACTGTTGGAAAAAACCATCAAACAGCTTAACTCTGGAGAGCCTTTCTCAAAGCATGTTGAGAAAGCAAGTGAATAGCTGCTTGTTAGATTTTCTGGTCATTTTGCTCACAGAATTCAACAAAATCCCTTCTCATACAGCTTTCTTCTTTCACAGCCTTGAAGACAGACAGAAACCCATGTCAATGTTTGTCCCCAGGCAATGCAGCCATTAAATGGAAAGCCCTTGAACACTGGGCATCATCCCTGGCCTTGCTCATCGGATGATTGCTGTAGTCCTTTGGCACTTTGGGAGGTTTAGTTCTGTGCAGCCTTCACATGGCAAAGACAACCAGTGGGGTCACCCTCTCTGGTGGAAGGGGAAAGACAGAGCAAGCACTGCCATGAGTGGAAATGGGCATGGATAAGTAATTCATTTCCTGAAACCTGGAAAGTGTTCCCATCTCTTGGCCACTTGCTGAAGGGATTTCCATTTTGAAAAACCAGCGGTGTTGCAGGGGACTCTCTTTAGGGATGAATGAAATAGTGACAAGTGCCTGGACTGGGAAACAGAGATGTTTAATCCCAGCATTTCCTCCTTCAGCAGCATCATTCTTCCAGCACCTTTCTCCTCCTTCAGCAGTACCTGAATTGTACCCAAATCCTTGCTTTGTTTTGCTAGCAGAAACTGCGCAAACATTTAAGGCCACTTTGTTTTCTCCATCTCCAGCTTGAGGTGGTGGGGAAAAAATGAGTAAATGTTTACAGCTGCTTCAACCAAAGCAGAGTGAAAACCCAAAGGTGATCTCTCCTGCTCTCTCTGTACCAAGAATACAGGGGAAGGTTTTAATACCTCTGGAAAGTCTCAAATTATTCCAAATGTCTCAATTATTTTCTTTGAGCACGAAAAAACCTCACTATTTTAAGGCATTGCCAGAGGTATGAATTTGACAAGCCTTTATCCAAATGAATGTTTAAATTTTGAAAGGAAAAGAAATAATCCAGCATGACTGACAAGGTCCTTTTAAAACACATAATAGGCTGAACTTTACATGTGCCTGTAGGTGTTAGTCTACAAAGCTATCTTTACATGCAATGTAGCAAATGAACTGCGTAAGGCAAGGGCTGTAGCTATATGCATCCTTGCTGAGTAGTACTATGAGATTGTAAAACTTGACAAACTTGTTCCCTCAGAGCTCCATGTCCTTAGGGAAGAGGCTGCTGTATTCTTATTTTTCAAACACCTGAAAAGTTTTCTTGAGACTAACTATGGCCATTTATACTCTGTTGCAAGGAACAGAGCTTGATCTTTAGAAAAAACACTCATTACAGGCAGTTGATCCCTAAACAAGTGAGAGGCTCAGAGAGGTGCTACAGGGGGAGCTGATAGAGCCCTGCAGCTCTGGCTCTCCCTGGAGCTAATTGTCCTTCCTCCACTGAGGAAACATTTGCCTGCTCTTTTCCTTCAAAGGCTAGGAGAAGGATGGGGATCATGTAGCCAGCCCCAATCCACTCTGCTGGTAGAGAAAAGTGATGTGATTTTGATGGCTCTTAGGGCAGGAGTGAGGAGTGCAGCAGCAGCGGGGACTACTTCACAGTACAGGCATCATTCAAGTCTGGAGACTTGAGGAAAAAGGGATACTTCCTCTCATTGCTCCAGAAGAGTAAAACTAAAATGCTGCAAGTAAAGCTATGACAGAAACAAAGGGTTTATTTTTTCAATGAGAAAATTAGCTTATGGCTCCTGTCTCTTCCCTTCCCGTAGTCTATGCACCGACAGGTAACCCCACCACTTTATTCTCTGGATTCAGCCACCAAACAGCCACCTCTAACCTTTCCTTTTTTAGGAGGCCTTGCCTCCATGAGAGATGCATGGACCATAGCTTTAAGGGCTGACAGCTCATTGCACTTGATAGAGATGACTGAGGCAAAGAGGTCTGCGCACCTCGGTGTCCACCCCTTGCACATGAAGTACCTCCAGCAATCTCAGGGCCAGCCTCCTGCCCAGTACAGTGCCATCTGCAGCCACATCATTCTTCCATCAAGTGTCCCAGTGGTGAAGACCCTATCCATTTCTATGCTAATCCTTCTGCAGCCCATCTAGCCCACTACTACATAAGCTCAGGTGCAGAACAGCGTATCCCCATCCTCTAATTGCTTTCTCTTTAAATTGTTTGAAGAACTCTATCAGGTGTCTTTCCCTAGCTTTCCATTTGTCTTCTCTCTTCACTTTTTCTGGACCTCTGGGTCATCCTCACCCTTCCTTTGGGGTCTCTTGGCAGTTGTTCAAGTCTTCCTACAGGAGCAGTGCTAAAAACCCACCAACACCCCCAGGCTGAGGCCATCCTCGTACAGAGGAGAGCAGATGAATCTGGCCATTTTTTCTAATCCATAAGGAAGAAACTGTGCCCGCCTCCCCCAGCCCCTGCAATGGCCTTGCCATGAGTAGCTGTTTTCATTTAATTTTCCTTTCCTTGAAATTCATGCTTGTTTGGTTTTAATTTCAGAATGGCTACCAAGCTCTTTCCAGCACTGAATTAGAGAAACAGGATACAGTAGCAGCTAGACTCACCTATTAATCAAATTAATGTTCCTTGGTGAACCAATTCAGAAAACCGTGGTGCTGGCTCTTGTGATTTCGTAACATCTCATGACATTCAATATTTTCGTTTAAAATCTACTTTTCAGATTCATGTGAAAATGGGAGAAGCTGAGGTTTCACTTAGGAAGAATTACCAATAAAGCATCTAAAGCACCTGGCTGCAGAGAGTAATTGGCAAATGGAACCCAAGTGCATCCTAAAGTCCCAGAAAACCAGAAGGCAGATAAAAAGCACCTGCAAACAACTGTTGTTGGCTGATCTTGCTGGAAAGACACTTGCACAGAATGTGCTTGTCTGGCTGTTCCTGTGGATGGGAGCTGTTGAGTACTGATCTTGGTTCCCCAAAGTGTCATGGTGTTTTCTGGGTGGCCCTTTGTATGGAAGCTGGGTGTGGTGCAAAGTGGGGCAAGAAATTATCACCTACAAAAGCCATGGAGTGGAAAACCTGGACCTCCAACCCTGCCGGGACCAGCTATAGTGAAAGTGCCCCCTGCTAGAAGATCTGGGGTGCTCTGTGTGTTACCAGGCACTTTGACTTCACATACCTGTGTGGATCTTCCCAGCAAAACACAGCATGCCCTCTTCCCTTTGAATATGCAGCAGCCAGGAGGTACCAGAAAGGTGTCAGAACAGCCCAGACTTAACGGGAACAGAGGTACCTACAATGTTTGGGAGCACAAAGCCACTTCAGAGTCTCTGTCTTGGTGCCATTTCCCCTGTGAATCAGCCATTTTGGAGTAAGAGGGTGGCTGAATGCAGACGAGGGTACGGAGTGAAAAGGCACCCAATGCATCGCTCATGGAAGGGAGCCAGTTTTTACCGATTTTCCACTTTCCATGATGAGGACCTGTTTCTGCCAACACTGCCACGGTGCTCTCTCTTTGGGGGAAGAAGTGTGTGAAAAATACAGTTTAATGCCAATGCTGCCATTTCTTCCCAAGGGGCTGTGTGGGGCAGGGAGCAGCAGTAGAAGCACCGTGGACATGTGGAAAGGAACTGGCTGAAGATGAGACACAGAGAAGCAGCGAATTATGCTGGGTGAAACTGGGACTCATTTGCCATGCCCACATGTAACCTCCATCCCCCCAAAAATGATGGTGTTAATATACGACCCTAGACAAAATCTGGCAGAAAACAGTTTACAAACCTCTTGCTGTGAAAATTTCACAATATGTAGGATGTGGGGCGGCAAGAGAATCACACGACAAACAGCTGGACATAAAGGCAGCTGCAAACTATCTGCAAATAAAGGAAGCGCTGAGGCTGACTGCAAGGCTGGTGGAAGACTTCTCTGGCCACCCTTGTCCTGCTGCGGAAATGGTGCGAGTTGTTACCAGGAACCAGTGTGCAAAGGCTCACACAAAAGCCACCGTTGGAAATAACTTAAACATAGAGAGGAAAAAATTGTTCGAGAGTTCTTCTGGGAAGGATTAGGTTTGAGAAAATTGCCATTTATAAATTAATTTCACATAATTTTGGAGCTTGGCCTACTGCATTTCAAGGCTTGACTGGAGCTGGCAGAGAGGATGGGCACTGATTCCAGGACCTGACTGCCAAGAAAAGGGAAAATATTAAGAGAAATAATTGGCAATGAAGAAATAAAAGGCCAGGGAAATATAGGGAAATGAGATTTAGTTTAGGAAAATTATTGTTCTCTGAGCCATGGACTGATTTTATGGCTGGCATATTAGTCACAATCTTATACGAGCCTGGACTTCGTAAACTGGTGGTGAACACAGCTCCCAACACTTTGACAATTTTTAAATCCATGATTCTGCTATTTTTAATCCTTTTTTTTTTCCAATTTAAATTCACATCAAAGTCTATTGAAAGCAGTGGGGAGACTCCTCTCAGCTTCAAAAATTTTGAATCAAGCCATGTAAAAATAGATGCCACATGCCTCAAGACTTCTGCTGCAGTCTTGCCAACTGAGTCCAAGCAGCAAAGTAAGACCGTGACTCCTCTGTTTCTTACACCCAACATTTTAAGTTCTTGGGGCACAGCTGAAACCTGTGTGACACCTCTCAATGCCTCTGCCCAATGCTGGATTAGAGCTGAGAGATCTGGGCTTGCTCCTGCCGTCCTTTTAGGTGCTGAGCACTTGCATCCTCTCTGCATTTCTCTAGGCTGGTTTGATATCAGAGAGATGCTCTAGTGCCCAGGAGACATTTTGCATAGAACCGTACAGTAAACAAATGGCTTATTTCCAAAAGGAAAACGTGCACGGTGGAAAGGAAAATGTCCAGGACACATGGGAGAGCAGTGAAACCACAGTGAAGCCCTGTTGCAAGGGCTGCTTCACCATGTACCTTGCAAAGTCAGGCCGTTGCTAAGCCAAAAACCACTGAGTTTTGGAGCAGTCATGGAGCAGCTGCAAAGACATCTCTGAAGACACATGGCTTGCAAAACCATTCTACTCCTGCTGGGGCATGAGTGGAACAGGCCAGTTCTTTATTTTAGTGTTCTGGGGGCATTTTGTAGTGTGCATTTTTAGTTAATGACTGCACGAAGAAGGCTGCCCTCTGGCACTGAAAGGGTGCTGTCAGCTCACAGCCCATGGTGGGCAATGCCACACCACTGATCCTAGTAAGAGTGGTAGGTGAAGCAGGAGCTCCACCAGCCCCACACAAGGCAGCCAGCAGCCGGCACCATGGTGGGGACTCTTTGGAGAGGAAGGGAGCCAGGGCTAGCACCCAGTTCGCAGGTAAAATCACAGACCGTGACTGGAGATGCAGACAGATTCAAGAAAAACTGTTGAAAACAGATTGTTAGACAGCCTTATGGATCTCTGCAAAGGACATGTTTTACTTACTGGAAGAGAGCCATGATGTCGAAATAGATTGGTATCAAGAAAGAGGGCTGCAGCCATAGCTTAGGCTGTATATTTAAACATTTTTGCTGTCAGACCATCTGGGCCTGTAGCTAAATTTACCTACAAATTATTTCCAATGTTTCTACTTCTTGAGAGGTGGAAGGTGCACTTGATACTTTATGCCAGAAGGAAAGGCAAAATAAATGTCCTGGGTCAGATTTTCTCAGCATCAGACCCGTATATGGTTTTGGATGCCTAGAGTCTGCAATACCTGCCTTGAACCCCAGGCTGGGTGCTCTGTGTGCAGAGCCCCTCCAGAGCCAACACAAAATCTTGACTTGCATTCCTGCTCTGGTAACTCCACACAACAATTAGCAAAGCAAATCCATTCACATCTTTTTTCTGCTTTTATGCTGTTACCAATTTCTTTTTTGAACCATAGCCAGAGTGTTTCCATGATGAAAATATGTGGGATCCAGAAAGTCTAGTTTCTTACTCAGCTCAGTCACATTTGCTTAGTGACTCCTGCGCACCTGGATCACAGAAGAAAGCCCCACACCCAGGTGAGGTCTAGCAGTCCCCTAAACATCAGGAAGGTTTGGTGTGATCCTTTGACATCCCACAAAGAGAACATGGGACAGGGACTGACAGATGCTGGGTGAGAAAGTTGTGGTTTGCACTCTGTAAATTTTGCAACCTTCCCCAACAAAATGAGGCATCTGCGCCTAGCCCTGTATTGGGCACTGCTATGAAAAAAGAGTCCATCACCCCAAACATTATGTGCCTGAGTCACTCCTCTGGGGACTGCCTTACTGATTCCTCCTTTGAAAGGCAAATGGATGAGGTTGGCTGCATCTCTTGCTGGCCAGGACTTTGACCTCCCCAGCTCCTGGGGGGTGCCCCAGCAGTGGAGTATTAAGTGCTCAGCAAATCTCATTGGGCTCAGGATAGACTCACCTTTCATCCTCTGCCTGTGTATTTTCTCCTCTTAAGGTGATTTTCCTATTCGAATGGGTTTGTGCAAACGGTTCCTCCAGTTTTCTTTAGGGAGAAAAATGTGAAGAATCTGCTGGACAATCACATCCCAGAGTTGTTTCTGGGTTGGATTTTTTTCCTGATCTTAAACCAAAAACGTTTATTAGTCTGCAATTACTGAATTTACTGTTGATCAGCTTGGGAAAGACTAAAAGTAATTATATTTGGGGATTAGAGAAATTATGTTTCAAAAGACATGGGACCTTTCAGGTTTTTAATGCTGCTGGTTGCATCTTCCTGTTCTGTGTGCCATAAAAGTAAAAAAAAATCAAATATTTTATAAAAGTGATTTGTGATGGGTGATGGTATAGAACTGATCCAGTAGTTCAGTTCAGCTATAGCATTAAAAATCCCAATAAGGAAAGTCTTAAATGCTTCCATCCATCCTACATTACGTATACATCATCTCAATCAGAAAGACTTACTTGGTAATAAAGCTCCTCTATCTAGTTAGTTGCGACCATGCTGCCTTCAGAAGGTTTCTTTTTAACGAATGGCATGGAAAATTCTTCCAAAGCCAAAATACATGAATGAGATTTATTAATCCTGTAGCCTCTGTCACTCACGATAATGCTAATAATCCTTAAGCCTTACATCATGTTTAACATCCCATGTAACAAATGCATCTCTGGGAGATGAACAATAAATCCCATGTGCACTATGCTTCTTTCTCCTCTGCCTTCATAAGGAAGTCCCAGATTTGATGTAGCTCCTTCCTGCTATGCTGGTTCCTTCTTGCTTCCTGCACTGGCAGGGGGCTGACAGTGCCTCAGTCCTTCCGAGGCGACTCTTCCAAAGCCATCAGTATTTGTCACTGTATTTGCAGTCAGGATAGCGGTAGGCGAAACGGGAATCGCAAGACCGCAGAGGTTTCAGGAGATCTGCCAGCTTTGCAACTGCCCCACTGACACCCTGGTCATCAGCGAGGCCATCGGCACAGTGCTGCAGGAAGCTGTCTATCTTCTCCTGCACAGGTTGCAGGAATTTCCCCTTCAGGAGTTTAGGCAAAAGCTCTTGACACACCATGACAAGGCTGTGCTTCTCTCCAATGGAGTTACAGGACACAAATGCAGACTGGCAGTCCACAGTCAAACAGCTAAATATATCTTTATATTCTTGTTGGTCGTCAATCAGCTGGCTCCCTATTAGAGACAATTAAAGCAGCTATCAGAAACACAGTAGTGAAATCTTGGATAATCACGTATGTCTGTACCTCTGTATTAACATGGGGTTAGTTACTATCTGAAGGATACAGCTATCTTTCACCACGCAGTACTGTGAGCTGTGGCTCTATGTGGGCCAGTTTCCTCACTCCTGAAATATGTATGTTTTTCTGAATGACGGAGCTCTGCAGAACTGCCTCACAGAAGACTTGGAGTCTGTCAAGGCAAACTGATGCAGAAAAAATGAGAACTGGAGTACTGACCTAAAAAGCAGAGTTCCTACAAAAATTACCACAGATAGCCAAACCCATAATTTTTCCATGTTACCCAAAATCATTAAATTGCAACAACAGCTCATCTAGCTGGAGTTAACAGTAATAGCTGCTGGGATGAGAAAAAGAAACCCAGTGGAAAATCCTCTGACAGCTGCTTCTGAGTATCTGAGATGTGCTCAGCTGATTGTGCAAGTTGAGCAAAGGCCTTTTGAAAATTTGAACATTCAGAATGAATTACTGGAGGAATAGTCTGACTAGGTCTGCTTTCAGGAGTAGACAAATGTAACCTGTGAAAAGTGAATAGTGATCCTCGATTTATATAAAAATGACAAAGGGGGGATTTTGTTGTTATAATAATAATTATTATTCATAGTTAATGTGATAAATACACCTAAAAAGAGTTTTACGGGCTTGTTCAGCCTGCAGAAAAGAAGGCTCCAGGGAGACCTCAGAACTGTTTTATAATACCTAAACCAGGCCTGCAAGAAATCTGGAGAGGGACCTCTTACAAGGGCGTGTAGCAATAGGACAAGGGGGAATGGCTTTAAGATGAAAGAGGGTACATTTAGATTAGATATTAGAAAAAATTCTTTACTGTGAGGGTGCTGAGGTGCTGGCACAGGGTGCCCAGAGAAGCTGTGGCTGCCCCATCCCTGGCAGTGTTCAAGCCCAGGTTGGATGGGCTTTGAGCAACTTGGTCTAGTGGAAGGTGTTCCTGCCCACTGCGGGAGAGTTGGTACTAGATGATCTTTAAGGTCCCTTCCAACCTAAACCATTCTATGATTTGACCCAATACTTAAAACAAATGAAGTTATGAAATTTCTACTTGCAAATACTGACATATGTGTGGCAAAAGTTTTAGAAGAGGTGATTTAGGAGGACTTCAGATGAGAGCCTTGAGCACTGTACGCACTGAATGCTGATGCCAGCACAGAGATGGCAGGGCAGGACGAAAGGGCCCATGGCTGGTCACCAAACCACTGACTGCACAAAGAAATTGCCTGTCGCCTTCCTGATCCAGAGCCAGGATAACAGGAGCTGCTGATGCTTGTGCTGTCAGAAAATCTCCCGTGAAATTTTCATTATTTAATTTAGCAAGTCATGTTTGGCTGATTGTAAAAAAAAAACAATCAGCAGCAGAGCCAACTGTAGCAGGTGAAAGATTTGTTTCGCCTGCCTCGCTAAGACCTCCAGCGACAGACGGAGCCTGCTGAGTACCTTCCTCCTTGTCAATGATCCCCAGTGTGCTGGCATCCCGGATGAACAGATGCCCGTTGCTAAACACGCCGAATGTGCCAGCGTTCACGTGGGTGAAGTAGAAGAAATAGTTGAGGTCGTTGGTGCCCATGGAGCGGAGGACAGCAAGGAGCTGGAGGGCCAGGTCAGCGGCCACCTCAGGGGCTGCACCAAAGAAGTCGCGCAGGGGCCGGGTGCTGGCACTGACCACCAGCCGCCCGCAGGAGCCCAGGTACCGTGGGAAGGGCCATCCCTCCACATCAGGGAAGATCTGCCAGGAAGAGCACAAACATGAGAATTGCCCCTCTGATCTCCGCACAATGTCCATGGACCCATGTCCTTCCCAGAGGACTTTCAAATGCCCTTCAAACAGCAGTGCGAATGTCATGGTTTGCTTTCTGAATCAGCCCACAACCCTTACTCACGTCAGCCTGCCCCAGCAGCCCAAGAATGCACTGCTCCATCCTGGAGTAGCTATGCTGCTTTTTTTGCTTCTTTTTTTCCCTTTTAATTCAGGAAGAAGAACCTGATATTTCAAGACTTATTTCATGAGGGAGATTAACCAAAAGTCCAAGATAATAATAGATTTCAAATTAAATTAAATTTTAGCCACAGAAGAGCTAATTTTAGGTGTCTTTGTGGAGCCTTTGATGGGTTCCTCATGAGCATTGCATAGCTAAAGTCACAGCTTGGAGGTGAGATGGGGCTAAAGCAGTTTTTGTTAATTTGTAAAAACTGCCTGGCTGTTTTGTAAGAGACTTTGCAGTCTCAGGGACCCAAGCGCTGGGTGTTTGCTATGGTGGGGACACCTGGGCTGGGCTTCCTGCATCACTGCAGCTTGCGCTATGAGTGCAGTTATCCCAGGTAGAAACCAAACTGCAGGACTACTGAGCCGTGCCAATGCAAAGCTTTCTGCCTTTAACTTTTCTGTCTCCCCAGCTTCCCAGAACCATTCCCCTCCCTAGGACTGGGCAAAGCCATGTGCACTGCTTTGGGAAGCAGTGGCCTTAGGCAGGAGATTGATACTACTCCTGCCTCTTTTTTTAAAGGAATCTCAAAGGGTTGCAAGAAACATCAATGAGGGCTAAAGGTGGGGTGGTAGTGAGCAAAAGTGAGGATACTCTCTTGGAGACACACATAAGGAAAGAGAGGAGCCACATGCCAGGCATGCCTGCAGTGGATCAGGCAAGAGGTGTGAGGCCTCCCAGCTATCTACCTTAAAACTCAGAGCTCAGTTGTATTTGGGATTCCACCAAGCACCTCTGCAAATCTGTGCTTTGCCATGGAGCTAGTTACCAGCAGCATTCAAATGGAAAAAACAGCACTGGTACATGGAGCCTGGAAAATCAGTGCTTCCCAAGTCAATGTTCAACCTCAATGCTGCATCTTGGTTCTCCCACACTAAAGCATGCTCTTTCTCTTTTATAAACAGGCTGTGATTTTAAATAATACATTAGCAATGCAAACATAACACTTTGAATTGTCAGGGACATGTAAAACCCTGGCTTTCACAATGCGCTAGTGCTACAACCCATCCAGGTTCTGCATTTATTTAAGGCCTGGACATTCACATTTCTCCACTACTTCACTGGGTGATGCAAGGGGCACCACAGGAATCTGCTTGGCTTCAGCCATCCAACCCCATAGAAGAAACATGCTTTATGAAGGCTAGAAAGCTTGCCAAAGGCCAGGGCTGGCATTTTTCTGCAGCTGGGACCTGGGGCACATCTCACATGATGGTTCGCTTGCAAGCGGTTGCAGGGTGGCGTTTCAAGACAGTCAAGGTGACACATACCTGTAACAAGATGGGGTGTGAATTCACTGATAGGGTGTACAACAGGCGCAGCTTGTCCCGGTCAGTGAGGTGGTCCATGTAGATGCTGCCAGCGTCCGGCACCTCAGCATAGCGCCGCACTATCCTGTCCAGGAGACGCTGGGATGGGCAGCGCAGCATTGGGCTAGACAGGCCCTGGTGAGAGGCAAAAACATGACACAGATGTTTATTTTCCAGCTTGAGATGTCACAGTATGACACCCCCCGGTCCATGCTGTAGCTACGCTCCCCACTGCACTTCTTCCCAGCCCTGGCATCCTGGCTTACTGGTGGAGGTGTCTCTGTGATTAAGCCGGTGAGTCACTTCCCTTGTTAAATAATGTCTTCAGACCTCTTCACTATTTGCTTAACCTGTGAGCAGTTTTCTTGGAAATACTATTTGCCAAAGTCAGTAAACACACTTTAAAAGAGTAAATAAATACCGTATGTGGGTACAAGCACAGGACATATTCTCTCTCTGATAAACTTGTGCATTAACTATTAAAATCAAATGTGAATAGCCTATGCATATATTTTTTAAATGCCAGCAACAAATAAAGAATTGTTGGGTGAATGGAGACAACCGTCACTCTATTTTACCTTTCAGATCTGGAGGTTCGGCTTGTAAATCGCACAAGCAATCTAAGGCTGGAGTAAATGGCAATAGAGATTTATATCTTCATAGTCAAAAAAAATTTTTTTTGAGGTCAGTCTTCCATAATAGCCAAGAAGAGCAAACATAAGGAGTGGCACAGAAATGCTGCCCTGCCATGCCTTTGCTGGGGAAAGGAATCAGGTTTTTGCTGAGCCTTTTTCTTCCAAATGATCCCAGCAGCCAAATTTACTCATTCTGGTTTTCTTTATAATTTGATAGCTGGGAGACGTGCTTGGAGCTCACAATGGTCCCTGCCATTCTTCATGCTGAGAGCAAAGATTTGACTCAGGATCTCCCCAAGTCATTTGGTAACTCTGAGGTAGGTCTCCCTCAGCCCTTCCTGTGCGAGCTGTTCATTTGGCATAAGATACTTACTTATCCAGCCATGACAAAGAAATGAAGAAACAAGGAAAGGAGTGTGCTGCTTTCCCTGTTAGAGGTGGAAAAGGAGCATTGGACTTCCCATGTCCTCTCCTCTGCCTCCATGCTGGCCTTGGTGAGGTCCCAACTGCTCCCTCCTTGGCCATCGGTTGCATGAAACAAGCCCTGAATGCCAACAGCTGGTCAAAACTACTTGAGAAACTCAAGTCCAACTGGACCATTGTTTTGCAACAACTGAAGAACCATTATTTCCTCCCCCCCCCCCCCAAAGAAAATAAAACATTTGTCAAACATAATTCCTCCTCAGTTCTATTTACAAGTCTTCCTATACTCCTCTCCTCTCATGTAGGCTTATCAAGGAAATATTTTTTCACTAATGGTCTAAAACCATGGAAGGAGCTGGGGGAAGGGATGCTTGCAGATTTATGTCTCACAGCACTTGCAGGCACGTTGTGGCTGACTCTGTCACTTTCCCTTAGGAGGAGAAGTGAGAAAAAATGAGCAGAACAGAACTGTGTTAAATAAGAGATAAATGGTGGAGAAAGTCTCTTGCAGCTCAGTGTGTGTGCAGATATTTGCAGCCAAAGTTAGAAAGTCTTGCTGCCTCCAGGAGTTTTCAATGCAAAAGCTGAAACCCTTAAGAGTATATAGTAGAAACAGAAATCATGGTGGCAAAGAATGCATGGAAGTTGTAATCAGGATTTTTTCCAAGGTCAGAGCTCATCCTGTTAACACAGATGTGGGCATGTGCTGCACGCGGCGATCACAGCTGCTCGTTTAGTGAGGAACCGTTTCAGGCAACTCAAAGGTGGCGCTAGAGCAGAGGAGCAGGGTTGGGCACTGCCACATTTCTATCACCTATTGGCGCAACCTCCTGCAATTTAATGAAGCCCTGATCCACCAGCATTGGACAGAGAGGCCTCTGGATTTTGCCAGAGCTAGTCAATAGAGTAAACTTCAGCACCTGTTTGAGTGTTTCAGTGGAGTGAGGCCTCCCATTCCAGCAGACTGATGGAAACATCCCTACAGCAGAAGAGGAGCAAGAGTTGTAAAACTGTCAGGAAAAAAATCTCAGTGGAAGAAATATTTGAAGTTTGAAGAACAGCATACTTGAAACACTGGAGATACTGATTTATCTGAGAATATCTTAAGTCCTTTGCAGCGTCTCATCATGCCAGAGAATAAGACCTGAAAGTCTGAAATATTGTGATTGATATGGAATGCTTCTTATTTACTTTAAATACCCAAATTTTCGTATCTGATAGTGAGTAGCTCCTGCAAAGCCTACCTGCACTCAGATTTTCTTTCCCCTACTGCACAGCATGCAATACATTTTTAACTCCCATGTAGGCAGATGTACATGTATGTAGTGCGGGCACACCCAGAATTCACTCTGATGTAAAGATGACCTCTGGGAGACAACTTCTCCTCACTCTGCTTTCTCTTCAGCCAGGCCAAGGAGGGATGACTCAGATTAGAAGCACAGCTACCTCCTGCCCCATGTGTTGCACATGGGTGCAGCTTCACCACATGGCCGGGTTTAGGGTGAGCTCCAGAAGGAAACATTTGGATGTAGGTAGGGGTCAAAGCACCTGCAGCTCAAACAGGGTTGTTCACCTCCAAAAGAAAGAAACTAAGGATGCCCTATGAAGCTGTGGAGCTTTTCCCCACCCCCAGGAGGTTTACTGAACACTTCTCTGATGATGAGGTACCAGGTCAAAGAAATGGCAGGTCTGGGAGATGGTTCAGGGAGCCCCCTAACACCCATCCTTCCCTAAGAAGGACCAGCTGCCAGATCAGTGACCTGCTGTGCGTGTGCTACAAGCAAAGCAATGTGTGCTGACTCAAAGGCCAAATAACTCTGGTGCTGGCACATCTGCTGAGGGCAGATGTGGAGGTCAGTAGTTTCAAACAGTAGGTCCTAAAGAGAGGGGCTGAAAATGGCTGGCTTTTACCTTGCTACTGCTTTCATTTGTCTAGGCTGTGCTTTGTAGGCAGGGTTGTAAATCTGCCCTGTGCGTGATATATGCTGGAACTAACCTGCTTTGTTGTTCTTCCCCTCCAACAGAAAAAACACACAGCATGGTTTGAGGTAGTGAGCTCCTGCGTGAAGTAGCAGGTGGCTGGAGCTACCATGAAGGCTAAGCTCCAGCTAAATCCTGCTCATTCTGAGGTGGGCTGGATTTTAACACTGAAGACTTTACTGTGTCCAATAAAGATTTTCACTGTGGCAGGTGAAATAATCACTGTGGCAGGCAGCTCAGCTGACGGTTGGGTCAGGCAGGGCAGGCAGCATAAAGTGAAAAAACATTACTTCATGGTCCGTCATTTTGATTCAAGCACGTTATGGTTTGTTGTAATTCTCTGCTCTATAAGACAAAATTACCTGAGCCCATTATCTTTCCTCAGTGCTGTTATATGGGAAAAACTGCAGGGAGGGGAGTACAGACACCTCTGTGCGACTGCAGCTTTATGAAATACGGTGAGCATCGCGTTAGGCATCAAGAGAAGTGTGTTGTTAACACCTCTGAAAAGAGTGCGCGTATATGTGGAAAGCCAGAAGAGAAGTGCTGCAAGTGAGTGGAGCGATGCATGATACCCACAAGAACCCTCACCATGGCAGCTCCTGCTGGGCTACCAATGTGCATCTGCCCAGCAAACACCGCAGAGGGGATGCAGTGCTTGGCTAGGGTGCAAGCAGTGGTGCTCCTGTGGCTTTGAGCTCTGAGGAGGGCAGGTGGGATGAGCAGAGAGGAAAAGGACCCCCAGCCCTGTGGGGCTGGACAGCTTGGCAGGTCACCCCATAACCTGCGGTGACCCACACACACTGCATGACTGTAATGCTGCTGCTGCTCTTGCCCCTCAGACCAGCAGCAATTTTGTAGAGCACATGCCCAATTGCCAACAGTGATTACTGCCAAAATTTGGAGGTGGAGGGCTAGGTCCCCGGGACTATGGATCACTATGCTCTTCTCTGTATTCAAGCCTACATGCTGTTAGAAGGAATTTATATCCTGTTTAGGATATAATTTTATTTTCTGCTTGATTTAAAGAAGAACCATGAAAACATGAGCAGAGTAATGCTGAAGCTGGTGTGCACAGGTCTGGGCTCCCTTGTGCCTTCTGCGTCCTTTCCAACTGAAAAAAACTCAGGGGTTGCTGAAATGTCCCAGGGAGTTCGTCCCTCAGCACAACCCCCGCGGCTGGCCCCACAGCTCACTTCAGCAGTGCCCTGGAGCTGGAGTCATCTCAGCTTCCCATTGCACATGGGGAAATTCAAGCACCCTGGAGAAGCTGATAGGTGCAGGGACAGAGGGCCCCGGAGTCTCTGCGTGGTGCTACGTATGCGTATGCATGTGTGTGCAGGTGTATGCACGTAGGCATTCGTGTACGATTTGCTGAGGTACCTCCAGAGAGGAGCCTTCAACCCCGGAGGGAGGGAGAACCCCACCTGCAGGACCCTCACTTCTGAGCGGTGACAGCCACCGAGGGAGCCTCGACCCCCCCCGCGCCTCGCCCGGGAGCCGCCGCTCCGCGGAGCCGAGCAGGGACTCACAGGGGCGGTGCCAGGAGGGACGGCCCCGCCCCGAGCGGGGAAACCCCGCCCCGGGGAGCGCGGGAGCAGCGCGAGGCGCTGCGGTTGGGGAGCGCTCGGCTCGGGGCCGGGCCCCGCTCTGGAGCTCTGCTCCGGCTGCCCCGGCGGTGGCAGCGGCGGCACCGGCACCGGGCAGAGCCGAGGGGAGGGGAGGCTGCGGCGCGGAGCTCGGGGTGCGGAAAGTGCCTGCGCTGGTCCCGTGAGGGGAGGGTGCGCCACGGGCGGGGCCGCGCTCGGTGCGCCCTGGCGGAGGCCTCTGGCAGCGGGGGCTGAGCTGCGGGGCGCTGTCAGTAGCTGAAAGGTGTCGGGGAAGCCGAGAGGGAGCGGGGCTGCCCGCTCCAGGCCAGAGCTGTGCAGGGGCCGCAGGCGTCCATCACAGCGCATACAGGAAAGGAGGAGGGCAGTAATCCAGGGAGCTGGGAACTAGTAACAATAAAACCAAAAAACAACCAACAGACCAACCAACAAAAAAAGGAGGAAGAGGACAATTAAAAGCAAGCGGCTTTCTCCAAAATCTGATGTCCCCACCCAGAACTGCTTTACAGTTCTGCAGGGGGCTGACAAGGTTAACAGACACCTCACCACATGAACATCCTGCTGATGCGCCAGTAAAGAGGATCACTGTTGCTGCCTCCAGGAAAATGTGGCAGGTCATAGTCGTAGGTGACTGTACTTTGAAATGCACAGGTGATCAGTCAATAGAGAGTTTGTGGGTCAGGGTTAAAGGGAGAACAGCGATGGGGGACATTATTGTGGGGATCTGTTACAGACCGCCTGACCAAGAGGACTTGGTGGATGAAGCGCTCTATAGACAGATAGGAACAGCCTCACCCTCGCAGGCCCTTGTTCTCATGGGGGACTTCAACCAACCTGATACCTGTTGAAGGGATGGTACGGCCCAGCACAAGCAATCCAGGAAGTTCCTCGATTGTGTGGAAGACAGCTTCCTTCTGCAAGTAATAGAGGAGCCGACAAGGAGAGGTGCCATGCTTGACCTTGTCCTCACCAACAGGGAAGGGCTGGTTGGAAATGTGCCGCTCCAGGGCAGCCTTGATTGCAGCGATCATGAGGTGGTCGAATTGGAGATCCTCAGGACAGTGAGAAGAGCGTGCAGCAAGCTCACTGCCCTGGACTTCAAGAGAGCAGACTTTGGCCTCTTCAGGAACCTGCTCAGTAAGATTCCATGGGATAAAGCCCTAGAGGGCTGGGTGGCCCAAGACTGTTGGTTGATATTCAGGGATCACCTGCTGCAAGCTCAGGAGAGATACATCCCTACTAGAAGGAAGTGCTGCAGGAGGTCCTGGAGACCTCCATGGATGGTTATGGAGCTGCTGAGGGAACTTAGAGGGGAAAAAGGAGCGTATAGAAGGTGGAAGCGAGGGTAGATGGCCTGGGAAAAATAGAGGGATGTTGTCCGAGAAGCTAGGGACCAGGTCAGGAAAGCTAAGAACCAGTTAGAATTAAGTCTGGCTAGGGATGTTAAAGATGACAGGAAGGGATTCTATAGATAAGTAATGAACAAAAGACAGACTAGGGATAATGTGGGTTCTGTCTGGAAACTAACGGGAGAACTGGCTACCCTGGATTTGGAGAAGGCTGAGGTTCTCAGTGACTTCTTTGCCTCACGTCTTCACTGGCGAATGCTCTGACCACACCACCCAAGTCTTGAAAGGGAGCTGCAGGGACAGTGAAAATGAAGACCCTGGGCCCACTGTAGGAGAAGATCAGGTTTGAAACCATCTTAAGAACCTGAGCATGCACAAGTCCATGGGACCTGATGAAATCCATCCGCGGGTCCTGAAGGAGCTGGCGAATGAGGTTGCTAAGCCACTGTCCATCATATTTGAAAAATCATGGCAGTCAGGTGAAGTTCCCGACGACTGGAAAAAGGGAAATATCGCCCCCATTTTCAGAGGGGAAAATGGATGAGCTGGGAACTACAGACCAGTCAGCTTCACCTCTGTGCCTGGCAAAATCTTGGAGCAAATTCTCCTGGAAGGCATGCTTAAGGCACATGAAAAACAACGAGGTGCTTGGTGACAGCGAACATGGCTTCACTGAGGGGAAACTCTGTCCGATCAATTTGGTGGCCTTCTGTGATGGGGCTACAGAACTGATAGATGGGGCAAAGCGGTTGACGTCATCTACCTGGACTCATGCAAAGCGTTTGACACTGTCCCACATGACATCCTTGTCTCTAAGTTGAAGAGACATCAATTTGATGGATGGATTACTCAGTGGATAAAGAATTGGCTGGATGGCTGCACATGTAGTTGCTGTCAGCAGCTCAGTGTCCAGCTGAAGACCAAGTGGTGTCTCTCAGGGGTCGATGTTGGGACTGGTCTTGTTCAACATCTTTGTTGGTGACATGGACAGTGGGGCTGAATGCACCCTCAGCAAGTTTGCTGACAACAGTAAGTTATGTGGTTAGGTTGATAGGCTGGAGGGAAGGGTTGCCTTCCAGAGGGACCTTGATATGCTTGAGAGGTGGGCCGATAGCAGCCTCATGAATTTCAACCATGCTAAGTGTAAAGTCCTACACCTGGGTCGGGGCAAGGGCAGGCACAGCTGCAGGCTGGGCAGAGAAGAGATCCAGAGCAGCCCTGCAGAGAAGGACTTGGGGGTGTTGGTCAATGCAAAGCTTTACATGAGCTGGCTTAAGTGTGCTCTCTCAGCCCAGAAAGCCAACCGTATCCTGGGCTGCATCAAAAGAAGCATGACCAGCAGGTTGAAGGAAGTGATCCTGCACCTCTGGTCTGTTCTCATGAAACCTAACTTAGAGTACAGTTTTGGTGTCGTCAACATAAGAAGGACATGGAGCTGTTGGGGCAAGTTCAGAGGAGGGCCATGAGGATGATAAGGGGGCTCAAGCACCTCCCATATGAAGACTGGCTGAGAAGGTTGGTGCTGTTCAGCCTGGAGAACAGAAGGCTGTGTGGAGGCTTCATAGCAGCCTTCCAGTCTCTGAAGGGGGCCTGCAAGAATGCTGGGGAGGGGCTCTTCATTAAGGACTGTAGTGGTAGGACAAGGGGTAATGGATTCAAACTTACAGGAAGTTTAAGTTGTATACAAGGAAGAAGTTCTTTACTGTGAGGGTGGGTGAGGCCCTGGAACAGGTTTGCCCAAGGAAGTTAATCCTTGTTAATGCTTAATCCTTGGCAGTGGTCAAGGCCAGGTTGGAGAGAGCCTTGGGAGGCATGGTTTAGTGTGAGGTGTCCCTGCCCATGGCAGGGGGGTTGGAACTAGATGATTTTAAGGTCCTTTCCAACCCTAACTATTCTATGATTCTATTCTGTGATACATGTGCATTGTAACCCAGCCAGCTCAGCCAGGAGTTGGGAGAGGATGGGGTAAGGAAAGCTGTATACCACATTGAGAGCCTTTTAAGGAGAAAGATTTGGGCTCAGCTAATGATTTAACTTTGCAGCAGATCTGACATAGCACAAAGCCACATTTCTCCATGTACTTTTCCCCCCAGTTCAGCAAGTGGAAGTTTTAAGCTCTTGACTCCTTCTCTTTCACATTGCACTGCTGTGGGGGCAGCATAGTTTTACACAAACCTGTGCAAAGCAGGGCTGGAGGATCTGGCACCCCAGCTTGTCCTCCCTCAGCTCCCTGCAGTGCTGCCTTGGAGAGCAGTGGTGGCTAGTAGGCGCTTGGGAAGCCACTGTCTGCACCCGGGAGAGGAGCTGTCCCTGCTCATGGCCCACAAGCTTAGGTGGATGATGCTCTGCATGGAAGTGCGCAAAACTGTCCCCTCTCTCTGGTGTCTCTCCCGAAGTTACTAGATGAAGTACAGTGCAGCTTTGCTCAAAAAAAGTGTTTCCCTTTCTGGCACCTCCAGGAGGGCGCTGGCCTCGGTGTGACCTGCGCTGCAGGACTTTCTGGTTCAGGTGAGTCCTTGGTGCAGCTCAGGCACTAGCCCCAGTGCTGCTGCTGCTGTTGCTGCTGCACCATGCTGCTGCTCTCTCATCAGGCATGCTGTTCCATGAGGCTACAGAAGGGGAAAACCTGAAGCTTAACTTTAGCATTCAGCAAAGCAGGAGGAAGCAATTCCCTTTCTAGAGGAAAAAGGAAAGTCCCTTTTTCACAGCCATTTCTCTTGAAAGGGGCAATTCTTTGCCTCTCAGGGTCTTGTTTAGAGTATATCCAGCCTCTACCCTGGCCCCTGCCCCTTGATAGTGATTATTGCAATGCTGTGCTGTTGTTTGACTGGGGTAGGAGTATGCATATGCATTTGGGGAGGGATCTTCTGCTCTCAGATGCACGACAGAAGCTGCTAAGCACACTGTCCTTCCCCATGGTTGTCCCCCACTGCCAGTGGTATACCTCAGTGCAGGCAGCACTCTCCTCTGGAGCCTGCCTGCTCTTCCCCTCCAGCCCTTCCTGCATGTCCATCTTCCCATGCCATTGCTGCCCACATGCCTGGTGGCAGTGACCCCTCCTGCGGTGCGCCTGTCCTGGCTTTGCCTGTGACACCCCAGGACTGCAACTGAAAGGGCAGCATGCTGCTTTATGCCTGAGATCATTTGCTATAGATGGCAGGCAAATGAGGAATCAAGGCTCCAACTCTGACTGCCTGTGCTGTTTGCCCTGCCAGCTGCAAGCAGAGGGGTCTAAGCTACCCCAGTTCCCAGCCCTGAGCAAAGTCAAGTTCAAGACACAGGCTGCAAAATGAATCTCAGACAGATTGCCCCACTTCTTTAAGACCACATCATATGTCTGGGGCAGAACTAGGACTAAATCCAAATTTTCCAAATCCCATTTAATTGCTGCAGTCACAGCACAGTGATGAAGTGTCCTCGGTTTTCAAAACTATTAATGATTTCCAACACTGGATGTATAGAATCACAGAATGGTTTGGTTTGGAAGGGACCTTAAAGATCACTTAATTCCAATCCCCCCTGCCACAGTCAGAAACACCTTCCACTAGACCAGGTTGCTCAAAGCCATGTCCAACCTGGCTTTGACCACTTCCAGGGATGGAGCAGCCACAGCTTCTCTGGGCAACCTGTTCCAGTGCCTCACCACCCTCACAGTAAAGAATTTCTTCTGAATATCTAATCTAAATCTACCCTCTTTCAGTTTAAAGCCATTCCTCCTTGTCCTATCCGTTGTTTGTTTCCATAGCCCCGTGTTATCCCTGTGCCTGAAGTCAGTGGGTGCTACAGCTTCCCACAGGCCCTCTTTGCCAGGGCTGAGCCCACCCCTCGTCCTTTACCAAGCAAATAGCAGACTTGTCTCCTTCAGACTCTTTTCCCCTCCCAGAACCACATGGGACCCCCTGGGTCTCCTCTTCCCCTTGCTGGTTATGGGGCCCAGGGTCCATGGTGCACAGACCTGGACCAGGTCAGGGGTGAGGCGCTTGGCCCGCAGCCACTTCTGGAAACGTTGTGTACGGCGCAGGGCATGCTCCAGGCTGCAGGTCTTTGTTTTCAGCAGGGAAGTGCAGATACGCTTGTCGGCCCGGTCATGCTGGTACTTGGAGGTCAGCCGGGTGATGTCAACCATCCGCCAGCTCTTGGCATCATCAGTGTAGTTGCCTGAGTAGCTGAGCAGGTAGCTGGGGGGCAGCTTTAAATGAGAAGAAAGCCAGGTGTCAAACCTGCCAAACCAAAACGAGAGCCCCACGGAGAGCAGGTTAAGAAGCCACACGGACAGCTGCACAGTGCCAGCACCACCCGAGGTTGTTCCACCGCACTCCAGACCCTTGGGGTTTCTGCCATTGCTCTACAAAGACCGAGTAGCCCCAGGTTGGCAGCCCCAGGCACCGGGATTAGGCAAGCGGACTGAAGCCATCAGCCAAGGAGATGCATTTTGGAGATGTGTATCTTCCTTTGCTTCCCGCCTAAACCCCTAAACCGTCCCTTGTCATGAACAGTGCCAAGGTGCAGGGGGTGAAACACTCAAATGGGGTCTTTTGGACCACACAGGGAGAGTGTGAGAGAGAGGAAAGGAGGGAAAGAATAGGGCTGCAGGGTTTTGGTTCATGGAGAATCCCTGTCATTTTTAAATTTAATTAATCCTAGAGAAAGGGGCCCAGAAAAGGAGTACTCAACAATTTAAGGGACCCTGCAGAACAAAACCTCATGACAATAAATGTATTTTTGAATATTAAAATAACTATTTGTCTTGTGGTGGATTTGCTTGGTACTAGGGTCAGCAGGGGCCCCCGACATCGCTGGCTGTATTTTCATAGCCAGGATGCACGACCTCCTCAGGCAGCAGCAGAGTTTGGGGTGTGATGGGGTAGAACAAGGGGTAGCCATGGAGATCTTGCACTGATTTGCTTCCCCTACACAAGCACAGGAGGGGAACATATGGGCTGCGTAATTAGGTAATTTTATTTTGTTTCAGCAGCCCCCTCAGCCCTGCCCACACAGACGTCACACATGCAGGAGCTGAGGAGCATGGTGCTTGTTTTGTAAGCATGTCTGTAACCTGCTCTTGGAAAGCAACTAAACTATGACCTTTGGCTTGGCCAATGTCATGCATTCGCTGCCTCCTGCTCTTACCTCCTTGCCCAAGTACGTAAGAAAGCACTTCCTAATTTAATCTCATTATAAATTAAAGCCACTGGTTCAGAAGTGAAAGAGAAGAGGCAAGAAGTTCCCTGCGGCATCAACTAGCTGGAGTTAGATGAAGACGTTAACAAATCTACTAGCTGAAGCTGATTTTTCCTTTTGACTTCCAGTTGGGAAATTGGCACAGAAGATTTTTTTGGGGATTAATTTCCTCTGATTTCAGACAAATAACTGACTCAGTGATGCTCAGTGATCAGAGACCGACCAGCCTCCTCCCTGTGACCCCTCTTGAAGGCAGCAGTTCTCTCCTTTTCCCCATCAAAGACCCTGTGCAGCTCAGCTGTGGGGCAAACCTGTGTCCAGGACAGAGGAAAAATGGTCTCCCCAAAATGCTGCTTTGGCTTTTGGCTTTTGGCTCTAGCCGTGTGCCTCCCTCAGAAAATTTTCTGCAGAGATACAGGCTGGCCAGAAGTGGCCCTTGCACAAACAGGTTGAGGGGGGGTCAGGTATTTTGATCATTTGGGCATTTTGCCCAATATGAAATTTAAGCTTCGTTATTATTAGGGTGTCTGACATAAAAATAAACCGTGTTTGTTTGGTTTGGTTTGGGGTTTTTTTTTTTGGTTGGTTGTGGTGTTTTGAGTTTTTTGTGGTTTTGTGGTTTTTTCATTTGTTTGTTTTGTGGGTTTTTTTTGTATTTTTTGTTTGTTTGTTTCTTTCATTTTTTGGTCTGGTTTTGAGCTAGGACCAAAGAGCAGAGAGTAATTGCTATGCCTCGCTATGATTTGTTGTGCATCCCAACCCCTCCAAATGCCTAATCTGCAGGCGCAGTGTGCCAGGCACGTACAGGGAAGAGATGGCTATGGACTGGGTTTCTCCTTTTCTCTTTCTTTTTTCTTTTTTCTTCTTTTTCCTTTTTACTGTTTTCTTCTTTTCTTTTTTCTCCTTTCTTTTTCCTTTTTCTTGTTACGCACAAATGTGCTTGTGATTTGGCTCAAGTGTGTGTGTTTAGGGGAGCTCAAGTCAGGCAAATACCTGAAAAGAAACCACTGCCTCCTGCATGTGAGCAGCACATGGATGTGTGAAATCCAGGACTGAGTGTTAATTTAAGCTTGGGTAGAACAATTTCCTCCACAGAGGTCCTGGGGGAGAGCCACGCAGGCCTGGGAACGCAGCACGGGCTGCAGCAATTCTGTATTTGGCATCATTTCTGGGCAGTGCAGCAGTGGCCTGGCACACTTGCTAGATACTTTGAAGATTCATCATCAAGTTCTGCTGTAGCAATAATTCACTCTTGTATGAAGCCTTTTAGCTAAGGGCTCAAATGTGCTTTAAGACTTTCAGTAAGATCTGTGTAACTGCATGACAGATTACAGATTTTAGATCAACTCAGAACTGAACATTGAAGAAAATCAAATTTGTTTTTTGTTTTTAGTGGATGGTACAAAGTATTTTCTTTCAGCCAAATAAATTTTGTTTGCATTGGGAGTTAAATATCTTTAAAAAATATGTAGGTTAAGTTTTAAAATTAAAATAAAGAAATGCCATATAAACCCCCATCAAGGTGAAGCATTCCAGCTTTTTCAGACTTCCTTCCCATTACTTTTGGCCAGAGCTCATCACCAGTGTTGGCGCAACTCTGCACATAGTTTTGGTCAGCTCAGTTTCACAGCGTTTTGAGAATCTAATATTTTACAAAACCTTTTTCTGCTCTCTGCTCTCTGGACAGTTGGTAGGCAAGCTTTGGTATTCTCATTTACAGATGGATAAAGTTGGGCAAAGATAAGGGAAGTAAAGAACATTAGAGCACAAGATGAGTCAGCAGCCGTTCTGGGAACAAAACCCACATCTTCTTACTCGTTAGTTGAGTGTGAATGCATGTCACAGCTCTCGGAAATGATGGAGAATTAATGAAGCATGTTCTAATGAGGACTAACACAGAGAAAGCCAAGCACCATCCACCTTAGTGAACATGTGAAAAGGTACATTTGGATGGATCAAAGAGCGTAAGCGCTACTGAAATTTCCCCCATTTAACCTTCCACTTGCCAAAAATCATAGCTGTTCAAGAAATCAAGTGAGAAAACAAGTTTAACCCCTGCAAAAAAAAGCCTGAAGCTGACCAACTGCTAAAGAGAAATTTTTGAGTTACCCGTTTCAAAGTGCTCAGAGCAGAACTGTATGTTATCACTTGTGTGTTGCACTGCTTGTGGGAAGCCAACTGTGGGATGGCAGGAGACAAAAGACCCTCTCTATTTTACAATGCCGCTCTGCCTTTCCTGAGGCAGAAGCATCATGCTCTCACATGTATGTGGCTCTGCACTCCTGGACCCCCTTGGAACCTCTGCACACAGTACCCCTTTCCTGCTGTCCACCAGAGGAAAGCCAGCATGGGGGCCTCCTGCTTTTACTCATGTAGCCCCTCTCTCCCAGGTCCCAGTGCAGCGTGCAGCTGGCCACGAGCCAGCCAGTGGCAGTTGCTTGCTGCAGAAGGCTACTGCTATTTTCAGCAGGGCTGAGGGAGGCTGCGTGGCCCCAGCCTCCCCAGTGGCTAAGCGCAAGTAACTGAAATGGTGCACCTGCAACAGGCTGCATGCACAGAAGCTGCCTCGTACCTGGCAGCAGGTCCCTAAAAACCCTGCACAGGTGAGTGGCAAGGGTTGGGGCATGGAGCAGGAGCCAGCTCCCATGTCACCCTGCTGCGGAGAACAAGATGTGCGACAGCCCATATCCCAAATGCACCCCAGCCCCTGCAGTCCGCACCAGCCCGTGTCAGCCAGCTGAACGTGCAGATTGTAAATCCATCCTGCCTTTTGGGACAGGAGCCCAGGCTGGGCTGGGAGAAACCCAGCACTGCTGGCTTGGCCCTTCTTAGTGCCTCTGCATGACCTGGTGTCACCCTCAGCATGAGCTGGGGGAGTCAGAAACCCACGAGGGCAAAATGCCAAAGGCTGGGACCCCTGGTGTGCCATGGCAAGGGCTATTCTGGCATAGCAAAGTCACATGCTGCCTTTTTTCAGCATCAGTAATGGAAGGATGGATGTTCAATATTACAAGTCCTTTCCAGACAAAACATTATGGTTTTAGTATGCTACATTTTAGAGGAGAGTTTAAGATAAAAATGGTGATTTGTCCACTATTATACTACTTACATTATAGCATTAAAAATACAATTTTACTACAATCATTTCTTTTCCCTCAGGCTTTTATATCTATAAAAGAAAATGCATATGACTCTATAAATCATATCAGACCCAATAAAACCTTCCTCTGCCAAGCACTGCCTTTAAGTTTCTCCTCAAATACACTGGCAACATTTTCCCTGCTGTCGTCAGATATGCTCTGCTTTTGCGCCTAAAACTGATTGGATTGGTTTCACAAATGCTTGGCAGCATATGTCTCATCAGCTTTGAGGCAGATGCAGTTTCTTCCTCTACCTTGAAGCTCTTATGGAAACCTCCCAGAAGAGCACTAATAATTTAGCCCCATCTATTTTTGAGCGTGTAGGTAATCTGATGTGCAAACGTGCTCGTGCCTCAGGCGGGTTTAGATCACTTTTGATCTTAATTAATACGCACGTGAAATTCTGCACATTTATGTTGTTGCACCTGGTACAAAATTATGTGGCATGTTTATAAGTTTGTAGTTAACATAGTCCATTGGGAGTGTAGAAAGCTAAATCCCCTTTGCCTTTGCTCAGTTATTCATAATGAAATATTTCCAGTACATCTAAACAAGATGATTTGTTTCTTCACTTCCTTCATCCCTGCCTTGAACTGTTTCAATGCCACTCTCTATGCAGAAAGTTGTGCCTTTTACTCCTGCTTTCAGATTATAATTCAGGGCTGATCATGTTAGTATGGCTTTAAAAAAAAAAGGAGACAAAGCAGCAATTTATAGACATTAATTAAAATACCAGGTGCTGTAATAGTAACTGGGTGCTAAGTTACTGCTTGCATTGTACTTCGTTAAAGTACTTGGAAATACTAACAGGCAGCTTTCAAGTTATTATACAGAATGCTTTAAAAATTACTGTGCTGAGTTTCTGACCTTATTTCTTCTTTAAAGAATTTCTTGCAAATGGATGTCCCAATGCAGGCGTTGCATTTATCAAGTCCCAGGAAAGTCCGGCCAAAGCTGTAGCTGGGTTTGACGTGGGGTGCAGACGGAGAAGCTATTGCTGCTGTGGAAGGGTTACAGCTCAGAGCCACAACCAGGAGCATCATCAACGAACCTGCAACTCTGGAGCAAATGTAATATATCCAGCCCCCCATCTACAGTAGCGGAGAGCTCTGACTTTTGCAAGTTACCCCTCTCTATGCTTTTAGTCTCTGATGACCTCAACCTTCAGCGGTGAGCCCCAAAACGCAGCAAGAGGTAGGAGAGACCCTGCTCCAGTTCCCATCCTGCCAGCTGGTCACTGGCTCTATTTGCTTGAGGTTTGGGTGGGAAAGATATGATGTAGGGTGGGGAGAAGGAAGTACATGGAGGATGCAGATAACTTGGGTTGCCATGGTTACCTTTCCTTTACTTGGTGCAGCTGCTTCGGCCCCTGCTGACCCTCCCATCAGCCAACTTGGAAAACAACACGAAGAAGTGCTCATCTGCACTTTGTGCAGACAAATGAAGGATATCCTGTCGCTGGAGCAAAGGGCATATGCGGGACACTTAATAAAAACTGATTTGGAAGGAATAATAGTATGACAGAAACACACATTTTACCAGAAGCCATACCCTTAGTGTTGCTTTATTCCTGGAGATTTGCGATGGGACGTCTCTTGACTTCTCGGATGCTTTGTTGGCTCAGCTTCCCCATCTCACAAAAGTGCTGAAAAGACTGTCAGGTGGAATTGTTGCCATTTTGTTTCTTGAAAATAGCATTTAGAAGAGATTGCACCACACTGTGTCACGCTATGGAAAGCAGGATAGCCTGAAGCTTTCCAAAACATCCAGCTGACATAACTGCTTGGCCTCTAAGCCACTCTTGAAAAATGGGGCTTTTCAGCAAGATTTGCATGATTTTGAATACCTTTTCCTGATGGTCCTGGCTCTGGAAAGAAGCTAGAGGTGGGGATGGGCTAATGCAGGAGCTTCCCAGAGGTTACAAATGCATTTAGAAGCTATTGCAATTACACCCAAAAGCTGCTCTCATTAGGCCAAAGACTTGAAATTTATGGCAGCTGGTGGCTACCTGTTCTGGCCTGGATGCTGGGGAGAGGACCTCGCCTCTCCCAGGCTGGAGCAGCTGTGGTGCATGCCCAGGCCCTGGCAGACTGCTGCAGGCAGCTGCTCAAGGCTGGAAAAGCAGGCCTTGAAGGGGCGTCCCTTGCTGTACGTTGCTACCCCAGGCAGTACAGCAGATAGCATGCTACTGTGATGCACCAGGCTTTGCTCCTCTCCTGTCCCCAGCTGTCACGTTTTGATTGATGCAGGAGGCTCTCCTGGGCTGTGTCTCACCATGGGAGTAGTGAGGAGGAAACCGAGGCTTTGGAGACTTCTCATCTCCCCCAGCTGGACTACTTACACCACAGGGGCAAGCCACTTCCTAGCACATTTTTCAAACGAAAAAAGATGCACTATAGCCATTCTTCACTATCCCTTCCAGCATTTAACCGCAGCCTGATGGGACTAAGGGATGCACAAGCCTCAGGGGTGCACTCTGGGTTATGCAATCACCCCTTGCTTTCTGAAGGGGCTGCTGGAGGAAGGTGATCCTAACAGCACAAATCAGCTCCTTCAAGCACAGATGCTCATTAGTTGTGACACTTGGGAGATCTGGGGTCTCTCCTTGACTCCATGCCCTTGTGGGAGGTTGCTTCATCTCCCGGTGTGTTCCTATGCACAAAATGGAGATAGTGACATTTAGGGACTGTCTACAGGGTGCAGCACAGAGAAAAGAGGATAACAAGCCTGCTGAGAAAGAAAGGGGATGTAACAAACCCTGACAGTGCTGCAAACAAGCGGGGCTGGGCGGTGCCAGTATGCCAGCAAGTGCAGTCAGCGTACAGCTCTGCATTACGCCATATTCACATTTGGCCTTATACTCCAGTATAAAGTTCTTTGAAACAGGCTGGTGGAAAGAGCCATACTAGAGCTAAATGCCAGTATTTAACCACTTCCTACATCCAGAAGTTTATCCCTGGCGTTTTCTGTTGCCAGCACATTTCTCCTTTCTCCCCTGCAGAAATCAGCCCTTCCTACTGTTCCCTGCCAGTAGCTCTGCAACACTGGCTGTGTTCACATTGCTCCCTGCCCAGCTATTCCCTGGATAGTACCAAAATTAAACGCCGGCAATCTGTCTTTATCTTCATTACGTCATATATAAAATACGTGTCCTTCAGATTCCTTAATAATTTAATTGCCTGTCTTTAGTCTTCAGTTTTCTGTTGTAATTTTAAGAGCAGAGACCCGGACTACTGTCTCCCAGTGCCTCGGCCTGCACTGCTTCATGGTGACCCATGGATAGTGGAGGGCTTCAGCCTCTACAGTTGGTAACCAGGCCTTTCCCACAGCAAACCTTGTGCTTTGGCATGAAAAACCACTAGATGGATAGCAGGATTTCTATTCTGTTAATGATGCCTTTATGGCTGTGTTGTTCTTGCACTTCTGTGTAGTTTATGCACTTGCAAAGCAATATTCATCTCTCCCTAGGAACAGCATTTGTAATTGTGTTTTTTTTGTGGTGTATCACACCTGCATCACCTTGAAGTGTTATGAAAGCAATTTTGTATTCAAAGAGTGGGAGCTAGTCCATCATACCTGCCTCAAGCTTGCTGCTGGCATTTGCACTTACCCCCAGGGTCTGAGCCCCTCGTTCACTCAAGCATTCTTCCTCAGGCTGGGCTGTCCTCAAGCACAGGTGATGTGCGTAGGAGCCTCTCAGTCACGTTCACAGCACTGGAAACAGCTTAAAGATGAGTATGCATACCTCTGAGCTAGCCTAAAATGGTAGCTGGGATTGCTGTATTTTGCAAGGGGAGCTACACTTCTGAAAGCAGCCTCCATTTAATGAGGTGGTTCAGGAACTAGTATCAAACCTGTACTTGTTTACCTTTCCTTCTGGCAACTTGACATGTAGATATTGTGGTCAGGTGGCAAGTGGCAAGGTCTGCAGTAGCCTTGTAGATCTTCTCCTTGTGCCAAGCAGGAGAAGCAGGTCTCATTTTTAGGGCACTGAAATGTAATAAAATATAATAGCAATGGGATCTGCTGAAGATGCTGAGAGGTTGGCCCTAATCATAGAATAGCTAGGGTTGGAAAGGCCCCTTGGATCATCTAGTTCCAACCCCCCTGCCATGGGCAGGGACATCTCACACTAAACCATGTCACCCAAGGCTCTGTCCAACCTGGCCTTGAACACCAGAAGGGATAGAGCATTCATAGCATCCTTGGGCAACCCATTTCAGTGCCCCACCACCCTCACAATAAAGAACTTCCTCCTTATGTCCAATCTAAATTTCCCCTGTGTAAGTGTGAACCCATTACCTCTTGTCCTATCACTACAGTCCCTAAAAGAGAAGTCTAAGTAGTTTTCTAGACATTATCATTTCTAAAAATTTCTAACATGGACCAAAATGCATGCAGTGCCATATCAGTCAGACCAAGCGCAGAAAAGCTTTTGGGCTGGTTTCGGCTAACAGAGGTAAAAGGGCTTATTTAGCCTCTGTGCCCTCATCTCTCCTTCCTCCATATGCCATGAGGGGTGTGGAAACCCACACAGCAGCACAGTCCAAGCCACAACAGTATGTGCAGTGGAGCTCTCCAGGTCCCCAAAATACCCTGTCTCTGCAGGTCCCAATGGATCTGCAAAAACCCAATGGGTTTTGGAGGGGTAGAGCTGCTGTTCCTAGCTGCTCATTGAGGCAGGAGAGGACCTGCCCTCTGTGTTGCTAGCTCCGGAGGAGATAAGGGGAGGACAGGCTGGTTTTCCTAACTATGCATGGGATGAAGTGCACCTTCTACTTAACCTACCTTCCAGTCTTTGCCTGGCCCATTGATGCAATCCAGCTGTTCCTCACTGCTTCTCTCCACCCAGGTCCCTTTCCCACCTCCCCCTGAGAAAATCCAGCTGCCCCCAGGGGTGGTTTTCATGCTGCCAGAGCCTTACAGCTGCCCTCTCCCCATCTCATCAGAGCTGCTGGCTAGCTCACCCCAAGCAAAACGTGGTGCCAGCTCCGTACTCTGGCTCTAACTGGGGCACTGGGAACTGCTTTGCTGAGCAGGAAACCTTTCTAATTAATTATTTAATTAATTAAATTTTGGTAATCGCCACTAAATGCTTCAGAACAGGTCAGATGTGGAGGAACTGAAAGTGTCGTGCTGCTGCTACTCAGCTGACATTGCCAGGGTCCTGGCTGCTACTGACCCACACCTGGTCCTCACAGGGACCTTGCCACTTGGGCAACCTAAGTGGCAGGTTTTGAGTGCCACATCACCTCGTTTTCTTCTTCATCCCAGGTTTAGTGCTGCAAAAGAGCCTTTTCAGCAAGTACAGGGTTGCTGAGCAACAGAGTATTGCCTGGTGGGTTGTGGGAGGGCTGCATCTCACTGCCACACACAGGAAAGAAACAATACAGAGGAAAAATCAAACTTTTGTTGGAAGAGGAGAGGCTCCTGCTCTTCCTGAGGTCCTCGATCAGCCCTGCCTGGGTCTTGGTGCCTGCAGGGCCTGGATAAGACCTTGGCTGCCCCACAGAGCGGCTTCGCAGGACAGGGTGGAAGTCAGCTCAGGGTGTGGTGCAACATGATTATTCTTAATAGTGCTTTTCATTAATCACATCCAAGATAGTCATTAAACTATTGCCAAGTAACCAGTACAGACTTGATATGGAACTTCTTATCACTTCAACCTCAGTTCAGGCTGGATGTGTGGATTAATAGCTAGAGTGGCTTAAAACATTTTCAATTCTTTCAAAACAAAAAAATGTGTCTTTTTGAATGCTACAAAACTCCTAACATTTGGGAGGATGCGATCACTTCCTTTTTAATGCGTTTCCCTCCTGATTGCATGATTATGAAAGAAACATCTGTTTTGAAGTGATATGCAACAGAAAATTTTTGTTCCAGTTGGATTTGTAATGGACAACTTCTGTTATACACTCTTATTCTCCCCACCCTGTTTCTTTCCCCTTTTCTCTTGCTGAAAGATGAAAGAGAGAAGAGGAGGAAAAGGCAAGCAAACAAACCCCATTGCCAGACTACAAATACAGACGGAAAAAGGGGCCACTGAGGTGTGGGTGGTGTGAAACACCACAGCTGAGCTGGTTGAGCGTGTCTGCACTTCAATTCACTATGAGAAATGGATTTTTCGAAAATGGATTTTTTGACATTTTGAATCAATGAAAATATTAAAACAGGAATAAACAATTGACTGGGTTTTTTTGTTTGTTTGTTTGTTTTTTTGCCTCACCAGGAAACAATTCTATTGTTTCATAAGCCTGGATGTAATTAATCAGAAGCATCAATAATCTGCTCTATTAGTAAGACAAGAAAATAGGTATTGTTCTGTAGCTGTAGTATTTTTTTGATTCTCTCAACTCCATTCTTCTGCTGCACAAGAGGAAATCTGTTGTTTGGAAGTATCTGCCTTTGCATACTGGTAGGCAGCTGGAAGAAAAAGCCAGCTAGAAGAAAAGCGTCAGGCACTGCGGCCAACAGATAAGGCCAGTTCTAGTTTGTGTGAAGCTGAAATGTCAACAAATACTATCAGCTACTGAGGTGTTTGCAGCATTTACAGGAGATGGTGCCAAGCAGTGAAAGGTACGGAAGAGGATCCCAGATTTTGATGCATCAGTGTCCACGGACAGAAAATGAGATACAGGGATCTTGAGCCTAAATGAAAATGACAGTGAGAAGAAAATTGGCTGCACACCAGATTGGGGCGGACAGGTCACTCCCTGCACGGACCATGCAGGAAAGAGGTGAGGGAGAGCTGTCTGGAAGGGGAACAAAGCTCCTTGTCAAGAAGCACTTGCCCTCCCTTGACGGTGGCCTTGCAAATACAAGTGGCAGTGGTGTGTGTGCTCCTGGACCACTCATTTCAGGAAAGCAACTCCTTAGGTGGAGTCCAAGTCCACATGACTGCAATTGAAACACTGGTGATTCTCTGCATTGTGATTTTCTTTAACAATACTGCAGCAGAGAAACAAAAGCATCCCTCCTAAGGAAAATAAATAAATCTTTCTATAGAGAACAGGAAGTATTTTCATGCCATACAATTTTCTGGAAGGCAAAGACTGAAATACATATCCACGATATTTTTATTGGATATGTGCTATTGATTCTGTGTTTCAGCAGTTAAAAGGATTAAAAATAATGCAAACTTCTTTGTGTTGTAACTTCAGATTTTCTAATCAAATTCCTTTGTGAGGCAGAAACAGGACAAACAGAGTGACCTGCAATATAAATGGCTTGGCAGGGAGACACTCTCGGAATGGGCTGGCTAATGAACCAGAGCTGTTAAAATGGCAGCCTGGTTTCCAAGACCAAAGGGAAACACATTTAAAATATGGGTGGGGAAAAATTCCTTCTGAACTAGTTACCTGGAGAAGAAAAAAATCTTAAAAACAACAAGTCCTGAAAGAATAAATCATGCCAGATATTTGATCCAGTGGCAGCCTGCTAACATTGTCAAACCACACATTCTTTCTAGGTACCAGTTGTTTGGTCCCCTTTGGTTTCTATCCCTCAGATTGGAATATCCAGTTAATTACTTTTGAGTGGGAGTATGGTAATCTATTTTTTTATCAGCTGTATCGTTTGAGCATCTGGATGCAAGGAGAGATCAGTTGTTTGTGAGAAAGATGTGAAGACTGCTTTGACTGACCTTGGGAGTGGTCTTGACCAATACCCAGTGTTAGGATTAGGGAATTCAAGTATGCACTTTAAACAGGGATTTTATTTTTCCCGTGTAACAAAGGACACAACCTATATTCTTGAATGTTCTTGTTACCATGCAACTGACACTTGCAGATGATAAAAATGGGGACATGTTTTCCACATGCATTAACAATTTTTGATATTCAGATATCAGTTCCTCTTTGGCTGGGATCAGAGGCGGTACAGACTGAGTGCTGTTTCATCAGTGCAAACATAAAGAGCTTTTTAAAAACTGACCTATCTGGAAGTATATTAATTAGAAGGAAAAATGAATATATGGAATGTATTGATTCCCCCCCCCCCCCATCTCTTTCTTTAAATGCTGGCTTCTGTTCTCTTGTGGCTATAAAACTGGAATTTTAATGTTTTGGTAGTGAACTAGGCCACCTTCCTTCTCTTTAGCCATTTTCTTCCACCAGCCTCCTCCTTGCATGTTATAACAAAGAGCAATCAAATGAAGGGGATTCCTCCAAAGCCCCCCAGGTCTAAGAAGATTGGTACAATCTGGAAAACCTTTTTTTCATGTAAGCATTGGTATCTGATGTCCAACAGTGTGAAGCAGTAGAGCAATACAGTAGATGCTAAACTGAATACAGAATTTGAGATGCGGTCAAGGCTAGTTGCACAGAGCCTTGGGTGGCATGGTTTAGTGGGAGGTGTCCCTGCCCATGGCAGGGGGGTTGGAACTGGATGATCTTCAGGTCCTTTCCAACCCTAACTATTCTATGATTCTATGATTCTTTATACATTAATTATATTTGCTTTGGCTTGTAGAGGGCTTGGATACATGATTCAATGTTTTATTACATTGGGGTTTACATGACTGGATCCAGATTTTCTAGGATAGGTACCAAAATCTCTGTTAATGAAGCAGGGTAGCTGAGTCAATTCTTTAAATGTGACTTAATCTTGGATCAGGTTCAGTCATGAACTCAAAGAAAGCCTGAACAGCTTATGCTGCATGAGCAGTGGTCAACCCCAGCCTATACAAACTCCATAACACAGTCTGTAACACTTTGGCTCCACATTAATAGGCATCTTTGAAGGCTTGTGATATGTGCTCCAGCACATTGCCAGATTAGGAGGAAAAAAAAGGCATCTCCATATGCAGGAGACTACAGACCTGTAGCAGAAAGATATCCTGTCAATGTGGGGACATACCCAGCTGCTCTTTCCCATTCTTCCTCAATTCTCCTGTACATTAGTTATTTTCTTGTGACTTTTAGCATCCTTAGAGTAAATTGCTGACTGCTTTGAAGATTCTTTTTAGAAAATGGAGTATACACACACAAACACATACACACATGCACAGATCCATGAAGGTATGTGGACTGCTCTTTACATTTCCAGTTCTGGCATCAGATGAATCTGGAAGTGGAAAATCAAGAAAGGGTTAATTAATTAAAAGAAAAAAAAAGCAGCAAACTTTGCCTTGTTTGCACTGTTCTTACATCAGTTTCCATGGAAATAGAAGTAGAACAAGCCAAGAGCAGTGGTGTAGCCAACTTCAGCTGCTGGCTTCTACTTCATGCTTCTGTTTCCATGGAAATAGATGCCAAATCAGCAAAAAATAAGGTAACTTGTTTTAAATACCAGAGTTTTAAAGGCTTGTCCTTATTTAACCTCAGTCAGGAAGATAGTTTGTGAGGGCAGGCAGCCAGCAATGAAGTGAAAAGTTTCAATGGCTTTTTCAACTGCCAACTGCTTGTAGAGATTGAATTCAGGGGGCAGCTACTGATTTTTAGAAATGTTTTGTAACTTTCCTCCATGCTGTAAATAAAATACATTTTTCTCATCTTGAATAGTCACACTAGTCTGCAGGAGGCCAAACTAATAGCTCCTTGCAAAGCAGCCATGCAGCTGGCTCGTTAGACTCATTGCCTCCAAGAGTTCAGAAAGAGCTGTGCTTTTCTCAGAATTACAACATGCAATCTACCCCATCCCAAAAGCAATGCTGTGTGCCTCCTCAGAGTTCTGAGAGAGAAGTAAAGGAAGGTTATGTGGGGGAATTTCTGACAGTGTTTTGCAACAAACATCCCACATTTTTTTTATCTAATCCGAGAAGGCAAAATTTCACTGGGAGAAAAGTTGACCATAACCTATTGCTTATAGCAAAATATGGATGGAGAAGCAAGGAAATATGGACAGAGTCCAACCAAAAAAATTCTGCTGTAATTTCGAGAACTGAAATTTTATACAAAGCTCATTTTATTTAAACCGACTGAAATAGAAAGTTATTTCAAGGGTGAAGGTTGGCTTTTGATCCCTAGCTGTTACTGTGGTGGAACTCTCTGTAGGGAAGAGTATTTCTTGGTGGGAAGTCATGTGAGGACAGAGATGAGAGTCCCATGCTCAGCCCCATTATGCATTGAGTTGCTCTTAAATTTGCATTGTTCCCAGCTATTTTCCATCTCTCTCTTTCCCCACAATCGTTTTGCTTACGTGCTCTTCAGGCATCTCTTTAATGGGCTTCAAACACACATGGGGTCAATGGGTCATGTAACTTGTGGGTCCTTTATTGGTAGCAGCATCTGCAACTGAGAAATATAGGTATATGTTAAAAAAAATATCCTAGCTAGCATTTGTGGGGAATTAAATGCAATTCTAATGAGACATTTCTTCATTTGCAGCATTACATTTTTCCTTTTAATGACATAAAATCTGCTCTTGCAAGGGCACGTGCTTCACTTCACACGCTAAGTACATTGCCTTGGGCTGCTGAGGGAGTAAATAAACGAAGAGGGCATGCCAACCTAATTTTAAAGAAGTGGATCAGGCCTGGACTGGGGCCTTGCAATTGTTCATTTTAGGCATTTTAAGAAATGTGCTCATTTTCTGACTGATTTCTGTTGATGATTTTTGAAGAAAACCCAAGACACATCAAGACTTTCAAGGAATTTCCAAAAAAACAAATAGATTTTTTTTTTGGCATAAGGAACCTTTTAAAGCATGGGTGATGCATTTTTCTTTTCTACTGTACCCATTGCCTTAAAATTCAAAGAACTTGCTCTGATTGCTTTATCAGACATTTATCGCTGCTGTTGCTGCTGTGATGTGATTGTTTCATAGCTGGTTTTGAGCTTCTGGGGTCCTGTTTGAAGGGGAAAACCCAGAACTGTGTTGCCTATAATTCTCATGGCATTTCACTAATGTTTCCCCTGGAAAATCTTTAATCTCTGCTGGAATGGAAAAAAGTATCAGGGAAGCAGTGGAAGACCTCCCTTGGAGTATTGTGTGCAGTTCTGGTGTCCTCAACATCAAAAGGACATGGAACTGTTGGAACAAGTCCAGAGGAGGGCCACGAGGATGATCAGGGGACTGGAGCACCTCCTGTATGAAGACAGGATGAGAAAGTTGGGGCTGTTCAGCCTGGAGAAGAGAAGGCTGCATGGAGACCTCATAGCAGCCTTCCAATATCTGAAGGGGGCCTATAGGGATGTTGGGGAGGAACTCTTCTTCAGGGACTGTAGTGATATTTAAAGGGGTAATGGGTTCAAAGTTAAACAGGGGAAATTTAGATTGGATATGAGGAAGAAATTCTTTACTGTAAGGGTGGTGAGGCACTGGAATGGGTTGCCCAGGGAAGTTGTGAATGCCCCATTGCTGACAGTGTTCAAGGCCGGGCTGGACAGAGCCTTGGTTGACATGGTTTAGTGTGAGGTGTCCCTGCCCCTGTCAGGGAGGTTGGAACTGGATGATCTTCAGGTCCTTTCCAACCCTAACTATTCTATGATTCTATGAATTCATACATTTTAAGATGGGGGGACAGGGGAGAACTGAGGGAGCCACTGCTCCCCAGGTGCTTGTACTTAAGCTCTCAAGGTACCTTCTGATTCTCCGTTATACAACAATTCATCATCCTTCAGGCTTGCACCAGTGCTTCCAGGCCTTCAAGTCACTTACCTGCATAAATGTCATGCACCTCGGCTTGCAATGGTTAAATCACACAGGGAGTAAAATAGGGGCTATTTGCCAACTCTTCTGCGAACAGCTCATAGCACCACAGCATGACTCAGGGGATCATGAGAACAAATTACAACAACAGCAAGTTGTGGAGCCAGAACTAAGTAAAAAGTTAAGGGGAAAAAAAAAAAGGATCAAGGTCTGACATGAGGTCCTTGAGGCAAAAATTACATGCCTGCACTTTTCTGTGAGTTTTGTAACGTTGGCAGATCGACCTTGCTGCACCAGGCACTGTGGAGCGTGCCAGCAGCCCTGCTCTGGGCATCCTGATCTGCCAGCCTGCCTGGCTGTGCTGCTGTCCCTGGTCCCCTGCCATCCCCACGGTGGGTGGTGGGTGAGAACAGAGCACGGTGTGGCAGGAGGGATGGAGATGTGCAAAGACAATGCAGGATATCCTCTGCTTTTCCTGTAAAGTGACTGTTCCTGGAGCAGAGGCCGCTTCCATCAGGAGGGAGTATCTCATTGGTATATGTAGCAGCAGCAGCAGCTGCCAGGTACTTGCTGTGGGCACCGGGTGCCACTATGCTGGGAATCTCGTTCCCCAGTTCTCAGGTCAAAAGTCACTCTACATGAAAACATCTTCCTTGAGGCAGCTGACAATGTTGGATGGTGATTGAATTATATATAAATACATGATCACCCTCATCCCTTCTGGTATCCCATGCTGGACAGGGAGAAGTGAGCAGGCAGGATGTGGGGCTGACACTACTTGCTGCGGCTAGTACCTCAGGGTGCTTCTGGCCTGGTCCCTGTGGTTGGGAAGCCAGCCTTTCTTCCTGGGTCGGGTCCCAGGTTGTCGCCCATCTCAGGACAAGCTCATTGCCCTTCAGAATCCTCCTTGCTCTTCCACTTCTCAGCATAAGATTTTTTAGGGCAAATCAGAGTGGATGTGCATGACATCTTGCCCTGCGACAGCCCCTTCTGCAACCAAGGTTAGTATTAACAGAGCAAATATCACCAAAGAAGCAGCATGGTTGCTTTGCTCCAAAACTCAGCCTTGACTGGGATGCAACCTTCGTCCAGACATCTCACCAGTGGACTCGTGAATTTTCTCAGTGTCGACAAAAGTTTTAGGTTAATTTGAAGTCTAATTGGTTCATAAGCTGAGATCATAGGAACAGTCACAGAATAAAAGGCATTTCATCTTTTTATTCCCCTCTTTCACTAATGGATAAAGCTCCCTTCTGTGCAGCTTGTATCATATACCTGTACAGCTTTTTAATTTTTTTATTGTTTGCACTAATGGTTTTAATTCTGGATGTTTTTGCATTGGAAATGAAAGGTCTGTATCTTTCACAGCACAGATGGGAGATAAAAGCACCATAATCACAGAGCAGGGTCAATGACACTTTTTCCAGGAAGATGCTAAAGGCATTATTTGGCATTAACAAAGAAAGGGATAATTAGAAAATATGCAAAGAAGGCTTATTACTATAATTAATTTCAAAGTTGGAAGTTCCACAGTGCTTTTCTGTTCACAAGTGACAGCACATGAGCCATCACAAAGGGGATGTATCTTAATCATCAATCAGAAGGACAGGGGACATAGAAACGTGTGTTTCCACTGTCTTTAAAAAGAAAAAGCTTCAGTCAGGAGTTAATGTGTATTCTGACTCTATGTGAAAAAAACACAATTACAAACAAGTGTTGACACATTACATGAAAGGCAAAAGGAGGATATAGACACACTTGGTTTCCAGGGAGATTGGACATTCCTCTCCAGGGAAAAATGATGTCCCAAAATCACTTCGACAGTTTGAGGCTGTGCCTATGTTTGCAGCTGCTTTTTTGCACTAATTTCCTACAGTTACTATCAATCAGCCCCAGTGATGGTAGCAATGATGGAAGAAGAGTTCAGCAAACTTCCTCTACCCCCAATCATTTTAACACTGTTCAAAACTGGTTTTGAACAGAAAAAAAAACAAACCAAAACTGGTTTTGAACAAGTCTAAATGGCTCTGTTTTAGAAATGCCGGTAGCCACAGACATCTTGGTTGCAGCCTTGCTCCCATCTGAATCTTCAACTTTTTGACAAGTTACCTTAAGATCTTGCCTTGCCATAAGATCAAAAATAAGCAAAGGAAAATGGTGTTCAGAGCTCTCTGTATAGTTTTATTGTTTCTGCCCTCCAGTCCATGGCTGTTGTCCCCATCACCATGTCCGCAGTTGCAATATGATTTGGTGCAATGTGCTGTGCTTGTGAAGGTATCAGCCTTGCCACAACAGGTGTGATTGGATACCTTGGATAACTTTAACATTGCTGGTTTTACTTGGAAACAGTGGATCTTCTTAAGCCACTGATGCTGCATGCAGAACCATGCATTTAATACTATTTGTTTATTTGTTAGGGATGGTTTTGGTGTTTTTGATGTTTTTTGGCAGATTTACGGTTAAACTTTTTGGTTTAATCTGTATTGAATTGATATTGTTGGCTTTGTATCCTGGGTAGTGTTGGCTTGGCTAATGACCGGTATAGGTGAACTTAACTGTCATTGTGTCCCCTCACAACATGAGGAATTCATGTCCTGCACACACTTGCAAGTTCCCATTTGTGTACATAATTTTTGGATTGACTCTAGAAAAATCATGCCTTCAGCTGCAGCCTAGCATTTATTTATATGTACCACCTTCCATGTGGCAAAATTTTGCCTGTGCACATACAGTTGCATGCTCTTTTTATAATGATTTTTATACTCATTTGCTCATGAGGTTGGTTAGATCTCCTTGCTTACAATAAAATCCAACTTTCTCTAGCTCTAGACCTTCAGCTTGTTGGCAGGTGAACTTGGTATCTTGCTGTGTAATTGGATCAAAACCACACAAAGGTAAGAAAATTGCATACAGGTTCTTTATGGCTTTATTATTTTTTCACAGTTCATTCAGGGACATTCCATCTTTTAGGTCCTGCTCCTGTTGTAGCTCCCACTCTAAGGTTTCTTTGCTTATTGCAAAGAAATATATGCATATCACAGAGCTATGCACAGCAACTCAGAATATGCAGTTAGCACTCGCTGATGGCAGCACTGATGGTGCACTGTGTATTTATTTCCCAGTGCATGGCTAGAGTGTTTTTAAAGAGCAGTTTCCTTTTCTATTACTTTTTAATTTCTATATTGTGCTTTCATTACTTGAACTTCAACACTTTGCTCTCAAGCAAGTGATGCTATTTAAATTCTCCTGGAAATATTTCTAACACATGCAAATATTAAAAAATAATTTGCACATCCCTTACAGAATTCTCTTATGGAACTGCTAATGGTTTTCTTAACTCACAACTATATCCAAATACAATGTCCTGTATTTACCATTCGAATTCACTACAGTCATTGGTAAACTCAAGAAGGATGAGCAGCTCTCCTCCTTCCAATAAAATTATTTTCTCCTGACACGTGTGGTTCAGTCTTATTCTTGAATGTAAGCAGGGAAAGCCACAATGCTCACTGTTGCAAGTTAGTCTTTGGCCAGTGGTCCCTGCATACATTGCCTTGGCTATAGAGCAGATGCAACAAAGGACACAAGTGCTTAAAAGCTGCCCCATCCTACAACCGAGGAGAGCACTTGTGCCAGCTGGGGAGCATCGAGCTGGAGAAGGAAGTGAGGCCCACAAGACAGGCAAGCAGGATGGAAGAGTGTCCTGGGTTCAGCAGCAGCAGTCATTTTTCTCCTTCTTGGTAGCTGGTGCTGCACTGTGTTTTTGATTTTGGGCCTGGGAACAGCACTGATAACACCAGTGTTTTCAGTTACTGCTTGCTAATGTTCTGGTCTGGCCAAGGACTTTCTGAGTCTCATGCTCTGCCAGGGAGGAGGGGAAGCCAGGAGGAAGCAGAGACAGGACACCTGACCCAAACTGACCAAAGAGGTTATTCCATACCACAGCACATCATGTCCAGGATGTGAAAACGGAGAGGAGAGACCCAGAAGGGTGTGGTGGTGCACTGGGGGGTTCGCTGCTGGGGGGTGCACTGGCTGGGTCAGGCTTGGTGAGCAGTTGTATTCTCTTTCCTTGCATTTCCCTTGTATTGTTATTGGTGGTAGCAGTAGTGATTTGTGTTATACCTTAGTTACTAAACTGTTCTTATCTCAACCTGTGGAAGTTGCATTCTTTTGATTCTCCTCCCCATCCCCCCGGGACGGGGGGGAAGAAAGGGGAGGAGTGAACGGCTGCGTGAGATTTACAGCTTAAACCACGACAAAGGGCTTGTCAGCAAGAGGGCTCTTCTCTTAGGACTCAAATTGCTGCTTTCCCCTACAGCAGTGTTAAAGCATTAACATTTCTAGTTCAGATCAGCAGCTCTGCTGTCTAGTTTTGGATTTCTCTCCAACACACAACTGCTGAAGCTCCCCTCTGAATTCTCCCCAGCACCTTGTTGTTCTTTACTTTTTGTCCTTGCAAGTTATTTTGTATTTTATGAAAAACCTTGTTCCTCAGGTTTTGTTATTTTGAAGGCAGTTTTAATTCCCTTTTATTCATTTATCTCTTCATAAAATAAAGTTAATTAACTTTGGCAGAAAAAATGTTTTAGATTTTAAATGTATGATTTATTTTATAAGGTAGCAGCAATTATTTTTGTTATAATAATAGATCAAGTTTGCAGAAAGTCATAAATATGAATGTCAAGTACCTGAGGCATCTCATAAAAATACAGAAGAAGACAAAGGAACAAGAGGCCTGATAGAAGAAATATAAATAGCAATTTTAAGGCTCCAGAAAATAACATTTTCCACAATATTTAGTTTTAATGCTAACAGACAAAACCCTTTGTTTAGAATACAATGTAAAGACACAAAGGGACACAATGTCATTCTTTTACAGCCCATGTAAGATATGTAGCTCTAAAACAAAAAATCTTCAGAGTCAACTTAGTAATACAATGACTGATTTCGATTTTATGAAACATTCAAAAGAATATTAACAGATTAGTTCAAAGTATAAAATGTAATTTTTTGTCAAAGATGTACACAAATTTCATCCTTCTTTGGCAATTGCAAGTATAACATTTGGCTAAATATTTTTTGAAACTTCCACATTTAAAATCTTTCAGTAGTTGATCAGACTGTGGAATTAATTTTTGCATAAATCTTCTTGAACCTTTTGATTGGCTTCCCAATTGTCACTGGGAATTTGCCATAAAAATTACAGTAGCAAGCTTAAAATTATTTGAATGTCCCTAGAGCAAAGTGACAACTCAATTTTAATTTCTTTCTTACATTATTCCTGCTCTTTGCCCTTCCAGAAGACAGAGCAACATTTCAGCTTGTCATAGGAAGGAGTCTAGCTTGACTACATGCAGCTCCTGCCTATGGAGTGACCCAAAATAGACACCTGGCTCATACCCAAGCAATAGTTTCCAAGTGAACCAGCTCATAGCTCCATCTCAGCGATCTCTTACTGACAGAGACTCTGCCACCTCGTTCATGCTCAGTAGTATATTACTCCTCAAGAAATAACACAAGCTACTTCCAGAATAAAGCATTATTCTCTGTGAATAGACTTAACGTGATCTAGATCTTCAAATGGTCTTCTGCTGTGGAGATAGACCGCATTTACTCCAAGTCCCTGGACTGTAGCTGTCCTATTCAGCCTCTGTTGGACCACTGCAAATATCTTTATGCAAATAAGCCCAAGTCACCCTGCTGCTGCTATGGTTGGCAGGCAGGAGGCAGTCCGTGCAGGAAGCGTGGTTCGTAGGCTCTGTGGGCTGCTCCCATCCCGTTTGGAAGATCTGACATGCTGCCGCAATTTATTGGCAAGGTATTTAGGACTTCAAAGCAAGAAAAACAACTTAAATTCATGGTTCTCTTTGCTGTGAAAGGGAAATTGGTTTCTTACCCACTCCGCCTTCCATACTGGGATATGACTCAGTTCCTGATAGTTTAAAGACGATCAGAACCGATGTTGGATTTCTTTTGTGAGATGTGTCGTTGCTGTACTAAATGCTGAGGATAAAAATACCTTCTGCTGCAGTCTTCTGCTGCACTGGAAAACAAAAAGGACTTCTTTCTTTAGATTGACTGTTACGTAGATGAAGGTAGATTGCTTTACATCTAGACTTCAGTCAAATTTACAGTTTAGGACTTCCAATTTAACACAATCTAAAATTCTTGCAAAAAGAATGAAACATGCCTGTGTAATTTGGGTAATGGTGATAACTGGGGAATGTGCATCATAGGCAATGGTTTCAGAAAGGTTGTCTTTTTTGCTGCCCTTCAAAATGAAAAATATCACAAGGAAACACAAGTTATTTGTGGTGCTGACAATGCATATTTCTGAGGGTCTCTGGTTTCCTGTGGTGCTTCATCCTTAATGCCCTTTGTTGTGAATGTGTTGGCACACATCCTTTTCCCAAACCAAAAGCCACCTGGCAGTTGCAGCAGGAAGAATGTAAAGCAACATGCCACTTTCAGTGGTAAATTCTCAACCTATGCATGATTTGTCATATCAATCTGCTCATTTGTGATAAATTACTAGTGTCTGGACAATGCTGTAGAAGGAAAATGATTTCATAATACCTCCTAAACCTATACTCCAAAGCATGAAAGTCTCTATTTTAAAACAAGGGAATATCTAAAGCAATATTCCTCCATATAGATTTTAAATCTTTTTGAAAGCCATAGTTTTATTTTGCCTCTGACATTGCCTTTAACTGAAATGAAGAATACCAGGCAAACCCCAATATACATATATATATATAATATTAAAAAAAAAATCATGATTATTCATTTTGGATGCCTGGCTTTAAAAATCTGAAAGTTCATTGATTTTCGAATGGCTGGAACCAAGCACAGTCTAAACACCAGGTTATCTCCTAAGGCATTTCAAGACAAATATTCCAAAGCAGAGAACTTACTATGATGATTTGCTTTCGAAAATCTTGACTGGGAGTGACATTTCTGTTAGCTAGATCCCTTAACTCCAGGTAATACACTGCAGAGACGAACAGCCCTTCTGTACATATGTTCATGCCTTTTTAAAACGATACTTAAATGCTAAGTGCTTTAGCTCACTAATAACCCCTCAAATACTAGTAGCATCAACATACTAGTCCTTATATGTAGTAAACCTCAAGATGGCACTCTTGAACTACAGAGTTTTCCAGGGAAGCTGATTATGAATTTCTTGCAAGGGAAAGAAATAAAAAAGGAATTTTACGGTGAGTGTGAACGTGTGCAGGAGTACCCAAAGCAAATATCAAGTAGAACAGCAATATATCAGACTAGGACATCAATGCCTACTGGAGTTCACATGGCAAAATTTACTTGAAAACATTAATCGCAATAAAAATGATTGTTGCTAGCTAAACAAATGTTGTGAACAAAACCATAGGGTTTTGGAGCTTCAACCATTTTTTAACTTGCTCACTGTTCCTTATTCACTGCTTCGTTTTCTCTTGCAGAGGGTGTTTTCATATTTCCTCATGAGTATCCTGAGGTTTGCCTAGATGTTGCTTGGGTTTGCCTCAGTCATGATATAGAACACTTGTGTGTTCACTGTTTATGCCAGTGGCAATGGTCTAGAAAAGCTGTGCCTCTCAGTTCCTCCTCCCACAGGTGACTTGTGTGCATCAGAAGGTGCTGTGCCAGTACTTACAACAAAAGTCCCTGACAGCTTTACTGTACTTTTTCTTGCTTTCTCCTCATGCCGCATGGTGACAGAGAGAAGCCTGACACCCAACCTGCCCCTCATTTGGGTGCCATAGAGCTAACCTACTCCTTGCCAGCCCCATGTGAGCTCCCTGCTTTTTTCTCTTTACTTTTCACACACTGTAGCACTGTCCCCTTCATCTCCATCTAACTCCTGGATGGAAGTCCTGCATGTGGCTGTAGAGAGGCTGCCTCAACACTGCCTGGGGGTTGGACATATCTGCTATGCCATGGTTCCTGTGCAGCTATGGAGAAGCTGGCTCCAATCCCAGTGCTGTGGTGGTGGTGGTGGTGAAATGCTGGCATAGAGCAGGCAGACACTCCTGTTCCATGTGACAATGAAGACCTTTCCTCAACCCAGGCTTATATATAAGCTCCCAGGCCTCCCAGAGCCTTTCTCCATCTCTTCCTCCTCATTCTTCTCAAGAGGAAGTTTTGTGGAAGTCAAAGGGATGCAACAAGAAGCAGCCATGAGGGAGACCATGGGGGACCATGGCTTGCAAAGACTTTTTGGCATCTTTCTCTCACAGCGATTGCTCCTCTCCCAAGAGCCTTTCCTCCCTCAGCAGTTTTCCTCGGCTGTTGCTGCTCTCCATGTTGACTTTGGAGTCTCACAGTCTCGGCTGTGTCTTACATGAGGTTAGGGTCATGGCTGGCAACCACCCAGCCCACCAGCCAGGCTCCTTTGCTCGCCACCCTCGTAGCCACTGTGTTGGAGCTGGCTGCTGAGCAGTCTTATGAAATCATCTGCTGACTCACCCTTCCCTTGCTTGCCTAAGTGAAATCACGCCTGCCTTTAAAAGTCACATTGCAGCATTACATGACATATTTATCCACTTCTTCCACTGCCATGAAACGCTTCGATTGCAGCTGTGAGGTTTCTGGATTAAGATAGTGGTCTTTTTTTTTTTTTTTCTGTCCAGCATTTGTTTCTTCTCTGCGTGCTGGAATAAATCTGAATCTGTTGAATCACCAAGGTCAGTCCTGGGAAGTCTGGGAACTGCCTTCCCCAGAGCTGGTACAGGTGTGTCCCAAGGTGGGCAGCTCTGTATTTTAATGGTGCCTGTGTCTCTCACATGCTGTTTCTCTCAGGTATGTTGTGCAAGCCACAGTGGTCTGTCCACTTAGGGCAGCAGACTGATGCCTCTGAGGATGTCACATCACACCAGCATCCTTTCCTGTCATTAGCCTACACCGCAACATGGACTCACACATTAAAATCTCTCTGGCCAAGGTTTGGTTCTTCAGTTATTATGCCTAGATTAGAGACCTTATTTAATTGCACCCTATTTTGCACTGCTGCAGTGTCCAAGCCAGGCTCTGGCAAAACAGGGAGATTAACTACCCAAGACTCTCTATCAGGCAAGTCTGTTGAGTAACGGATTTTGGAGATGGACAGACAGGGAAAAAAATGAGTGGGATTTTGTTTATATTGAGTCAAAACCCGAAACTTCTTTTATTTTGACTACTGAATAAGACATTACACTGCATTTTGATCAATCCAAGTACTAGTTTTTATTCTGATTTCATTACTTTTTGATTCAGTGTTGGTTTTGATTCTGATTCATCTGACACTTTAATAACATTTTTACATTATAAAATAGTAGGTTAATTTTTAATTGGGAAAAAAAAGAAGTTGTAAGTTCTGATGTTTCCAAAATCTAAGGAGAAAAAAAAAAAGGTTGCTTTTTCAGAGGTAAAGCATTTCAAACTGAGTTTAAGAAAAATACTACTTCATGGTGTTTTCTTTTATTCAGGAAAAGCTGTTTGCCAATTATGACAAATCTTATTTCTTTCATTTTGTGATGATTATTAAAACAGTAATGTAAGTATGCTTGGTTAAGTGATATCTTACACCTTGCTTTTTCCTTGCTACAGAGCTGTGAGAGCAGAGACATGGATACCTTTGGCTCTTCCCAGACTGGTTGTCTCAAGGGCACTAAGAAAACCTTTTAAGCAGAACAGTCAAGAGGATATTTTCAGTCCCAGAAGTCTATGTTCTACCATCAGAGAACTTACTAGGTAACTTGGGCACTTTTGTGCTGTGTCTGGCAATCTAACAGCAAGCTGTTTCCAGAAAGATGTGTGCTGCCAGCCTCTGCCTTCCACAGGTCAAGTTTATAGTCGCACCATCATTCCCCCTGTGCCAGCACCAACACTTGGCCAAGCCTGTAGTAAGGAGATCTGGAGAGAGAAATGGAAAAAAAAAATAGTTCTACTAGAAAAAAAGAGTATCTTTCTGCCAGGTTAGTCCCCAGAATCTGCTTTTCATGGACCCTGCCAGGTACAATGCCAGTGAGGAAAACCTAACCCTGAGCAGGGCCATCCTAAGCAGCAGTACCCCAAGAGGCAGCCACACCATGGAGAGAGGGGACAGTTTCAGACTTAATTTTGCACCTCTCCTTTTCCTTTTGAAGTGCTGCATCTCCCATTTTCCTGTTGCTTTCTTATGTAATTTGAATTGTTTTGGATGCTTGGCCCTGTGACATCTTTGTATCTCTATAATGTTTTCTAAAGCATAAGTAGATCCTCAAAAGCATTAAAAAACTGGAGTACTTATGCAAAGATATAGCTCATTAGTTCAGATTGTTGACTTTTGGGGAAGGCTGAAGATTTCTTCTTTATTTTTAGAATGCTACAAATAAAGGCGTTTAACAGTCTTCCAAGTGAAAAGCATCATTTTTCTATCACTCCTGTTACATTGGTCATTTCCAGATCTTGAGTATTTACGTACCCCCACGTTTCTACCTGTTGTGAATAAATTCTGTATTTTTCCATGCGTAGCACCACCAAAAAATGCAAACATTCTTTGAGCTTTGACACTAGAAATTTTTGCTTTCCCTAGCTGCAAGATGAAAACTAATGCTCCCCTCCGCCTTAGCTTGGAATACTGATTTGCAGAATTTCTCACTGGAGGACATGGTAGGTATTTTTAAATCTTTCTTCCTCTTAAATGTGAAGAACCATCTCTGGGAAAGTTTGAAAGATCAGGCCCACAGTCATTGTTTAGTCAAAATGCATAATACTTAGGCCTTTTAATCTTTTCTCATAAATCAGTCCTCCAATCCCCTTAGTTGTATTTGTTGCTCATCTCTGAATTCCTTCCAATTTTGCAATTTACATTATAATTAGGGCTTAGTGGAACTGATGAGAAAGTGATTTTTGGGACTGACTTTTATGCTGTTTGTAAATATTCAAATCTTGCTTTCCACAGGATCATGAGGGCCCCTGAACTGCGTGACAATGGCAGGGGCCTGAGTCACTCCCATTCCTGGGGCAAGGGCATGTTTTCCCAGATTCTCCCACTGTGTCTTGCCACTGATTAGTATTCATTATCCCACTGATATCGCTGGAACTATAACTGCCTACGGCACAATTCATAGTGAATAAGGACAGGAGGATCTGCCCCAGCCTGCACATAGTATCAGTAAATCACTACCTGATTTTACTCAAGGTGAGCAGTGTTAGGCAGCAAGCAGGGCGATGGGCTGTAACTGGACTGTTTGGGGGAACATAAGGCAGAAGGCAGAGATGTTCACTGAACAAATGGCTGTGGTGGTGGAAGACACTGCTTGGCAAAACACCCTTCCTCCGGTGTTTTTGGTGGCAATTGCATGCTCTGCAGGCAGCTGGGACAAATGTTGAAGTTAGAGCCTGTACCCTGCTATTGCTGCCCTATGCCTCCCTTTGCTCTCAGAACTGCTGGGGTGCTGCTCACTCACGGTCCCTGTAACCAGTGTTGGGGAGAGTGTTTATGCAAATCCAGTGGCACTGAAGGTGGTTTGAAGATGGGAAACCTGAAGAAGGTGTACAATGGGCAGAAGAGCAGTCACTGCCACTGCAACCACCTTCCCTGCCTCTGCTGGCTTGCTGTGGGGTCATCTGCCCATGGGCAAACCTCTCCCCCACACTGCATGTGGAGCAGATGAGAGAGCATACATGATCCTTTGTGCTGGGAGAAGAATGTGGTCATCATAAACTTTCTCAGCTGGGGTGTATGTTATCCATATGTAAAGGGGTGACTCAGGGTAAGGCCATCTGTGAGCCTTTGTAGAAGACGCCTGTGTAGAGTCCTTGCTGTACCTCTCAGATCAGCTGCCATCCATGCCTCTCAAGGACCCAGAACTGGATTCTGATTCCATTTTTCTACCTTAAGTTTTCCTTCTCTTATGTGATGGCTGCAAAAATTGGGTATCTGCCCCACTGGCAACAAATAGAAGGCTCCTGTGAGAGTCTTAGCTCAAATGCAAGCTACAGAGCAACAATAAGAAAATAAATAGCTGAATTCTTGCCTGCTTTTTCTGTGCCCATAGATGTAATAGCCGTATTGTCATTTTGGTTCTGCTTCCTCTGAGTGCACATATGAGAAGCTACCAATGTATGTTTCTAGTCTCAGCCACACAAGTCGAAGAAAATTAATATTTTCATGTGCCCCCTTCTCACTTCAAATAGTTTAAAGATTCTTGTAGGGAAATATATTGCTGTTATAGTATTGCTTTACAGTAATGTCTTGTTACATTATAGTACCCTTTTCCTTACAGCATGGGTGCTAGAACCAAAAGCAGAATGAATGCTTCCATATAAACAGAAAGTAGGAGACAGTGCACTCTCCAATAAACCGGCAGTACCAGGGAGGGAAAACAGCATCACTATTCTGCAAACAGGAACACAGGGAGGTGCAACTCTTCCCACTGCTGTTGCACAAGAACCAGGCACAGGGAGGTTCTGCAACTGAATCAGTCTCAGCTGCTTGACTAGAACTCAAGCAAGCTATTTTAAAAACACTTTCTCATGCATCATGTGTAGCCCAGCACTCTCAACCTTCTTGAGCAAAAGAGTCATCAAATTCACTAATTGATGCCTCAAATAAGGACTGTGTGGCTGTTTCTGTGCCACGCTGTCAGGTGGAAACCAACAAGTATATTTGCTGTCCAAATGTATCACCATGGCAACTAAAAATTATAATCAGGAACACTGTTCTTTGTTTTTATCATGGCCTTCAGGTTCTACTTAGTGCTAACAGAGTCAATTGTTTCACTATTCAAGTATGGTTAATGAAGCGTTCTGAATATATGAAGCCAAAGAGCTTTTCTCCTGTATCTTTTTTAAGTCGGACCCAGAATATATACAAGAAAAAGAAAAAAACCCACTCTTAATATAGTAGACACCAAATATTCTGCAACTCTACATCAAAGAGGACTTTGTCCAAGATTTTTAAATGCAACTGTTAATTTTATATGATGAATCTGCCTCATCTTGGATTTCCAGGAATCCACCCACTGTAGGAGATCAAGCTTGAGAATCTGAAAGGTGCACATGGTACCTGAGGAGATGCATCCATGAATCCTGAGAGAACCAGCAGATGAAGTGGCTAAGCCACTGTTCATCATATTCCTGATCCACTGAAAGAGTTGTGATCAGCTTTACAAAGTTGAGCTGCACAAGAGTCACTGGTGGTGTACCCAGGGGTCAATACTGGCACCAGTACTGTTAAACATTTTAATTAATGACTTGGATGCTGGGATAGTGTGCACCTTCTGCCAGCTTGCAGGTGATGCAAAACTGGGAGGAGATGCTGGCACTCCAAATGGTTGTAATGCCTTTCAGAGTGACCTCAACAGGCTGGAGAAATGAGTGTACAGGAACTTTGTGAAGTTCAAAGTGGGGAAAAGGCAATTCCTGCACATGGGGAGGAACAACACCAAGCATCAGTATGTGCTGGGGGCTGGCCATCTGGGAAGTAGCTTGGTAGAAAAGGACCTGGAAGTTCTGCTGAACACCAACTTGGATACAAGCCAGTAAACTGCCTTTGTGATAAGACCAAACAACCTCCTAGGCTGCATTAGGCAGAGCGTCACCAGCAAGTGACCATTCCCTTCTACTCGGGACTGGTGACACATCTAGAGTCCAGTATTGGGCTCCCCAGTACAAGAAAGACATGGACATACTGGAGCAAGTCCAACAAAGGGGCATGAAGATGATTAAATGTTTCTGAAAACTTCTACTACAAGGAAAGGCTGAGAGAGCTGGCATTGTTCAGTCTGGAGCAGAGAAGACTTTGAGGATATTATCATTGTCTAGAAAAACCCAATGGGATGGTTCAAAGGCTCTTCCCAGTGGTGCCCATTGACAGGATGAGAGGCAGTGGGTGCAAACTGAAATACAGTAAATTTTATTTAAACATAGGAGAAAAAGATTTCTTACTCTAAGTGTGACTGAACACTGGAACAGCTTACTTAGGTAAGTTGTGGAGCCTCCATCCTTGGAGATATTTAAAACCTGACTGGAATAGCCCTGAATAAACTGCTGTAGTTCATCCTGCTTTGAGCAGGAGGTTAGACTAAATGATCTGCAGAAGTTCCTTCTGTCTTAACAGTCCTGTGATTCTGTGATGGGACAGGAGAATGGTCTTACAAACTTCACAGTACTCCTTCAACGTAATTTTCTTTATCCAGCAAGTCTACTGTTTTCACTGTGAGATGTTTTGCTTTGTTAATTTCTTACTATTATTAATTAAACTATTATCACCATTTATTAGATTAGTGACAGCAAGAGTAGGCCTGGAAGACAACGGTTGGAAAAGATTCCCCAGATATCAGTGGCTATTTGGATTTGGATCATGTTTTTAGTGTGCTGGGTATAAGGCCTGTGGTACTCCGGAAGTGAAGCTTATATGTGAACCTCAGCCCAGCAATTGCTGCTGGGATTGTGATGGACCATTTTCATCTTGTTCATCATTGTTTAGATGTATCTTGAAAGTGATGCCTTTCCTTCATGGTGGCAGAGTCAAGCCTGATACAGGGTGAGCAAACAGCTCTGTTTGCATCCAGAAGTGAGTCATCATTGGTCTCCAGCTGCTTTTCATTATCCTCTCTGCTAGCAGAGCTGTTTCTCTCACCTGATTCAGGCAAAACAAGCTGGATTTGTAAAACCCAATGATTAAGCACTCCCAGGTTGTTATGATGACATGGTGAAGAAGCCTTCAGATGACCGGCTCTGCTGGCAAGTCAGAGGGGGTGGATCCTTTGACTAGAAGTGGTGATAAGCAGCTAGGGATAGGTTGAGGAACAGTGGTGTCTTCCAACACCCCTAAACAGAATATATTCAGACCTGCAAGGCAAATTCCTCCTATATTATTCTTTGTAACTTCTTCCACCAAAATAGAATTTAATCTCTATGCAAGAGGCAGAAGCTTATAAAGATCCTCCCTAAATAAGGTAGGTAAATGGAAAATTGCAGTCAAAATGACGACTGCAAAGTTAAAGTTTCAGTATTTTATAGTTCTGTGTCAGTTCCTTCTGACCTTCGGTAGAAAGGCTGGAAAGCATAAAGCCGCTTGCTAGTGTTCTGATTTAAACAGGTGATTTAGGATGAAGAAAATATGAGCTGGCAAATTACTCATCTCTTTTGTTACTTTTTTCCAAGGACAAGTCTTAGAACTGGTACTTCCTATACTGAACCACAATGCTGTGTTAACAGCTGCAAAATTGCTGGAAACAACTTTGGAAATAACCCATATATGCCAATTTGCTGTAGCTGTGCTTTTCTCCTGAGGTACTACCTTAATCTCTGGAAACTGTTTTCACTTAACAGCACAGACAAGGTTCCAGCTGCTGTGACTGGGAAGGAAAACCACAAAAATGAGAAATTAAGGTAAGCAAGGCAGATATGAACCTGCAGACAGCGTGGGACCATGACATGTGAAGTGACTTGTTCACCTCACTGAGATATTCATTCAGCATGTTCCTGGGGCTAATACTGAAAACTCAGTGTTAATCATTGTGATGTTTCTGTAAGAGAGGAATAGGATAATGCCAGGTATCCCCATTTCAATACCAGAGACATCTTTTTTTGGTGTCATGAGTAAGTAACATCTAGGAAGAGCCATGATGTATTCCCCTGCTGTGCCTCTTTCAGGGTCAGGAAGAGACAGAGCCCAAGAAGCCTGAGGTGTACCTTGATATTCAAGAAGAGCAGATCTATTGGTCACAGCTCGGTTTTTGTAGGATATTGTGGTTGAATATGTGTTATAACCCCTCTGTCTTCACCTTTTCAGGCAGAACTGCCCCTCTCAGATCATCTAGTCAGTAGACCAGCTTAGCTATAATATCAAACCACAAAAGAGAGATCCGAGCAGCCTAAACCATAACATAACATGACAATATTTTTGTCAGGCGAACTGTCTACTGCAAATGATACTTCAGGTTGGCACCCTCCTCTGGAAGCCAGTAGTAAGAATGATACACAGTGTTTGAACACACCAAATATCAAAGCCTTTGAAATCATAAAATCATAGAATAGTTAGGGTTGGAAAGGACCTAAGATCATCAAGTTCTAACTCCCCTGCTATGGACTGGGACACCTTGCACTAAACCATGTCACCTAAACCTCCATCCAACCTGGCCTTGAACACTGAGATGGCCTCATCTGAGACTGTAGAATCACAGAATGGCTGAGGTTGGATGGGACCTCTGTAGATTATGTGGTCCAACCACTCCTACCCAAGCAGAGCCTCCATACTTCGTCAGCTTGTCTATGAGAATCATTCGTGAGAGTGTCAAATGCCTTACTGAAGTCTATGCCGACAATGTACACTGCTCTCACCTATCAAGCCAGTTGTTTCATTGTAGAAGTTTCTTAAGTTGGTCAACCATGTCTTCCCCTTGGTGAAGCTATGCTGACTACTTTTGATGACTTTCTTGTCCTCCATGTGCCTGGAAACGGTGTACAGAATTGTCTGCCTCAAGGTTAGAGGTGTGGCTGGGTCCTCCTTCTTGCACAGGTAAATAGTTGCTCAGATTTGTAGATACTCAACTTCACTACCTAAGTAGCACTTTGCTACCTGGTGAAGCATGCAGTACAAACACAGAGCATGGGAAGTGGAAGTACAGAGCAGTGAAGTGGTTTCCACAAAGTCATGTTAGAGGGTCAGTGGAAAAGTTGCAGAAGGATCTCAGTGACTGAAAAGACTTTGTCACTCACCAAGGATTTTATCAGTGTGGTTTTTTTTTTTTCCCTGTGTGCTACAAAGGCACTAATGATGAAGGAATTGGCTCCAAAAGCGTCTTTCAGCTGTGGGAGACCAATCCTCTAACTGTGCTTGTAGTGCTGTTCGCAGGTACTGTGCTGTGCCCTACATCTCTTGCCTAACTATCAATTAGCCCAAACTAAAAGAATAGGAGAAAGCTTAAGAGTTACAAGGGGGATTAGAAAAAAATATCCTTCTTGTGGGTGCAGGAAATATTGGAAGTGAAACTTCCTTGGGAGAGACCGTTGTTAAAAGATTTAATGCTGGAAGGACTTCCATACTCCATACACCACAAGAGGTCTGTTCAGGGGGTGTCAAGTTCTTATGTCAGCTTCAGTTCAGGGAATCAGCTGCCACACCTGTGGCATTTCTGGGCTTTTTTTGAACAGCTCCTGCAAGCTGAGCTTGACTGATAGCACCATTAGGAGTAGAGGGCCCAATAGGAGTAGAGGGCCCAAAAGACCAAAAGCTGCTTGCAAACTTCTGCATTCAAATACGAAAGTGGAAGAGAACCCTTGCTCTGTCAATGCTTTTCCCCCAAATGGAGTTATTCCCAGCTATTTCACCACATCTTCTCACATTTTTTCTCTAACAAACAGACCTCTTTCTGGCGGCAAATTAGTCTTTTCTGCCCTTCAGAGAGAGCATTTATCATAGATGTTATTACCATGTCTCCTGGAGTCTTTCCATTTGAAGACATGCTTGTTACAAACACTGTCACAGGCTACAAAATGCAATCTGAGAGAAATATTGACATATTTTTTATATACCACTCTTTGTAGGTAGGGTTTTTTTCTCCACATGCTGCTTAGCTTTCTTACTAGGTCAGATTGCACATGTCTCAAGACTGGTGCTGGCTCCTGGCACCAGCCAGTCGCTTCCCTGTCAAAGGACGCTGGGAGCTTCTTCCCCCTACCTTAGGCTATTGTGCAATTAGGCAATTATGCAGCTCCACGCAGACCAGGACATCTGAGCCTGGGCAGAGCAGGATACATGCTGATGGTGAAGCAACTGGTATTGAAATGGCAGATTGAAAGCAAGAGGTGAACTACTTTCTCTCCTGCAGTCTTGTTTTCTTTTAGTTCTTTTAGTTTGCTATGAAGCAAATCAAGAGAGAGAGTAGCAGAGAATCATCTGCACAAAGAGAGCCCAATATTTGATTTGGATGGTAACAGTGAAAATGCCTTATCTTTTTTTAGTGGCCAAGTGACCAACCCCTACTGCTCAGCCTTCTGTGCACTACAGGCTGGCCACAATATGCTGGTGTGCTCAAAGTCACCAGAAAGGTTTCACCCTTGCAGCTGCCTTTGAGAAGAGCTCCAGCAGGGAGGGAATGAGTGTGTGCATGTTTGCCTGAAAGCAAAAGAATGGGCCTGGAAGGAGCACTCCTGTAGTGAACAGGGGAGTTTCTGTTTCTGGCATAAAGTTTGAATTCTTCGCCAAAGCCTGTCACCACCGTCCAAAGCAGGGGTCTGCTCTCCCTCCCATGCTGGTATTTGGCTCCTGCCTTTTTTCCTCAACTGCTGAGAAGCTCCCCTTGACTTTGGCAAAGAAAAGGAGGTCCTGGCCTGGGGCTCGGCACCTTCCTGAGCTGGAAGGGAAGATTCTCAGGTGTCCAGGGTGCATTGGACCAGTCTCCCCTGCTGCTGCATGCCCTACTGCAGGGCTCCTTGGCTCCCATGGGAATATGGCCACCTCCTTAGGTGTTTAAACACTACACACTGTGCTGGCAAGGGCTACCATCTGGTTAACTGCTCTCAGCAGCACCTGTCCAAGAGGTGCAGACGCTGCTTGGGAGAGTGATAGATGCACTCAGGGAAAGCAAAGGCTGAAGGAGCTGCTCAGCCCTTGGAGGCAGGAGTCGAATGGATTAGGGAGCCAGTTTGAGCTCTGCAAAGAAGGAACTACTTTCAGTGTTTAAAATGTACTTAACCTAAGAAGCAGATGTAGACTGTTCTGAATTAGCCTGAGATTTGGGACGAGTTCTGGGTGGGTTTTTTTCTTTAAAGTAGGAGCTACCATAAGGTAGGGTAAGTTACAGTGTATGTATACTTTCTTTCTTTATAAAGGAACATATATGGCCTTAGAAAATGAATATATTTTGTATTAGTTAATTAGGCAGTATTCTTCCCTTTGTATGTTTTCTTAATCTTTAACCCTGCCACATTAAGGTATTGAGACTAGATATTTCAAAATGTACATATGCACATACATGCATGCATAGATATGGGCATATGCTGTCTCCTTTTTTACTTTCCTCATTTGGTGATATTACAGTTACTCTGAATGAAATCCTTTAGGAGACATTCCAGGAGAAATGAAGATGTTTCAATCAAACCAAAAAGCAAATGCAAAGGACATTTTGAGCAGAGTGGAGCTGTTGTGTGGAAACAATTATTTTCCTCCCTACATGTATCTTGGAAAAACTGATGTATGCACTTCTCCGTTCAGGGATGAATTTTGAAGCACTATTTTGAAGTTCCATGTTGTTAGGGGGTTTTGTTTGTTTGTTTGTTTGGGGGTTTGTTATGGTTTTTTTGTTTTTGTGGTTTTAATGGGGAAGATGTATTCCTCACAGAAAATTTTCAGAGGAGCAATCAATACACAAAATGAATTATCTGTTGCTGGATCTGAGCTGCATATCTGTACACAGGGTGTTTTTGTACTCTAGGGTATCCTGACAAGCATCATGGCTGAATCATAATAAACAATTGATTCCCTTATCAAAGAAACACACATACGCACAAACATTTCATTCCATCTTCAATGTCCTTGACAACATAATATTTAAGTACCTGAAGCACTTTATATAAGTAGTTATAATACAGAATCCATAGCCAGAGTATTAGAATTTAAATATCTAAGCCTTTAAAAGATGGACAAAACCAGGTACCAAAGCCTTCTGTCATGATGAAAAGCTCAGTTCTTTAAACCATCCTCACTCAATTAAATCAGCTTGCTGGCCAGGAATACATATTTCTGTGCTGGAAACTCCATTCATCTTTTCAGCTCTGTCTTGACATGGGATCCTCTTAATTTTGATCTTGTTAAAAGAGTTTACTTACTCAATTCAGAGGTGCAGAACAGGCACGCCTGTGATGCATAAGGGTACAAACACTTGCTGCTTGTTTTGTTTCTAAATCTTACCTAGGCATAAGCTTTTTGCTTAAATCTGAAATTTCACATTTCAAAGCACAGTCTTCTGTAAACTAGAGGGAACTGAAACTGTTAGACTTGCAATATGGAAGCTGTTAAATCTACAGGGAATGTATGTCTCTCGTTTGCATTCCCAGATTTAGGGATAGTCCTCAAAAGGGAACTGGATTGAACCAAGGAGGATGGTAGCAGTGCCTAGAGATCCCCACAGTAAAAAGCTCTGTACCAACACTTGTTAATTGAAAGTCCTTAGAGACACAGTTTAAGCAGAGAAAGACACAGAGAAATGAAATACTTTCCCTGAGGTGGTAACAAACTGTGCTGGCAGAGCCAGGCTTTGTGATTTCTAGTCCAGCGTCCTACGATGTGTCACACTGCCCCCTAACACTTGTGGAATGACTGCTTTCTGTATCTCTGTCTAGACAAACATACCTACATATGACATACATACAGAGTTCTCTGTATAGCTGGATAATTCTCTGAACATTTACTAATTTATCATACATACCGCATTCCAAACAATGTGAATATTTTAAATACTTCATTTTAAATGCTACCTGCTTATTTTTCTCCTTTAGACATATCTAGAATGTTGCACTTTTCTTTCCCATTTTGGAAAGGAATCCTTTCTTGCCTGCAGAGGAAGAGGCAGCAATACTGAAATTTCCACAAAGAGAGTTTGTCCCTGGACTGTTCTTGCAGGCATTTGTGCTGAAGAGATGTTAACACAAGCTGCATTTTACATGAAATATATTCCCATTGCTCAGGGTTCTTCTGCTTGATGCTGGCAGTGCTGCAGCTTCCCACATTTCCCAGCTCTCCAAGGAACCCTACAGCAGAAATAAGGAAGCCAGGACTTCATATTTAGGCGCACATATATATATATATATATATATAAAGCAAAAGAAATAACACTTTAAGGTTTTCTTGCAGCACAGGAGGGGAAAATGGTAAAGATTTGCTTTGGGACCACTTTAATTCAACTTTTTAAGCCCTGTGTAGCTAGAGTAGTCTTTCCTTGTGGCAAGGACGCAAGCAGGTGGGTGCTGACCCCCACCACTGTGTTATCCTCAGTGCAAACTCACTCAGCCCCTCGCTGGGATGTGAGTCATCAGCCCAAATTGGGCAGGGGACCTTCTCATTGCACCCTGACAGCACGGAGCTCCCCTCCCAGGGATGGAGGTGTCCCCTGACCTCGGGCCATTACAGGCTTCTTTCAGGCTGGCAAAATGCTTCCAAGGTGAACCACCAGTGTTATGTAAATGTTGATTTTTATTGCTGTGGGTACAGGTAGAGATTAACTACCTCAGCTGGCAAGGGAACTGATGTGTAACATCCTTCTCCATCTCTGATCTCAGATCAAAAGCTTCAGCCTTGCCTGCCACACCCTGCTCCTGCAAGGAGCAGCGCCAGGAGGGCAATGCCAGGGGTGCTCAGATGGCATGGCCACCACAGCGGCCCCAGGTCTCATGAGCCGCTCCGGCACTGCCGACTCTTGCTAACATGTGCCATGGGTCTGGATGCTGGGGGAGAGCAGAGAGGAGGAGGACATCCTGGAGAGGAGGTGGGAAAGTGAGAGAGAAGGACACAAAATGCCATCCCAGGATGTGCTTTTGCACAGATGTTAAAAAGCAGGAGCATCTCTACTAATTGCAGAAAACTTGGCAGAAATTAAGCCTAATAGGCCTCCTTCATTCGATTGTGTGACTAAACACCAGATGCCCTAAAGGCACAAACTGGCAAGGCTGTGTAAATCTTTAGTATAGTCTCTGTGATCTTTCTGACAGAGAGAGGATGTTGCAGAGCAGGCCCCAGAGCAGCAATCCTCCTGGGGGGGCAGACACTGGTGGGGTAGGGGTGGGGGTGTTTGGGCTGCATGTTAAAATACCCAATACCAAAATAGAATTTTATGACATTTATGAGTGCATTTTCATAAAAACATCATTTTTCTGGAGAAGTGCCAAGGCTTCAAATACTTTCTTCCTATTTTGTTCCCCTAGCACAGCACTTCTGTCCACTGGATGCTTTACGAATGGTCTTTCTTTGCGCGTTATCAGAGGAGAGAGTTACTCTGGATTTATCCAGCAGTGTTGTAAACCACATGGCCCATCTCTCTTGAGCCTTATCTTTGAAATGTCTCAAGAGACATCTTATTTTTATGACTGCTCGAGGACTGTAAGCCTGAGGAGCTGCTTTTGGGAATGCCTATGATCCCTGTCATGTCAAATGGCTATATCGTGGTGTCAGTGTTGTCTGTGGAACATAAAGTAGCTGCTGGGACCCAGATCTCCATCTTCAGTTCCCCAAAATCCAGGATTTTGAATCTGAAATTTCCATTTTGGCATTTTCAAGAATTCAAAACTGTTTATTAAAAGGACTAATTCATGATAATTGTTCTGTGGTCAGGAAAACATACAGAAATTGCTCTTGAGAAATTTTTTATCTGCATTTGTGGTGTGCTTGTTTGCCTTAGAGAACATTGCAGTACTGTGCCAATGATTCTTCTCGCTCCAAAGCACAATAAAACTTTACAATGCCAGATAATTGGCACAATACCTTTTTAGATTATGTCAGAAATACCAGGTATCAGTTTCAATAAAATTGCAGCATTTTGTTTTGATGTTTAAATTTATTGCTAGCATGAGAACGGTAATCTGCAGTATACCTGCAGGTCAAAAGGAAGAAGTTAACGTTGTTGAAATGAAAGTTTTAGGGTTTTTCTCCCTGTGATAAAATGCCACAAAACAGAGGTTTGAGATTTTTAAAGGCACAACTTTCTGATAGACAAATTCCATGGAAAGACTGTGTGACTAACGTTGATTATCAGAACAAATCTGGGGAATTTGAAGATGGTCAGAATAAGAAATCAAGCAAGTTTGTACTGGCAGTACTTTGACGTGAGTTATTGCACATGTGAGGAGAAAGTTTGAGGGCTTGTGAAAACAACTCTGTCTTTTAGGAGATAAAGTCAGAGGGTGTTTTTCTAGACTGGTTTTGTGATGCTGATGTCTGATTCAGCCTCCTTGACCCCCTAGCGGACTTGAATTGGATGAAGCGCATCACTAAGCATCAAAGGAGGAAATAAGTACTTTTAGTAAAGGCATATTACTCTTTGGTGGTGGTCACTTTTGAATTTGTTCTGGCTCTTCTCAATAAACAAATAGCTCACAAAAATTATATTGCAATGTCAGCAGATAACTGGTTGATCTCATCTTCCAAACTACCTCAACTATTTCTCACTGTGAGCTTGGTTACTCATTTTAGACATTCATTTACTTCTGTTACACAGACTACATTATGCTGCCATTTGTCACCAGCAACCTTGACATCATAGAATCACAGAATCATAGAATAGTTAGGGTTGGAAAGGACCTGAAGATCATCTAGTTCCAACCTCCCTGCCATGGGCAGGGACACCTTACACTAAACCATGTCACCCAAGGCTCTGTCCAACCTGGCCTTGAACACCTGCCAGGGATGGAGCATTCACAACTTCCCTGAGCAACCCATTCCAGTGCCTCTCCACCCTTACAGTAAAGAATTTTTTCCTCATATCCAATCTAAACTTCCCCTGTTTAAGTTTGAACCCATTACCCCTTAGACAGGACTGCTTTTATACCTGTGAGTCTGAATGTTAGAAGTTAATTAAATATGTCTCTAATGATTGCTTTTATTATGCTGTTATCCAGAATTTTGGTCCCAAGTTGAAAGAGATATAATACAGGAAAAGAGAGAGGCCTGGGAGGGATGACTTCACAGGAATACTTATTTTCCGGAATATGAAAACAGTTTGGTAATGTAGGAGAAGCAGTAGGCTGGATGACTGGGTTTTGCGTATTAATGACTAAGCGTGTATCACACCAAAGATCATTCATTTCATGTACCCCACAAATATGTAAGCCTAAGTCTGACTGATGGTGACCAGTGGCAACACTTCTTGTTTTGTCTCCATCATCTGGGCTTATGACTGTGGTGGGGTGGCCTCAGTTCTATGATTTTGTTCTCTGATGTAATTATTTCACAGTTAATGGTCATGATTCCCCAGAGGCTGAAGGAATTCCAGTAGATGAGAGAAATGACTTCTACAACAACCAGCTCTGGTACCCCACTATTCTGCCTTTCTCACAAACAGGGAACAGAGTTCGGGTGGATATGTCTTTCATGAAAGAGCAGGAGGATGTTTTATCAGGCTTCACGCAGAAGCTTATAAATTCAAGGTAAGACAGCAAAAGTTGAGTCTATGCGCTGAAACTGTAATTTCAAAAATGAATCCTATAGACACTGAGTACCTCCAGCCAGATCAAAGCCTGGCAATTACAGCCTTGCTGGGATTTACAAATCCAATGTCTATGTTTGAGAAACCTGAGTGAGGACTTTCCTTGTAAGCATGTATTAACAAATTAGGTTCTCTTCTAACTGGCAAACCAGCTGATGCCTATTTGAATATATCTGTAGTGTAAGAAAGAAACTTAGCATAAAGGTGATTATTTCATCCTGTGACATAAGAACAGTGTCCCCCAAACTGATGGGTTTAGGATTTGAAGCAACCTGTATGTTATTTATGTCAGAATCAATAGAACAGTTTATATAAAAAAAGATGTGTTGGAGCAGCCAATACAAACAGAGCAATTTGTATGCAAGTGGCACTATCAGTCCAATAGAAATTATTGCCAGGTCTCCTGAGCCTTATAAAAATACTTTCAATAAAGACATTTCTATAGAATCATAGAATCATTAGGGTTGGAAAGGATCTGAAGATCATCTAGTTCCAGCCTCCCTGCCAGGGGCAGGGACACCTCACACTAAACCATGTCACCCAAGGCTCTGTCCAACCCGGCCTTGAACACCGCCAGGGATGGAGCATTCACAACCTCCTTTGGGCAACCCATTCCACTGCCTCACCACCCTTACAGTAAAGAATTTCTTCCTTAGATCCAATCTAAACTTCGCCTGTTTAAGTTTGAACCCATTACTCCTTGTCCTATCACTACAGTCCCTAATGAGGAGTTCCTCCCCAGCATCCCTATAGCCCTCTTTCAGATACTGGAAGGCTGCTGAGGTCTCCACATGGACTTGTGCAAAGTGTTTGACACTGTCCCACACGACATCCTTGTCTCTAAATTGGAGAGACATCAATTTGACAGGTGGACCACTTGGTGGATAAAGAACTGGCTGGATGGCAGCACGCAAAGGGTTGTGGTCAATGGCTCAATGTCCAGCTGGAGACCAGTAACGAGTGGTGTCCCTCAGGGATCAGTGTTGGGACCGGTCTTGTTCAACATCTTTGTTGGTGACATGGACAGTGGGATTGAGTGTGCCCTCAGCAAGTTTTCCAATGACACCAAGCTCTGCAGTTCAGTTGATACCCTGGAGGAAAGAATGCCATCCAGAGGGACCTTCGCACGCTTGTGAGGTGGGCTGATGCCAACCTGATGAAATTTAACCATGCCAAGTGCAAGGTCCTATACCTGGGTTGGAGCAATCCCTGGCACAGCTACAGGTTGGGCAGAGAAGAGATTCAGAGCAGCCCTGCAGAGAAGGACTTGGGGGTGTTGGTTGATGAGAAAATGAACATGAGCTGGCAGTGTGCTCTTGCAGCCCAGAAAGCCAGCCATATCCTGGGCTGTATCAAAAGGAGCGTGACCAGCAGGTCGAGGGAGGTGATCCTGCCCCTCTGCTCTGCTCTTGTGAGACCTCCCTTGGAGTATTGTGTGCGGTTCTGGTGTCCTCAGCATCAAAAGGACATGGTACTGTTGGAACAAGTCCAGAGGAGGGCCACGAGGATGCTCAGGGGACTGGAGCACCTCCTGTATGAAGATAGGCTGAGAAAGTTGTGGCTGTTGAGCCTGGAGAAGAGAAGGCTGCGTGGTGACCTCCTAGGAGCCTTCCAATATCTCAAGGAGGCCTATAAGGATGCTGGGGAGGGACTCTTCGTGAGGGACTGTAGTGATAGGACAAGGGGTAATGGGTTCAAACTTAAACAGGGGAAGTTCTTTACTGTGATGCTGGTGAGGCACTGGAATGGGTTGCCCAAGGAGGCTGTGAATGCTCCATCCCTTGCGGCATCCAAGGCCAGGTTGGACAGAGCCTTGGGTGGCATGGTTTAGTGTGAGGTGTCCCTGCCCCTGGCAGGGAGGCTGGAACTAGATGATCTTCAGGTCCTTTCCAACCCTAACGATTCTATGATTCTATAGAAATGTCTTTATTGAAAGTATTTTTATAAGGCTCAGGAGACCTGGCAATAATTTTTATTGGACTGATAGTGCCACTTGCATACAAATTGCTCTGTTTGTATTGGCTGCTCCAACACATCTTTTTTATATAAACTGTTCTATTGATTCTGACATAAATAACATACAGGTTGCTTCAAATCCTAAACCCATCAGTTTGGGGGACTCTTACCAGAATCTACTGTGTACCAGACAACAACAAGCAAGCAAACAAAATGCAACTGTAAAGATCTGTGAAACTATTAGCTTTTAGAAACTTTTCTTCTCCTGGCTTTGGCAGCTGCCATTTGTCTGGCTATTACATTGCTTATTTGCACATTTCGCACGTGTTCTTGCATTCATGAAACATGAATGAAAAAAGTTCTTCTAACAGCTCTAATGTGGATAATGAGAAAAAGAGAAAGAATGATATTGAAAAAAATACGTTCAGCTATTCTATTTTTGTTCTGAAGTTTTATTCTGGAAGGGGTTTATGTTGCTTTATTGGTATGAGGGCCTTGCTGCTAGAGTGGAGTGATAGCTACATGCTCCCAGGAAACATTTGTTTTACTGTGAACATACCTGCTGCTCTTAGGACAACTTGACTAAACTGCCGCTTATTTGGAAATTGGTGTCAGTCATTGTGCTTGAATTCAGAGGTGTGGTTTGCTCTTTCAGAGAATGTTTCAGGAACCCACGACTCCTCCATCTGCATTCCCTTTCCTTCATCTCTGACTCATCATCAGTGATAGATTTAAGGTTGGTCTCTATTTCCCCCTTTCCACTGAGACATTCTTTACATGTATGACAAGCCTCTCATTTGCATACTGTCTGGGGTTTGGAGTTACTTTTGCTTCTCTATGACCCTGCAGTTAGGCAACACACTCTAATATCCACAGCTGCCAGTCAGGGCTCACTAACAGGTCCCTAGAAGCAGGGCTGAGCTGAGATTTGCTGAAACAAGGATGAATTCATGCAACCACTTTGTAATAGAAGTTATTGAAACTGAGGCATAAAGATGAAAGTGTCTTCCAAGTGAGCACACATCCAGTCCATCTGTGTTGGAAGAGATATAGCTGTCATGTGTATGGGTTTTGTTGATCTTGCCTCATTTTCTGACTGGAAATATTACTCCTTCTGGACTGCTGAACATCTAAAAATTCATGCCAAATGGGCATGTATTTTTCAGATCCTGTCTGGACAGAGTTTCTGGGCAGAAAAAGAAGACACAGCTGGGAAATCTGAATCCTAGGCAGATGTTTTGCCTAAGCACAATGAGTCCAACACACTGAATATGGGTAGAGGCCTCTGAACATATAATACCTTGCATGAGCACATGCATTTCTGCCCAGGACATTTCTGGCCAACTTGTGGAAGTCCTAGGAAGAAAAGTCATTGGGACTGTGGACACTGAAAAAGCAAAAATAAAGGCAGAAAAGCATTCCCTCTGTAGCTCTCCAGCTAAATTATGTCTTTGATCATGTATGGGCCTTTGCTTCCTACCTAGATTTTACAGTAAAACCTAGGGCATGTGTCTTTGTCCTACAACTGTGGTGGTCTCTTTTTTGCTGTTGGTCAGCAGCAGCTATGGAGGAGAGCTTTGATGTGCTTAAGACTTGTTACATAACAGCATTTCTTGCACAAATTGGAAAAAAGCCTTATGCCACGTTGTTGAATTTCACATCACAAGGCACCCTAGGGTTTGGTTGGGGTTCTTTTGTTTGCTTTGTTTTGGGTTGGTTTTTTTTTGGTTGTGTTTTTTGTTTGGTTTGGTTTGGTTTTGGTTTTATTTCTAAAAAAGGCTATGTAAATCAACAGGAGTTTGACCATATTTCCTTAGACTGCAGAGGAATGGATGGCATTTGTTTATTCCCAAGGTTTGGTGGTTTGTTTTTTGTTTGGTTGGTTTGTTTTGTTTTGTTTTAAGAAATAAAAAAAGAAGACCCACCTGTCAGCAGCCCATTAGCAAACAAGTCCTTGGCAGAGCATTTACCATGCTGTAAGGTGGACAGCAGGGCAGAAGCAATAATGGTTGGCTTATGGCAGCAGCAGTATACCATGTGATATTAGATCTATTTCTTCAGCAACAGCCAGCTTGATGCTTCTTTTTCTGTCTTCTCATGTCTGAAATTTTCCTTTGCATAGAATGTAATGTCACTGGGGGGAAGACATTCCACATCTCCTGCCAATGCTGGCTTTATCTGGTTATCTCTCAAAGAGAAAACTGCTTTCCAAGAATACCTCCCCATTTGAGATTGAAATGCTTTGCAGAACTTGCTTTACTGACGCTTTCATTGTCTCACCAGAAATTTGTTTCGAGCAGACCCAGAAAAAGCCAGGAAGTAATGGGGCTGCCCTCTGCAAGCAGCTCTGGTGAGCTTGACTCCATTTCCTCAGCTAGCACATTTTAATAACAGTCTAGATGCCCTTATACACATTGTGGAAAAGTTCTGTGAAAAATAGAGAAGTATGATCATCTTAAATTATGGGCTGCAGTGACAGGATGGGGAAAATTAAGCTGTTTTTCTATTTGCATTGTGGTGACAGTGGAGCTTTACTAGGGCTTGGTTGAATACTGAGCTGCTTAACAGAGAACACAGCACTTTACAAACAGTTCCTCACAGAGTTCATATTAGTTATCCAATTCCTTCTGATTAGATTCAGCTGATTTCTCGTTCACTCTCGCATGACTTTGTGCAAGGCTTTATGGTGCCTTGTGAGAACAGCAATAACGCATACATGCTGATACAGTCAGCATATCATGTCCTGAGTACCTGCACTTTCCACTGTGGTCATTTTCTTGCAAACCGGTCCTTCTGTGATGCAATCAAGGTCTTTATTCATGTAAATATTGCTGCAAAACTGCAGTCAGATTGGCAAGGGTGAATGGCCAGAGGGTCAAATCTGCTTTTGAAAGAGAAAAGAAGAAAATAGAGACAGAAATATTCAAAGAGTGTTGAATATTCGAAGAGTTCAATATTCACAGAGTGTTGTATTGGTACCTTTTCCACCTGTTTGCCCAGTAGCTCCAAGGATTGTATGGCTTATATTCATTATTTTTTTCCTAAGTGGTTATGAAATAGCCAGACCTAAAGAAGAGACAAGGGAAGGGAAGGCAAGGCAAGGAAAACTTTGAATAACAGTTCTGCTAGCAAACAAATACTGTTTTTATCATCTGCCGGTGTATTGGCATTTTCCTCTGAAATGCTTTAGCTACAGCACAAGAAATGGAGCTTCTGCATTAATCAAGGCCAACAAGTGTAGCTTTGAACCTCTGCTTCACAACACTGCTTAAAATTCAGACATTTGTAGTGCATACATTTGTTTATAATCTCATCACTGTGTATATCGATTTCATTGCAAACTGTGTGATATATTTATTCTGTCTCTTACAGTGTAGGCAATAGTGTATAAAAATCAGATTGAGTCCTTTGTTTATAGTTGTCAATAACCAGATGACAGAAAACATCTTCCGCTTGAAGAATTTTACTGCTAGTCTTTCCTGGGAACCCTTTTCATCAAACAGTGGGTATGTTTCTTGTCCTTAGCATCGCATCTGCAATGTCGGAGCCAAGAAAATGTCAATAACTTCCTTATTATGAATCTCTGCTTTCAAGAATTAATAATTTCACACACACACAAGCAGAAGCATGTGAAACTGAAATTTGGCATAAACATTTGTAATCGAAGAGCAAGCTTACTTCTGCAAAATGATCTCTGCAGTTTTGAATCTGAGAGAACTCATAAGGTGCCTGCGTTGTTGGTTGCTTTTTTTTTCTTTTTTGAGTCAGTTGTTTCGAAATGATACAATCTCACTTGCTGTCTGGCAAGAATTCATTTGTATGTCTGAGGATCTCAGTAGGGAAAAAACTTGTGGTTTACTTTGTCACACTTTCTAGCTTTTGTAATGGAGTTTTCTCTAGATGCCAAGGGAAGGGAAATGGTGAAGCTCATTCAGTTGGTTCAGCAGAATCCATTCCACCCTTCTAAATTTATCCATTAAATATTTCAGCCTCCCGTTGTTTAAAGCCCCTTTACATGCAGCTGAGTACGTTACATCTTCTTTAGAGCACTTGCATCCTCATATGTGAAATGGTAGGGTTAGATCATAAACAACAGTTGAAAAGTTAGAAAGCTATTTATTAACTATGTAAAGAACTTTGTTTCTTATTTTAGAAAGGCTGTTTTGCCTTAACTCAGTACTAGACACTTTAAATAAACAAAATACATATCAACAAACAAACAAACAAAAAACCCAAACACCACAAACAAAACAGTCCCAAAGCAAAATAACCCAAACTCGAAAAATATCTAAGCTCTCTGCACTACTGAATTGCCAGACAGTTTTAAGAGGTAATAGATAGGACCCTGGAGAAGAGAAGGCTGCGTCGAGACCCCATAGCAGCTTTTCAGTATCCGAAGGGGCCTATAGGGATGCTGGGGGTGGACTCTTTGTTAGGAACTGTGGTGATAGGACAAGGGGTAATGGGTTCAAACTTAAACAGGGGAAGTTTAGATTGGATATGAGGAAGAAATTCTTTACTGTAAGGGTGGTGAGGCACTGGAATGGGTTGCCCAGGGAAGCTGTGAATGCTCCATCTCTGGCAGTGTTCAAGGCCGAGTTGGACAGAGCCTTGGGTGACAGGGTTTAGTGTGAGGTGTCCGTGCCCCATGGCAGGGGAGTTGGAACTAGATGATCTTCAGGTCCTTTCCAACCCTAACTATTCTATGATTCTATGATTCTATGTGTAAGGAATACCATACAGGAAGAAGTCATTGCATAAAGAAAACTCCAAGTAACTTGCCAAGCCTTGGAATAAACGAAGCTTAGCTTACTGTGGTTTTTGTTTTGAATTTGATCAACTTCATTTTTGTAAAGATACGAATGGCAACTGAACTTCTTCCCGTAGCTGGACATTTATAGTATCTCTTTAATTCTTTCTCTTCCTCTTGCCCTTTCTTTTCTCCCATGTAGATTTTAATTAGCTTTTTCTCTGCCTGTTTTAGAGAATTTGGTTGAAATTTGTATCTTTGACATCTCTTTTCCTCTTCCTGTTAGATTTTTTTTCTTTCAAATTAGTGAACAGGTTCAAAAATTATTTTTTTGAAATTTTTTTTGAAAATGAGCTGTGCACTCATATTTGTATATAATTAAAAATATACATTGAGTAGAAATACACGACTTCATTAGCTTAAAAAAGCAGGTTTTAAAAAAAACCCTCTGGGTCTATTTGCTTTCATGTGACATTATCTCAGTTGTCCAAGAATACCTAATAAGCTAAGAACCTGCAGTAATAATGTGAATTGCTCATCAATCATTGCCTGATGATCTTTGGGCAGCTATGCAAATGTAAATAAACCAAAGGGCCAAATGTAAGGCAACATGCCCAGTTTCATTTTATTATGCAACTGGCAAATATGTAATTTGCTGAATTACAGAACTGTTGATGAAGATGAATTTGAACAGATGTGGTTTTTTTCTGGTGGCCTAACATTTCATGTCAAAATCCAGGACTTGGTGGTATTCAGAACACCCATGCTGTTGATCATGAAGGAACACTGTCCAGTTCAGCTTCTTCCAGAGACCTGACACCCTTCCTTTGCATTTATGGACTCTTGGCTTAAATAATTCACTCATTCCATAGCCTTGCACTTGCTTCCCCCCTCATTCAGCTATCCAAAGTATGAACAAACTTCCTGAAGTTATCACTTTGTATTTCAGCTTGTAAAAGACTGCATTTCAGGACTTCTGCATAAGATGCCTTGGCCATACTCCCACTGTTAAGCCGTGGCATGACGGGTGTTCAGAATCCAAAATGCAGGTGGAGGAAGCAGCAGGCATTTGATACACCCATCCATGCATGTAGTGCTGCAGTAATCATCACTCAAACTGAATGTTAAACATCACAGACTAGACAGCTCGAGTAGGGAGTGCACACTTTCATGAGGAGTACTTTTTATTCTCTCCTTAAACTTATACAACTGGGTCAGAAACTACTGAAGTGAGTTCATGATTAATGTGTAAAGGGAAACCTATTCAGTTACCCTTTTGCAGTTGAGGGAAGGGATTAAATGAACTCTTGGTCAATCTGTGCATAAAACATATCTCTTCTTTGAGTTGAAATGATGCTGGCTTGGAATTACAAATCTTTCTAAGGCCACCATTTGTATTTGGATTGTCCTTTGGACTTCACAACATGCTGCAAGAGCACCTGCAAATAAGAAATGTGGGCCGACCAAACCAGAGGTCCCCCTCTTCCTGAGGACTGGCCACAACAAACAACAAAGCCACAAGCCCACAGTGAGAAGCTGAATGCGCGAAGAGGAATGTCAACCTAGATAATACTTGCTTGGCATAAATCTGCATGCTATGCTGGGCCAGTTCTTTAATAAACCAGTGAAACCAGAAAACCACATCACAAGTGATCTTCAGATAGCCTCAGTGGAAAGAGTCTGAAACAAAAAACCTAATCGAACAAGGTTACTGAGTACATTGGCCTCAGTTAGAGTAATTAAAAACAAGCTGGAATCTCCTGCTGCCCAGTGACGTCCAAAAAGAAAGACTGCATATGATATTTGAATGCAGGGTAGGGTTCAAAACCTACAGTAGGTGCCCTGTATTGCCTTTTACCTTCCTAGAGAGTGCTTTAGGGACTAGTCTGAAGGAGCTCTTCATAAGACTCATACTTTTGCTTATGAAGATTCCCTGTTATTATCAGGTCAGGGGAATTTGCCATGTAAAAGTAGTCTCTGCTGCATGACTGACAAGACACCTTTTGTGTAATCAAGACAGAGAACTCCGGACCTTGAGAACTGGGAGAAAGTGGAAAAGTCAAAGCAGATGTTTAATGGCTCATAAGTAAATTGTGTATATATCAGTGGCAGGTAACAGTGCTCATCTTCTCCAGTTTTGTAGTATGATGTGTCATCTGTTCTTGTCTGTAGAAATCACCCCAAAACCTGCATGAGATACTCTGCTTGTACATTTTTTTCTGCTTGAATTATGCTGGTATAAAACTGGTGGAATACAGAGGAGCATCAGGGCGCCTGTCATCAATGTCCATAGCAATATGACGAGCATTAAAAAGTGCCAATTCCTCAGTAGTGTAGAGAACAAACGCTGCAGTGGATTGTATTTCTGGTACTATTATTACAGAGAGACTTGTAAGAAGCATACATGCTGTGGATGAAATGGGTATGGAATCAGAGAGGCTAATGATAGAAAAAGGCCACTTATGTCAACTGCTACATTTTCCTGCTGATATAAGATTGTTCCCAATGAGATATGGTGTATTTTTAGTGCTTTGTCCAGTCTGGTTTTATATGTAAATAATAAAGACTGACAGTAATAAAGGAGCCTGAAATAGTTCTGTTCTAGTACTGCCTTCCTCTTCCCTCCCTCCACCCCTCCCTAATTTCTTATTCAGGCTAAATGAGAACAAGAATGACATCCATACTTTTTTTTTTTTCCCCTTTTCTTTCATTCTGTTCTCTCTTCTTTCTACTGTTTGACCCTCTTCACAGGCAGGATTTCTCTGACCTGATTTTTATAAAATCATATTTGGACAGTTCAGTTTTATATGCTACTCTATCACAGGTCTGATTTAGGAAGCTCTTCTAAACGTGGAGGCTCAGTTTGACAGGAAACAACCTACTTGCAAGCCAACATGGAAAATAAGTAATAAAGCAATGATTTCTGCTCAGATAGGAACTGAAGTTTTTGCATAAGCTTTCTTGTGTACTTTCTCACATTACCTTCTGTGTTTCGAGGAGCTACTCACTGTCTGCCTGTCCATTACGCAGAACCTTCAAGAACAGTGAGCTAAGGTGTAGAGTAGCTTAAAATCAAGTATAAGTCATACCACACAAGAACGAGCAATTCAGCAACAAAATAAAGTGGTCTTTTTGGCACAGGAAAATAACTGCATCAGTACTTCATCATTTTTATAAAAATACCCTTTCATGTTTGGGAGAACTACTTCCCTTTTTTGACTTTGCACCCTCAGACAGTTGCATTATCAAGTGGACATAAACTGGTATGACACAGTTTTCATAAGAGTTTTTGGCTTGGAATTCAACAAACTTGTACTCAGTGATATGTCAGTGCATGTCAGCAAGTCAAGAGGAGAGGCTGAAGTTAGAGCTTAGGTGCTGTTATCTTGATGACTAAATGGCCCTCAGTGTATCTTGTATTTGATCTATATGCACATATCTGCTTTGGATATGGTGAGCATAAGACCTTCTAGTCAGTAAAACAGTGGACAAATTAATGCCCTCTTTGATCCTGATTGGAGAAACCCATTGCAATGGTAGCCTGAATAAGAACACAGAGAACAAAAAGACCCAGAGACTGAATTAATTCTAGCCAAGCATGTAAGTCCTGCCTGTAGCAAAAGAAATAGAGATACGGAAAATGAGGACATGCCAAGAAATTACTTGTCATCTGCTGCCGAGATAAAGCTGTGGAGAGAGAGACCAAGAGAAAAATGAACTTGTGTTATGGACTGCGTTGGCTGAAAAGAGTCTTGAAATAGAAACTGTATCCTGTTGTCCATCCATGCTGAGTTCAGGGAAATAGGGCTCCTAACATCCTCTTTCAATAATCAAAGCACAAAGCATTCAGTTCCAGCACCAGTGTCTTTTCACAATAGAAACAACCTTCAAGGTATTGGCTAACTGCTGTTGCTGCTTTGAGAAAAAATAAAAAATAGAAAAAAAAAGGAAAAAAAAGAAAAAAAAAGCTGCTTTTTCTCAGAAGAAAAAAAGAAAATCCAAAACAGATGAAGCAGAAGGTACTTAACTAATCCCTGTTATCCCTCAGTGACAGGCTGCAGTGTCCTGCGACTGTGAAGCCCTCCCAGAAGCTGCTAAGAGCAAAAAGGGCCTTGGCCCTTACTTACTCCAGCCTACTCCTGATTTACTTGAGGGAGAGAAGAAGCAGTATCCAAGAGGACAAAGATTTCCGGCCCATTGCTGAGATGACTCTCACAAGAGGGGATGCCTGCAGTGCCTGATCGGGGGGAGGCTCAGTGTCCAGGAGCTTCAACTCGGAGCAGCAACAGGCACCAAGGGAGCCTCAAGTCCTCGACAGGGCCTGCCCAGGAGCCGGCAGCTCAGCGGATGCGTGCAGCTGACTCGGAGTGGGAGGTGCCAGGAGGAGCGGCACCACCCTGACTGGGTAAAAACCTGCTCAGGGAGCACGAGTGGCCAAGGTGAGTTTGAGGCAGTTTGCGTGGCAGTTCCCGCGGGCAGGCAAGCAGGTGAGCAGGCGAGCAGGATGGTGAGCACGAGCCGGTACGTCCAGGGCCCGGTCTGGGAGCTCTGCTCTGGCTGCCCCGGCAGTGGCCAGTGTAGGCACCCAAACAGAGCCAATGGGAAGAGAGGATGCAGGGTAGAGCTCGGGGTGTAGGGAGCGTCCGCGCTGCTCTCCTGAGAAGAGGGTGCACAATAGGTAGGGCTGCACTGGTGGAGGTCCTCCTGCAGCAGGTGGCTGAGCTGCAGGACGCTGTTACTAGGCTGAAAGGTGTCACGGAAGATGAGGGGAAACAGCACTGTGTACTCCAGGACCAGGCTGTGCAGGAGCCTCAAGCGTCCACTGTCACTCACGCAGGAAAGGAGGCCGTTAACCCAGGAAGATGGGAAACAGTAACAGAAAAAAACAACAAAAAAAGGAGGAAGAGGACAATTAAAAGCAAGGGCTTCCTCCTAAATCTGTTGTCCCCACCCAGAACTGCTTTGCTGTCCTGCAGGGGGCTGATGAGGAACCACACTCCCACCAGGAACAGCCGCTGATGCACTGGTAAAGAAGATCACTACTGGTGCTGCCAGGAATAAGCGGCGGGCCATAGTAGTAGGGGACTCTGCTCTGAAAGGAACAGAGGCACTCATCTGTTGGCCTGACCCAGGCTCAAGGGAGGTGTGTTGCCTGCCAGGGGCTCGGATCAGGGATGTTGCAGCAAAGCTGCCTGCTCTAGTCAGTCCCACTGACTATTATCCACTTCTAGTGATCCATGTAGTTGCTACTGATACAGATAGTAGTAGCCCGGAGAACATAAAGAAGGACTAAAGAGCTCTGGGAGAGGTGGTTAGGGGCTCTGGAGAGCAGATTGTCTTTTCGTCAATTCTCCAGGATACAGGGGAGGACCTTAAAAAGGCTAGGAGGATTAGCCAGGTTAATAAATGGTTAGAAGGGTGGTGCTGTAGTCAGGGGTTTGGGTACCTTGAACATGGGACTCAATTTTGTATGCCAGGTCTACTGGGGGCTGGTGGAGCTGGTCTGGCAAAGAAAGAAAAGAGTGCATTTGGTGGAAGGCTTGCCAGACTGGTCAAGGATGCTTTAAACAGGATGTGTTGGGGGAGGGGGGCATCATTCCATCCCAACACACCCAATCACTGGCCAGCACCTATAATAAACATTCAGAGCAATGTAGAGATGTTCCAGCTGCTCAAGCGAATGAGCCGGCTTCAACTGGAGCTCGGCTCAGATGCCTCTATACGAATGCCCGTAGCATGTGGAACAAACGAGAAGAATTAGAGATGTGTGCACGTCTACGGGGTATGATATCATCATATGGCATCACCGAAACATGGTGGGATGGCTCCTATGACTGGTGTGTCGGAATGGAAGGTTGCAGGCTCTTTAGGAAAGACAGGCCCGGTAGGTGTGGAGGGGGAGTTGCTATTTATGTTAGGGATAGGCTGGAGAGTATGGAACTCTGTCTGGGGACAGGTGATCAGTCAATAGAGAGTTTGTGGGTCAGGGTTAAAGGGAGAACAGCGATGGGGGACATTATTGTGGGGATCTGTTACAGACTGCCTGACCAAGAGGACTTGGTGGATGAAGCGCTCTATAGACAGATAGGAACAGCCTCACGCTCGCAGGCCCTTGTTCTCATGGGGGACTTCAACCAACCTGATACCTGTTGAAGGGATGGTACGGCCCAGCACAAGCAATCCAGGAAGTTCCTCGATTGTGTGGAAGACAGCTTCCTTCTGCAAGTAATAGAGGAGCCGACAAGGAGAGGTGCCATGCTTGACCTTGTCCTCACCAACAGGGAAGGGCTGGTTGGAAATGTGACGCTCCAGGGCAGCCTTGATAGCAGCGATCATGAGGTGGTCGAATTGGAGATCCTCAGGACAGTGAGAAGAGCGTGCAGCAAGCTCACTGCCCTGGACTTCAAGAGAGCAGACTTTGGCCTCTTCAGGAACCTGCTCAGTAAGATTCCATGGGATAAAGCCCTAGAGGGCAGAAGGGCCCAAGACTGTTGGTTGATATTCAGGGATCACCTGCTGCAAGCTCAGGAGAGATACATCCCTACTAGAAGGAAGTGCTGCAGGAGGGCCTGGAGACCTCCATGGATGGTTATGGAGCTGCTGAGGGAACTTAGAGGGGAAAAAGGAGCTTATAAAAGGTGGAAGCAAGGACAGGCGGCCTAGGAAGAATAGAGGGTTGTTGTCCAAGAAGCAAGGGACCAGGTTAGGAAAGCTAAGGTCCACTTAGAATTAAACTTGGCTAGGGATGTTAAGGATAACAGGAAGGGATTCTATAGGTACATTGCAAATAAAAGACAGGCTAGGGACAACATGGGCCCCCTCCAGAAGCTAACTGGAGAACTGGCTACCCTGGATTTGGAGAAGGCTGAGGTTCTTAATGACTTCTTTGCCTCAGGTCTTCACGGGCAAATACTCTGACCACACTACCCAAGTCTTGGAAGGCAGACGCAGGGACAGTGAGAATGAAGACCCTGGACCTACTGTAGGAGAGGACCTGGTTCGAGACTATCTTAGGAACCTGAATGTATACAAGTCCATGGGACCTGATGAAATCCATCCGCGGGTCCTGAAGGAGCTGGCAAATGAAATTGCTAAGCCACTGTCCATCATATTTGAAAAATCATGGCATTCGGGTGAAGTTCCCAACAACGGGAAAAAGGGAAATATAACCCCCATTTTCAAGAAGGGGAAAATGGATGAGCTGGGCAACTACAGGACCAGTCAGCTTCACCTCTGTGCCTGGCAAAATCTTGGAGCAGATTCTCCTGGAAGGCATGCTGAGGCACATGAAAAACAACAATGTGCTTGGTGACAGCCAGCATGGCTTTACTAAGGGGAAATCCTGCCTGAGCAATATGGTGGTCTTCTATGATGGGACTATGGAAATGATGGACGGGGTAGAGCAGTTGATGTCATCTACCTGGACTTGTGCAAAGCGTTTGACACTGTCTCACACGACATCCTTGTCTCTAAGTTGAAGAGACATCAATTTGATGGATGGACCACTCGATGGATAAAGAACTGGCTGGGTGGCCGCACGCAAAGAGTTGTGGTCAAAGGCTCAATGTCCAGCGGGAGATCAGTAATGAGTGGTGTCCCCCATGGATCGGTGTTGGGACTGGTCTTGTTCAACATCTTTGTTGGTGACATGGACAGTGGGATTGAGTGTGCACCCTCAGCAAGTTTGCCGATGACACCAAGCTCTGTGGTTTGGTTGATACCCTGGAGGGAAGGAAAGCCATCCAGAGGGACCCTGACATGCTTGTGAGGTGGGCTGATGCCAACCTGATGAAGTTTAACCATGCCAAGTGCAAGGTCGGAGCAATCCCTGGCACAGCTACAGGTTGGGCAGAGAAGAGATTGAGAGCAGCCCTGCAGAGAAGGACTTGGGGGTGTTGGTTGATGAGAAAATGAACATGAGCTGGCAGTGTGCTGCTTCACAGCCTAGAAAGCCAACCGTATCCTATGCCGCATCAAAAGGAGCGTGACCAGTAGGTCAAAGGGGATGATCCTGCCCCTCCACTCTGCTCTTGTGAGACCTCCCTTGGAGTATTGTGTGGAGTTCTGGTGTCCACAGCATCAAAAGGACATGGTACTGTTGGAACAAGTCCAGAGGAGGGCCACGAGGATGCTCAGGGGACTGCAGCACCTCCTGTATGAAGATAGGCTGAGAAAGTTGTGGCTGTTGAGCCTGGAGAAGAGAAGGCTGTGTGGTGACCTCATAGCAGCCTTCCAATATCTCAAGGAGGCCTATAAGGATGCTGGGGAGGGACTCTTCATGAGGGACTGTAGTGATAGGACAAGGGGTAACGGGTTCAAACTTAAACAGGGGAAGTTTAGATTGGATCTAAGGAAGAAATTCTTTACTGTAAGGGTGGGGAGGCACTGGAATGGGTTGCCCAGGGAAGTTGTGAATGCTCCATCGCTGGCAGTGTTCAAGGCTGGGCTGGACAGAGCCTTGAGTGGCATGGTTTAGTGTGAAGGTGTCCCTGCCCCTGTCAGGGAGATTGGAACTAGATGATCTTCAGGTCCTTTCCAACCCTAACTATTCTATGATTCTATGAATCTGTGCCGAGGAAAAATATTCAACAAGGGGTAGAAAAAATGCACTGGAAATTATTGGAGACCAGCTTCTGTCAGCTTCCTTTGGAAGTTTGGAGCTGCTGGACAAGAATGAGACTATACAACTTCCTAATTTGTAGGACAAAAGACTTCAAGAATATAAGGTAATGAATAGGTAGTGATTCATCTCTTTCTGGGAACTGCTAGCTCGAGTTTCCTTTCTCTTGTGGTGTCAGCAGCACCCTGCTTCACCAGGCCACAGCTCAGTAACATTCCCACAGTTGCTAGTGGAATTATCTTAGTGATATTTCAGTGAGATATAAGTACTGTTATCTGTCTAATGAATTAAAGCACAGAGGCTAAGCACAGGATTCATCCTGCATGACTTCCTGTGTTTCATCTAGGCTCTAGGGTCAGCAAAGCCACAGAGACACTTCTTGGGAACAGTTTGTCTGACCTTTTTCAGGCACGTAGGCTGAGACATGCCACAGTGCCTGTCTACCCAGAACAGTAAAGGGTATCCAGATAATTTTCTCATTTATAGATGCCTCCACTCTAGAGGGTTGGATTCACCTAGGTCTTTCCCACCCAAAATGTCTGCTTAAGGAAACATGGGAATGGGAACTGGATCAGGAGTTGGGACTCTGGTCTCCCAGAAACCAAGAGTATCTCTGAATTTATAGCTGTCCTCTGTATGTAGTTCCTCATTTGTGACATTGATTTTTGTACCCACAGTGAAATAGTCAGTTTACACATTTATTTCTAATGGGATACTTATTGATAACCAGGCTTAGGCAATCAGGAAAATCACATCAGTGTCTTAGCAACAAAAAACATTACTAAATTAATCTCATAAAAATATGGTCCCCAACCTTACACTGTTGTCCTTCTACTGTCACAGGAGAAGGGAATTCAGATTTGTGCAATAGCATTAATTTTTAAATCAAGTAACTGCTGACCAAGTGTTTTGATAGCTTGGCTTTAATTTTTCATCATCTTCCATCTTGTTGTGCTACCTTACAACCTTCCTCCTCAACTAGCTGTTGCATGCCTGGCTTTCTGAGTGTGGCCTTTGGGGTTTACTAGTATCTTTCCCAAGAAATGTCTTTTGCTGCCTTCCTCCCATAGCAATTACAGGATGAATTTTACCGACTCTCTGGGTCTTTATACGTTCTGTCTTTAAAACTGTCACCCAGATTTCCTCAACTCTTGATTTTTTCCTTTCTTTTTCTTCATTTTTAACAACTCATTTCACAGCCCTCATGTCCCATTTTGTCTCCTATCACACAACAACCAACATTTTGATTTCTTCAGAGTATTTGTGTTTCCATGGTGAAGAGAATATTATCATCTTTTCTTGTGGCTTACAAGCTTTGAATGGTATAAGCTACATACTGACTTCTTAATCTTCCAGCATATTTTTCTGCCTTGAGTCCTTTGTATTCAAGCTAAATGCATTTTAAACCCAGGTGATTAGTAGAGATCTGCACTTTAAGGCCAAATAAACAAGTAGTCTCACTTCCAGAAAATTTCACTCAGATACCCTTAACCTAGGTTCATCTTGTATTTGCCTAAAGCACTGTCTTCCAGAAAGGCACCTGGGCTTGAGATATAGGATTCACCTCTTCATGTGGTAGTTTGTGCAAATAATTAATCATTATCTTAAGACATTGTGCCTTATTTCTCATTTGAATTTTTCCAGATTTAACTCCCAGATATTAACTCATGTTTGGCTTCTGCTCGATTAAAGTACATAATGAAACAGTATTCAATCTTCTCTTTTGATGGGTTAAACATATGGAGCTCTTCAAGTCTCTTGCTTGATGCTCTTCCTGAACTGTCAGGGACACAAGTTCTGCTGCACACAGTGTGCTACATGGGAGACAATGGGAGCGTGTTTTGCACAGAAACATTGTGTTTCATCAGGGCTTGGGAGAGAAGAAAAAAGAGGAAAGGAGACGAGACTACACAAGGCAGGAGACAGTTCCTCAGGCAAGCTGTAAAGAAAATCATCTGGGGATGAAAGCAGGACTATACATGTGCCAGAGCTTTATAGTTACTTACCTGATGTTCTAGAAAAGTGGTATGGGACAGAGGCTGCCTACAACAAACCTAGTCTCTAGCTCTCTACATCAGCTGGGGGGCTGACCCTAGCAGGCCTAGAAAACCGCCTGCTAGGAACAAGATCCATATTTCTCTGCAAACTTGTCCAGCTCAGCAGACAAAAGAATTTACTCTTCATCGTAATGTGCTTTAGCTAGGATAAGAAGACTGCTAGGTCTAGTGCTAAGGAGAAAAATTAAAGAGTTTTTATTTCATTCTCTTGAAAGGAATGTTTTGTCAGTCATGTATCAAAAAGCATAAAACCTATCTGGAAGAGCACTAAACCTCCGCCTGTACTCTCATAGCAAAACAGTTTAATTTTAAAAAAAACCAGTAAGTTGAAAACACTATCTCATTTCTATGTATGTTGGCATTTTTCATTTGCTTCTGTATTTTGCTGCAGATTTTTTTTAATATATATTTGGTGTTTATATTGTGCTTAAACAGGTACAGTTATTGCTTATTTTTAGCTTTTAAATTATTGTATAGAAAACACAAGTTTAAGGACAAGATTCATGCATGGCACACATGCAGTTGTGAAAGACGATTATTAAAAATCGCCCCAAAGAAAGCATATTAGGGTGAACAGGCCCAAGTTACAGGTTTAAGATTACAATATTAAACTTCTAAATACCACGTTGCCTCAACTGAAATAGCTGGTGTGTGGTTAGTTCCATGTCCTTGTAGAATTCTAAAGCAAAACCAAAAATGAGCTTAGTGAGCCTAGAAAAATACCTTGAAGCATATGAGATTTTTCCAAGCTGGGCCAACTTGTTTTTTCTGGGTTGTATAGTAAGTCAGCTGCACTACATGAAATGTATAAATGCATGGAAAATTATAAATATTGCCAAGAATGTTTGATGTGATAATCTATCCCTCATGACAGTTGTGAACACTTCCTGTGTCTTGCATATTCTTAAAGTGGAGTTTGATATATTTATCATAAACCAATGATTTGGATCTGGAGAGGTAAAGAGCTCTTCACTCCCATCCATAGGTAAAAAGGGAAAGAACAAGTGTAGGACTGCTTTTTTATCTAACTGTAAGTATCAAGATGCTTCAGAGAGGAAAAATCTCTTGCTATTATGCAGTGGTAAATAGGGGAAGATGTGCAGCTCCCATTTCCATAGAGCTGCTAGCCAGGGTTTCTTCTGCTGCATAGTACAACTTGTGCTCAACATATGCTCACCTACAGTAGGTGAGCCAACATTACAGTTAGCCACCTCCAAGAACACTGCCTTGCATCCTTCTCCCTCCTCCTCTACTCATGCTGTACCCCATGCCCACTCCTGCCTGCATGGTCCTGATACTTTCTTTGTGCTCTTCAGCTGCTACCATGAATAAACTCAGCTCCTTCAGTCAGGAAACAGCTGCAGCTTTCTTTTTGGTAGGCTATTTTTCTGCCTGGCCGGTGAACTGCACCATGAGTCCAATGAACCCTGGAGTTAATGTATGCCTTGTTATGAGGCTGAGCTCCCAGCCCCTCTTCCCAAGGGAGCATCTGTCCCTTGCTGCCCTCTAACATTGTAGTCCAAAAATTCAAGGATGATGCCTGCTGGGCCTGCAGTCTGCCATAGGATGTGGCAATAGTTTCTTAAGGATTTTAGAAAAGACTGGTGCTTTCTTCTGAAGAGGCTGTTCCACCACATGCTCTCCATGTTGGGTATCAAGTAAGATTCATCAGAGCAGGTTTGGTGTTGGGGTCTCAGATGACAGCACAGTAACAAGGTTTTAAAGGACCTGGCTGCTAAATGAGGGAAAAATCCCACTCAGATCCCAGACTGTAAATCTTGCAGACTGGAGCTCCAAGAAGAAAAGTGTCCTTTGCTCCCCTAGCTGGTGAATAAAGGAAAAGCCTGAATGTGGGAACTTTACACAGGCAAACTGCAGCAGACTGCAGGCCAGTTGGGAAATCATCACAGCTAGAAGTGAGATCTCAATGGACTACAGTGTGGTCCAAAAGCCTTCTGGGATGGAAAAGTTTCTGTCTAAGCAATGGGAAGCTCATGCAAGCTTCCTGCACACACTGAGCAGCAGGAGAACTGACCACTGGGAAGGTGGACAGTGAGTAGCAAAGGGCCTGCTGGGCATTGACATGTGGAAATTGACAACACATACATGGATGATGCATAGAAGTTGAATTCACATGTTGGGCACCCACATGTGGAAAGGGGTGATATTAAGTTAACAGACTGGTGCTAAAGGTGGCCCAGAGAAACCTGTTATTCATTCATAGAGTGGCTATAATTTTCCAAGCCGATGCTGTGGTACATTTTCTCATCTCTTAAAAGCTTTTTCACTTGCTTCATGCTCAGGCTTGCGAGAAGGAAAGAGCTGCCTATTCAGGACACAGTAAAAGGAGTATCTTCTGCCTGCAGTAATCAGCTGCAAGTATGAATTGTTCTTAGGAAGGACCTTCATGTCTTATGTGGTCAGGTACTACTTCCCACAGTTTGCTGCACAGTTGTGTAATCCAAGGCATGTGGGACCTTACAGATGCTCTTCACATTTATGAACTTCATTTGCATTACCGTATAGTTGAATTCAAAATGAGTTTAATAGATTCTTTATTGCTGGGGATTTTTGATACCAGATCAGACAGATGTCTGTTAGGTGTATAGAGTCACGCCCTCAGGCAAATAGTAGACCAGTGATTCCAAAAGAATCACCTAGCCTTCGTTTCTGCTTATCTTTGCCTACTTCTAAGACAGTAAAAAATGGACGAAAATGATAATAGTATAAAATTATGCCCAGTAAATATTTGTTACAGTGGTTTACAAACCTTCCACAACATTTTGAGACTGGTGGATACTCTATTACTGCTACCTAATGAAATCTAGGATTACTTCGTTATTTCAGGCTACTTTTCTATAATGAATCATGTATTACATTGGAATAAAACTGAACTCATGTATACCAAATATCAGAAATCAGACTGTTGGCATTGCCTCAGGCATTTCTCAGTAACAAATGACTATTAGGATGAAAGTTTATGATTTCATGTTTTGGTATGGTGTTCACTCTCTCTCCTCATTCATTAAGAAACCCAGAAAATCCCTTCTACTTAATTTTCTCCTTTTTCTCTCCCCTTACAAATGTGGCCCCTTAAAAAGTGCTGTAACCTAGAAAACAGAAAAAACATAATACCAAATTTTAAACTTCATAAAATCCTTTTAGAAATGTTTTGTGTATGCAAAGGCACGTATAATTTGCAGTCTTTCGACTAGTATTCAAAGGCTGTCCCTGCTTCTTTTGTCCTGGACTTGAAAAGCTGCAGTCTGACCACAATAACTATGATATTGAAACTAAAGAGGACACCTCAAATCCCTTATATCTCTTACTGATGAAGTCAGTGGGTGGCAAAAAGGCTTTGTTTTCATTTGCAAGTGAGGTGACAGATAGCTGTCTTCCACATATGTCAGTTAAAGAAGGCCTCCTCAAAATATCCAGTATTGGGTATCAAAAGACCAGGTGATAAATTCATCCCCACCAACATGACTATTAAAGCAAAATGTGCAATGCTCCTTTGGATATGACATATGTGTAGTCACTAAATTCACAGCTCAGACATCTTCTCCCAGTGCTAGCTCTGCTCTGTTCCAGTTGGCTCCTTCACTATGGTTTTGCAATGCGCCAGATACTTCATTTACAGCACAGAGGTGTATGCCTGAACATATTTGCAAGCCAGGAGGGGATTTTGGCTAGGGATATTTATTTTTTTCTTGGAACAGGGAGTTAGAAAAAGGCTGTGTGCATTTGGCAGCGGCGGCTTGGTATGGGTTAAAGTGTCAATTCAGCTGTGCTCAGCCGTTGATGGGTGGCAGGCAAGTGCTTTGCTGAGTGGGCTCCTTGGTCACTTCTGAAGTTATTCCTGCCTGCAAAGAGCCTGAGTATCACCCATGCAGATTTGGCACATGCATGCAAGCTGGTAAATGTATAAAACAAAGCACCTGATCGAAGTGGAAGTGCCAGCATAAGAAAGGACTGTGTTTTTCAGAAACAATTCTTTTAGCTATCCTGGATATTTCTGGGTTTGGTTTTTGGTTTGGTTTGGTTTTTCCTTAAACATTATAGGAAGTGAGAGAAAAGGACAATGTCTTTTTTACTGATGTTAAGTTCAGCATGCGTATGAGAAGCTGGTCCAGGTTTCAGCTTTCACAGCAGGTTTGAGAAGTCTGTATCCCATGCTATTAAAAGTGACTGAATCTTGGAAGTTTATCTCAATTTCACATACATTTGAATAACCCAGAAATTTAACTCAAGTTAAAATTTAAAGTGGTTTTGGATTTGCAAGTAGTTCTGTTTATGAAGTCTCTTCCAGGCAGATTCCACATGCATTCAGGGAACAGTTTAAGCTGTTCAACTGTCATTTGGTAAGTATTTTGAAAGAAATTGTCCTCCCTTTGTTTCCTGGATAATAATTGCATTTCCAGTGGAGACAAGCCCCAGCTGAGGCTATATGGATATATGCACAAGTAGAGCAGTAGTATCTGAGAGCATTCAGATCTAGATTTTTGTCCTTTCTCACATACAGAACCATGCTCTGGATTCAGATCTCAAGCAATTCAGAATTGCTGATGTGCCCATATTTATGGTTTGGATTTGGGCTGAAATTCAGTTTTTCAGGGAGTAATAACTGAACTAGAGCATGGAAGTGAATCACTAGCCAAAATGAACTGAAGATCAACCATTATTAACTTCTTCAGTGAACAGAACCAAATAAAAAATAATTAAAACTACTGCTACTTTCCCCTTTCTTTTCTCCATCACATTCCAATATTATTCTCTTACAATCTCTCTGAACTTACAGATGACTCAAAAATAACATTTGGTAAGCACAGTAATGTGCTTTTCATCAATATTTTATTTTGAAACATGGTGAAGAGTTGTGTTGCATGATGAAAAATGTCTTTCTCTAAACATCATTTTCTAATGGACTTTTTATGTCCCATAAAATGTGCTAATTTTTACTTGTCCTCTCTTGTCAGCAAAACAAACTATTATTTCTTTCTGCAGGACCAAACTCCAAACAAGAATGTCTGGAATATCAAGAGTAATGACTTCTGAAGTCCCTTCTGGCCCCAGCTTCTATTGAAAAATAATTGGATGAATTGGCGATGCTTACATTTCATCTAGCCTGCCACTATGAGTAATTCCATGGTGCCTTCTTGGCCAAAGCTCAGCCATTTAAGCACTGGGTAAAAATCTATTTGGATGGACTCAGTGTAGGAATACGTCAGATAGCAGCAGCGTAAGAATGAAAACTCTTTGGAACAGCCTTGCATATGTTGTCAGAGCACCTAATGCTGTGCAAATGGCATCCTGACTATGACTTCAAGTTTCTGGTGCCGTGTAGATAATAAAAAATGAGGATGATAACCATAAAAGTAAAGCTGGCCTGGATATAAACTGGAATGTGATGGGCAAGGGAATTCAGATGGTGGAGTAGGCCCTTGTGTGGTGTAAATTATCAAGGTAACATGTGATGTCAGTGGAGCTATGATTTACCCAAAGAACTGCCTCTTTGCCTTGCCAAGAAATCATTACGTGGTCTGTCACCTCTCTGAATGGATTAATGAACCAGAACAAAACAGATGCTGGCTTGCCAGTGCTCTTACCAGGTTCACAATTTGCTACAAATTTTTAATAGAAACAATATTTTTTTTGTATTCTAAAATATGTATGTTCTTTTTTGTCTTTTGGCTCATTTTTTTTCCAGTGACTTCTCCTATTCCTTTTTCCTGCCTTACTGTTGATGGGGTTTAAAAAGGTTTGTCAGATGTTCCCAGACTTTTAGATCATCAAAGGAGAAAGAGAGTTGGAAGAGAACTGTAAGACAGATGCACCGTAGAGGGAGGAATGTTGAGATGAGACCACAGAGTGAGGCTGGCTGGTGCTGCAAGGTGGGGACTCTGATGGGGCCCCTGGTAGGGTCCTTGATGTGGTTGCTGCCCCAAGTCACTTTGCACAGTCAACTCTTGTGCTGATTTCTCCCAAGTCTTGGAACTGCAGGCTGCAACCTGGGAGGGAGAGAAGGAATCAGAAACAAGGAGAGAAAATGTAGAGATTTTACCAAAGCTAGTACTGAAGCAGCAGTTCCCAGACCTCCTGACTGCATAATGAAGTGAGAGGGTGAAATTCAGGAGGAGGTGGCCGCTTCCTCCTATTGTTTGGGAGGTGAAAGTGAAGAACAATATGTCAAGTGGAACCAGCATATTGATCCCTTCTGTCTTCCTGAGCAGGTGCTTATTTCCATGTGAATAGCTGTATTTAAGCAAATCCTCTTTTTGGTTGCTGAAAGTTTGTTTATTTTTTAACAAAGCCTCCTGTAATGAAGTATCACATGATGACACATATATCTGTCAGCCATCGAACTCACCTATTAAGGGCTGTGAGGCATGAAGCTTTGCCTGTTCATGCCTAAGGTGTGCATGCATAGGCTGACAGGCACAGACTGTGGTAAGTGCTATTGATCACTCAGGGCAGCTTGAAAAGGTGGTGTCTTGACTTCATCCTGGCAGTGGGTTAGCTGCTGAGAGGGAAGCAGGAGGATCGGAAAGGAAAAGTGTCATCTGGAGTGAAAAGTGTCATCTGGAATCTCAGACAACCCCATGACTTCGTATGAACTTGCAACACACAGAGTCATTATTTTGGACAGAGACACAGCCATGGCAAAGTTGTGGTCTAAACTCCAGATACTACTCCAACACATGCAACTAGATACATGAACTTTTCTCTCTACCCAAATAAATGAATACATAAAACCAAAACACACACAAAAAAATTGTAAACCTCAATGATTCAGACTGGTTAATGCAGGAACTAGAAAGATCTCAGGTCAGTTTATGGTGATCCTCATCACATACATGAATTCAAAAGATCTTTTTGTTTTGATAATGAGGAACTTCTAACACAGAGGAGTCCCATATTCCATGTGACTTCAAGTGCAACTACAGTAATTAATGGTGTAATTAATGGTAACCTAATGGGTGCTGTCTATATCGGATGCTGACTGTCGGACGCTCTGCCTTCTCTTCATAAAGCATCTCTCATTTCCTTTACTCAGTTATAAAAATGCTTAATGGAAAAGGCTCTTTCTCTGTGAGTGGTCTATGGAAACCTTCCAGATACTAATCTGGGAAGTAGTATGGGATCTTCCTGAAATCTTATATAGGTTTCTTCAAGGGTATGAGGGACTGCGAATACTCTTTTCATCAGGAGGGAACAACGCCTTTATCAAAACAGAGTGGCTGCTATAAGCTGACCTACTTGGCGCTGAGGAGGCTTCCTCCTAAAGGAGGAGACGGTCCTACTGTAAGAAGACAGGGTGTAGAAGAACATATGAAGGTTGCAACCAGGTGGCTAAAGCTATTGTTTAGTCTTCATGAGAACTGTAAAGATATAGGGCAGTGTCTCTTGGCATGGAATGAATAAGGAAGCTGAAAATGTGATTTTGGAGTGGGAAAAGAGCTCGCAACAATGATGTTGTAAAAACAACTCTCCTAAAATGTATCCTGGTGAAGTTCAGTTCTGCTTCTTGTGAAACCAGAGAGAGCTGCTCTTACAAAAACAAGTGCTTGTTGAGGTTGCTGTTGTATGGAATTGCCGTGTGATGTTTTTCTAGCAGCCTCTCTTCACTGTCATCAGAGTGCAATTTCTCTACAGTCGCTGTGGGATGCAACAGATTTCTTGGAAAAGAAAACTGTGTTGACACCCACAGGCTAGTAATGTTTTCACAAGAAGGAACATGACTTTACATTTGACTCTCTTGAAAAGAGATTAGCAACACTGTGATTTATAAGAATTGCCAGGGTTTGAGGTTGTTTTTTCCCCCTCTCTCTGAATCTAAGCTCCAGCAGGTAGGTGTTAAGTGAGTGAAGCATTTCTGGCAAGATTTATGTGCCCATACAGTAGAATGGGAGTGAAATCTGACAGTCTAAAGGAGGGGGAGCAACTGACAAATAGAAGGGGTGGAAAAGGCAGATTGGCTTGGATTTTTAGTTTCCTGTTCCTTTGCAGTCAAAAGGCTTTGAGACTCTTCACTCTTGGGTTGAAAATTTCATTTTACAGAGATTTCCCCTCCCTGTCCTTTTGTTCTAGCAGCAAACACTGGCCCACAGCATGTGTGTGGAAAGCAGGCATGGCCAAGGCTAAACCTCCTTGAGAGAGAGTCTCTTCTGGAAATAGATGACAAGCATTTTCCTTAGAAATGAGATCTCTTCAATTATGAAGTTCTCTTAAAAGAAAAAAAGCCCTCTCTCACAACTGAGTCTCACAGCTAAGTAAGCAGCACTGGAAGAAAATGTGTCCTCATACAGTAAGGTATTCCAGCCTGAATGCAACCGAAGCCTTTGCTTTCCAGAAAGATGTATACTGTCCTGTTTGGTTATTTTGATTAAATGTGTACTGGTCAGCACGTGATTGCTCTTGTAGGACCATGGTGGTTAGTGGTCCAGGACCTCTTGGCTGTTAGATGGGAAGCAACCTATAGTTTATAGTATGCCCAGAAGCTCAACACTTGATGAATAAGTTAGAAACTACAAAACAAAAATGAATGGAAATTGTTCCATTAGCCCTCTATGATCCCTACTGTGCAATTTGATAGGAATACAAAGTAGCGATATAGGTCAGATGATAATGGCATTCCTCTTTATCCTGGTTTCATCTGTAAGTTATCTTTTTCTCCTTCCTAGTAGCTGGTACAGTGCTAAGTTTTGGCATTAGTCTGAGAACAGTGCTGATGATAACACAGTGATGTTTTAGTTAAGTAACTCTTACCCTGATCAAGGACTTTTCAGCGTCACATGCTCTGCCAGTGAGCTGGGAAAGAGCAGAGACAGTACACCTGGCCCAAACTAGCCAAAGGGTTATTCCATGCCATAGCACATCTTGCCCATTATATAAACAAGGGGGAGTTACCTGGAAGGCCCAGACTGCTGCTTGGGTCAGGCTGGGTGAGCAATTGTATTGTGCAGCACTTGCGTTTATTGGTTTTTTTCCCTTTTTCCTTTTAGTTCTATATTCTCTCCCCTTGTTATTTCTTTAATCATTATTATTAATAGTAGAAGTAGTTTTATATTATACTTTAGTTATTGGGCTGTTCTTATCTCAGCCTGTGGGGTTTGCACTCTTTCAATTCTTCTCCCCATCCCACCAGGAGCAGGGGGTGAAGGAGAAAGTGAGCAACTGGCTGCATGGTTCTGAGCTACTGGCTGGGCTTAAACCAGAACACTTACTGCACAAATACACATTTTCAAAAAGGCAGAACTATAGATGTAAAATAAACTAATAAATATATATATAAATATCAGAATTTTATTCAAAGTAAATAGTTCAAGTCACTTGTAAAATTAGAGATTGTATTTTCCTTCCAGTATTTCTGAAGGTATAAAATGAAAAGTAGTTCCACTTTGTGGTCAATGGCTCAATGTCCAGCTGGAGATCAGTAATGAGTAGTGTCCCTCAGGGATCAGTGTTGGGACCAGTCTTGTTCAACATCTTTGTTGATGGCAAGGACAGTGGGATTGAGTGTGCCCTCAGCAAGTTTGCTGATGACACCAAGCTCTGCGGTTCGGTTGATACCCTGGAGGGAAGGAATGCCATCCAGAGGGACCTTGACTCACTTGTGAGGTGGACTGATGCCAACTAGCAGCCTTCCAGTATCTGAAGGGGGACTATAAGGATACTGGGGAGGGACTCTTCATGAGGGACTGTAGTGATAGGACAAGGGGTAATGGGTTCAAACTTAAACAGGGGAAGTTTAGATTGGGTATGAGGAAGAAATTCCTTACTGTGATGGTGGTGAGACAGTGGAATGGGTTGCCCAGGGAAGTTGTGAATGCTCCATCGCTGGCAGTGTTCAAGGCCGGGTTGGACAGAGCCTTGGGTGGCATGGTTTAGTGTGAGGTGTCCCTGCCCATGGCAGGAGGGTTGGAACTAGATGATCTTCAGGTCCTTTCCAACCCTAACTATTCTATGATTCTATGAAAGACATTAATCCTGAGCCATGGGTGGAGAATAAAGGAAAAAAATGCCACACTTACCAATTGACTCTTGCTTCTTTAGCCCATGAAAAAAACATAGACATGTGAGTAATGAACCAGGTTTTATCTGTAGCAAAATCCAAATGTGCAATTGTCCCTATGTTCTAACAAGTTTGGAGTGTCTGTCAGTCCCAGACATCCATCAACTCGTTCATCAGAAATCTAACAAGTATGAGGAAGTTCGGAGGAAACACTTGGGCTGATGTGGTCTCTTTTTTGATGGAGGTACATCACAAAGAAATTTCCCACCAGTCTTAATAAAACCACTGCATCTTGGCTACAGCCTGTGTATTTGTATTGATGTAGGATCCTTTTAAGTTCTCCTGCTCTGTGAAAACTTTAAAGATTTTTAAAACATTCTGCTCCTCAGTGGGAACAACCTGAGACCTTTTGAAATCTTTCAGAAACATGAGAAAGAAAAAAAAACCAACCCAACCCAACCAAAACTGGTTTTCCCGAAGTGCCAGTCACCTAGGGATCAAGGACTGATGTGAAATAGACAAGTTACCGGGACCAAGGCCTTGCACCATGTACTGGTCACTTAGTAAAATACCATCAATGAGAGGCCATGAACTTGCTATGTCCTAAGAGATGAAGGTTGTTATGTTACTGTGTAGGACTGGGGAACCAGAATCAAGCCCCTGTTTTGCCAAAAATCTCAGTTTTGTTATATCAGTGACTTATCCACTAGTGTCCTGGGTGAGCTGAGCTGTTCTCTTTCTTTGGATGCAAGCAATTTTTCTGATGATAGCCTAAGCAAAACTGGTGTGCTTCTAAAAAAGATTTATGTTTTAACAAATCAACATCTTCCAATAAAAAAAGTGCGTATCACTGGAAAGTTCCCAGCTAGCTCCACTGATGAGTAAAATTTTACTTTACAGATGGAGTTAATAATAGTTTATAAGCTAAAGTGAAAAGGATTTTGGGTGAGCTTCCTAAAGAGGAAGTGAGTCAGTGTCTCGGCAGGAAAGTGTTCCAGATAGGCAGGGCTGGAAAAGTTACAAAACAACCCCCAACTGCGTGGAGTCTGGGGAGTGGACAAGGGATTATTCCATCCCAGATTGTGGAAAGCTGATAATTTAGCAGGGGGCCTTGCATACCCCTCAGCGCATGTGTCTTGTAGTATGGTCTTCTCCCACCTCACAAGCTCAGAGCAGCTGAACTGAATCATCCCAGAGAATGTGTAACAGCTAAGGAAGAAGCAAGTGTTGCAGATGGGTGGGTGATTCAGTGGATGGTGTTATTACTACTGAGTCAATGCTGAAGTAGTTTGTAAGCAGGAAGTTGGCGACACTCTGCGGCTAGATGTGCTTTCTAAATCCAGTGACATTCAAGGAGTCTGCTGTTCCCTCTGGGTGGGTTGCCTTCAGTTGTTCTTGGGCACAGCATTTTCAAAACCAAATCTAGAGAGGCATTTTTAAGGTGACTTTCAGTGGTATTTGCAGTCCTGAGAGTTGGGTCATTTTTGATCATGGACTGGTATTCCCACATTAGGAAGGCGTTTTTGGAAAGTAGAAGTCCTGTATGCTTGTAACTGACTTCACAGTCATCCCGTTGGTTTCTGTGGTCTCAGCATTGGACCTTTAAGTGAAATTCTTTTTAGCAAAAGTATTTTTGTATTCTGCAGCACACCAGGAATGGCGCTGGCTCTCATCAGGTGTACTTAATGACCATGAAATGCTAGTTCTCCGTGGCCATCATGTCCTTTGAAGGTGCTAGTTTTGTCTTACAGAAGAAAGGTGGAGCTGCTGTATCTCCTTTGAGTTACTTAATTCATTGCAAAAATAGGAGCAAATATTAGAGAACATGTCCTGTAATATCCATTGCCAATCACGATTACAAAGCCCCGTATTATTCACCTTCTGCTGTTTCAAAGTTCTCTAGTAATTTAACTTTTCAGAACAGAGATGATTTGTTGCTTTCTCTCCGTATGTATGTAAAGGTCAAAAGTGCATACATTGTACAGCGCAGAGGGAGAGGTTTAGACCTTAGAAGCTACTGTTGTTTCCTCTTAGTTTTTGCATTTGGATGGCTTTTTCCTCTTGCTGGAAGCATTGTGGGTTTGGAATTTGGGTTGCTTTTCCTTCCATTTTTCAGCAATTAATCACTCAGAGCTTCATTCTTTTCCTTTTATTCCATTGATTTTCCATTTGGTCCTTTAAAATTTCATAGCATCTTTTCCTCCAGTAAACAAGAGGAAAAATGACAATATAATTTCTGAATCCTGTGAGAAGAGCCACAAGCTCAGGTCCATATGGTGCCTGGGAGGATGGTAACTACTTACTGAGATTTGGTTTGCCAGAGATGGCCTTCCAATTTCTGGTGCAGGGACTAATTTCAGGGAAGATGACACTTTCTGGGGACTCACACTTGAGTTTGAAAGGGTAACCATCCGTTCCCTCCAGGCTGAGCAAAATGAACTAGGTGGCTTTCCTTAATACATTTGTCAGTGCTTGACATTTGCACTTACTGTTTTCCATCCATTTTATTGAGCATTAGTCTTGGGTTTTATTGGCTGAACTTTTCATCCATTTCTCCCCTGCTATCTCTTCTTCTCCCTTCACTGTGTGCCCACACTAGCTTAGTGTGGTAATATTCAGAAAGCACGCTGCAGATGGGCTTAATTTCTGAAATACAGCCATGACATACACTTATTGTGTTGTTGGTTTTTTTCCTTTTTTTTCCTTTTGTTTTTGTTTTCTACATAGCTGTTTTTGCAATTAAAGGATTTGATTTTGTTTTACCTGAGAACAAAATCTTTCTTTTTTTGAGAAAACTCATCACAAGAGGGAAATCTTGATGTTACATTTCTTTTAAAAATTATGTAGTTTTTAAAAAACATAGAGTTTCTAAAGTTGAAATTATAGTCTCCACTGTTTATGCACTGACCTGAATGAATTTGCCTCACTACCTTTACGCTTTCTCTTTGTATAGGTGATCTGCTCAACATTACAGAGAAAGCGTGTGTAAAGTCTGAAATGGAACTCTTCCTCCTGAATGCTGGGCTGGTGTTTTTGCCACAGCACCATCTGTCTGCTAGATCACAAAGAGCAGCCACATCCAAGGCCAGCTCAGTCCCCACAGGATAAAAATGAGAGTTATGACAGCAGCTAGAGAAGAGAGGCCATCAGGATCCAGAGTCTTCCCACTATGGCCTCTACCTCTTTCTTCATCATTTTTATCACAGCCTTTCGTTCTTAAATAAGGATAGACCACATTTTTATTTCTAGAGAGGAACTAAAAAAAATTCACAGTATTAAATAGGAATTAAGTTACATCTTCCCTGCCTCTTTATGAGATGCAAGTAAAACCTCAGAGAGGATGACATGTCCTTTGCTCCTTGATGCCTTTCTAAACAAATTCAGAGTTGAATGGCATGGCTTGAATTCATCTCAGTTCTTATTCAGAGAATAAAGTGAAGAGTAACAACATGTATCAATTAATTTTCCTATCCACATCCCAGCACTGTTTTTCCACAGTGAAACCAATGAATATGATCTCTACACAAAGCTGCTCTATGGTGAAAGTATTCCACAACTGCTTCCTATTGACTTTAGCCTCAGTTTCTTTACTGAACACCTTTATCAATGAGGCATGGCAAGCAGAGCTATGCCTGAGAATTAGACTGGAAAGTAAATTCTAATTAAGTGCTAAATGAGCATTTTTAATATCTGTAGAAAGCCCCTGATCCTTCCTGATTTCCTGATAGTATCAATAGTTGTATACATCTCTTTAATATAGATCAGGAATGAATAAATTCAGAAAACAAGAAGTCTTAACTATTATTTTTTTACTATATGCAAATCTGCTACACTTGACAACCCGCTTTCTGATGTCCTAGCTTACCAACCCTGTGAACCACTGGTAACACTCCTGAAAAGCTGGAAGAAAACAAATAAGGCACTGATTAAAAAAATGCAGAAGAAGCAGGTTGATCATTACTATAATTTTTACTTTGAATCACAGTGAGACAAACAGTAAGCAAAAGCCCTATGAGCATTCTGGGTCTGTAGCAAGGCAACTGATAGAAAATGCTGTTCACAGGACAGGAAGCAGCTTTAGGTTTTGCATCTGTAGTGTTCAGCACAATGGGGCTCTGACCCCTATGTGTAGCTCCTTAATGCTGTGACAATGTACGTACAAAAAACTGTCTATCTCCTAAACAGGCAACTGTGTCAGGACTGATGAGAAAGAAATGTCCACAAAAGCAGGTTCTCTCCCTTATTCCCATTCCCAGAGCTTTAGTCTGTAACCTTCAACTTTTACCTGGATTCACTATGAAGGTTCAAAGAAATGGTTCGTATTTCCCAGGCAGCTCCTCATGGCAGCAGAGGGAAGTTGTGCTACAGATTCCAGAGAAAAGGTCTAGCTCTTGGGATAGCTTTGGCAATAGACACCCATATTTTGGATGAACTGACCCAGAATCCAAGACTTATTCAAGAGTGCTGTGTCTGCTCTGGCATCCTCTTCAAAATGAATGCGATCAACCAGAGAGAGTTCAGGGAGGGTGTGCAAAAAGCCTTAGATATGTGGAAAAATATGCTTCAGAAAGACAGAGTTGGAACTCCATTTGTTTAGCTTACTGATGAAGTCAGCAGATGACTTACTCATGGTTTATTAGCTATTATGTAAAGAGAAGGTATTTGATACTGAGAGGTGATGTAAGCAAGGCCAGACTGTTTTTTCATCTTGCGGAATATTTTTACTTTAAATAGAAGTTATTTGGCTCAAGAGAATTCATTCACATAAGAGGGAACAGTAATTCCCTTAGGGGTATTAAGGGATTGAGTGGATAGAATACTGCAGATGTTATGCAGGAGGTTAGGGTAGATGATCATGACGGTAGCTCCTGAAACTTGACTGTTTCATAAAACTTCTGGGTAGAGAGATCATAACAGTATGTATCATGGGATTTCAGAGATGCTTTTAAAATCCTACTTCAGCATTCACTGAACGTGTCTGGAACAAGTACTGTGCTGTCCCACACATTCAGATTTGGCTCAAGAATGCTGAACTGAGCATAAAGATAAATGACAACATAGTGGAGAATAGGAGGGATGGCTGTCAATGTGGCATGAGTATTTAAGACCTCTACAAGTAATTGTGAACTGAAGATAAGCAACACACTTTTTAATCACACTGGGCCACTCTCAGAGAGAAGGCGAATGTCATCACAGAAGAACATTAGCAATCCCAGGCACAGCTACAGGTTGGGCAGGGAAGAGACTCAAAGCAGCCCTGCGGAGAAGGACTTGGGGATGTTGCTTGATGAGAAAATGAACATGAGCTGGCAGTGTGCGATTGCAGCGCAGAAAGCCAACTGTACCCTGGGCTGTATCAAAAGGAGCGTGACCAGCAGGTCAAAGGAGGTGATCCTGCTCCTCTCCTCTGCTCTCATGGGACCTCCCTTGGAGTATTGTGTGCAGTTCTGATGTCCTCAACATACAAAGGACATGGAACTCTTGGAACAAGTCCAAAGGAGGGCCATGAGGATACTCAGGGGCCTGGAGCACCTCCCATATGAAGATAGGCTGAGAAAGTTGTGGCTGTTGAGCCTGGAGAAGAGAAGGCTGCGTGGTGACCTTATAGCAGCCTTCCAGTATCTGAAGGGGGACTATAAGGATACTGGGGAGGGACTCTTCATGAGGGACTGTAGTGATAGGACAAGGGGTAACGGGTTCAAACTTAAACAGGGGAAGTTTAGATTGGGTATGAGGAAGAAATTCTTTACTGTGATGATGGTGAGACAGTGGAATGGGTTGCCCAGGGAAGTTGTGAATGCTCCATCGCTGGCAGTGTTCAAGGCTGGGCTGGACAGAGTCTTGGGTGACACAGTTTAGTGTGAGGTGTCCCTGCTCCTGTCAGGGGGGTTGGAACTTGATGATCATAAGGTCCTTTCCAACCCTAACTATTCTATGATTCTATGATTCTATGACATCTGACAGCAGAAAATAACCTTCTTGTACTACTTTCAAAGATTACTTCAAAGCTTGTGGTCAGAATGTTATCAGGAGCTCAGGTTTCAACAGTTGTGTTAAGTCATGTTAAAAAAACAGTTTTAGATGGAGTCTGAGCAAGTTTTTGAAGATCCTCATAGGATGTAGCTACCTGTGGTAGAAGAGGGATAGGAATAGTGATTCAAGAGATCTTTTCCCATTGTGTATCTCTAAAATGTAATAATTGGAAGGATTGATATACAAGGGGGCAGCAAGCAGATACAAGTATGTGCCAAAATCCAAGCTTTTGCAGGCATTGTGGCTAATTTCTGTTCCTATGTCATCTCCATGCCAGTGCAAATTTGAGTTACAACTTGTACGCTGAACAGCACTGTGATTTCACAATGCGCCCTAGTAGAAAGTAGCTCGGAAGGACGGATCCATCAGCAGTGCAATGCTGTCACCCCATTGTGCCTGCTGGCTTCCCACCGAACATCGTATCTATCCTTCTCACTACTCCAAGAGCACTGTAACATGCTGGCACTGAAATATCATAGAATCATGGAGTAGTTTGGATCGGAAGGGACCTGTTTCAGAAGGATTGCTAGTGGTCCATGGTCATGCCATCGACTAGTATTACTGCTGCCAGGCCTCTAATCAATCGGGAAATGAAACCCCACACATGAAGGTATAACAGTGTTTACATGAAGTCTCAGAATACTGCACTAAGTTTTTTCCACAACAGCCAGAGTTATGAAATTTTTGCTTTGTAGGAAATCTGAAAGTCTTTTTGTTTGAAATGTAAGCAGTTTCAAATGGCAAAATTCCCTTCAGTTTTCAGCCAGCTCAACAGCACTGGCTCAGAGAAAGGGGAAAGCATATCACCTAGAGAAGTGAGACTGACTGACTTATGCTCCTCTCTCTCTCCCACTGGCATTTTCTTATCTAGACCTGAGGATTTTTGCAAATGAAGGAGAAACAGGTCTTCACCACAATGTCCCAGTTCGCCAGTTCTGTATTTATAAGTCTGTGTGTTGTGCAGTGACTGCACGCAGTCTTTCCCTCATCCCAGCAGAAGAGACAGCAATAAGGATCTTGCCAGTTTCCAGGGGGATGCTGGTTTGCCACTGGTACTCTGAGACAAATATTTACTTGGGGCAAACCTGTTTATTTATCCTGTGTGTTTTTCTTCCTGGACCACTGGGAACAAACAACAAGTTCATTTCCTTGTTGGGAAATGATGGTTTGACTTTTCAGTAAGTTCTCTATCCAAAAGAAGTTTTGGATCCTTGTTTCTACCCATCAGGTAGAAAAGATCAGGGCCATGATCTTTTTTGCTGTATGATTGCTTTCTCCTTACTTTCACTCTCTGACTGATTTTTTATATAGCTGCAGCCAAGCAGCACTCTGAGGTCTTGATCTGCAACTTATCTCCAAGGAAATCCTTAGGGTCACATCTCAAGACATGTGGTCAGTGGCTTGGGGATGGTTTTGATAGTGTCAGCCCTCATTAAATGGGAGGGATGCTGTTTTCAATAAAATTGTTTCTTTATTGTTTCTTTATTGAATGTAGTGTGTTTAGTCCACCTTCAGCTTTTACCAGGTCTGTGATTTATAGCAGTTATTACCAGCCTCTCTTGGTGCATAATATCACATATTGCCTGACCTTACCTAACTTCTATGTATTCTTCAGTTACATAGATTGTGGGTCAAAATGGTCAAATGTACTGTTACCATAAAACATCAGATGCTTTACACTTGAAAATTGTGATGCTCTTCAGTTTGGATTGACAGCTGGGATGCTCTTCAGTTTAGACAGAGGCACATGTCTGTGGAGGCAAAGGAAAAGGTTAATTTTTTTTAGTGTAGAGTCTGTATTATTCAAGAACCAAAGAGAAAAAAGTCTAGCAAAATGAAAGTCACTCTCAATAGGGTTAGGAGGGGGGGAAAATCAACCAGCTTGAAAAAAGCTTTATGTTTACATGGCACATTTTTGAAAAGTTCTATGACATTTCTAGGTAGCTTTAGTTGTAATAGGACACCTGGTTGTTAAACTGTCTGGAAGATGCTTGCAAGGTAAAAAGATGACAGATTATGGCTTTGGCTACCATTCAATGTAAGAAATCAAGGAGAGGAGGAATTTAACAAGTGTGAAAGTGTTGTCAAAGCTATCACCAAGCAGAGGTTGCACTAGCACTGGAACAACCAGTCACACCGGTGCAGCTGTGGCACTTAGTTTTGCTATATGCGTAGTCCGTGCAGTGTCCCTTGATGAAAGCAGAAGTGACTGTGCTTGGCCTTTCCAGAGCCAATAAACACAGTGGCAGTGAGAACAGCCACTGTAAGAAGTGGTATGTCTGTGGGTGAATAGGGTATTACAAGCACTCAAAGGATTTTTGATTTAAGGGCTGCAGCCAAATCCAGTGTTTTAGGGACTGGATTTGTGTCTGTAGACAGAGAGGAAAAGTAGCAAAAGAAGAGCTGAGAATGTGCAAACCAGAATTCTTCAAAAACACTATTTCACCCTGCCTTTGTTAAAAATTCAAACAAATACCAACCAGCTGAAAGAGTATATTGAATAACTGGACTTCAGATACTGTGCCAACAAAACACACATGGGCCGTGGTGATAAAAGGTTTTCTCTCAGTGGAACGAATCACTTATCAGGCTATGATACAAAGTAAGGAAACATTTCAGTACAAGTGAACTTTAGCTTCACAATAGCTGCAATAAGGGAATGCTGACTTTCAGCTGCCTTATTTGGAGAAGAACTACCCAGACCTACCCACAGCCTTTACTTATCTGGTATTGTGTAATATTTAATGCCATATTTGCTTATATGTGCCCCATAATGACCATTTTCCACTAGAGACATGTACAGCTATTTTGCAGCCTCACATGTTTCCTTCAAAATTTCTTCTCCCTCTTTTCTCAGCCACTTTGTCTCTCATTTTCTTTCCCTATCTTGGCCGTTTCCTCTCTTTCATTCGCTTTCATAGCATTTCTTATTTTTCTTTTGTCTCTTTGTTTCCTTTCTCATCTTTCATGTCCCAAGTCTGACACAAAGCCCATAGACTGTCATTTTCTCTTTTAGTCCCTATTTCCTCTTTGGTGGCGTTTTCATCAAACACTGAGAAGAGAGAGAAAAATTTAGAAAAGCTTTTTCATTTATCCTGAGATATTTATTCTTCTTTATCTCCTTCCTCCATCTGAGAAGACTAGCAACTTGCCCAGGAGAGATTATTAGAGCTGCATCTGTACTGCGGTTTGGGATGCCAGGGTTGCGATGTAGAGTAGTGGTCAAAAATGACACCTACATTTTTCATTATCCTAATATGAAAAGAAACTTGAGATTCCCATAAGAATCACAGTTAAACTGAATTGAAAAGCATTACAAAAAAAAAGAAGCCTGCAACAGTGGCATAATGGAGAAGGAAAGTGTGGAGAAGTGCTGTGTCAGACTCCTGTGCTGCCATCGGTAGAGACGGGCTGTGACCCAGGGCTCGATGCCGCAACCATCACTGTTGCAGAGGTGTCTGAGCTGCTGATGAGACCAAGGGCCAGACAAGACGAGCTGGGGTGGCTACACTACCCATGCACAAGCCAAGCCTGCACTGAAGGCACCTCTCTACAAGCACCAACAGACCTGTCCCACCACTTACTCTCCTTTCTGTCTTGTTGTGAGATTGAGGGATTTATTGGCAAGAACAAGTGCAATATTCCAAGAACTGTTTCTAGTAGTTGCTTCTGCCTATTGCTGATGGTGCATATTTTCTTTCCAGCACAGATAGCCTTAAAATATGGATATTTAAGTTTCATGAAAATGAAAAAAATGGAAAAAACCCCCACCAAAACAGCCCTCTAGCTCAATAGGTGATGCCACACTGGCGTCATGTAGAGCCTTTCCTCACTTTTTGTTTGGTTTTACAAATACTGGAGAAATGAAGGGAATCTCCAAATTCCACCTGAAGAGGACATACTTTTGGTGTTCAACACGTGTTTGGAAGACATCCATGATTTAACAAGAGGTAAAGCGATCTCAAATGCACTATCCTGCATTTGTATTAAAGAGACCAGGGGAGGCTACATTGCCTAAACCAAGACTGCTGCAGTTCTTTCCTCTTGTTCTCTACTCTAGTTCTTTCCTCTCCTCTGCAAAGAAAAGGAGTAGCAAAGTACCAGGCTACTCCTTTTTGGAGGAAGCAATTAGTGCCATGCATGACCTTTTGTTGCTTTGACACATTACCTTATAAGCTGGTAGCTTTAAGAAATGCAAGGCAGAAAATTTTAATCTCCTAGAACATGATGTAAAGTCATTTAATAATTTTTAAGGCATTCTTTGAGAATGACTGGATTGCTGCTTAAGGTGGGGCGTGTGTGTGTGAGTAAAGGTTTTCACTAAACCAAAAAAGCCTCCCGGGTGTCACAGAGCTGTTAAAGCAGTCTGTTTCCTGGGCTGGCCTGCAAGCTCTGGGCACTTGGAGATCCTGGACGCTTTCCAGCCAGGCTGCCAATTTTCAGATGAACATGGGTAATTCTCAGGCTCACCCACACCTACCTACAAGCTGAAGTTTCTACTCCCCTGACAGCACAGTGCTTTTCTTTGGCTATGCTCCCACCAAGCACCCACAGCACAATTATAGCCCTGCCATTACAAAAGACACAGGCTAGATACAGGGTCCTGAGTATTAGGGATGGGTGAGAGATGGATTTTCTTGGCCTACAGAGAAAGCAATGGGTTTGAAAAATTCTTCTTTCTCAGAATGGAACAAAGGAACTCATTTTTTATCCCACATTTTCTACAAGATCAAACTGAACCCCCCAAAACCACCCATAAAAATAACCTTTTTGAACTGCTGTCAATGTTTCATTTTGCTAAAAGTGCAATGTCTCATTCTTACTCCACCTTGAAAAATATTTTCTTTCCATGCACTATAAAATAAAAGTTAAACCCTGCTAAACTGTCTTTTCAAGCTGGAAAACTGAAACATTTGCTTTCAGAAAGTTCAGGTGAGACCTGCTTGGAAGACTTTCTCTAACAATGTATTTTTCAAAATGAATTCTCTATGAAGTTTTCATTTCAGTAAAACCCTTTGTTTTTAACGAACTATCTTTTTTTTCTGGTGAGATAACAATTACCATGGAAGATTTCCATACAGCTCAGTAGAGGGCTGGCCCATGGATATATTATGGATGATACACCAGTTGCTGATAGAAGAGTGCTTGAACCCAAATATGAACTAGCGTCTCCCTCAGCCTTCTTCTGTCCCAGTGGTGTACCTGCTTCTACTCCCCCTCTCCCAGCACAAGCCTGCCCTACCATTCCCCTAACCTTTCATATAGGTGCAGGTGGAGATTAGAGAAGGGCTTCAACCATTAAAAGAAGAGAAAATGCTATTCTAACTGAGCACATAGACCTCCACAGGAATCTAGTAAGATCTAATTCTGCTCTACAGTGGCTATCAGATTCAGCGTTCTTCTCCCTTGTTATTACATTTTGCTTTAGAAGTAGTATTGTTTCCAAGGACGGGATCCAAAGCTTGTTGAATCCAACTGAGAACATCCTTTAGTTTGATTTTCCTGTAATTTAGATAATCCCAACATTTATAGTTTTTTTAATTTCAAAGGGGGAAAACCTACTAGCTTATTTATTCTCTTCTTTACCAATGCCAGTTGTGGTAGAACTGAGGTTCGAACTGAGCTCTAAACCTGAATTACAGCAGTAGAGCTGTAAAAATCCTGTTCTAATTCTGGGCATACGAATGTTCAGTTGTCTCTCAAAGTCTCAGCTAGAATAAAATGCCTAACTCACACATCTTTTAAAACCAACTCCTCTGCTCTTCTTATCACCACTTCCTCCAGCCTCTAGTCCTAAGAGTAATTTTCATTGCTTTCCTCCTTACACAAGACCTCACTTAAAGGAGAAACAAAGCGGGGCTGTGGGAATGGAGATGTTTCTCCTTCAGTGCTGGATAGAGGAGTACATAGTGCTACTTTGTTAGGGAAAGAAAGGTTTTCCATCCGTTCTCAGCCAAGGGTCTGCGTTCACATTTCAGCTGACCAGAGAGGACTGCACAGCTCTCAAAGAGTTTCTGTGGCAATGGATGAAAATATTTGTATCTGGATTTGTCTTCTGCTCTATTTGTCAACACCAGTAAAGGTCAATGTTTTTCCTCATTCAGGGAAAGATGTTGTCTAACTTTACAGCAGCATGAAAGCTGAAAGAAGAAAAGCAAGCAGAAGATTTGGCAAGTGGCAGAACCTTCAGGATCCAGGAACCATTAACCTATTAAAATGAAACTGTTTCTTTTTCTGTCCCCAGGACACTTCAGTCACTCCCATAAGCGCAGATCCTTCCAAGCAACTCAGAGAAAGCTGAGTGCATTAGCAAAGCTCCCTAAAATATCCCTGTTCATGTCTTCAAGCAGGCACTGCAGAGGAAAGCAATAGCTTAATCAAGCCATACTATAAAGAAATGAACTACAAAATCTCTTTTTTCATCTCTAGCCCCGGAATTCAATTTCTGGCTTTTAGACTCCTCTGAAGTCTAAATGTAGCAATATGGCATTGAAAGAGAGCCTGTCTAAATTTCAGGGAATCTCCAGTCTTACATTTAAAGTCTAAAGGAAATATAATGCCTATTCTGCATATCTTCAAAATAAATCAACAACCAAGCACGATTCCTATCCTAGTGTTGTTGGAATGGGAAGCTAAATTCATAGCCTGTTACACTATGGAAATCTAGAGTAAGAGTGCATTAAATCTGAGTCTTGCCCAGTGCATGGATATTTTCCTGCCAGATCCCAGTCTCCACCATCTCTTTTTTATATTGTTTTGTTCAAATGTAGCTCCCTTACATCTTTTGACTATAAAATGAATACATTCAAGATCCAGACTGCTGGCTTCTGGCAGCATGAAGCAGTAGACATTTAAAAATGTATTTATCATTTCAAGGAAGCTATTCCAGGTCGCTTTTTCAGAGTGCGATTGGAAGTAATTTTGAAAGTGCAGAACACTGAAATAAGAGGAAGATGGAGACATGACTATCTGTAGGCTCTCAGATTTGTTCAAGATCAGGATACTTGACAGTATATAAGAGTAATTTCTATTAGGAGTAGTTTCAAATAAAATGTCTTGCTTTTTCTCAACTAATGGCAAAAAAGTATTCAAATGGCACATTTCAGGGTTAACAAAGCAATGCTGTTACTCATGCCCACTATTGCATATAAGTGAATACAGAAATAACTCGGCAATGGTCTGAATTGGCATAGAATTTTTAAATCTGGTGGTTCTGATTTTAATTTAACATATCCTGTGGTGCAGTGTGTGAAATATGTACTTAACCCAGATTGTTGTGAGATGAAAGCACACTCGTGTTTATTTTACATTATTTGCTGTAGTTTGTTGAAAGCCAACATTCCTGGGCAGTGAATGCAGTGGGGATGAATCATTTGAACTAGGTGAGGGGTTAGCAGCTGGAAGAAAATGAAAGTTAAAAAACTACAGTAAATTTCAGCAAAATGGGTTAAAGAATGTAATACTAGAGAAACCGATATCTTCATTCTGAGACAAGGAATTATGGAACTTATTTCTGTGGGTTATCTGCCAGTACTTTTAATGCCAGCAATGATTAGAGGTAACTAACATCACACATTTCCCACCTTCAGAACTGAAGAGCTGAAGCAAAATTAAATGCAAATTACTACCAGGAGCTGTAGCGAATGCCTAGGGTGACAGTGTAGCACCAGGGAATCTATCCTAATGATTTACTATTCATATCACCATAGTTTGTAAGAATCTTAATCAAGGACCAGGACATTACCAGACTGAGTATTGAATGGTTAAGGAAAAAAGATGGGTCCTGTGATAGAAAGCTTAGCACTGAAGCAGAAGCAATGGGAAATGACAAAGTAGACAAGAAAAGGGAGAGCAGAAAAGGAAATTATGGAAGAGCAGGATTTGGCAGATCAGAAATGAGCTCAGCACAGGGGTATTTCACAGTAAAGATTTTCTGAGAGCACCATTGGGGACTTTTAATGATGATTTTGACGGAAGACAAAGGAGCAGCTGTTCAGGTATTTGTGGTGTGCCCATCTCATGCTTGAGGAGTGGTGGGTGTGAATGGGCAAATGTGTTGGTCAAAAAATCTATCAAGTAGGCAAGTGGGGTTTGTTTTAAGGCCTTGCTGAGGGCAGAAATTACATCTGATTAGTGAGTGATGTATTGGGGGCACTTGAAAGCAAGGGGGAAGGGATTCTCCTTCTCATAGAATAACAGGGGAAGGTGGCCAGAGGTGGAAGCAGCAGAGCCAAAGCCACCCATGAGGAAAGGATGCTGGTTGCAGTGTTCTAGCTGGGCACAAGTTGGATGAGACAGTGTTTTTCAAGGCCAGGAAGAAAAAGAGGCGGGAGTAGCTGAAATCCAAAATGCAGGAAGTCTGCACAGGAATTTTAGCTGAAAGGCGATGAAAGACCACAGCGTAAAGATGGTATCCAGAAAAAAATAAAATCACTGAGGATGTGAGAAAAAGTCTGAGCCAAAGATGTCTCCTGTGGGACAGGCAGCATGTCCTGAGGCCATGCAGTACATCCCAAGCTGCCAGTTGAGCAGCGTTGTTTCCAGTACGCTGGGCTCCACTGGGATTGATCGAGCATGAAGCAGATCTGTAAATCAGCAGAGACAGGGAATTTGAGTTTGTTCTTGTAGGTGAGGTTCCACAGGGATAACATGAAGACACAGAGAGGAGCAAGAGAGAGAGAAGCAGATACAGAAGTCCCCGGAAAGTGGAGGGGATGAAGAGGAGTACCTGCAGAAGGAATGACTTAGCCAGCAGTCCTTGAGCAAGGAGAAGGCCACCAGGTGAGGATGGGTACCTGGCCAGTGAAAGAATCAGGTGCTTTTCCTAAGGGCTGTGCACCACTTCTTGCAATTTCCCAAGCTGGTCTGCAGAGGTCTCTTACCGGTCTCTGACTTTCTTTTTCCCTCTGTCTTTAGCTTTTCTGCTCTCCTCAGCTCAGGTGTGACCAAAACACCAAAGAGACTGAGGACGGGCTGGGATGTCCAGTATCATCTTCCAGCATCTGGAAGATCAGCATTTCTGAAACCCAGAAGAAGCAAAGATCTGAAAACTGCCAAAGTCAGGATGTCAGTCAGTCAGATGTGCTGAGGAGTGTACAAAGAGCTCAGGCAGAGGAGGCAGAATAGCAACAGAGGGTCCTTTGGACTGGCTAACAAGTGAATTGCACAGCCACAGGGCTCATCATCACACCACTCCCCACGTTTCAATTTTCACAGACAGCATGGTTAGTCCATCATCCCGTCGGTCTGGTCCAGATGGCAGAGACTCAGAGCAAGGTGCTTGTTCACCATGAGATTGACTACAAAAGGAGAGTCCCTCTATAAAACCAGTGAAGTTGCATTCAATGAAGATTGTATCATGGCTAAGAGCACTAAGGGCTGGACTCATGTAAGATCAAACATTTGGGGCCTTCTTATGCCTGCATTTAGTGTGCAGTTTCCACAGCTGTAATTAATGTGGGTTTTTGCTTTGCTTTTTTTTCCTTCCCCCCCCCCCCCCCCCCGCCCCCCCCATAGGCTCTTGTCCTTCAAAAAAACATGGGGATACCTTGCCTGGACAATGCCTTTGCTAAGCCAAAGAAATGTTTCCTGGGCACTCTTCGTATTGCTTCTCTCAGCCTAAAGGCTGAGAGATAACAAGATATGGATGCTCAGAGTCCTTCGACTCCTTTGGGTATGCAAGCTTAAATTCAATGCACATGTACCAACTCGAGTTTCAGCCTGACCTGTTTGAGCTGCAGAGGTTGTTGATGCAGGTGCTGGTGCCAAAACCCTTGCTTTCGTGCTGTCTGACTTCTTCACCCATGGCACTGCATGAGGCCATAACTCAAGCCCTACCTTGCTTTAGGATCTGCCGACAAATGGACTTGGCTGTGAAAGACCAGCATTACTTGGATGGCTGGGCTGCTGCCCCCAAGCAAACACTGGGTCTCAGCCAGGGACACAGGATGCGGGGAAAGCAGATCAGAGGTTTCTTATTTCTAGCAGAGGTGTGTGGGGCTGGGGGCTGCCAGCGTTGGGGTGCGCTCTCGGTAGGGTCTGAATGTTCTCTTGGGGGGCGCTCTCGGCAGGGACTGGGTGCTCCCTTGGGGTTGGCTCTTAGTGGGGTCTGAATGCTCCACCGGCGTCCTGTCAGGACGCGGGCGGCGGGAGCGAAAGGCAGCCGGGAGCAGGCGGAGGCCGCGCTGCACCGTGGCGCGGTGGCCGCCCGGGGGAGCGCCGGTACCGCCTGGGCGCCTCCGTGGGCCCCGGCCCTACTCGCCCGGCAGCTCCTGGGCTCCGCATCCTCACCCGCACCCTCAGCAGAGAAGGAAGGGGGGCGTCTCACTCCTCAGGCAGGAGTCTACAAGAGCTGGCGCCCGGCTGGAGCGGGTGCCTGCGAGCCCCATTCAGAATAAAACGTTTCCCCTTCCCCCCCGTGCATTACATAAATTTTAAACTTTTCCATTATCGAAGCTCTCAAATATTCTGAGAGGGGTTACAAAATGAGTTTACTTACAAATTTGGAAGTAGTGACAAGACGCAATGCAGTGAATTTGTCATCTGCTCATGACTAGCAGATGGTCCTCCTTCTTTGCAAGCAAACTGCGTGAGTCACATCTTGCCTGGTTCGGAGAATCGAACCACTGAGAAGCTCTCTGGCACCAGGGTGGACAGTGTTGCCCATTGCTAATCATGCTGCCTGCCCACACGGCAAACGGGCTCTCTTGAGCTGGGCGGATTTCACTGTGCCTTTTGCAAAGGTTCATTATTCCTCCTTCTTCCACATTAGATTAATTTGGGCTCACTCCTGTCTGCGGGGACTGCTTCACGTGGCTCTTGCAAGGCAAAGGGATCTTTAAATGGGAACACATCACATTAACATTTCACAGATGATCTGAAAGAAATAACTGTGAGTTATGCTTAAACAGACTCATTTTTTAGCGCTGGATGAAGCCAAAGTGGGAAATGCAAAAAAGTCTCTTGAGACCGTTTTGCCTGGAATCAGTGTTGTTGCAGACAGTGCTGCGAAAACCCAGTTCCCTGCACCAAGGCATAACATGCTGAAGGAGGCTCTGAACTGTGCCATTAGTCAGAAACAAAAAAAAAAGAGGAATAAAAATTAAAATAGTGCATTTCTGCATCTGTTGAGGGGTCTGTGCAGAGCTTGCAGGATTGGAGTTGCTTGTCCTGGTAAATAGGTGAGGCTCAATTTAATTGCAGGTATGTCAGAGAATTGTTCTGCAAGGATAAAGTCATCTAACATCCTTTCTCTGCCTTCCCTTTCCCATTCTTGAAACAATTATTTGACCAACTATATTCATGTCGATGTCTCTTGTTATTTTTCCCTCAATCACGACACTTTCCTCTTTTTGTCCTACCATGTAAATCTTTGCAGATGATTGGTTTTCCTCTGTAGTGCTTTTTTTTCGTGTGTGGATAATTCACAACAGAACAAGAGGGAACAAGTTTAAAGGATACAAAAATGACATTGTAAGAGTGATGGGAAAAAATCAGGGAAGATATCAACCTGAAAATGTTTTGAAATGTTTGGGGTTTTTTTGCAAAGTGGCTAGGTTTCAAGTTGACAGGCTGTTTTAAAATGAATTCGTTCCCAAAGCTATCACTTATTTGTATAGCATAATACTTGTTGCTCTTCACTGGATGCAAGAGCTCCACTCACACCAGTGACATGCAAGTTATACACTTCTGCCAGTTGCTCACATGTTTGGACCATGTGAGACGCTTGAATTGAGCTCAACTGTCTTTAGGTAGCAGAGTGCATGTGAATAATGTAAGGAAACAGTTCTGCGTTTCCTCATTTTGCCTTTTCTTCTGAAATGTTTTCTTGCCTGGCTTTCTTAGAAGAGCACTCCAGATCAAGGCACTCTTTTTTTCATAGGCATGAACAGACAAACAATCCTCTTGTTTCTGAAACAAATGCTAAAATCCATGGAGGACAGTGAGGAAAATCTCATTTATCAAATAGTGAATCGTAGCCTGGCACCAGTGACTGTGATTTGGAGATCCAGGATCTGGAACCCACCTGTGAGTATCATTGTTATCTGCTGGCTTTCCACAGTGCTCCAGACTCCTGCCACAGCAGATAGAATGTGCTATGGATGAATGCTAATATCTCTTTCTGTGCTGCAGGAGAGGAGAGCCTGGAGGTGTAAGATGTGTCTCTGAAGTCAAGAGTCACAAATTCACCCTGAGCCTCACGTCCTGATCCCGCAAAATCCACTCATACCTTTTAACTGGCAACAGAGGAAAATGCTGGCAACTCCAGCTCATGGTTTTGCAGTCTGGACTACTACTTTGTGGTGGAAAATCAGGGTTTATGTGGACTGGAGGAGTCCTAGAAATAAAGTTGGGGTCTTTGGAGGCCCTTATTTGGGCTTGCCATCTCTGGAAGGTGGGACTTGTGGCCCCTGATGTGTCTCCTCCCCAGGCAAAGAGCAGCCATAGCCCATCACTGCCATTTCTCCCAAAGTCCTCTTTTTCTGCTACAGAGGTCAGATGCTGCCCTGGGGCAGTGTCTCCCTCCAACAAGATAGACCTTAAGCTGATTGCTCTGCCTGGGGGCGCGCCTCGTCAGTGTCCCAGGAGGGTACTGCTACTGAATTGCCATTTGGTATGTTGATATGCTGGTATGAGAAATGGAGGGAAACCGAGGGCAAGATTTACTGGAAACATGAGGTGGATCATCTTCAGGTTTGGGAAGGGTGACATTCATAGAAGCCTGCGCAGGCTCCAGTGCATCTAACAGCTACAAGGAGAATCTTCCAAAATGCTGAAAATAGGCTTGTCCTCTTGGTCCTTGATGAGAACCTCCTCTCTCTCGCTGCTGCCAGTATATCCAGGATTAGGAAACTGACGGCCGCCTACATGCTCTGGAAGAGCACAGTGACCACGTGCAAAATTTATAGCCTACAGTATTGCTGTAGGTGGTGATATAAAATATTTTTGTGGGGTTTTTAGGCTTGGGATTCCCCATGGATGCTGGCAGTGACATACCTACATACTGACACAGTGAGGCACACTGAAGGGGAGGGCTGGCAGGCCGCTGTGCTTCATGCCACTACAGAGTCCCAGGAATGGATGCTGTCCTGTGTCAAGTGCCAAGTGCTCTGGCAAGGTGCAGGTTACCTATGCATGATACATCTTGAGCCTGGGTTTGGCTCCACAATCAGATCCTTTTGCCTTAGATCAGTGCTGTGTTTCTTTTGCTTGATCAAAACCCTAAAGCCCTGGCTGGTTGCCCTTTTGATCAACCTCATTCACCAACTATGACCCTTCCCTCAGGGCCTCAGCAGCTTACTTTGCAGATGGTCCTGCATAGGCAGGTTCAACCCTGAGCTAAGCTTTCTCCACAGAGCCCTGTCTGCCTGATGGACCCTATGCAATGCCTATGAGACCATGAGGAACAAGATGCCAACAGTGAGAGACTAGGATTACATTGTGCCTGTAGTTTTACCTCTGCCCTGCTGCAGCATCCTCACTTGCCCACAAAAACTGGGAGTCTGTGGGAGACCCTTAACATCTCACATGCAGGTGCCACCAAGGACTCCACTTGTAGGCATGGACAAGAGTTGAAACACGGTTTTCCTCATGAACTTCCATGCACTGACACGACTCCATGTTTGCTACTTTTGGGACCTTCACCCTGTGCATAAATCCCATGGGCCATGCAGCCCCTCTCCTCCCTGCTCCACATGCTCTACTGAAAGAAGGACTTGGAGGAATCAAAAGTGCAAAGATTCAACAGAAATGAAACAGCAGGGATCTGTTAAGAGGATGCAGAGGGGGAGCAGGAAATGGGCTTTCTAAAACATGGGCACCACAGCTGCCTGCCAGCTGCTGTCAGCGTTAGCCTGGTGGCTTATCCCCTGCAAGCAATGCACACTGCTTGCCACACCAGGTTTGGTGACCCCATGCTCACGAAGGGGAAGGAGGTAAAATGGAACCCTGGAAATGTCCACGGGAGGCAGAAGAGAGCTAGTATGAAGTCTGAAGGGGGAGAATTAATTTAACAGAAGTAGTATCTAAAAAGTAATGACACAGTGAGCTCCCAGGTTCTGAGGTCCAGGTCTGAAAATCTGAAGTAAAATCACAGCTTGGGAGGATGAAGTGGTAAAGGCTTGCCAGTCTCACCTGTGTCTTCACTGTTGCTGTTGGACACAGAGAATTACAGCTGCAAAATTTAGATGCTGTGAAGGACTGCTAGCCAGCCAGCTGTGGGGTTTCACCTCTGAGCTGAAATTCCCTTGTAATGGGAAAGTTTCTCATTGCTTTTGAGTTCCCTTTTCAGTCTACTGGGATGAATACACAATAGGATTAATTCTTGAAAAAGAGCTGCTACATCTCCAGTGGAGACACTATGGGTAAAAGTGAAGCTCTGTGTTACATAGTCTGCAACTCACAATGAGACTTTAAATAAAGCACACCCGAGAAACTGAAAAATCAGCAGCCACTAGAAATGCTATCACCTTAATGTCGGATATTTGGGAAAGGACAAAAACCCAGCTTCAAAACCGACACAGCTTCCTTTCTTCTTAGATATTTAATTTAAAGCTAGCTCAGTAAGAGCCACACAAGCTGCTCACTGAAAGCAGATAAGCCTGTGTATGAAATACTGAAGAACAATTTGCTTTTAGATAACTATAATGAAAAGTCCTGATTCTACTAACATGTGACAGTGGTCAGACCATGTATGGTCCTTCACCATGGAATCATAGAATAGTTAGGGTTGGAAAGGACCATAAGATCATTTAGTTCCAACACCCCTGCCATGGGCAGAGACAACTCATTTCCAGCATAAAAATGAGTGGTATTAATCTATTTCAAAACTACCTTGCCAAGATCAGCTATTTCATGTTTAATGAGTGCTTTGTACATCTCAGGTGAAGAAAACACAATAAAAGGGAAAATCTTATCAGAAACAGAATTGTATTTCTTGAACTCCATACCTGTCTTAGCCTCAAGCAAGGGAGAAGTTTGTATAGCGTAGTTAATATGATTAGCCGTGACTGAAGACACATGTTTCCTAGACTGGAAGAACTGCTAAATCTCCAAATTTTGCCCAGTCATGTCACTGAAAGTGGTACCATACACCTGATGAAGATTGCTACACCCAGATATTTACTTTCCTGATTATATGAGCTGACCTACTTTCGCCTACTAAGGAGCTACAAGCTGTTCCTGTCACAATGTCTTGACACCATCTCAGATGTATGAGCTCTCCTCCTTTCAAATCTGTTTCAAGCCATGGTGTGGGTCCAGCCTAGCACTCTCCTCACTCACTCACCTCACACTCACCTTTGCATGCCTGTCTGAGACTCTGAAGAAAGATGAGTTCTCCCAACAAATAATCCAAGCATTTGACTTTGTCTGAGAACTAGATGTGATAAGAACATGGATGTCATCCAGGGTATGTAAGGGAGAGCTCCCAGTCCTGCTGCATGGTAGCCCTTCTACTGAGAAGTCCTGCAGAAGGAAGGAGCATGAGTTTGTGGGACCAGAAATAAGAATGAATTTAGAATCCACCACTGCACTCGAGCTGCTTAATAGCTACTTGTAGCTGAATTCAGCTCTTCTCAGTATCCAGAAAAAGAGAACTGATGTTTTGCTGAAGAAAATTAAGTCTCAGGGACTAGGAGATTAGCTTTTATTGTTAATTTATATATTTACTTTTCTGTGGATGTCATCTAAAGCTGCATAGTAAGAATGTAGCTGGAAGCTTTTGCCAAATCTGTATTATTTGGGGTAGACAAAGGCTCTGAAATAAATCTGAAACCTGGAAAGGGTGGGAGAGAGGGATGGAGGCTATGCTTGAAACTTAACCCTACAGGTATGGCTCCTTGTTGTTTGGGGCCTGGCTACACAGCCCATAAAACATACCCTGAGCTCCCTGAACTTTCTCGTAGAGCAGCATGGCATAGTTAGCTCCAAGACACAGTGATACGGATTGACGAGGCTTTTAACTTCTTCCTAAACTTTCTGACTATTGGTGTTTTCTAGCAAGAAATCCAAACTGTGACAAGGCAAATGTGTGAAGAAAGGCCTTGCAACAGAGATGCGAAATGGGAGCTGAATCAAGCGTCTGTAATTAGCTAATGACTGTGATCATTTATGAAACCTCCCAGCAGTGGTGGCAAAGTGCTGATTCTAGAGAAGTGGCTGCCCTCTTCCTTGATGTCTTTAATCCTCGCTGTCTCAGCTGCCATGGCTCAAGTGCTGGAAAACTCCACCCTCTTTCTGGCGTCTGATCAAAATCAATATTTCAGAGAGAAACACAAAAGAGTAAAGGAGTTAAACAAAAGTTCAGATAAGCATAACAAATACTGGAAAGATGAGATCCTCCAAGCAAAGTGCTCTAGAAAGCACTCAATTTAATCTGGGCAAGACTCTCATCAATTGCTGTGTGCAGAAAGAGCTATTTTTGGACTCATAAGGAGGTAAGGGATTTATTTCCTCAGCTGCATGGAGTCATGCTATGAGATATCATAAAGTAAGAATAATTAGGATTTCAGCTTTCAACGCATAAGTTTTGTAGGTTTGCCTGTGTTTCCAGTCCTTTCCAAAAAGACCTTCCCTAAGTGGTAGTCGGGATTTCTGTATTATTCAACCATCGAATCCTCACAAGTAATCTCTTAATGTTTATGTGCTCAGTGGCTGTGTTAGCTTCCATTTGAGCATCTTCAGATGATCTTGGTAATCAATAATTTAGTGCAATAACAAAATAAAATATTGAAGTGTATTCTAATTTGAGCAGTTCAGTGATGATCCACCAGTGTGGATTTAATTCACCTGGCAATACCTTGGCTACAGTTGAGATCAATCACAGGAAATATGATGGTAAAATCCAGAGTGGTCACTTCTGGGTGTTTGTTTCATGGTTGCAATGGCAATACAAGGAGCTTGCACTAACATACAGAGCTGAATTTTCAGAGTGTGGGAAGCAAGTGTGCAAAGGGTCTGATGATTAACTTTCTTGGCACCAGTTGCTTTCCTGTGACACAGCAATCATTACCTCAGGCAAAAACAAATTGCTCCATGACGTTTTGTTGCTTCATCAGCAAAAAAAACCCTGTTCAGCTCTATCTTCTGCCAAGAGAGCTTTCTCTTCCTTTCTATGCATATGGAGGGTCCCCAGGAGGCACATGGAGGTTTGTGGCGGCATTGTGTAAGAGACCTGAATGAGGGTGGGAGTAGTACACAAAGATCCCGAGTGTCCAGCTGAGGTTATTGCAATGGAGAGGAGTCCAGGGACAGCCCATTTTACTGAAGCATTTGAGATCTACTGAGGTGTCTTGTTTTGCAGAGCAACAAATCAAGTTTTCGTTCTCAGAGCCCCAGTCTTTATCTCTTATAAAAATGAGTGTTATTCAGATCTGGACCACAGCCTATCACTGCTAATTCTGAGACAGAGTTTGACTTCCCCTCCAGAGGAAAGGATGCTTTCTTTTAAAGGCAACTCAGATGATTTATTGAGTGACCCGGTGTGGGAGATCCAAGGAAACTTAAATGGATAAAATATAAAATTAGGTCCAGGATTTAAGGAGAATGGACCTACTAGGCTGACTCCTAGTAGGAAAAGCCAAGTTAGAACATTGGCACTGCCACAGTGACAGTAGCACCAAACTTGGTTGGGATCCTCCACCTTCTAATTATTCCCACTCACCTTTTTAACCAATAATGACTGGGCTGACACTCCTTTAGGTTACTGCTATAAAACCTGTCACCTTGTTGACAGTAATTGTCATACACTTTATGTTGAAGTCTCCAAATCAGGAAGTCATAAACGTTATTGGGAATGATTTATACAAAGCTACTTACTGATGAGCTAGAAGAGCACAGAACTTCTTTCCTAAAGAGCAACCTCAAACAGATCATGTCAGAATGGAGAAATAATGTTGCTGTTGTGAGATAATTATTTATAAGCTTGGTTGCTTTACTGCCATTCATAGAATCATAATATGGTTTGAGTTGGAAGGGATCGTTAAAGATCATCTAGTTCCAACCTCCTGAAATGGGCAGGGACACCTTCCACTAGACCAGGTTGTTCAAAGCCCTTTGCAACCTCCTACCCAACTGGAGGAAGGTAAGACTTGTGCTAATGCAGTTCTATTAAATTCTAATTCCCCACTGCAGTTTGGAGAGTTTTGCTGCTGACTATAATGGGACAGACATTTGCATTGAATTGCTAATGAGCTGAATGTTTGTGCAGGCTTCAATGTAATAACTCCTGATTGGGCTGTCTCGCTCTCTGCTGCTCTGCTTAGATCCTTTGCTGGATGTGCTCACAAGTTCTACCTCACTAGGCAGAGCAAAAGCTTTTTGGCTTTGTGTCTTAGGATCATAGATTGCCCTGCTAATTTTCTCCATGGCACCTGGCAGGGTAAGCCTACTTTTCCTGTAAGCAAAAAGCAGAGACTAACATTAGGCTTGGAAGCATGGAGGAAGAACAGAGAATATTGACATGAAAAGGTGAAAAGATTTGGCACGGGGGGGGGGGTGTTGAAGAAAGACCCCCTGTAGGAAGACAGACTTGGCAGAGTGCCACAGGCAAGGTGGTGATGAGCAGTCCTGGAGGTGCAGGAAGCCACAGAAATGGGAATCTGCAGGAAGAAAAGGAGGGGACAAATAATTGCTTTAAGTCGATGAAGGTGCTGAAGCACACTGACCTTTACCTGAATGATTTCACGCCAGGGCACTACCCCAGATATACAACTTAGGGTGTGCTACATCAACATAACTACGCATTTTTCCCAATAGTGCTGTCCACTGCAATGATTGCAATGGTCCAGGATAATTAATTGCAGCTATTATAAAAATAATACAAATTTGTGACACATCTGTATCTCTTAAATTCAGGCCATTCCGAATTCTTGCTGTTTTCATTAGTCACATGCACAGAAACACTTTCAACACACTATGTAGAATGATAAAAACTATAAATCAGGTATTTGAATCCCCACAACCATGCTAGCTTGAAAGAAATTCAACATCCCAGGCAGGGAGCCAGATTTTGCTATTACAAAATCAAGGTTCTTCTGCATGTGCTAATGAATTAGATGTTCCTGATGTTCTAGGCAAGTGCACTGTAGGTTTTACAGTAGTGATAAAATGCAACTTTCACCCATAACTCTTTCTGTTGGCATGGAGGATAACAACATACACATATGTGTGTGTGTGTGTGTTTAAAAATACTAGCTTAAAACTGATGGGAAAAGGAGTGTAGAACAGTATGATTTCTCCAGATTATTTTTTTTGAGATAAATATACTGAATTGTATTAAAAATATACATAATTTTTAATTTACTTAAATTGTAGTGGATTAATATGCAGTATGGACATGTAGCTTTTAGCTCATTAAGGTATAATGAGCATATCAGCATATTGACTGTTAGATAAAATAATAAATTTTGCAGGACCAGAAAAAGAGGCAAAACACAAACAAAATAAAGAATAAAAGTCCAATAACAGGAAAGGTGGAGCATCTGTAATTGTTATGATTGATTTTCCATTGCCCTACATTTTTGGTAACAATTACATCAGAGGTCATGTGGAAATGGATATAAAATAATGTGAAAAGAAAAAGCTAAATGGAATAGTGAGTTTGCAATTATATGGCTGAACCTGCTTTGAATTTGAGTTGTTTCTGGTGGAGTCGTAGTGGATGAATTTGCAATGTGCAACATTAAACATTCAGATTTTAGTGAATCACAGCAAGCAAACTGATTTTTGTAAGCCAATATTCTAAAAAATCTCAGCCCCAGGACACAGGAAATCTAGAAGTGCCCTGACATTAAATAGTCTGCACCTGAACTTTCCTTCACAAGACAAAATACTGGCTTTGCAACAGGGGTTTCATCATTGCTGACAAATGCTTTTTGAAAACCTCAGCTCTGAATATTCTGAAAGGGGATTTGCAAACAAAATCAAACCCCTTTTGGCAGCCCTGGTTCTCTGCCCTCACCCAGGGCTTTATCAAAAACTAACCAGAGGGCTTAAAAAACAAAGTGAATTTCTGTTAGAGAAACAAGATGAGTACACGAGCTCTCAAAGAACTCTGCCCATCCACCTGCAACCAGAGTTAAGCTCCACATGGCAAACCACACCTCTATACAAATGGTTGAGACTCTATTTTCCTTGGTGAAATGGTGTCCACTTGCTTCAGATTGAGATCTAGACCACTTCAAGTGCGAGGGTCCCTGCCAGGATCCTGGCTTGGGGGAAAATCCAAAACAGAAGTGTTTCTCATAGATAGATTCTTCACTTTATGTAAAATGTGTTGTGACACATTATCTCTTCAACATGTAGCAAAGTGTACTTTGCAGCGATTCAAGAAATTCAGTTAAATCTAGCCTGTACTTGTGTTCTGGCTCGTTATTTATAGCAAGTGTGGGAGTGTGTTGGCCTCTTCTGACAGCATATCATAGCCATCTCAAATTCTGAAAGCACTTTTTTGTTGCCACAGTAAATGTTTAAGAAGTTTACTCTTGAATTTGAGAGTGATTTGGAGACCAGTCTGTTCATGACATGTTAACAAAATTAAACCACTAAATGTGCGTGGAATGAACTCTTGTGCTTTTACAACAAGCAAGTCTATTGGGAAAGCGATACCCCCTGTGCATGCTGCTAAGGCATGGCCTCATTGGTCCACGGTGGTGCAATGAGGATGTGTTTGCCTATGGAATTTCTAGAAAAAACTATTGAAACAGCTTAAGTGATTAAGGAAACCAAATCTCAAGCTGTTGTGGAGAGCACTTTGCATGGTCCAAATTGGAGTTAAGACAGCGAGCATAGTCAGAGGCAAAAGAGTTAATTTTACTTCAATAAGAAGACATGGAAATGATTTTTTTCTCACTAATTAAATATGAAACTGACTGTATGCAAGTGTAATTTTCTTATCTTATTAGCCATGCTCATTTCTGAAGTGAATAACTACCAGCACTGGTACAGTATATGGGCAGAATAATAGTTGTACTGATTTTTACTTTAATCTTTGAATACAATTAGCATAATTTAAACCATTATAAGCTACAGCAGATAGAAATCACATTATAGAGACTGTAGGTGGAGAAGTGGGTGGTCACATGCAGAGGGAAAACTGGAAGAGCACTTAAAATACAACTGAATAATAAGCATGCAGGGGAATGTAAAGCTATGTGGAACTAAAAGGCACATTATTTCTAGTGAGGGGGGGAGAAAAGTGGATAATCAAGAGCAAGGTTCAAGGACTTCTACTACTGTAAGGCCTGCTCCTAAGAAATGCTGTATTCGCCCTTGTGTGTTTATTGTGTTCACTCCAGACCTGTTTATACGAATGGAGCTTTCAGGCAGGTGTCCTGCACCCTTCAGGTAAGGGCTGTTTGGGGTAGCTGCCTGGCCATGGAGCAACCATAGGAATTGCTTAACCGAAGAAGTACAGAACATGGAAATTACATTTACATGTAGGCAGAAGGAACGATGGCCTTACTCATTAGTATTTTTAGCTATTTGTCTTTGGGAAATAAGGCTTTTCTTTTTAAAGGCATCATGTGAGTGGTGTTGGTACAAGTAGCAGAGGGCAGCACCACATTCCTTTCCCTTGTTAGCAGTTTGCAGGTGCAATAGTTTATACAACTATTTTATGGGGCACAAATCCCAAATTCAATTTTCTGTCAGAGGAGAGAAACAGCCCAGTGGAGATGTACAGACTATTTCTTGCCCGGCCAGGTGAAGAGGTGAAGAGCCAAAATATGATGGGGGAAGGAAAGAGGCAGGTCTGATGAGGAGCAAGAGTGAAAGACCTGAAACTATGGGTGTGAGGCATTCATTTGAGTTGGTTGTGCATGAGAGCGGGGCATAGAAGAAGGAAAAAGAAGAGAGAAAGGATGGACTGATGAGGAGACTGGGGCTGGAAATTATAAGCAAGAGTAGGAAAAGGCAACAAGTGTGGGAAGAAAGTGCCACAAAGAAAGAGAAGAGACATACAAATTAGCACAGAGAAACCAAAGCTCAAGGACAGTAGTAAGAAGGTCCTCCCCATCACAGCCTGAATCTGAGCCTAGAACACTCACATTGTCCTACTCCTCTGCTGTCAGCAAATATTGGTACAGCCACTGGCAAAGCATTACATATCACCTGCCGCTACAGCTGCTCCATGGAAAAGAAGGGTTTACAATTAGAAACTCAGGAAAAGAACACACTAAACTCTTTTTCCCTTTGAAGACATACCTGCCTTCTTCATTTACATTCTTGTTTTCCAAGCAAGTAACAAAATTAAACCCAGGAATCAAGGCTGTTTAACCAGTAATAATCTGAAGCCTGGCAAAATCTTGGAGCGGATTCTCCTGGAAGGCATGCTAAGGCACATGAAAAACAACAAGGTGCTTAGTGACAGCCAGCATGGCTTCACTAAGGGGAAATCCTGCCTGACCAATCTGGTGGCCTTCTATGATGGGGCTACGGAAATGATGGACGGGGTAGAGCAGTTGATGTCATCTACCTGGACTTGTGCAAAGCGTTTGACAGTCTCACATGACATCCATGTCTCTAGTTGGAGAGACATCAATTTGATAGGTGGACCACTTGGTGGATAAAGAACTGGCTGGATGGCCGCACGCAAAGTGTTGTGCTCAATGGCTCAATGTCCAGCTGAAGACCAGTAACGAGTGGTGTCCCTCAGGGATTGGTGTTGGGACTGGTCTTGTTCAACATCTTTGTTGGTGACATGAGCAGTGGGATTGAGTGTGCCCTCAGCAAGTTTGCCGATGACACCAAGCTCTGTGGTTTGGTTGATACCCTGGAGGGAAGGAAAGCCATCCAGAGGGACCTTGACATGCTTGTGAGGTGGGCTGATGCCAACCTGATGAAGTTTAACCATGCCAAGTGCAAGGTCCTACACCTGGGTTGGAGCAATCCCAGGCACAGCTACAGGTTGGGCAGAGAAGAGACTGAGAGCAGCCCTGCGGAGAAGGACTTGGGGGTGTTGGTTGATGAAAAAATGAACATGAGCTGGCAGTGTGTGCTCACAGCCCAGAAAGCCAGCCATATCCTGGGCTGCATCAAAAGGAGTGTGACCAGCAGGTCAAAGGAGGTGATCCTGCCCCTCTACTCTGCTCTCATGAGACCTCCCTTGGAGTATTGTGTGCGGTTCTGGTGTCCTCAGCATCAAAAGGACATGGTACTGTTGGAACAAGTCCAGAGGAGGGCCATGAGGATGCTCAGGGGACTGGAGCACCTCCTGTATGAAGATAGGCTGAGAAAGTTGTGGCTGTTGAGCCTGGAGAAGAGAAGGCTGCGTGGTGACCTCCTAGGAGCCTTCCAATATCTCAAGGAGGCCTATAAGGATGCTGGGGAGGGACTCTTCGTGAGGGACTGTAGTGATAGGACAAGGGGTAACGGGTTCAAACTTAAACAGGGGAAGTTTAGATTGGATCTAAGGAAGAAGTTTTTTACTTTAAGGGTGGTGAGGCACTGGAATGGGTTGCCCAGGGAAGTTGTGAATGCTCCATCGCTGGCAGTGTTCAAGGCTGGGCTGGACGGAGCCTTGAGTGGCATGGTTTAGTGTGAGGTGTCCCTGCCCCTGTCAGGGGGGTTGGAACTAGATGATCTTCAGCTCCTTTCCAACCCTAACTATTCTATGATTCTATAATTATATTTCCATGGCCACTTCTTAATAGTTGCAAGGAATTCTACAGGATTTGGTCCTCAGCACAGACCTGTCTGAAATGTTACCGAGGACAATAACTGAAAAACTGTGCTGAGCTGGTATAGCATCTATGCATTATTAAGTAAATATTATATCCTGACAATTTAGCCAGAGCATCTTGTTTGAAATGAACTGGAAATATTCTTAATCATGTCACGACTGTGAGTATGCTGTGGCAAGCCTTTTTTGCTGAAGACCAGAACATGACTTTGACATATTTTCCACATCAAATTTCTTGGTTTCCTGTCATAAAGACATTTCTGACATACAGAATATGGACCTCACTCCTAAGTGGCTATTCCATTATTGCAGTGCTCTCTGCTCTTTGAAACTTCTTCCTATGAAAAAACCAATCTCCAGAGTAAATTCTCTGCTATGTAATAGACAGTGCTGTCACCAAATGGCAGTTGCAAAAGCAGCTTTCCAGCTGGGCGAATGTCAGACTATAAGTCGAGAAACTTGGATGGTGACCCAGACCAGGTTGCCCAGAGAGCTCCTACAGAGCTTTCTTACAGAGATAAAAAAATTCTGCTTTTAGATCAGCATTTTTATGACAACTTAACTAATCTACATTGAGATATGAAGTGCTCTCTATATGTATGGGGAGGTGGAGATTGGCCAGAAGATCTGTAGAATCATGACTCAAATCAATGTATATCACCTCCAGAAATATGTGCACTGTGCAGTGTTTGTAGATGAGCAGCGTCTATAAAGATACATACTGTGCAGTTGTACCTTTGGCAAAGATGTCAGATGATGATATTGCATTAGAATATTATCAAGATCTAATTTTTGGTTATTTAATTGATATTAGCCGTATTTAATGCACCAAGAAAAAAAGTTGCAATTGCATTGAAACATTCTGTTAAAAAAAAAAAATAATAAAAAAATCAGCAAATTCAGTTTGGTAATAATGAGCAGACTTTTTCCCAGTTTTCCAATTTTTCTTGTAATTATTGTGCTTTATAGATTTCTTTATGAGATTAACCTCTTTAATGCAAGTGCCTAGAAAATGGGTAGTGGCATCTGCCTGAAAAAGAGACACGCAAATACAGAATGCTTTTATTTCTGAAGGTGAAAATACAGGCAGCAAGTCAATCATGTTAATGTATGTTTAGCACTCTCTAGTTTTGCTATTTGATTTGGAAAAAAAGTTATGAAAGACTATGAAATGATAATGAGGACACCATTCGCCCAGCCCAAACTCTTAAGAAATAGCAGCAGTCCTGCAGCATTGCATTTGTCTCTCAGTGCCAGGGCTCTATATTTAACAAGCTTTCCCCCGCTCCCACACCCAAATGAATTCGTTGGAATGTAGAAGGAAACCAAGAGCTCATCTGACTCATGAGGAGGCTCACACGCAATTACCATCAATTAAAAATGCCTTCTAGAGCCACTGCGTGAATCTGGGTGTGCTGAAATAAATTGAACCACCAGGATCTCTGCTAGCAGTACTTCTTAAGTCCTGCACTCAGGACAAATGCTGTGCAGGTTTGATTAATCTGCAAAAAATAATTTGTTGATGTTCTAACTAACATGTGAAGGGATCCTTAGAGAAGCTTTGCCCAAAGAAGTTTTATGTCTTCCCCTTCACCATCTGTGACTTATGAGAGAAATACCCAAAGAAAAGCTTCTCTATATTGGGAAGGTATTGAAAAAAAATCTGTTGCAACAAAATGTTTTGTGGATAACAAATGATTTTCTCTCTTTCCTTTCACCAGCCAGTAGTTGGGAAAAAGTTAAGAGGGGGAAGTGTGATGACAAATGATTACAGATGGATTCCAGTTTCACTATATCCCAATTAAACTGGGTTGTAAACACTTGATTTCTTATCCCGAGATCCTTCTTTGAATCTCTTCTGTTTAGACTTGTTAGGGTTAGAATAAGCTATTGAAAATACCCTGAGCAGCTTTTCAGCCAACCCAACAGAATCAAGATCCCTCTGTCATGTATGCTTTTCAAAAAATTTCATCTCAACATGAGCTTTTTCCATTCTCCTAATATTTGAACATGCATTATTGAACATTTAAGTACTGTTGATTTAGATTTTTATTACAACTTTTGAAAAAATACAATAGATAAGTTAAATGTACATATATACATAATTACACAAGCATTTTAAAAGTATTTACAATAAAATAAGCATGTGTTTATGTTGTACTTCTTTGTGTTCACTAGATATAAGAAGCAACCAATCCTACCTTTGTCTGTAAAAAGGGTAATACCCAGTTATTTAGGATTACTGTATTATTTCTTCTTAGGGGAAAAAAACAAACCAAAACAAAACAAAGCCACAAACAAAACCCAACCCAAACTTTAACAGTGGGTACTTCAGAGCAGGAACAGCCATTTCTGTTACTCTTTCTACTCTGGCGGTGCCAAGAGGATCCTTATGTTTAGGTCTTCATGAGCTTATAATGAAACCGAATTAGTCCCACAGATGGAAAGCACCCAGACCTGTACCAAAGCCTCAGGGAGCTGCCACCTCACAAATGCTAAATAACTATAGAGTGCAGACACTGACCTCTTTAGTTCTTTCATGAGTGTATTTTAGGACAAATAATCGAGTCCAAACAAATAATTTGGGGCCTGTGTATTTGGATTTTTATTTTTTTTTAAATAAATGGCAAACGGTTCAAAACCGCAGATCAGAGTTTTGCATGTCGGGTCTACATCTCATTGGAACATTATGCAGAAATTGTAATGAAGAGCGAAAAAAACCCTGCACATATATATGAATTTTTACAAATATTATATATTCTCTCTTGTCTTCAGGAAGCACTTATTTTGTGGGGGCAAATATGATTAGGATCCTTAAAAATCCCTACTGCTTTTAGCTGTTATTTTTGACACACATATGTACTCAGTGTACTGAGACCAAAAAATCACTAAACATGGTGAAGGTGTCAAGGAAAACATTTGGAGCTAGCACAATATAGAGGCACATATATTCTTATATGAACAAGGAAAAGGTGCTTCCAGCTGAAGAACACATCAGGTCCCACATAACTCAATTTTATCTGTACATGTTAACCTTTTTAAGTATATAAGGTTTTGTTTAGTGCGTTATCTACAAATAAATGATCACTGATTCTGCTTTTACATAAAAGTCCTTGCAGATACCAGGAGCAACACAACTCAAAACCACAACTCAAAAACCTTGTTTCACTTAAATTAAATGCAGACTGAGAGCTTGCCTAGTCTTTCCTTTTTTTGTTGTTTCTTCAAGGAAATGGGTGTTATGCTAGGAAATACAAAGCGTCAGTAAAATATGGTAGTGGTTTTATTAACAGTATGGATGCTGCTCTTTTTGAAAATATATCTAGAAGATATACTGCTTTGTATCTTCAGTGAAGTTGTATGAATCACAAAAGAAGGCGGAGCTGAGGGGTGAGACAGGAGCTATTTATCAAGAACATTTGAGAACAGCTACCAGGCTGAAAGAAACACAAGACAAAAGATCCATTCATTTAATCACCTTTTATCATTTGCAGGCTTTGTTTGAATGTGTTTATGTCTGTACTTGCAAAACTGGAGAGTGTGCAAACTTGGTGCCAGGCAGAAAGGCTCTGTCCTCCTGGATCAATCTGACTGAATTCACAACAGTTAAAAATAAGTGTTTGAAACCTAAAGCAGCATGATGCTATTGATGTTCCAGTGGCAACTGAAGTCTGTCGTGCTACATCCATAAACTGTGTCTCGGGTCACAATGCCAACAAATGAGACACTTGCAGCCACCACAGAAAAGACTTTTGGAGAATTATAAAAAAGGGTAATTTTCATGAGGGTGTCCTGTACCACTCAGAAATACCAAATAGCGAATAATATCATTGCCATCTGTTCTTCAACAGGAAGTTTCAGAGGGAGAAACCTCTAGAAACTTGGTTATATTTTAGTAAGCTCTGCAGGCTTCTGAATAGCTTTTGACAAAGAGCTTGGTTTGAATAATGTTAATCTTCTTCACTGGTCACTGATAAGCTACTTTCTGATTACAAGAATCAAATAAGAAAATAATGGGACAAAGTTTCTGCGGACATAAATCAGTGCAACACCCTTGAAGCCAACACATAACAGACATTTTCCCTTGCTATCCAACATGTTCTAAAACAGGGAAAGAATGTTAAAATTCTTCTTTTTGTGTTGAGATTAAATCCTGCAAATTTGCCATGGAAACCATTTCTTCCTTGTTTCCTTTTCTTTTTCTCCCCCTCCTGTTTTTTTACTGTTGAGTTATAGTGATTCTGTCGGGGATGGGAGGTGAGGGCATTGTGGTTTGGGTGGGGGCTTTGGGGAGGTGGGTTGAAGAAAGAAATACAGAGCTGTGGAAGGGGAGAGGGAGGAATACATTCATCCTCAAAAATGAGTTCATGTCCCTGAGGTCCTGGTGTCGAGAGCCAGCAAAGGGCAGATGCTTCTAACAGTTGGAGAATTAAAGTACGGAGGAGGCAGTCATTCTCCAGAAGCTGAGAAGCCACCCTGCAAAGCAGAAAAGCCTGGGATGACCCACTTCAGTGAGTGCCTGCATGAGTGCTGGTGGGAGAGGGAGTGGGGCTGGCAGGAGCTGACTCACTGATCCAGTTTGATCATACCCCTGCAACAGCGGCACAGAAGGGAACACCACGACAGCAGCCCTGAGTGTAAATAAGGCCAGCACAGCATTACAGAGAGGGAGGGCTGGGACCAGAGGCACCCCAGGATGTCCTGCGCACCTGACACCCAGCTCCAGTCACACTGGACCCCCACCCCATGGGAGCCTGCTTACCAACCAAGGCTTGACCACATCACCAGGATGCTCAGACATCCTGCCTAGGCTTTCATTTTGGAGGAAAAAAAATGGCTTTTGAAGCATACCTGGGTTGAGCTTTCAAGAACATGGATTGTTTTTTTGCCCCATGTTTAAATTGATTTTTTGCAGAGTATCTTAAGGATAAGCAAAAAGTTGTCTCAAACTTAATATAAAAGGACTATAGCTAGGGCATGGGGAGGAAGCAAAAGGAAAGTTATACAAGGTGGGTTTGTTTCCTCATTGCTTCACATCCATACACAATTTTGCATATTGAACCATAGAATTACAGAATCACAGAATCACTTAGATTGGAAAAGGTCTTTCAGATCATTGAGTACAACCATTATCCTAGCACCGCCAAGTCCACCACCAAGTCCACTGTATCAGATCTACACATCTTTTAACTACCTGGAGGAATGGTGACTTAGCCACTTCCCTGGGCAGCCTGTTCCAATGTTTGACAACCATTTCAGTGAAGAAATTTTTCCTAATATCCAGTCTAAACCTCAGCTGCTGCATCTTGAGGGCATTTCCTCTTGTCCTATTGCTTGTCACTTGAGAGAAAAGACTAACACCCAGCTCATTACAACCTCCTTTCAGGACAAAACTGAGGGGCCATTTTTCGTGAGATACAAACTTTGCACCAATCCCTCCCTGGTTTTATCCATTTAAAATGTTACCTGGCTGACAGGTTGCTGGAGTCAAACCAGGTCTGCTGCTTACCAACCCACCTTTGGGCCCACCTATCACTGCTCCCCATTTCTTGCTGTTTCTTTTTTTTCATCTGTTTCTCTCAAGTGGACTTTCCATGTCTTTTTCTAGTGATGGTGCATTTCATCTTCCTTCAGCCGGCATAATGTCATGTCTGTTTGCTTACACTAAACATGAATATTTTTTTATGGTGCCTCATCAACCACATTGAATTTTAAGAATAATTTGTTCCTTCCTACTTCTTTTACTCACTCATACAGTAGGCTTGTTCATGACAGAAATGAAACATTTCAAGGATGATTAGATGCTGTAGCAGCCTGGCACAAAATTACATCTTTCTGCCCTGCTGTGTTTTTAATGTTGTACCTCACTGACTTCCACAGTCCTCAGCTGTTCACTCTCTATTCCTCAGGATGTCCACAAAATAGAAAGTTAGAGCAAATTCATACTCAGGCACAACCTCAGCAAAACTTCAGAGATTGAATGGACTAATCAAGGTATACAGGGTTTACAAAATTCACGCTTTGCATGTTAGTAAGCCTGCATTCACTTTTCACATTATTTATTTGTAACCCTTTGGTGTCCTGGATCCTGAGTCACAGGTCCGGATCTTACTGTGAATAGACTCTGTGAACAGACTTATTTGTATGCCAGAGATCATCTAGTTTCATCTAGTTTCATAGCATAAAATTTGTGTAGAAATGTGCTTCTCTCTCCATGGAGTAATAGAGGTGCTTCTAGACCCCATGCTGGGCACTGCATTGTGTCTTGATGCAAAAGATCAGATGTTTACATTTTGTCAGTTTTCTTCATATATTTATTGTCTCAAAGCACTTACACTCTTAGGGTGAGCTGCATTTATCTGCTTTTTGTGTATTGTTTTGCATTTCTCATTCTAGCACAAGTGACTGTAAAATACATAATGGAACATATTATTTTTCTGGAGTGAAATACAAAACAAATAAAAGCCTCTACACAAATCTCCCAAAATATCAGCTCTGAAGTTTCAGGCAGTTTTCCCACTTGCAAATGGACTATCAGTATTCTTCCAATGAAGCTTTCAGGTTCATCAAACTGTTTGTTCCAGCCCTCCATCGCTTTGATTGCCACTCATGTGCTTTACACTGGTGTTAAATTTTGTATATCTACTTCTGTGAGTTCTGCACAGCATTGAAATGACTGCTGATTCAGAAGGTAACGGGGATTTTTATTTTCCAGGTCAGTAAATATAAGCTTAGGATACAACACACAGACTGGTGACGTTGGAAGACCAGCTTTGCAGTTTCAACCCTAAATAGGAAATTCAATCTGTTATCTAAAAAGGGTGGAAAACAGAGGACTGGGAGGTAAAGCAGTGGTCAGGAATTCTTTCAGTAAACTTTGGAAAGACTCACTTGCATTTGGAGTCTTATATTTGACATTTGGGAGATGCAATATTTCTGCTTTGTCAAGGTTTTGGCTATGTTGATAATAGGAATCAAAATTACTGTTATTTCACATAAACAAAGATGTGTTTGAATTGCTTTCTCTTTCTGAAACATTAAAAAAATATGATTGCACACAGTCAGCTGCTGTCTGCCAAATCTTACAGGATGATGCAATATATTTTCATAGCTCAGTTGATAAAGGTGTATACATATATACTTAGGCTCTTACATTTATATAGGTACAAATATATATAGGCTTTTTCATTTCCCTTGCAGATGAAGGGCAAAGGCATGGTGATACTGCACTCCTTCGGCCACATGAGAAGCCTGGGGCAAAACAGAAGTACATACACCTCTCTGAAGGCCTAGACTGCAGCCCTAACTACAGCAGCATCCTTCTTCTGCATGAATAAAGGGAGCTTGTTGTAATAAAGCTTCACATGAAATGCAAATTTGTGAGAAACTGCCCGATTTCTGTGCTGCTGAGGCTTTCTGTGTGGTAGCACCAGATGCCAAAAAAGAAGCAAGAGGAAAGTGAGAACCCACATGGTGTAAGTGAGGAAACCAAGGAAGGAAAATGCACAAGTATGTGGATCAGGAATGGGAGTGAAAGGGGAGGTGGAAACTGACCCTACTGCTGGGCTCTTGCCTGGAGCCAGAGCTGTACAGCAAAGCCTTGTCCAAAGTAATGTGAAGTTAAGTTGGATGTGAAGGAAGATGAGCCAAGAACATGGAGGGATGAAGGAAACCAATATAATTATCTCACCATCTACCTTCTGAACCAGAGGAAGCATGGCTTGCAAGCTTAGAAGGTGGAGAAGAGTAGTACAGGCAGGAGGGGACCAGCAAAACTGCAATATTCTGGCAGTGCTGCTGGAGAAAGGCATTTACTCCATCCTTATTATTCTTGTTGCTAATTGCCTGCAATTTAAAATTAAAAAGCAGAGAAGAGAAAAAAGTGTGGTGTTGGTGTGCTTGAGAACACTTATTTTAAAATAGTTTGTTTTAAATCTTCAAAGAGTGTTTGGAAGTCAGGTGGTCTTTTTTGTGTATTTTTACTGGACATTCTACCAAAATCCATGTGGGCAGTTGGCATGCATGATATAGTATTCCCACCCAGAATAAGTGGGGTTTGAATTCGACAAGTTCAGGGCTAAAAGATGAGAACTTCCACTTGAAACAAAGGAATAGCTCCTGGTATTAGCTGCTGTAATAAAATGTTCATGTTGGCCACTTCCTTGAGCATGATAAAGATCAATACAGTGCTAAGTACGTTACAGTAGGGTGGCAGACACTTTCTTAACTGCTCTGTGTTGTACAGTACCTGGCACAAGGTTGGCATCCATGCAAAACAAGATACTTAAGATAATCATTAATGAATTATTAGTCATAATTTTTTATTATAGTCATTCTATAATAGTCATTAGTATAAATTAATACTGCCTCAGGGAACATATGTGCTATGAGGAAGTTCTCTGTGCTCCTCATGTAATAGAAACAGACTTTCTCACAACACATAAAGATGTTTGGTTACCTGAACAGCAGATTTCATCCTCTGTTATGACATTGACATGGCACCCAAAACTAATGTTAAGACTGGTATGAAGATATGAAGATAGTAAAGGCATTCCCTATGCCTTGTGTAAATTTTTCTTTAATTGTAGTCCAAAATCAGATAACCATCTAAAGACTCCTTTTGTGCCCAATATGTGTATAGGAAATCCTTTCCATTAATCTCTCCTTCCTGTATGGTAGTAGTCTTGCAACTCTAGACTAACTCAGCATCATGTCCTCAGCTTCCACACACTAACATCATGCACATAAGCATGTATTGCTTTTGCTTAGCCTGCTGTACTGGAAGTCTATATTTTGCAGTAGCTTTTCAAACCATCCTTAAGTTCTCATAAAGTTGTACTTTGTTCAGTATTCATTTGGCATAGGGAATGCAGAATTGCCCCAACTTGCATGAGAGGCTGGGAACTGCTCCCATATAGCTGAGACAGGAGAAGGACCTTGTCAAAGCATAAGCAGCTTTGCATAGACAACCTGTTTTGATTTGAATTCATTTCAGATTACATTTGGACTTTTTTTTCTATCTATCTAAAGTGAAAAGGAAAGAGTGATCAAAGAACACATGGGAGAGAGATCTGAAAATGGACATCCATTCCCTCTAGGGAAAAGAAGACATTTCTCTTACATGCCACTTCTTTCCAGCCTGTGTGGAAGACTTCCTTTTTCAGAAATTTCTGGGGTTTGAGAGTGTTCATAATTCAGGATTTTTAACACTGAAAACCACCTAAGTTTGTTGGAAATTTGCATGCCTTAATTTTTTCTGGAGGTTAGAATGTAGGGACCTGTACGAGTTTGAGAAGTGGGCCCATGTGATCCTCATGATGTTCAACATGGCCAAGCGCAAGGTCTTGCACTTGCGTCAGGGCAATCTCCAGTACCAATACAAGGTGGGGAAGGACGGATTGGTAGAAGCCCTGCAGAGAAGGACTTAGGAGTACTACTGGATAAAAAGCTGGACATGACCCAGTAGTGTTCACTCACAGCCCAGAAAGGCAACTGTATGCAGGGCTGCATCAAAAGGGGTGTGACCAGCAGGTGGAGGGAGGCGATTCTCTCCCATTTACTCCACTCTTATGAGGCCCCACCTGGAGTACTGCATTCAGGTCTAGTGTCCCCAATGTAAGAAGGATGTGGAGCTGTTGGAACAAGTCCAGAGGAGGCTACAGAGATGATCAGAAAGCTGGAGCACCTCTGTTATTATGAAGACAGTCTGAGAAAGTTGGGCTTGTTCAGCCTGGAGAAGAGAAGGCTCCAAGGGAGACCTCAGAGCAGCCTTCCAGTCCCTAATGGGGCATACATGAAAGATGGTGACAAACTTTTTAGCAGGTGACAAACTTTTTTTAGCAGGTGACAAACTTTTTTTAGCCTGCCACAATTGGACGGGGGTAATGCCTTTAAACTAAGAGTAGATTTGGACTAGATAGAATGAAGAAAATGTTTACAAGGAGGGTGGTGAAACACTGGAACAGGCTGTCCAGAGAAGTGATAGACGCCCCATCCCTGGAAACATTCAAGGTCAGGTTGGATGGGGCTCTGAGCAACTTGATCTAGTTAAAGATGTCCCTGGTTATTGCAGGGGGGGTGGACAGATGACCTTTAAAGGACACTTCCCACAGAAACTATTCTGTGATTCTATGAATAAAAAAAGGGGGATGTTACTGAGGATGGAGGAGGGGAGTAAGAAAAAAATATTAATTTTGTAAAGGAAAAGTATGAAAAATCCACACTCACTGCTACAGAATTTTATTTTTTCCTCAAAAAAAGTAGGATTTTAAATATCACTTTGACTTGTTGAATTGTTTTGAAGTTGAATATCAAACACATTTTGGGAAAATTATTCCATAATGAAATGCTATGTTACAATAACGTATATGACAAAGTACATTATGATAAATTATGCTACATTTACCAAACATCTGACATTTTACTTCTTTTTAAAATAATTATGTTTATACTTCCTCAGTTATGCAGTTAGGATAAAAACATGCTAATTGAACACTTTTTTTTTTTAAAGAGCTACGCAAATACTTGCTGCTCTTCATCCTGAATAGTCTACATGATAGGAATGTGGTGATTTATAGGAAAAGGAAAGCTGACCTTTAGAGTTGTGCTGCTGTCTTATATAATCTGTTAAATTGAATCCAAGATTTTTTAGTCTGGAATAAAGCCTCTTCAAATATTACATATATCTTGAAAGAGATAAATTCTTTAACTAAACTATAGAATGCCATCAATTATATTTCCATTTTATCATGTAAAGATGTTAAGAGCAAAGCTTTCCTACCAGTGTAGGCAACACTTGATTCTCCTTATCAATCATAGCATACTGCCTTGAAGGACATAGAAATAAAGCTGTAATTCCAACAGGTTATTAAGGTATTTGCAGTACTTTAGAAAGGTAGAATAATAATGATGTACTTTTAATGGTAGATTAACGAATATTTCACATTTTCAAGTTTTCTCAGTATTTCATTGTCAGATTTGTATGGATTTTACACAGTTTTACAAGCTACTAAGGATGAAAGAATAAATCTGAAGACCTGATTTATTGAGATTACATTCTAAAATATTTTAAATTGTCTGGTAAGGAGAATTGAACTTCTGTTTGATCAAGGTTCTGACAAAAATGCTGCAGTATCAGATTTTCAGGTAAAATTCTAAAACCAACTGCAACACTTGCAGAATTTTCTCTTGTTGGCCAGAATAAGATGTTACATGCTATGAATGCTTGAAAATTGTCCTGCTTTTGTAGCTCAAGTATCTTTTCTTTACAGCTTATCAATTAATCCTTTTTTCAGAGGTATATTAAGCTCCAATCTGAAAACACATAAACAAGTACTGCCAATAATTTGAGACTCAGGGCTTTAAATACTTCTGAAAAAGAACTAATGGTGTGTCTGACCTGAAAGCATAAATGTGAGGGTACAAAATCCAGAATCAAATATTTCATTCTTTCACGATTGCAGATTTAATTCAGGTTCTATAGAGTTGTCTAAAATTAGGGTTCCAGGTAGTTCTTTTGGTTCAATTAGTGCTATTAAGAAAACAGGTTTAGGAGACAGATGGAGGGTATGTCAATTCCATATTTTCATTTTTTAACAAGGCTGCACGTAAGAAAACATCCTGCACAGGAGTAGGCAAAATCACTTCTTACAAAGCCATTTTCTAATAGAAAGTATTGTAGAAATCGTGCTTAGGCATCTCCTTGGGACTTGTTGCATGGTCTTTTTCTGTGGTTTTGTTTTTCTCTTTTTTTATACAAATTATTATGTGCCTTTTGAGGAAGGGGACTCTTTTATTCCCCAAACTTCCTTCAGATTTTGGGGTTTGGGGTTTTTTGGAATTAATTACGTGCTCTCTGGAGGGTTTTTTTTTCTGGTGGGTTTGTTTGGGTTTTTTTTTTTTCCTTTTCTTTTCCTTTTTTTTTTTTTTTTTTTTTAAGTTCTTCCAGTTCTGAGGCTTTGGGTTCTATGGGCATTTTTCACTGACAGAAAGCGTTTGAGCAGATCTGGAGTATTTCCTCACTTGTTCTTGAACCCTCAGCAAAGCTCTACTGCTTTCAACAACAACAATACTAAAAATCTCCTGCTCTTTACAGCACACTCAGTCCAGATCTCAGACCTCTTACTCAGGGCAGTGGCACTCCCTATTTCTCAGCTGCAGGGCTTGGCTGGGGCAGCTTGACCAGGGCTTGGAGCAGCGCTGCAGAGCCGGTCAGGGAGCTCTGCATGGCCATCTGCCCTAGACTTCACTGTTCCATAGATATTTAATGGTCATGCATTTGCATTCTCAGCCTGGTGCAAATACTGTATTAGTCTAATCAGCACTTCTGTTTCGCCCCGGAATTACCAGAATTACTTTCTTTTCCTTTTTTTTTATTTCTTTTTAATTGGAAAATGGCTAAAAGTTATTATTGACCTTCTTATCTTGCTGTCAATGCCACTGCCTTTCTATTAATAATGGGCTTTGCAGAGTGTTTTGTCTGTACTGGCAGCAGAAGTGCTATTTCTTACTCAGTTTGGTATCTGCAATTACAGTACTTTTCTGAAGTGCAAAAGACATCCATAAAAATCAAACCCATTTCCCTGCTTAACATCAGACACAGTACAACAGCTCACTGCTGCTTCCAGTTTACATTACGTTTTCCATCTTTTTGTTGAAACTCTGTCTGCAGTGATTGTCAACAAACATTTACTATCAGGTGAAGGACCCTCACTGAAGTGACAGGAATAATGTACTTTGTCAAAGAGCATGTTAAGTTTGTTTAGCTTGGATGTTTACTGATGTCTTGGTTAAGGTCTTCAGCTCCTAACAATATCCTGCACTGACAAGATGCCTGTGTAGAGGGGTATCATCCCTGAAGTCAAGAGCTGGTTTTCATTTCCTAGGAGGCCTTACATGTGGTCTGTAAGGCTTCTGAGAGGTCACTTGAAATCCCTAACTCTCCCGGCATGGCTTAAAAAGGAAGAAGCTACTGTTGATGCATCAGAGAGGATCAGAGTATCTGCAGTTCCAAGGGACTCTCTGGGACAGTCAGTGATAGTGTCACTGTTCTTTCTTCAATCAGGTTTAGAAAAGCTGCTGCTGGTTATGAAGGGCCAAATTTTTCAGCAGGCCCAGCAGTAAGTGACCTTCTTAAGAGCAGAGTTTCAGGCTGCCAATAAATTACAAGCCTATTTCATTCTTTTGTCTAGCCTCACCCTCTTTCCAGAGGGCTTCCCTTTCCCATGCTGAGCCATCCATGGGGGACCTGTCTATACATTTATACATACAAAACATACACGATGTCATGCCACTCCAGGGTAATTCTGTACATGTAGGTCTGCAGCCATTTTCACAGGAGGACAGAGGTCCTGACCAGAGCTCCCTGGGGCAGCCTGCTGTGCTTTGTCCTCATCCCCATCCAGGCAGTCCCCTGGGGAGGAGCAAGGGTGCATTGGAGTTTGGAATTACATGATCTTAAGGTGCTTTCCAGCCCTAGCTATTCTATGATTAGCAGGTCCCCCAAGTATCCCTGGTCCTCCCTGGTCTTCTTCTTGACTCAAGGGACATCACCTGCCCTCAGATCCCTCACCAACCTCACAGTCACCCCTTTTCCCTAAACCACGCAGCCAGGGGACCTTTTCTCCCACCCCAGAACTAGTCCCGGCTCCAGTATTGCTGCAGCATCTCTTTCTTTTAACCCCATCTGTGGGGAGCTGGTGTCCAGTGAGGGACCTGAGCAGCACAGCAGCAGTCAGACGAGCTGTCTCACCTGCCTGGCGCCAGCAGACAGGCCAAATCCCCCACTAGGGAAAGGTTACAGGTGCATTCGCTGCAATAAGCAGTGACTCGACTGTGAATCTGCAGCCATATCTCTGTAGCTGTTTTCCTTGGTGTGGTCTGCCTGGTGATAGTCCGCAGAGATAGTTGTGGGTTTTTTCCCACCGGCCTCTTGTTTTCTCCCATGAATTCTCGCCTCTTGTGTTTTACCTTTCCTGGCAAAACTATTTCTCCTCATGACACGTAACTCTCCCCCAGGGACAGTTATGTAAGGTATTACTGCTTGGTGTTTGTACAGCCCTACATCTTGATCCCCTGTAGAGAGCACATTGTGTATCCTACTGGCAGCAAACAAAAGCAGCTTCCTATACAAAATACACAAGCCTTGCTTCTGTGCCTGCATGTTTAGGCAAACACCCGCCTGCATTTTGGGACGCAAAGGAAGAACGCTATCAGTATCTACTTTCCCAGTGACGCGTGGCTCCAAATGGCAAAAACCAAAATAATCCTCCTAATGAGAAGAAAGGAGTCGGCTGCATTAATCTGTGTTGTATATACATCTTTCACACTTCACGCAGTCAGGCCATTTTAAATGCAAACAGCTCTCCCAGCTAGCAGAGTCATAGTCATTTCAAAGACAAACACATTTGTTTTGTCTTTAAATGAATGCATTCATACTGGGTGGCAGCGGAGGGGCTACCCATTTCTCAGGGGGCTTCTTATGTTTCAGCTAGAGAGGTGGAGCAATGCTTTCTTTAAAAGGGAAGAAGCCAGACAAAAATCCCACCTCTGAAAACCCCAAGTTTCAGTGTTTGACACTCCTGTTGTGGGTAAGGTGTAGGTGTTCTTGCAGGGAAAAATTATAAATACCTACTTTCCTCATTATCTCTTCCTCCCTGTGCCTGCATGATTTGTGTCTTCCCCCCTCCTGCCTCCAGCCCTCCCCTACAAGAGCTGTATTCTATGGGGCTGCACTGCAGTTTGTTCACTACACGTGATGGACTAAACCCCAGCATCTAAGTCAGAGCTGCAGTTATCCAAACTCTGGGTGTTGGGGGTGGGCTGGGTTAGGTGTGGGTGTTATGCTGGAAGCTGCAGTGTGTCCAGTGCTAGGGACTATCAGCACAGCAGCCTGGGTGGCTACACTGCTTTGGGGCACCTGGGTTGCGTGCCCCTCGGTACGGGCATCCCCATGAGACTTTGGCAAGCAGAGAGTACACCAACTTCTGCTGAGATAAAGTTTGGTCATGGTGTTTCCTGCTGCTTCCTTCAATTTTCCAGGGCCAGTACAAGAAATAAGAGTTTCCGAGCCCAGGTGCAAGAGATGGTGGGGATGTGAAGCTTTTTGGGTGACACGGCTCAGTGCCAAGGTCAAGGGAAGGTCTGGCTCTGAGGTTGGGATGATGGTTTGCCCTGGGGAAGGAGACAAATAAATGGTCCTGGCTAGTTGGATGAAGGTTTATTTGCTCTCAAACAGGGGACTTCTAAGCTGCTTTGTGCAGAGGTGAAGGAGCTTGGGAAAGCTCGGAGATTGGGGGGAAGGCCAGGTTTGGCAAGGATGCGTGTAAAGGAAATAATTAATCCTTAACGAATGTGTGAGTGGGAGGCATTAAGGAGATGGCTGAGGAGGGATGGAGCAATACCAGAGAGGGAGAGGTTGGGAACTGAACGCAACAGCAAAAGAGTTGCACAGTTTAAAAGCACAACAAACCAAACCAAACAAACCAAAACTTTCCCTTGTCATTACTGCAGATTGCTCCATTTTTTTCCTACCCTGTCAAACTGAAACACTCCCTGCGACAGCCTCCAGCTCCTCGCCTACCCTCCAGTTTCAATCCTACAGCAATGTTTCCCAAACTGCAAGGTGCAACCCTCTCTTGATGAGGAAGGAAGAGCAAAGCCTGCAGAGAGAATGAAGGATGCAAGAAGCATGTGAGTGCTTGGCTGGCTTCTGCAACCTCATTCAGGCTCCCTGTCAAGCACGGATCTGATAGCAGAGCACCATCCCCTCCTCTGTGGTCCTGGCAGGTCTGTTGATGGACACCCTCTCCTGAAGGTGATGATGGCCCTCTGGCCATCCCCAAGGTTGTTTTTTTACCCCTGTTTAAATCACAGTTGCTTCTTCAGACCTTATTACAAGATTAGTTATTAGATCAGTAATCTTCATTTTTGTACCTTCATGTTACAAACATCTTACATGCTTCATTGTGATGGGAGTATAGCCATTAAATTCCTGCTATCCTCCTCTGCCTGGGAAAACTGGAAACTGTTAAACACATCAAAGCTTTCAGACCCAGCTACTGTCAAGAGCAAGATCTATATCCTTTATCACTAGCACTCATTGCTTACAGACACAGAGTAAAGTATGGTTTACATTTCTCCCGGTTGTCTCCCGTGTTTGTAGAGTGTCAGATCTGATAGACTTTCAAGTCACTCTGTTTTTCCACTTATTTTCCTCCTCTTTAAATTCTGTGTAATCCTGGTACTGTGTTATTCAGTGGGTTTTGTGGGACCCCAGCACTTCAGGAACATCCTTTCTATCCAGTGCCTGCTTCCAGCTGCCTTTAATTGAAAGAAAATGGGCTTCCTCAGTTCCCCCACGCATTGTCCACCTCCAGCACCAAAGCCATGTAAAGTGGTGGCACATCTTGCTTTGGATGCTTCTCACTCTGGCCCCAGCAACCGGCACACCAGCAGCCTGTGGCAGGCCATCACTGCTGTTTTGCAGTGCATTCCAGGGGAAGTTGTGCGGCTTCACACAACCAAAATCTGCCTGGAGGAGGAAAAAACCCACACCTTTGTGAAAGTACTATTGGGAACAAACCCTGAATGGGAAATCAGTAGAATCAACAAGCTCTGCTCAATTGATGATTTATTTTTTATATACTTAAATTTTCCACAGAACCATGTGTGGTCTCCCACCTGCTAATTACAGATTTCTTATATGGGTGGGATGTAGAATTCAGTTATATCAGCACTAATCTGGGGCAACTGTATTGATGAGCTTAGAGAGAAGGTTCATTTGTTGGGTTTTGCTGGCTTTCTGTTGTTTTTTTTTGTTTGTTTGTTTGTTTTTCTTTTTTCCCCTGCATCTTAAATGTCATTTTAGAAGAAATAATTTCTTTGTGGATTTAGGACTTTTTCAATAATTTAAACAGAATGATTTTTTTTATCATCTCCTTTTCCACACAGATTGCACTGGCTTCTCAAGTAGTTTGTAATAGTCTCTCAGTGAATGAATTCTCTAAAAGATTATTTTGTCCTTTCTATTTTTTTCAAGATTAGAGGCAGAGGTGAAGTTCTGGTCTGGAGCAGTGCTTGTAGCTGATCACGTGGCTACTCACATTCAAACTCCATGACTTAAGTGGGAGATAAGACTCATCCATAATCATGGAAAGCTTGGATGTTGATCAGGCTTCTAGAGCCAGCCTGGGCTTATTTGTTCTGGTATCCTAAAACACTGCCTGTGACAAGCAACACAGAAGTAGGACTTCACATCACAGGCTCTCTCACCCGCTCACCATTAGCACCAGCCACCATAACCTGCACACCTCGCAATTACATTCAGGTGTCTGAAGCATTCTCCTTCACCCCACCTTGCTTTTAGACCACTTCTGTGCATTTCTCAGTATGGGCAGAAGCAGCTTCCAAGATCTGGAGTAGCAATGGCGCATGTGTGGAATCTGAGTACCAGTTTTCCTTTCCCAGGCACCGGCAACTTACTTGGGCAGAAATCAGAGTGGATCAAAAGAGAAGAACTTCTATCTCCTGTCACCATCCTAAAAAGGCAAGAAAGATACATGCTGCTTTCTCACCTCTGGCATTGCTTAGTTTCTCAGATTCTAATTGTTACTGGTTTCCTCTGCCAGTAGTGGCAGATGAGAAGCTGTGGACCCAGTGATGAACTATGGGATTATTTCATTGATGTTGTGGGAAAATAAGTGCTTTCCCAAAGTTATGGTCCCATTTTTCATGCATTGAGGTGGGTTTTTTTTCTTCACTTTTTAATTTCTGGGATGCAATAAAGAACAGCCAATGGAAGGAAAAGCCAAAACTGAAGGTATATGGTATTTCCTTGCAATCTTGAGTGTATCTTAGACAATTTGTATGACTGCAGGAAACCTCATGAGCTACAGGTTCCCTGTTTTTAAAATGGTCATTATAGTACTTAACCAAGTCAAAACACTGCAAAGAGCTTGGGTGGAAAGTGCTTTAAGCCATGTGCAATGGACAGCTGTTACATTTACCTCACAAAGAGGCTATTTGTCCCTGCACTGTGCAGCTCTGGTTGTGAAAAAAATTACGAGTGAAGATCTGATTTTTATTGACCCAGGACTTCTGCTGATATTTTGAATGACCTTAAGAGAAGTTCCAGCTTGAGTGACTCTATAAGCAAGGGCTACTCTCAGACTGAGGCTTCTGAAGCAACAGTAACACCAAAATAAAGTGGAATAAAATAAATATAAACCAAAATGCCAGTGGAAATCCCTCTCTTCTCACCCACTTGCAGAGATGTTATTGCTGTCACTGCCATATGGGCATGGGAAGCGTGGGCTGAAGATGCTCAGTGCCCAGGCACGGTGTGGGTGGGTTGCCTAAAGCTGGAGAAGAAGTAGTTGGGGCTGGCTGGGGCAAAGGGGCTGAGCAGACATTGCTCTGGGTGACTTGACTAGGAGAAGGAAGGTTAATCTCCCATCCCACTACCCTGAATATTTGTGATGGTTAAACAATATGGCTTCTTTATAGGTGCTTCAATAAAATATGTGAAATGTCTATTTCACTTATTAGCTGCAGAAATATAAATTCAAATTTCTGGGCTAAATTGTGGGCAGTGCTGCTAACCTCAGGCATCCCAGCAAATAGTGATAAACTCAGAATCATGAAAATCCAAAAAATATTCTTGCTGATTTCTGATATTTTTTTTTTTTAAGTAAGTATAATTAAGGCATATTTTCTTGGCAGTTTTTGTGTGAAAGCTACATACTCAACAATTTCAAAAGGGAGGTGTGGGGAAAGATTACTCTCCGATCTCCAGGGCTGGGGCTGTGAGACCTCCCCTGCAGTTGTAAGGCTCATGTTAAACCTGAGAGGTGACAGGAACGTCTCTTTGATGTGACATCCAGATGGAGGGGAAAGCGGTTGCCAGGGTGATACTGAAAATAGAGCTTGGCCTACTCCATTCCCATCGCAAGAGAGGTCCTAGGGGACAGCTTCAATGGAAGAGGAACAGTGCATATAGTGGGAATTCATGTGCTGCTGTTGCAAACACGTGCATTGGTGGCATCATGCATGGGAGAGACCAAACATGTAGGAGAATGCTTTTCTGGGTTTTGATCCTACATGCAGAAGCCTGAATTTCTGATTTGGAATGCAAATGAAAGAGAAGTTTTTGTCCTCTCCTCTCACCCAGCACCCACTTGCATATCATGTACCTATGTGGTTGCTGAGCAAATGAAAAAATTGGGTTCAAATGTAAAAATGCATTTCAAACTTCATATCTGCAGAAATATTTGTTTAATCATGTGAAGTCTTAGGAAATGTGTTTAGCTAAAATATATCCTATAAAGATTTTCTTTGGAATCTTTCTCTTGGGCAGTCATATTATCAAGCCTTTTTGCACTTTGAATTAAATTAAAATGAAGGCTTTTACCATGGATTTGTTTTGGGGGTTTTTTAGTGAAAAATCTTGAGGTATATTCTCCTTTTAAAAGAAGTTATTTCTCTGCTCCTTCACTTTTAACTCAGCATTTCTTGAAATTCCTCAGAAAAGGGGCTGCCCTGCCTCCCAGGTGATTTACACTGAGAAGAATGTTAAAGAATTACAGATGACTGTTGGTAACATACCTGCATAGCATTAAAATCAGGTTAATTGCCTGCATTTCACTGGAAGTTATGGATTGCTGCAGAGCTTAGTACTTCAGCAGATACGGGTACAGCAGGGGGGGTTTATTGATAGTTAAATAGCAGTAGAAGTTGTCTGTGTTCAGAAGGGACCTCTTTGAGGGGGGACAGAACATTTCTCAAAGCTTCATATTTTCCCAAAGGGATTTTTGTAGCGGAACATGCCTGCTGTTCAAAGGAAATATTCCCTGTATGAGCAAATGAATGAAAAAGTTAGCTGTACAATAGACACCCTATTAAACTTCAAGTGGACTGAAGTGAAGGAGCCCAGCTCCATGTGTTTTCAGAAAGCTAATAAAAACCAGAAAATTATCTGTGGCGCTCTGCAAGGCAGAATGCGTACAGGAGGCTGATGCAAATCCTGCAGAAGGAAGCAGGACAGAAAGAACATAACTAGGGAGTGATACAGCAAAAATCCAAGGTAGTGAATCTTCACAGACTGAATTGACAAATTTAAATGCCAATTTGTATTACTGTCTCTCTCTTTCTCCCACTCATTCTCTTTTCAAGTTTCAAGTGAGATTTCAAGTGGCGAAAAGGGAGTCTTTCCCCTCCTGTCAGCAAACCAGGGGATGTGAGCATTATGTACCTGTGTGGACAGGATGTTGCTGCTATTGACAGCTCTTTCTGCAAGTGCTAAAGAGGCACAGGGGAAGCTCGTACATGGGTGTCAGCCCCCTGCTCACAGCCCGTGGCTGGTGCAGCCGTTTGATCTCTGGGCCTGGGTGAGGCAGACAGAGAGTGGGGAAGGAAATCTGTTTCTTGGGTCCCCTTTTCATTTGTCCCACAAACCCAGCCATCTCCAGCCTTGTGGTGGGTGCTCAGTGAAAGAAAAGGGAACATGATTTCAGCTGGGGCTGCGGGGGATGCTGTTTTGGTGCATCCTTGGAGCCCTGTTAAGTGTGTATGTGTGTGTGGAGAAGGGTGTCTATTCTCCTGATCCGTCAGCACCATAGATATTCCTATAATAAAAACTCATGCTAATTACACAAGACATGTTGACTGGTTTATTGTACAGCAATTGCTGCTGTTGCAGGACATCCACCCACCTGACTGTGAGCAGAGGCTCCAGCCTTTTCTCAAAACATGCAAGTTTATAGGAAATTCTAGAATCTGATTTTTACAATATTTTTTAGCGCAGACTAAGAGGGAGCATTTCAGATTTCCCTTCTCTGCTCCAAATTCAGCCAGATTATTTTTTTAGGAACTGCAGAAAACTGTAAAGGAACCCATAAATGCAAAATTGAACACTGTAATCAGAAAGAGGGGTCAGTTCTCCTAATGAGGCTTTATTTAACCAGTGACAATGTGCTGAAAAAAAAAATAATGGAGGAAATAGGTCAGCTAAAACGGTACTGGTACTACTAAATGCCTGCTGTAACTTCCTCCCACTAAAATGGACATTCTTTTGAAAGAGCTGCTTAAGGAATCGTCCCCTGAAGTCCTGCACCTAATTTGTGAGCCATGGATGAAATGAGCGGAGCAGGGGGACTCAAAACAGGTTATGTGACAGATTCACAGTGAGATGGATTCACACAACAGAGTTTAATGAGGAAACACCTGACCTGGCTCAGCAATTAGCTGGTCTGTACCCTACCTGTTTCAGCACTCACAAGCCAGTTAACCCTTCCTTAATGCCACAATTTCATGATTCCCTTAAACCAGAAATTAGATAGGGCTCCTATCAGGAGAAGTGATGCTTTCCAGTCACAGCTGTGAGTTTCTTTCCTAATGCCATTAGCTTCCTTAAGCACAGATTTTGTGCCATGAACTGGAGCAGGGCACTAGGCAGGTTTAAAATAAAGTCTCTGCTATGAGCTAGTTTTGACTTTGTGACTTCCTTAAACCAGTTTGGTGCAAAGGTCTGTGCCAGCTCACGCAAAATGAGAGTATGGAGGAAAGAGGTGCTGGGGGATGGTGGGATTGCCTCATTAGCTGCCAGTGCTGGCCTGTGTACTCTGAAGACATCTATGAAATGATGACCTGAGAAAGGGCTTCTTACCTCTGTCCCAGTGCTATACAAGGACAGTGGTGTACAGACACAGCTGTATACCTTCCAAGACCTGTATTTTCCTGCAGAGGAGTATTAAATCTCTCTTAAAGAAAGAGCTGTGGACTTCAGGCCCTGTTACTGCCTCAAAATTATTAGTTACTTTTGTATCTGGTCTCAGCCAAAGCTGAGTTATAAGCTTGAACCCATGATTTTTTTTATATGAATGCATAAAGTAGGGTTGTCAATGTATATGTTCTTATGCAAGGTAATAGTTGTATTAAAGGAAGATTTTGCTCTGAGTTCAGATACTGCTTTCCAAGAGCATCTGCATCATCACAGACTATAGCCAACGATGAGATAGCACACCAATTATTTAGTATTTGAGCCAATAAAAACCGCATCAGACCATCCCCAAGAAATATATGTGTTGCTAAAATGGAGAAGAGAAACAATGGTCTGGTAAAAGGGAAAACTAAACCTCCCTGATTAAAGGAAATCTTCTGGACAAAAGAAAAATCTGAATAAATCTCCAAAGAGGGATATTAACTGCATGGGGAAAACTGAGTTCCCAAGACCCTGATTTCCTGTAGTGCATACAGGATGAAAGCCTGACAAATGCACAGAGGCCTTCAGGTACAAAGACCAGGAAAGAAAACCTCTAAAACTGATACCAGACATTAAATTTTATGTGTGCATTTCCAGTGGCTTTGCATGGTGGGTCTGTCTGAGCTTTGATACTTTCCTTTATCACTTTACAAATATTTCCATTGGCATTGCATTGCTACAACATGTCCAAAGCTAGTGAGGTTTGCTTCCCTTTAAGCAGAATGATTGTCCTTTCAGAGGAAGAGTGTCTTCTTGTGACGAGTCTCTGCCAGAAGACTTTTCCAGCAGTATAGCAAAAGCGAGCAGGATCTTGGGATCCACAGGTCCTGAAAAAGCCAGCAAGATTGAATGGAGCAGCCTGGCTTGATGCATAACTGAAGATCTTGTCTGTGGTCTCCATCATGCCCAATGGTCATATCCTGAACAGCTAGTGCGCTCAAGACTGTGAAAGAGGTGCCAGCTGAGCCACTGCACCACACAGCCCAAGAGGTGCCCTTGCCATAAAGTATCACCAAAGCAACTGGGAAGCTGTGAAAAGACAAACCACCTCTTTGAGAAGTGAACCTGGCCTAAGTCACTCCACTCCATGGATGGCCAGGCTCAAGGTTCTTCTATTTATTTATTTCAGTTAATTCTCTTCAGGACACCATAGACTAAAGTGTGAAGCAGCAGCAACAGACGCTTAGATACCATGGTGATGGGTGCTATAGAAAACCTTGCATAGCTATGGAAACCACAGTTGCATCTATCCATCAGAACTGAGTATCTGGCAGCTCGTGTCTATCCGTCATGTTCTGGAAGATCTTAAAAAAATACTTGTACATGGCATTATATTTCACAGCTTTCTTTTTACTTGGCAACACACACTTATCTCTATTTGATAATAATAATGGTGCACGTATTTTTAGACTAACATTATGTGATGGTAATTCTACTGTTATCCAATGTAATGCAAGCTGAGAAAAAAAGCCTTTAAAGAGAAGAATTGAGAAAATCGAATCAGATTTAACCTGGTGGCGGATACACAGGATTTATCTCAGAGTTTAAACAAACACTTTTTTCATTAAAAGAAATAAAGAAATCAACAGAAAGTACACATCTGGATTATTCAGTCTTTAGTTTTTATGTTCAAAGTCATCCTAATTATCTGATTTTGCTATGCAGAGTGTAAGAACAGAACATGTACTCTATCTGTCATGTCTTTGTAACCCAGAGGAATGAGAACAAGACTAAGAGCATGGCATTTCAGAGCCCTCCTCATGGGCCTGACAATGACTGTATCATCAGGGACAAGTGACGTTCCTTCTCTGTTCTCCTTTCTCATCTCCAAAATTTAGACAATAACAAAAAGCTGTAGATATCTGTATTAGAAGGAGAAAAAAAAAAAAGTTGAATGGAAGTGACAGAGTTGCTTTTCACTGGCAGTAATTGGCTGCTTTCAAAGCCATGGGTAAAAGTGGAATAAGTTGCGTAGCAGTCAGAGTACCTTTTGCTTTTACCTGTCCTATTTTTACACAGGCAGGCAGCTAAGCCTGTATTCCCAGGCAGCCAACATGGCTGAGCTGGCAGCAGCATATTGCTAACTTGGTCATTCATGGGGCAAAGGTGCTCCAAAAGCACTCAGTCCACAGGTCAGACAAGAGCTTGACAGACTATGGGTAAAATCCTGGCCCCAAGTGAAGTCTAAGGCAAGCTTTCTCCAGATAATGGATTATTCCTTAAAGTCCTTCAGTATTTCTGGGTTAGCAAAGGGTCACCAGGAAATACTTCTTCCCTTCTCATTCTTGCTCCAACAATCAGCTTTCGAGCTCACCTGGGAAGCAGAGGCACATGAAGAGGAGACCTTGGATATTGCAGAGAAAGTTGCAGAGGTGTTGGCTTATGTATGGGTGCTCCAGATACACAGTGATGATTTCTACATGAAATGCCTCCATTAGGTAACTAATCTGGAAATTAGCTCCGATCTTAAGTTCAGTAAGGATACTTACTTGGGAAAAAAAAAACCTGGAAAAGATAACAAAAATTGCAAAGGTTTATAAAGCCGTGGATGACAGACAAGTGAAAGCAAATTACACTGATTTTTCTTTCAAAAAGATCAAAGTCATAGGGCCTTCGTGGTAACCTTTATTTACACCATGTTCCTTTGGTGCCTCCTACAGGTTTTTTTCCAAATTCAAATCTTCTTACCCCCTCCGCAAAAGCTGTTGATCTCTAACTTCATTTACGAGGCAGTTTCAACACCTCTTTCCACAGATTATTGACAGCCCTCTTCTCTCCCAAAATGGCAATGCCTCTTCAGTTAAGCAGGAGTCCTCAGATGGACTGGGTGGGACAATTAGCAAATCACTGAGGTAATAAGGAGTAAAGCTTCTTTCCCCACCTTATCTACTTCTGATGACTCAGCAAATCTCAGCATGAAGCTGTTCAGTACTTAATCCTCATTAACTATCAACATAAAAATGGACAGCAGCTCCTGCTACAGACATGCAAGAGAGATTTACTGGTACAGCTTTTTGGTAGCCCCTGGCTGAGACAAATACAGCACTTAGGGGTTTGAGGTCACTGGACCTCAGCCCCTAGTTTCGAGGGGTGCTGTAACCATGTGAATACCAGATAAGGAACAAGAGTTTGAATTAATTGTATTTTGTTCTAAAAGTGATAGTATACCTCATTTCCTGAGGGTAAGGAGTAGTATATTTCTTTTGACAAACCGCATCTGAGGCTACTGCTTCCAAATCCAGGCCCTAATAATGATTTAACTTAGAATCTACTATGGCTTTTGGCAGCTGTAGGAAAAAAAATAATTGTACAGCTACCTATTCATCTTTGTCAGGGAAAATCCTCAGTTATAGGCTCAAGCAGTGGAGATCATGTGTCTTTCACAGCTTGAAATCCTGGCAAAAAGGAACTTGAGGAATTTCAGCTATTCCACATGACACCAGGCTTGCCTTGCTACTTCCTACTGAGTAATCTGCCCCCCAAAAGGAAAATGTAAAGTAGTGTGGCATTTGTACAGAGGTGACTTTTTGCAACCTAGAGCTGCATTGTCCCTGTATATGGGACAATGCCAGCTCTCCCAGCCATTGCTCCAGTCAAGTAGGACAGTACACAGCTTGCAGCAGAAAACGCATTACTTTGCATTATTGTTTTCCCTGGGAAAACAGCATGACCAGGATATGTACTGCTTTCTGTCTCTGTTACAGATATTTCTGCCTCCACAAAGTGGCAATTCTGGTCCAAATCCAAGAGGTTTGGCCTGCAATGTAAACAGAAAGTGTCTCACAGCTTGAAGCATTTCACTTGGCTGCTCCCTCCCCCCTGCCACCACCAGAGACTTGATGGGGATTGAGTGCAGCCAGAGGTGAGGGAGGTCCATGGCATGCCGCCAGTGGCCATTTTCTCCTGAAAGTTCAGAAATTCACCTGCCTGGATTTGCTGATACAAAGTAGGAAGACAAAGAAATCAGCAGGGAGTGGTGGAGAAAAGCAAGCTAGACATGGCGCTGATGACCAGGAGACAGGGAAGAGCTGGGACAAAGAGGCTCAGAAACCAGGGAGGGATGATGCACAGCATCGTTCTGTGCCTGCATGACAGGCCTCCCCCCACAAAAGGCTGGAGACCACGCTCTCTGGAATTATTTCCCCCAACAGATATATCTTTAAGTGGTTTGAAACAGAACTGTTTTCAGCTAGGTTTCTCTCTTACACCAGTAAAGTCTGTTCTGCAAACTACCCACTGCCTGGACCCTCTTCCTGGCAGGGCTCGCTGCTCGCCATGGACCAGAGCCAACTTTTTTGAAGGCTTGTGTCTGTCTCCACACTATGTTGCCAGGTGCTGTCTCAAAGCCACTGAACCAGACAAATCTGCACTTGTTCCTTGCCCCTCGACATTTCCTCTATGGGGCCAGCAGAGGCAGAAGCAAAAGGGATCAGCCACTGCAGCAGCAACTCCTAGCAGGATGCACCGTGGAGCCCTGTTTTATAGCTGGGGTGTATGAACGCTTCTGCTCCTCTTGATCCTGTCACTGGTAAACCAGTTCCAGACACAAAGAAGTATCTCAAGTATTTGGCAAACCTGAGCTGAATCTGAAAAAGATGTTATTTCTGGCCCTCCAAGAATGATGTGCAGACATTCGGGTATAACTAAATGCTCCCCAGTGCCCCAGGTCAATGGCACCATGGACCATCTATGGCCAGCTGGCCTTGTTAGGGTGATCACACAGCCACGTTTCTTCACTTCACCTCAGCCACTCTGGCCTGTCCTCTTCGGGGATTCTGGCATCCTGCTGAGAAAGGGATGCCCTGGGACAGCCTGTATCTCCCGGCTGATGCCTGGTAAGCAGGGGCATTTCTGCTGCTGTAGGATGACTTGACCTCTGAGGCACCTCACCTTTCCCGTCAGTCACTGAGTGTTTATGCTGTCCTCCTCACTGGTTTTCAAAATAGAGAAGTGGAATATTTTATTTAGCTGGAAAACAGCCTTTTCCCTGAAGGTTTTCTTTATCTTTATGGAATGATTTTTTTATAGCTGGACCCACCTCTGGGGTGAAAGGATACACTTATTTTTGTCCAAGGTGCAAACTAGAGTACCAAGAGCTGCCGGTGTTTGATTGTGCTTATTACGCAGCACCAACCAATTTATTTTAGATGTGGCTGCTGCCAGGCCTGAGCTGCTCCCAGTGTGTAGGAAGGTGCCTTGGTAAATATAAAGCAGCATAAAAGAAAGAGATACTTGACCCTGTTGCAGGACTGGTTCAAGGATCCTGATGCTGGAAAAACTGCTTCACCATCCTTTCCCTCCCCTTCCACTCTCCAAAGACCCAGAAACATTTTTCAGCCTTCTGGTTTTCAAATGGAAGACACATGTCCAAAAATATGTGTCCAGGTGTAATGTGAATGAAACTTTGTACAGAGATGCTTTCAGTGGACGTTTAAGGCAGATGAATATCTTACCTCTTGGTGTTGAGGGTCTCTCTGTAGCCAGAGGAGGCTTTTCTGAAGATTGAAGGAAAACACGACCCAACCTGGGTGCTCTGGGGCTCAGAGGTGCTTTCCTCAGACCACCATGGACATGTGGGACTTGATTGTGGAGTTATTCTGTGATTCTCATCAGCACAGGGCAGAAAGTTTTTTCTTTCTCTTTCTTCCCACCAGTTCCTCTGTTATATATAAGCCAAATGAATTTCTGTGTGACCCAGTAGTTCGAACTAATTTTGAAAACACCATTTTTACTACTTTTAATGATGCTCCTTCAGTCACAGGAGGTTCTTAGTGTTTCCAGAAATGTCATCTGCCTTGGTCCTGCTACTTTCACCTGTTGTTACCTAGAGTACTGCATTAAGGGATTTTGTTCCTTTTAATCAGTAATAAGAATAAAAAGCTCTGTCCTGCCAATGTTTTGTGAAAGCAGGGTCCATAATTAGGACTATCTTTTAGCAGTAACTAGGTCCTGCTTTGCTCTGTTTCAGAGCCTCTGTGATCTAGTTGCCTAAGCCCTCTCTCCAAGAGTGATATCAACCTGTAGGAACAATCTCAAGGAAAAATACTTAATTCATAAAGACATACGGTTACATACTTATCTCCAAAGGCATACACAGTCCTGCTGAGGTCAGCGGTGTTCCTCACGTGCATGAAATAAAGAGCCTGATTCAGTCCTTCACTGAACCAATGTCAGGGCAAAACTGCCACTCTAGTGCCATCAGTCAAAGTGAACATAACCTTATAATCTCAAGTAATGATCATCTGAAATAGCCTTTCAGTCTGCTGAAAGACAAAAATTTAGCAGTAAAAATATCCCCTCTTTTAGAAAGGTCAAATGCACAAAAAAGACTTTTTTTAAGGAACACTGGATGATCCCCAGAGCCTCTCACAGGCAGTTTTCCTGCCCCTGAACTGCTTGGAGTTTTAATTGCCTCTTTGGGGAGGTGCTAGTAGCTGCCTGAGTGTGCAGTCATAATTCAGCAACTTGGCACACGTGACTCTTCCGAATATGGGAGCAATTAGCAAAAAGTGATATGGTGAATGGTAGCGTAAGCACAGGATTCTGGACAGCATTCAGACGAGAAATCTAAACCAGAAGAGAGTGGAGCAGACGGAAATCCAAACAAGCTTTCACAGAAATAAAACGTATTGGCTATACTTAGATAATGAGTCTAACATTAGAAGATTGAATTCAAAGTCACCATCGCTTTCCTAAAGCTCGTTGACTGAATGGGTTGTGGCAGACAGCACAAGTTCACAAAAACAGTTTGTGAGAAAAAATTATCAAAAAAAAGCTTAGTTGAAGTAGCTTTAAAGACTTCCGGGAGGATTAAGTGAGCCCAGATCAGACAAGGAGGACGCTGATTCCTAGGGGAGAAGAAAAAACAATCTGTATTTTGGGCATTAGTTATTTATTTATGACTAAAGACTTGGGGACACCCATAAGATCTAATTTGCTGGATCATTTTTGGTTATATTGTGCATATAGTGTTGTTTTTGGCAACCTGCAGGATGCCACAAAACATTAACAGTAGGTTTAAGACATCAACCAATAAGCAGTTTCTGTCTTGGGGACAAGTCATCCTCAGTCATCAAATCCTTCCCTTTTCAAACAGCTGCAAGCTGCAGTTGTCCTAAATCATGTCTCCTCAGTCCAGCTATGTTTGCTTTAATAACTGGAAATTAGCTAATTGTAACCAGGACAGTAGTGTCTCCTGGGATCGTTAAACTTCAAATAGCTGTTGCCCTGTCATCAAGGTCCCCACTCTCCAACAACCAAATACGGTGACTGGCCATGTCCACTGTGTGCTGGGTGGCCTCCTGACAGAGGCTGGGCTGGCCCACTGCTAAGGCAGCACATTGTGTGACAACAGAGAAGAGAAAGAAAGAGGAATGGAAATTGGGAAGATACACAAAACGGAGAAGGGCTGATACAATAAAGTAGAAGGTAAACATAGGGACTAGAAAAGCAAGATGAGGCACAAGCAGCTGATCAATGAATTAGCAAGGGATAACTAATTAGTGGGCAAATCCAGAGGGCAATGAAATTAAATAGTTAATTATACAATGGAGCAAACAAACAGCAAATTAATTAAACGTGTGTGGATCTACCAGATGCTCTGATTATTTAAGACAAAACATGGTTAGTGAAACTATTTATTCCCTAGTATTTCAATTATTCATGGTATCTCTGGCTGTGGAGATTACAGCCTGTTTAAATGCAAGATCCAACCACGTGCATCTAAAAAGCATTTATCATGGTAGTAGAAGGGAGATGAGCAGGACATTGAGGAAAGTGGTAGGGGCCACAGCTGTTCTGAATAAAATACCTTCAAAGAAGTATAACAACCTACTATATTGCTTTCTTTTTAATTTTCTTTTTTTTTTTATTTTTTTTTATTTATTGACTAATTGGTTTGAATTGTTATAGCTAAGAATGGAATTTGGAAGCATTAGGCTTTTGCTGCCCCTAACAATGGAAGCTCAGCTGTGTCTGAAGTGAGGTAATTCATATAGATACAATTGCTTATTCTTTGGTTAACTTTAAACTTCGGGAGGAAGCCAGGATTTTTGAAAAAATGAATGATTAACAAACTCTAATAATTTATAATGCTTAAAAAAATCAATTTCTGCTTACCTGTAGATTAAAATCTTGATAAATCCATTGTCTTTACTGTCTGAAATTATTTTGGGTTACTTTGTAACTCCGGTTTTCAAATACTGGCAATGATGTCCTTCTACAGTCTGATCAGCTTGCATTGCCTGCCTATTTTTCTTTTTTTCTGTAAACATTTCCAATTTCCTCTCCCTTAAGTAGCTTTTGATCTCAGGTCTGATGGCATTAAATTGAAGTCATTCCTTTTCTCCCATTAAATATTCCTGAGGAACACAATCAACCAATGTGATAATTCTTGGAAATATTTATATAGGTTATGAAAATTTTAGTTGCATGAATAACCAGAGCACACACACTGAACACTTTGAAGACTCAGCCAGGTGCTCCTCACTGCATTTGAAAGTGGTTTTCTGAGTTGGGAGGTCATGGGCAGCAGTTGACTGTATTTGGAAAGTAATAGCAAATGTAGCATTCATTCATTTATTCTCATCACCTGCACATAAATGTCTCCCTCACCTAATACTTCAGAGCACTACAGGACACATTTATTGTCTTAAATGTGAGTGCTACAGCAGAATTAGGGCTTAAATTAACCACAGGTGTGAAAAATTCCAACTGGCAACTTCAAACTAAACACCATGAAGCATAAAGACACTTCTTGGAGCTGGAAGGAGCAGTTTGATTAAATCATTGCTTCAGCCCAGACATGTTGGGCCTCATTCTCCTCTCCCACCAGATGACTCACATAAAGCGTGGGCAATTGCACTGCTGCAAGACTAGTGTGGTGGCACTCGGACTCTGGAGCTCTAATTATGCCTGTCTGACACCACAGAGCTAAAATGTGCAGCTGAACGGATTTATGATGCTACACTCGTCTGAGGTGAATGACTGCTCCTACTCATGGTCTGGGATCACTAAAGTAAAGCAGAGAGAACTTTAGTAGCCATCATTGCCCGAGTGTTGAAAGCAACAAAACCTGCCTGAACTGCTGGTGAGGCAGATGAAAAGATGGAGCTTTTTTAAACTGTGCTTTTCTTGGTGCCAGTTGCCAGGAAGGAGCCAGTGTGGCATGTATGTAAAATACTGCGGTTGAAAGCTCTGATGCCATCAAATTTTATGGCCCCAGCTCAGCTTTCTGCCACTTCTGATGTGTGTCCCCACCTAGAATCCCCTCCTGGCAACGGCCTCTCATTGCTTGCAGCAGGGTAGGGCAAGGTAATTTGCAGAGCAAAATGTCCTGCCTGCATTTCTCTCTCTTATTTTGGCTCCCTTAGGGAAGAGAAGTATGGCAGCTGCATTATGCATGCCAAGTACATGCCTCCAGCGACTAGGCTGGAGAGCTGCATCCTCCTCAGAGACATCTTTTAAAGAGGATGGCAAAGGAGGATGACCAGCACACCAGCCCTTGCCAGCCCCAGCACACAGCAGTGGCCATCTGGAGAATGCAGATGATGCAGTGCTGCCTACATGAGCAGCATGCCCAGTAAATGTAGGAAAAGAGGGATTTTTAAAAGTGTGAAATGCACCAGTGCCCTCCTGTTAACTTATTTGAAAAACATCAGCATGAATAGTTAACATTACTTTGAGTACTACTGAGAAAAGCATTAAATATTGAGCCGATCTATGTTAGTGAAAGCCACATTATCCATTTTGTTCTTATGTTGATATTATTGCAGTTACAAGAGACAATTTGCAAATGCCTGGCTGTTTCATAAAAGCCAATGTACTTGGATTCACAGCAGGTACTAATTTTGTGTGCATATGCTGAGCTGTGCATGGCATCAACCTGTTTTTAATTACACCTGCATGTCAGGCTCAAAATGTGTCTGTGAGCAGGAAAGATGAAAGGTAGGCAGAACAGGATGTCATGTATTTCCCATCACCTTTCACTGGCTGTCTGCCCACAGAAGTAAGAGGAAATTCCCTTCTTCCATAGTGAAAATGTAAAGATTTACTAAGCTTTGCACTGCCAACAACAAGGTGTAATCACCACTTCCTTAAGGAAACATGCACGTGGTAACTGGGGTGAGCAGGGGAGCTCCAAATAGCTTTCCACACCTTCCCTACCACTGATCTGTAAAGGGACACAAGTTAGCCCTTGCTTTGTTATATCTTACTTGCATTGAAATGTGTATGTTAGTTAACTTAATATCCCAACTTCACTGTAAAACAAAATATGTGAAAGCAGGGGTGACCAGGGATTTTTTGGTGGCTGGAATAACAAAGAAGTTAACAACAATTCTCCCTTCTACTATTTCACCCAAGCATAGCAAAAAAAACTAAAACCAAAAAGGATCATTCTAACTACAGCTAGAGATGGCCACAGCACTTGAGATACTGCACAGAGTGATTCAAGGACTGCTAGACAGTCAGAAGAAATGTTTTTCCTGAGGTACTTCTCTCAGAATGAAAAGTACTTGTACCTCCAAGCCACTCCTTTAAATTATTCCTGTCGTTTGAAATTGTTTCTTTTTCTAATTGCATTAAAAATTGTGCACTGTAAAAACTGTAGTGTGCGCCAATTACGTGTATGTGCAGTCAGTACATGAAATGCAAGAACAAGGAAAGAACAACTGCTTTTGTTATTCTGGAATCCAGTCAGACTTCAAGTGTTACCTCAGTCACTTTGCCTCAGAAAAAAGCACTTGCAAATCAGTAATGCTACATGCCGATTTAAAAGATAAAGAAGTAATTTACTAGCCTCTTCTATTCTAGTATAAGTGAAAGCTGTTGAAATGTTTTGATCCTATTGCTTATTCCTACAGTATTTCTTGGGACTTCGGGGTCTTTCAGTAGAATCCACACAAATTAACCAGCAACAAAAAGCATCCATGAAATCTGGCAGCCTAGGACTTCAGTTGGTGTGCAGGTAACCTCAAGCCCTGGTGCTGGTAACCTGGCCTGTGCTCTTCTCAGTCCAGGTTGATGAAGAAGAGCATCCCTGTTTTGTTCCCGGGGTAGTCACTCTTCTGGCAGCCCCAGGGGCTGGGGGATGCTCCCTTGTGTCTGCCAGTTAGGGGAGAAGAAGGGATTAACGCCAGTGCATCTCACCACTTAATAGGTGTCCAATTTTTAATGAGCTTAGTCAGAGGCCTTGAAAACTGTAATCCCGAATTCTTGCTTTCCTCAGTCAGGCAGCGATCCGTAGAAGCTGTGGTTGGAGCTGCCCTGGCACCATCTTTGATCTCCTGGAGCGTGATATGAAAAAAAAAAGACTCTTTTGCAGTAAAGGGAGGGGGCTTTCAGTACAGTTCAGCCTTGAAGTGAGAGAAAACAAAATAAACCAGAAATGAGGCTGAGATCCAAAGGCTCCTGAATGCCTCTGCCCCCAAGGTTTCCCTCCTTTGTAGCCCCATGATCCAAATATTCCAGGGATTTTTTGCATGCTTTTTCAATTTATGCCACCAGCTGTAATTTCAGTATCATGGCAACCAGGCAAAATCTCACCACTTTCAGCAGCGCCCTGCCAGGTTCTACTATTTATGAGCCCTGAAGTTTATGGAGGTGGTACCTTTACCTCCGCCTGCTGTTGCTTTGCAGATTCATTTGCTTCTGAAGGCCAAAAGTGCATTGCTATTTTTAAAGTTTACCCTATTTACATATTCCATTTGTCCATGGATGTAAGTCTCACATAACACTTTTTTTTTTCTTTTCGTTAAACCACAATTTTCATACAGCACTTTGTTACCTGAATACAATTTTTGTGCACTTTTGTTCAGGCAGCAGGAATTCAGACAAACAAGTGTTAATTCCCCATGATGTTTTCCAGCTGACAGGCCTAATTGATTTGATTTCCACTGTTTTCACAAGTGACCCCCCTCAACCCGTCATCACCACTTCTTTTGATACCTGAGCTTTACTTTCTACTCTCACATTCCACTTCAACAAGTAATAAAGAGCTTATTAGGAAGGAAGAAACTCATTACTTGTTTTCTAAACTATGCTGCATGTGCAGCAGATTCAAAGAGTTATAGCCCTGTATTATTAATCAATATAAAACATTTACTTCTATTAGGTTAACAGCATCTTTTATCATCAGATTGAAGTTAGGAACCTGCTTCTCTGTGTTCTGCTACCCACGCTCCAGCTAGGCTAGACAGAGATAAAAGACAGCTGAGTAATATTTTCCTGAGATCCCTGATGATGCACACAGATGGCCTGTAACAAATGAAATATGCAAGGTGACAGCTGGAGTTCTCCTCACTCCAAGTTCAACTTTTATGGCTTAGAGAGTATTTCAACCCGTACATCAGAGCTTCATGGTAGAGAGAGTTATTTTCTTATCTGTAACAGGATTTGCAAACCTTTGCCTATCATGGCCATTAATGGTTGCAACAAGTAGTCTGTACTGAAGTACTGTACTTCTTCCTTACTTCTTTGAAAAACAGATGGGAAAAAAATGTATTAAAAAGAGCAAGAAAGGCTATGCAGGGCTTGAGAAATCTAAAAAGAAGCACTGAAGAAATTTGTTATCTGCAAGAAATGAAATACAAGAGTAAAGAATCCCAATAAGGATTTTAGCATACATAAAAACAAGCAAACAAACAAAATTCAATACATATTAAGTCAAGTGAAAGATTACATGTTGGTAGCACATGAAAAAAAGTCCTTTGGAATAAAGTAAGACCAGATCTGTTTACAGTGCTTGAAAGAAACAAATACATTTGTTCTGGCCTATTAATATGTCTTCTCTGAGACAGCCTTATCAGATCACAGTCCAGCTGGTGACTGTGTCCATCAAATTCACTTTTGCTAATGTATTAAATAATCTGACCATAATGCCTGTATGTGGATCACAGTCTGGTGAGCAGCAATTCATCCATTTTGAAATGAACATAGTTTTAAACACTTAACTCCTAGCCTTCATAGCCCTCAGTGTCTCAGTTTACTGGCAAATCATCTCAAAACAATCCAACTATCTATCTTCTACAAGAAGACAGAGTCAAAAAGTGACATAGCTCTGTTAAACGCAAAACAGTATTTGCAAGCAGAGGTTCTTTAACTGCTTACATGCCTGCCTGAGAGCGGCTCACTTGTGCCAATATCAATGTCCACAGGAAGCTACAATTGCAGAGAGAAAGGCTAAAAAAACAAGCCAAACCAACAAAACCAAGCTGCCACCTGGGGACTGTCATCCTTCCATGAAACTGATGCATCATTCCACCAGGGAAAGAGTGGCCATGAACAGTGGCTCTGCAGGAGAGTGCTCTGCTGTGCAGATGCCCCACTCCTAAGAAATGCAGGGCACTTTCTTCGGATCCCAGGAGAGAATATGACAGTGGACTTCCCTGGCCAAAAACGGTGCCAGGTAACCCAGGGGTATGGGACTGGGCACCCCCACAGCCCTAAGACAAATTAGGCCTCAGACCCAGCACTGCTGGTTGCACTACCAGTAAGAACAAAGAACTGGTACCTCATTAGGAGGGGTGAGATGAAGAAGAGGTGAGAAGATAACAATATTAAGAAGATATTGTAGGAGCCGAGTGGGATCGTAAGTTATGGCACACAGACGCTGAACCAAGTAGATTTGGTGGCTCTGAGCAACTGCTGAACAGCACATGACCCTAGCACCATGCATGTCATGTCTTCAGAGTCAGATTGGAAGGAATCTCTCTGAAGTTTCCAGATTTGTCTTTCTTGGGCTGTACTAAAGTATTTACATAGGTGTGTATCAATTCTGCAGCTTCACCCAATTACATAGTTTTTAAATAAATCAATATTCTGTATGTATAAAAAAGATACTGTATTTCTATATATAAACCTAAGCGATTTCCTGTCAATATGGAAAGTATGGCTATTGTCTGCTTTGTGAAAAAAGAAAAAAAAAAAAAAAAAGGATATGCTCCACTTTTTCCATTTATTGTCCAGCGCATTCTGTCATATCAAACGGTTTCTGATTGAAAACAGCCCCTCAATATACTACAAGTAAAAATAACCCATTATTGTGTAATATATGATATACCCTTTCCTCTTCCAGGCAAAGCAGCGCTTGCAAATATGTCTAGACAGCGTGACGGAAAAGCACAAATTAGCCTTTAACTATTGCCACCCACTTATCAGACAAACCTGGAACAAAATTTAAGATATTTCAGTCTCAACTCTTTGCACGACATCTATAAGGGGGAGTGTCTCTCACAGACACGAAAGCTTTGCTGCTTACCGCAGAGCAGAAGTATCAAAAACTTTGTCACAAAAAGCATGATGAACATACCTGCATGGCCTGATGAGAATTGCCAAGTGACTGAGGTATGCCAGTGTTTCCTGTAAGCAGTGGCATGTCCCATGTATAGACAGTGTTAACAAGTCTTTTTCCCATGCTGCAGATGAATTAGTCACCTGCTGATGTTCAGACATCATCAGAATTCAGAATCTTTTTGCCAGATTTTGGAGGAATGCTTTTAAGTCCCGACTTCATCCTTCTACACTTCACCTGACCATTTTTAAAGAAGTTTCTTAACTCCCTACGCTTGTGTCTGGCAATGAAGTTGACTTTGACATGGTTTGCTTTGCAAAAAGATCATTTTCCTCCTTTGGCACACCTCCTTGCTACCTTGTCATGGCAGGAAATCAACTTAACTTGTACTTGTGCTGAGGAGTCTCAGGATGCAATGTACATCTTGGACATCAGCATTTTCTCCCCACCTCTAGACAATAATGACAGGGTAAAAAATGTAATGGAAAGAAAGAATACCAGAAGGACAAGATAAATCAGTTGTTGAACCAAGAGTTTTTATCTGATGTAATTTGTTTCACACTTGCAAAGTACTTTGCATTTATTATTCAGAAAGTGTTAGTCTTCTCTGTGATGAAAAGAGAAATAGTGAATCAACAAAGAAATTAGTGATTTTTGTATAAATGGCATGCTGTATGATGTCTATATAATTTGCAAGCACTTGCATGTTTTCCTCTTTATGTATAGGCTTGGTGTGCAGGAAAAGCGACCCAGAGAAGTTACAGAAACCTTGTCACATTTTATTGCCTGAATGCTCAGACACTGTGGTGGTGAAAGCCAGGCATTTCATTGGGTTGGGGTCATAGAATCATAGAATAGTTAGGGTTGGAAAGGACCTTATGATCATCTAGTTCCAATTCCTTTGCCAGGGGCAGGGACACCTCACACTAAACCATGCCACCCAAGGCTCTGTCAAGCGTGGCCTTGAACACCACCACCAATGGAGCATTCACACCTTCCCTGGGCAACCCATTCCACTGCCTCACCACCATCACAGTAAGGGATTTCTTCCTCATATCCAATCTAAACTTCCTCTGTTTAAATTTGAACCCATTACCCCTTGTCCTCTCACTACAGCCCCCAATGAAGAGTCCCTCCCCAGCATCCCTATAGGCCCCCTTGAGATATTGGAAGGTTGCTATGAGGTCTCCACACAGTCTTCTCTTCTCCAGGCTGATGTACAAGCCCTGTGCAGGAGTGGGGTACTGGAATAACATACTGCCACCCACCTTAGACCCTTTGCTTTATTGTCTTGTCTTCTTCATCTACACAGACTTATCCCTGGGCAGGTGGATGGATAGGCAGCAATGCTAAACTATGGTTTAGTCTAACACTTACCAATGAATGAGTCAGTCAGGAAGATGGATTTGTTTGGGTGAAAGAACCCAATAAATTCCCAGTCATCTGTAGCCTATGAGTCAGCACAGACTAAACTCACATTCGCCACCAAAAGAAAGCCTCTTATATACACATATATGTCCACCCCCCAACACACACATGTAAGCATACATATGCACAGATGAGAGGTTAACCTAAACAGGGCCATTTTCCTTTCATTTTGGAAAGTCAGTATAAAGTTTCTTCTAATAGAGGGAAACAAGGCAAATGGCACATACAAAGCAACCATCTCCTCCCATACAATCAAAATGCTGATGGACTTTGCAGACATCACAGTAGCTTTGATATAGATGCCCCTGTAAATTGAGCCAAGAGGCTGTTCACTACGCACCAGAAATGCACTTGTGTTTTTGCTCTGAATTCACCTATTTGTGTAAGAGAGGTTGCAGCTGTGCCTTTGCTGCTGGAACAGGCAGAAAATCAACCCAGGAATAATCTGCAAGACAATCATCTGGAGGAGGCACTTTCCAGTCGAGTTTTGAAGTTACATGCTTTCTGCCAATGTGCTTTGGATTTGCTCTGCTATTTTTAAAACTGTAAGAAATGTCCAAGCTTCTACACAGCCCTCCCCCTTATGTTTGGTGCATTTATCGTGGTTGGCATCCTGTCTGAGGCAGGAGATCAGTCAGGAAGTTAACCAGGGGTCCAGATGCTGCTCTTGGAAATGCTCATGCCAGAGCCAGGCTTCCACGCATTTCAGCTGCCAAATTCCCTCCACACAAATGTCCATGGTTTCTGGCTCTCACACTGGGGTAGTTAGAGGAAAAGCCTGAAGAAGAATGTTTCCTACTCTACAATTAACAGGGAGGAGCAGTGCCAGGGGAGTAATACTGCTGACATACACTGGCATGCTTTGCATTACAAGTTACTGCTTTCCAGCCAGAGAAAATTCTTGTTTGATGATGAAGATGAGCACGCATGATAGTACAAGCAGCACACTTGGCAAGCTATGCCCTGAGGAAGGGAATTTGGTTAGGCTGCTTTCCACTTACAGGTAACACTGAGATATAGATGCCTACACACGTTTATATGTTAGATAAATACTGCAATCCTTATCCACCCCCCTTCCAAGCAAAGACACTAATCTTACAATAACTGCTTACAACGTAGACAATGGTTGCTACCAATCTAGCAATTTCTTTTCTTTCAGACTCCTGAAATCCCATCTTGTGGAAAGCTAGGACTGTATTTGAGACTCTGTATGATATCAGAAAACTTCACATGCTAGGAAAGTTTTTTTTTCTAAATGGGGCCTTCTTCAGCATAGACCTGGCTGTGAGGTTCTCGCTGACACCTCCGCCATAGGGAGGATGCCTGACTTTCGCTGAAAGTCTAGCTCTGTAGGTACTTAAAGGGTTTTTCTTCAGTCACAGTGCTTGAAGGCTATGGGTGCTTTTGGTGAACAGACATGCTACTTACTCATAGCAGGAAAAAAACCCCAACAACTTAAAAGTCAAATCTGAGCAGGTGTACATTCCCCCATCATGATTTCAAGCCGTGTTTATCATCATGCTTCAAATAATTTGTCCCCTGACACGAAAGTATCTGAGACTGCAGGATCTATGACCACCATTAGAAGAATGGGACATCATTTTTTTGAGCCAAACCTAAGGGCCACCAGAGCACACACATGCACATGCCCCTCTTAAGAGAAGAAAGTGTCAGATTTCAAATCCTCAGTCACATTAGTACCTTCCAGGACTGAACACTGGAGTTTTTTTCTTCCAATTTTAAAATAACTTACTGAGATCTCTATTGCAACTGTTGACCACAAGCCCTTATAAGGTGCTGTGGGTAGTGGTCTCTTCCAGATCCAGTTGTTGTCTGAGGCCTGATATTCTTTCACAGGTCTCTTTCAGATCCCCCTGGGGTGTCTAGTTTGCTAGTTGTGAGCTGTGCTAGAGCTACATGTCAAATTAGAGCTAATGGGCATCCTAATAATTAAAAAGGAAAAATGTCATTCAATCTAACATGGATTCTTTTACCACAGAAGTGGTAACAGCAAACATGACAGTTGTAATCACAAAACGAATTGCTCCCAAAAGTTTTAGTCAGCTAAAAATGTAGCAGAGAGGAGAAGGAGGTAGGATTTAGGACAAAAGCTGGAATTCAACCCTAAGTATAACAATAAGTATCTACACTTCCTGTCATAAAGATCTTTTCATCAAAACTATGTGCGCTAAAATCTCTGGTGCACGGAGCAAACACTGTTTTAACTGGCCTATTTAGGGCTCGTTTTGTTCAGTGTACCAATTGCTAAGACACGGAGGCAGGACTCACTTTTTGCTCGTATGTCTATATGAGGATGCAGCACTTCTCACAAATGCCAGTAAAGGCTAGGGCATTTCATCCAAGATTTTGTCTTTTGTTTAGCGGTATTTTGGCTTTAGTTTTACTACCTTGCTGACTAAAACATTTGAGCATTTTTACTGATTCAGAAAACCAGACATTAAGACTCATCTTTATAATTCACCAAAAAGTAAATGTTTCAAAATGCAAAACTCTGCGTGCTGCTTTTAAACTTTATAGGGTGAACACTGTATGCTGTAAAATGAGGGGGTTTTTTATCGGTAATGGAAGCTCTATTTTATAGAAAACAGTACCATTAATTCTGCTTGCTAAGAGCAAATGAACAAAATCAGACCCACTCTGTGAAAAAGGAGGAGTTGGTCACCATAATAAAAGTACAAATTTTTCATATCCTCTGTTTTCACAAGACCTACTCTTTCCTAACTCATGGGTTTTACCATACAGTCATATGTTAACAGAGGAATGATTTTCTGCATTTTAGTGCAGCTGGAATGAAAAATTATTACAGGGAGAAACAGGAATGAATGAGAGACAACTTGGAAAATAGTTTTTTCCTCTTCTTCACTATGGTACTTGCATACTACCTGGAAGGAACTCAAGAAGTTATCCATGGCAGCATCAGCTACATCCTTGTCCTTCCTCACTACTGTTCTCCAGAATTTCTCCAGGCAATCCATTACAGGGCTCCATAATCTTACTTTCACAAAGGTTGGGTTTTTTCCCTTGGTGTCTAATGAGAACCTTTCCTATTCCAGCTTAAACCTCTCCCTACCTCTGCAGCTCACCACAGGCTAACACTGACATATTTCCTGCTATTTGCAATAACCCTTTAGATACTTAAAAACTTTAGATACTTAAATTCTCAGTATCCTCTCCCATCTTTTCTTTACAGTAAGCAAAGACAGTTTGTCCGGTCTTTGCCCCACATGTAATTTTTCTTGTAGCTGTGGTGATTGCTACAATGCTCCCAGATTGTTTGTATCTTTCTTATGTGCTGTAACCAAACTAAATCCAATGGGGCCAGGTTCATAGACAGTCAAAATACCAGCATCACCTAGAGTCTTCCGGCCCTTGAATTCTTTTGTAGCACTGGTATTTGGCACATCACAGACCCCAGACAGTATAACCTGCATATAGCATCTGCAAGACCCCAGACATGGCACCCCTTCAAAGGGAACTGTAGGCCTCTTGCCTTCACTTTTTATAATGATTGTGTTGCAGTAAAGTAGATACATGCAAGCAGACTAGACAGCCATAACAACACAGAGCTGGCATGGGAAGGGATGGGCTGCCAAAGAACTGACCAAACATGCTGGAAGGATTTTTCAGCCCTTGCTGGTGCTACTGATGCTCAGGCAGATAAATTCAAGGCTAACTTAGAACTTTTCTTCCTGAGCAGTACTCACTCCCATGAAGTATGGATGTATTTTGGGAGGGAGAAAGATACTTTGAGAAGTACCTCCCTCCTTTTCCCTTGGGCTATGCTAGCAGCCTTCCAGCTCACCCCAGCCCTTCCCCAGATGGCAGTTTTCATTTCCTGCTGCACAAACCTACCAGCACTCCCCCTCAAAGCTCCAACACTGCTGTAGGAAGAGAAGTCGAAGCCAGTATTCTCCTCTCAGGATAACAGGGAAAAGAAGAGCACTTTGCCTTACATTTAAACTCTCTAAAATAAGAGCTAAATAAGCTTGAAGGAGACTGCCTGGTGCGTATATGTCCATCTGGGAGCAGGGAGTTGGTGGGGGGAGGTTTGACTGACATAAGTGCGCACCTCCCTTCCTCACCTGACCTGGCGAGTCACTCCCGAGGATCATTCCATACCCCACTCCCCACTGGGATGGCATTCTCCTGCAAAAGAGTGATCACATTACCCAGGCCCCTTGTGTAATTCTGGTTCCCAGCAATTGTTTTCTGGTGACCTTTTATTGTTAACAATTAGCGCTGGAGCTGGAGCACAACTGGTGTAAGCATATTTTACATCCTCCTCAAGCAAACAAAAAAGCTGGGTGGGCACGGGCTTGTTTCCTGGTTCACACCCATGACTCTTTTGTGTCTCAGATCTCCTCCCACCGTGTGTCATAGTCAGCAAACCCACTCCCTTACCTTTTGGCTCCCAGATAGAGTGACGTCTTCAAAGGATGCGTAGGCATGCTCTGTGTATCCCATTCTCCTCTCACATCCTATAAGAACTCTGCCTCTCCCTGATACTCAGTCTTTCCTTATCCATGAGGCCAGAAATGTAAATCTCTGTGCAGCAGAGTGCAGAGTGCAAGTATGAAGGACGGTTTCCATTTATTTAAATGTACAGGCTATAAACACCGCCCTCTAGCACTATGCTTTGGGTGCTTGTGTATACTTCTGTACAGTAAATATCTTAAGAGCCGGTTCCCTCTTCTCAACCCCAGTAATATACACATGCCCCCGGAGACACAAAACACATCAGCAGTCTGCTAATCATCACATACAATAACACAGATTTTCTTTTCTTCCCCCACTTTATTAAACTACGTCTAGGGAGAAAAGGCACAGTTGGCCGCCTGCTACAAAACGGACAGCACTACAGACCTGTGGCAGACCAAGAATACGCCAAGTTCCTGAACTGAGGACCCTTCCCAGAGGTACAGCACTTTGCCAGTAAGTCTGTCATTCCTGCGGGGGAGAAAGGAAGTTGAGGAGGCAAAAGAATAGGGGAAGACACTCCAGTCTAATCTTGCTCTCTGCAATATGGCACATGTGTACGAGGGGGTGGGGGGAACCACACTACATTAATCAAATCGTGATCCTTTTAGGGTACAATAGGCGATTAAAAACAACTTGAATTCATCCTGAAGCCTGCTGGCAGCTAACATGTAACTCATTCTTTCTGTGGATAGCTTTACTTCGCAGGTCTGTGCCATGACTAATGAAGCCATCTCTCTGGTAGCGCGCTAATTCCAGACCTTTTGGGAAGGAGCCCGGCTGCAGCTCGCTGCATGACCCTCCCCCTGCAGGCTCCTTATGGCCAACCCTGCAGGTTCCTCCCACTGCCTGCAGTGTGCTTGGGAAGAGTGTGAGAAAATACTTCTCCCTCGAATCTGCTTTAGGGGAGCTCTGCTTTGCAACGACGTTTAAGGACAGATATTCTCGGGCGCTTCTCATTTTATCTGAAACATTTGAAAGCCACTTCCTTGGCGGTCTTCATGCCTGCTCCTTGGTGGCATGTAACCTGATCTTGCCATACCTACTGGCTGCGGGGAGAGGCACACGTTTCGCCGGTAAAGTCAGGGTTAAACTAAACATTGAACTGTCCAAGAACTGACTTCCTCGACAGCTCTGATTCAGGCTCCCAAAAATGCTCTGCACGGTGAATCATGCTTCCTTCTGGAAATGACAGAACTTCCTCATCATGGTGTTCTAACTTGCCCTCTCCTCGTCTCCGGTGCTATCAGGAAAGGATTCAATTGCATACCACATTTTTTCCATGGTCGGCAGGGGGATGCATCCTTTTTGAAGAGGAAGAATTTCTGTGAGTCAAAGGATGACAAGCTGAAAATTAGTACCAGCTACAGAAATAAATGACAAACAACAGCACACAGCCCCGTAGAGGTGGCCAGTGGGTGTATACTGGATAATTGCCTTTCTGGCAACTTCAGTTGACTAACTATTACAAGGAGAATTTGCCTTTCACCACTGAAAGTAGCAACAAAGTTGAAAACACTAGTATTAGTCTGTTTTTCTTTGCCTGGTTTGACAGGTCCTGTCTCCTTGCAAATCAGGTAAGGTGGTGCTGTGCATGAAAGGATCCTGTGTTCAGCCCAGCTTTGAAGGACCATGGCATTTGCCATCTGCAAAGAGAGGGTGTGGGGAGGAGGAGGAAAAAGGGCAGTGCTTCTGGTGGATTGTTCCAATCAGGCTTGCACAGCAGACTCGTCCACAGCCATTGTGATGACAGGGACAGTTTGCTGCACAGAACTTTAAAATCAAAACAACAACCCCCTTCTTTCTCCCCTACGCCCCGCAAACCCCTTTGATTTACTGAACAACACATAGTTTGGATAAATACCTTACCACATGGTAAATGATGACTTGCACTGGAAATCACATTTTAAGCAGCTCTGTTTGTTTCTTTGTATACAAAGTTTTAACTCCCTCAGAGCCCCAGATCTAGTCACTGTTAGTTGCCAGGCTTTGGGCATTCCTGGGATGAAATACTGTTCCAACCCAGATCAGTAGCAAAATCCCATGGGAATAGATTGTCAACCTCATTTAGGCATAATGTAATGGGAGGGGTTGGACATCAAAAACTGGGGGGTGGTTCAAAGGAAACATAGAGGCAATTACCGTCACTTCCTTAGAGCAAACTTACCTTCCTTACCTAGCCATATTCCATAGTCAGCAAAACAGTCTGTACTTGACAGGAGAGAGGAGTAAATACTACTAAAATCTGTACCATTTAATGCATTTTATCTAGATGAAATGCACTTTTTCAAGACTAATTTAATAACACTCATTGCTGTTGAGAATTAAGTTTGTATTCCTGCACTTTACATTTTCCCTCAGAAATGGTATTATTTCCATACTGCCATTTCATTTCTTTGACATGGTTTGACTTGCTGCCCATAGAGGTGAGCATAAAGAAAAGAAGCCAAATAAATGCTTCGTCCACCTTACCCAGTTTTGGGTTCTCTGCTACACAAAGTAGGTTTAACGCACACCAAAGGTGGCAGTCAGGGAACACAGAAGTGGAAGAAAACTTCTGAACCACGTAGTCCAGCCACAGGCAGAGCCAATGTAGAGTCCTCTTCATAAATGGGTCGAGCTCTACCCTGAGATGAAGATGTTTTGCTCTTTCTCGAAAGGTTACCCCAAATCTTACTTCTCTAAGTAATCCTTTTCTGATTTCCTCCACAAGCTACTTTGTGGCCATAACAGTATTTGTGGTGTCTGTTTTAACTAAAAACCTGCTAGTAGCATCAATCCATTACATAAATTTAATGATTCTGGGTAGCAGCTGATTCAATCACGGGAGTAATGTTCCTTAAAGTGACTAACAGTCCTTAAAATGCCTATATGGGCCATGCAAAAATTCCTGTACTGGAATAGCATACATAATGAAAGTTACCTGCTTATTTGTGACCCTGAAACCATGAACATTTAGCAGACTGATCTGGAGCTGCAAAGCATGGGGTAGGTGTTGAATCCCAAGGACTGATAATACTCAGCAGTTTTGCAATCAGAGAGGACCTTGCCAATTTGCTGATTCATTTCCTTTGGTCCCTCAGATGTAAAAATGAGAGGTCTAATCCTACTGCCACTGTACAGGGTATGCCTCATCGATGATGTCCAAACCAAAGTAATGTGAATCTAATGGGAAAATTCACACATCAAAAGTATGTACACTCATGGAATAGTAATTGAAACAACACTCAGAAAGAACATTTGTTTTTTTAATTTTGTTGGTTTGAAAACTAGTCTTAATGCAGAAAGGCTTATTTTAAGCTACAGAGGGAGCGCTGTGGGAATTAGAAATTATCTATTTTCAGCAGCAATGCTTGTTGCATTTTTTATTCATCTGTCTTTCAGATGAGGGGTTGAGCCCAATTTTTGTACAGCTCTTGGCAAATCTCCCCTTGACTGCAGTGGAAGAGGCTGATTGTTCAACTTTGGAAGATACTTCAGATGTCTTCTGTCACACGATAAGCACATGAGTAAGAACTTATTCAAGTCAGATAGGCTGCAACACAAGACCAAGGACTTGTTCCCAGGAAAGGGAAGACTCAGTTTACAGGAGAGCGCAAGGCAAGAGTGGCACAGCAGGGTGCAAGGGGCACTTTGAACTGGGGACAATGCAACAGACCAGTAACAGCCCTTGTCACTGTGGTTGTAACCCAAGATGAGGACCTGCAGGTAGCAGTGGTGGCCAGAAGGAGCTTTGGGGTTGGGAGAGTGCTGGCTGGAGTGGGGAGTGGAGGACATACTCCTGGCACCAAAATGTCTCCTTATAACTCTGATGGGTCATATAAAAATGTTCTGTGTTTGGGTAATGCTTGCTTGGTTATATAACATACAGTACTTATCAATGGTGACATTCATTAATGTAACTGCATACAGTGATTATGGATTTAGAGGGCCTGCTTGCTCCCACCTCCCTTAACATCTGTGAATACCACAGCAAGTAGAAAAATACCATAAAAAATCACAGGCTTTTCTCAAAGTGCTACCCTGGAAAAGAAAAAATTCATCTGCTCTGCAAACTGCTTAAGAAGCAGTGAGCTATCTTCAGCAAAACTGACAAAATCAGAATCACAAAACTTTTCTATCACTTATAGTGAACAAGCTGGTCTCTCTCTTCTACAGATCCAGATGTGTACGAAGACATTACCACAGTTATAAGCTCTTTTTTTCAAACAACTCCTCCCCCTTCTCCTCCTGCCCTCTCCACATGCACACTTTCAGGCTCTTTGCTCTTCTGCTGACAGACGCACTGACTCTGCCCTTGCACACACACAGATGTAAAATGTCATGCAAACCCAGGCCCACTGGGGCTGCTCAGTGCCCAGCCAGCTGCTGCCACAGAAGGAGGCTCAGAGAAGAAGCTGCCTCCAAACCATGGCTTCTCCTAGCTGTCAATGTGCTGCTGACTCACTGACAGTGGACTCATCCACTGCAGTCCCATGAGACCCCAACAGCTACACAGGGCTGGAGCAGGTCAGCACACGGCCAAAATGCCTTCAGAAGGTTGCAGCATGTACTCCTGGTGACTCACTAGGACTTCACCAAATGAACCAGATCCTAAGTGCCAAGCAACTCTGCCAACCATGTGCAAATGGAAGAAAAGAGATGGAGAAAGTTTTGTTGATTTCTTTCTTTTTTTTTTTTTTTTTTTTTTACAGTGATTAAATCTGAGTGCAAAAAAAGGGTAGAACTTAAAAAGATAAAGCTAGCTGGATAGAAGCTGGAGCTCACAAGACACCGTGTTGTTCTCACTGTAGAAAGATGGTTGTGAGAAAATCAGAGAAAGGTGTGACAAGTGGGTGGTGATAGTCTTCACTGCAAGAGTAAGGATGTCCAAATAGTGGCACAGAGAGACATGGAGAAAAGAGAATGGAGTTGTGGAGAAAGGTAAGTAAGAGCTGATGAATGGTTCTGGAGGAACTGAGCAGCGTACCTGAGCAGCGTATGTGCAAATGCGTATTGCGTATTGTGTATGTGTTGCTGGAGAGGAAAGCAGGGACCTAAGTCAGGAACCATGTCTCAGAAGTACATCTGTTTTGGTGTTCCCCTTGGCCATACACCAATTGTCTTACCCTGTTCTACGACATGGGAAGAGTAGCAGGGCCAGTGATTTGCAGAGCACTCTGTGATCTACTTTTTTCACCCTGGCCTTTCACTAATCCTTCTCACTATTCACTATGGGAGACAGAGAGATAAGGTGAGGTTTGAGGTCTGGTCAAGTTTGCTTTCCGTTAGGAATGCTTCTGAAGCCGGGAGGTTGATTTCTTCTGCCCTTCAGTGAGGTATTCACCATCATTTGTATTGACATGGTGCTGGTGAAGACCACAGAGGCCCAAGGTGATGACTAGGGTGTTTCCCCACGTTAGTCAGAGCTAAGCCTCAGATAGACTGTAGGCTTTGGTGAACTTGCAAAGCCTCAGATAGACTGTAGGCTTTGGTGAACTTGCAGTCCTTTGCCAAGGTAAATTTGCCAGGTTTTACATGTTAGAATCCAGGAAAAATAAATCTAGCATAGCATGCTAGCACTTCCAGTATTGTATGCTAGCTGCTTTACTTTTTTAAGTGAGCAGTTGTTGCAAAAACACCAGAAAGTTGCAGGCTACATGGTAGGGTTTTGTTTTCCACATAGGATGCAGGATATGCTCATATTACATAGGATGTTCAAGCATTTCTAATAATAAATCAAATATGTGCCCAGAAGTTAGTTTTTTGAGATGCTCACATTTTGGGCAAGAATCCTTTAAAAATATTTCCTCAGGTAACCCCTAACTTAGGACTGAAGAGTTTATCTTAGTTAATTCTCACTGTTTTAAAAGGGAAAAGATTGTGAGGATCAGATCCTTAGCTGTTGTAAACTGGCACTGCTCCACCAACCAAATAAACTTTTGGGTTCATATACTGGCTATAGAGAGTCTGGCCCTATTCTTCATATACTTAATCTCACATATTTTCACTGTATTGGCAAGGATCACTTTGGCTTGAATGAAGAAATACAGCTCTATCTTACTGTCAAACTGTTAGCACCAACACTTCAAGCATATTTGTGATCCTCTGTATGATCAGTGTTTGACATCGAAGTAAGTGCTAGAATGGATTTCTCAAGCCAATAGCTGAGACTGATGTAGTAATGTTATATTTTGTGTCTAAAGAAGACAATCACAAATACCTGTTAAATAAACTGCTTCTGGGCAACAGCTGGTGAGGAGTGATGACTTTTGCTCGGCACTAAGTGTCTTACCTATGTGTCTTATTTTCTGCATATTTTCAAATCCACTGATAAAGTGGAAACTGTGTAAGATATGTGGTGCTAAATGTGCTGCTTAGACTGCGTTTCATAGAATCATAGAGTCATAGAATAGTTAGGGTTGGAAAGGACCTTATGATCATCTAGTTCCAATTCCTTTGCCAGGGGCAGGGACACCTCACACTAAACCATGCCACTCAAGGCTCTGACCAACCCAGCCTTAAACACCACCACCAATGGAACATTCACAGCTTCCCTGGGCAACCCATTCCACTGCCTCACCACCATCACAGTAAAGAATTTCTTCCTTATATCCAATCTAAACTTCCCCTGTTTAAGTTTGAACCCATTACCCCTTGTCCTATCACTACAGTCCCTAATGAAGAGTCCCTCCCCAGCATCCCTATAGGCCCCCTTCAGATACTGGAAGGCTGCTATGAGGTCTCCACGCAGCTGAACAGCCCCAACTTTCTCATCCTATCTTCATCCGGGAGGTGCTCCAGTCCCCTGAGCATCCTCGTGACCCTCCTCTGGACTTGTTCCAACAGTTCCATGTCCTTTTGATGTTGAGGAACCAGAACTGCAGACAATACTCCAAGTGAGGTCTCAGAAGAGCCGAGTAGAGGGTCAGGATCACCTCCTTCGACCTGCTGGTCAGGCTCCTTTTGATTTTTTCCTCTAGTTGCCAAGGAAAAGAAAAGTGGGATAAAGAGCTGCTAGTAAACAATTTCCAGGATTGCCTATTTTTCTTGCTTGTAAAATGGTTCACTTCAATTTAATGTTAGTTACTAATGAATGGTTGGCCTTGATTTATGCTTCCTTGTGAGGTACTTTTGGCAATTGTCCAAACTGCTATTTTTCCTTAGTGCTTCATTAATTAGTGCAAGGATGCAAATTGGTAAGAACTTAGCATCAAGAAGTCAGAAATGCCGGGTTTGGTCTATCCAGTTTGTATATGTAAACCTATATTCCTGAAATGCATCATCTTTTTGAAAGGCAGCCTTGCTAAGCCTATACTTATGAATGTTAATTATCATGGAGGCAAAGCTCGTGACTTTATAGCCTGATGGGAATTTGGTACTTAAAACAGGTATTAAACCATTTAATTATTTTTGAGTCATGTAAAGCAACCTTCCAAAATTTACAGCATTTACGTGTTACATACAAAATGAATTTTCAGAAAATCAACATAGCAAAGTATGAATTAGTGAGATTGAAAAAAAGAAAAAATTAAACACATGCTTTAAGAATTTTATACCTCCATCAGCCTATGAGATCTTGACTTACATTGTTCAATTTAGAATTACCATGTGGCTAAAACTCTCTAAAAATGCATTCTTTCTTTTATCTGAAGGTTCCTCTTCCAAAAGAGTTAAATAATATTAAATTCTGGAGATTGCCACAGACAACTTTCCTCTTTGCAAATAGCCATTGCTGCTATTTTTACCAATGCTAGCAAAGCACAGGAAAAAATACTCTCTGTCGCGATCATCCCTACTCCCTGTCCAGTGGGAATGAAACCTAAACTGATGTGGGATGATGCTGTCATTAGGGACTGTGTTCTCAAAAAGAACAAAATGGTGTGCTCTTTGAGAGTTATGCAAGATGGAGAAGTTGTAGACATTTTATGTACAGCCCAATGTGTGTATGTGCAGTCAACAGGCTGGCTGGCTAAGGAGATACCTGCTTAGGCTGGAAAGGAATGCTGAAATTAATGTTAAACAAAAAAACAAAACAAAACAACAGCACCACCAGCACAACAATAAAGAACACTGTTTCACCATGATTTCCTTGGCAATGAGGACTGGGCACAAAGGACTCTGTGTTTGTGGATGCAGAAGAAGGACATGCCTCATGAGCAGAGACTGAGGGAACTGGTGCTGTTTAGCCTGGAGAAAAGGAGACCCAGGAGAGACCTTACCGCCTTCTAGAACTACCTAAAAGGAGGTTGTAGCGAAGTGGGTGTTGGTCTCTTCTCCAAGTAACAAGCAAGAGGACAAAAGGAAATGGGCTCAAGCTGTGCCATGGGATATTTTGGCTGGATATTATGAAAAATTTCTTCAGCAAAAGGGTTGTCAAGCATTGGAACAGGCTGCCCAGGGAAGTGGCGGAGTCACCATCCCTGGAAATATTTAGAAGATGTATAGATGTGGTGCTTAGGGAAATGGCTTAGTGGTGGACTTGGCAGTGCTAGGTCTATGGTTGGACTCCATGATCTTCAGTGTCTTTTATAACCTAAATGATTCTGTGATTCTATGTACTCTTAGATGCCTTTACTCTTCACAGTTTTGTTTTTGTTTTCAGTTTTCATGCTAACTGTGGCACATATAGAATGATTTTAACATACAACATAAGAATTTTTATTTGTCTGAATTATAATAAACCATATGTGAATGCATCTGTTCTTCACTGTGTTACATTTATTATTTGTACTATGGTGGGGCCTCAAGTTTCCACCTCAGATCAGGGTTCCAACTTGCTAGGCAATGCAGAAACACATAATGGGAAACACTCCCTGCCTTGAGAAAAACATACTCTAGATTGACAAAAACAACTCAGGGTAGGAAAGGAAAACAGAACCAGAATACTGTTCCATGGTAGTTTAACCTCATCTAAACTGAAGTTGCCATGGTCCCACACCTCCAACACAGACCTCAAATTGCCCCTTCAGTGGCTTAAACTGGCTCAGGGCTTGAGTAACCGCATTACAGCAAGAAGAGTAGGACTGATGCAAAACTAATCACCTTTTTTCTGGTAAAGTTAGTTTAGCAGAATAGGCTCCCTGAAGTGATTCACAGTGCAGCAACATGAGCACCAGTGCTGGCACAAGGGAAGGGCCATAGAGGGACAGTGGAAGAGCAACAGCCCTGCTCTATGTTGGCATAAGCTGCCATGGAAGTTCACATATGGGGAGGATGCATTTGGTGAATCCCTACGAGCTCAGTGCTGAGTAGGAGGGAGCAGTGTGTAGTATCAGAGCTACATGCCACTACACTGCTCTCTGCATCATACCCTTGCTCTGGGGTGCTGCAAACCTCACATGTCCTAGCTGCCTGGTGAAAGCAAAGCACTCCACGAAGGATCCTTCAGACAGGATCAGGCTCTAACCTACTAACAACAAGTAGAATACCCATGACTGGAGAGATAAGACACAGAGTAAATGCTGTGGCTTGTGCTAGCAAGCAGAGTTTGCTCAGGAACTGAATTTATCCTCCTCCTTCTTTCCTATATATGCATGTGTGCATACACACACACTACAGACACAGACACGTACACACAAGCCCAACATGATGGTACAGAGGCATAGAACAGTCAGCAGTTCTGGATCTTCAGAGCAGAAACTCAAGCCTCCTGGGACTGGGTTCACCAGGCCATGGTCAATGGATACCATTTATGAACCCTTTGATGTTAAGTGCTATGTTACTATCAAATGGTGTGCATTACATATGTTCATACCACAAAAACCAATAAGAATGGTTTCCATCCTCAAATCTGTGTGTGCTTTTTGCTCCTTTCATTTTCAATTTGCACTCTTGTTTTTAAAAGTCCACTGGGGCTTGCTCCATCTCAGCAGTTGGTTTCTTTCTTTGTCCTTCTACTGCATCTGTTACCTCTTGTTATCTAGCATTATCCCTTTCTTTTATCCTTCATGTGGTCTTTCACAGTCACTGCTGCCACTAGGAAAAAGCTGCCTGCCTCCAAGGGCATATAATTTTTATATATTTTTTTCTTAATTTCTAATTTTAAAACACATGTTTTCCTGTATTTATGATGCAAAATTGTTCTGTCCTTCTCTGCTATGGGCCATGAAGAATGCTTGCTTTAATTTACCCTACATGCTGTGCTGTTACATTCTTCTTGTCTGTAATTTATGCCACATACTGTGTGCTCTCCCTTGTATTATACAACATAAAGTTGCCAGATGGGTGAGTGCAACGCATACTTTAAAATGAAGGCTTTAAGGCAACTGCTTAATCTGAAGCTGCAGAACAAGCCAACACCAAAAAAGAAAGAGCATTTGAAAATATACCCAAACAGGTCAGTAGTTATTATGTGGGGCTAACACTCTGAGGAACGCTTGCTAATTAGCTTATCATGCTATCAACTTTTTCTTGAGATTTATTTTTTTCCTGCTTGCTTTTCATGGTTTATGGTGGCAAAAGATGAAGCCAACAACAGAGTGTTAATGGGAAAAAAGGATATTTGGTCCTATCTAGGAGCTGTCACTTTTCAGAATGAATTGGTGTGCACCAATTGGAGATTTGCTTGGCTGTGATTAGGGGGTCAGTTTGGCCAGGTTGTGGGGGAATCTGTAGACAATATTCAGCATAGGAGGGGTTTGTTGATCTTTTAATTTCCTTTCCTAGCAAAGGCCATATTATATGTCCTTAGGGTTTATTTTATGCTGCAACGGCTGAAGTACCAAGGAGCTCTATGTAGCTCTCAGCACTTCTCTGTGCATTGCATGCTTCCCAGGGCACATGTCATTGTAGCGGCAGCATAGCCCTCATATCTTCAACCCCCCTGTCCCATTAATGGGAGGGCTACATGCTGCTGCTGATCTGCAAAATTTGCTGTGCTGTTGCTGCTTTACACCATGCTATACAAGACTTGGCTACAGCACTGAAGTGCATGCAATCAGGCTTGTGGCTAGAGAAAGCTGGAGTGGCCATAGAGGGGTTCTGCACTATCAGGACCAGTCCTATCACCCACCTTGGGATTATGGGTGTGCTTATGAAATACTTGATGGCAGAAGCAAGGATATCCTGGGTGTTATCTTGGCTCTGTAGAAGCTGACAGAAAAATTTCAAGTGTTTGCTGTGAAAGAAGACTTTCTCTCTACTGATGTGTTCAGGAAGGCTGTGTTCACTTACACCACAAAGAAGCAAGGTGGCTTGCCCAGCCAGTGCTCCAGTAGAAGGAAAGACTGAGTGTCACCATGTATTTCAGGTGGGCTATTGGAAACCAGGCTGGGATTGCTAAACAGATGGTGTCGCACTAAACTTCAGCACCATCACTCTCTGCTATGAGCTTTTTCAAAGAAAAACGTGAGGATGGGGAGAAAAATATGTTAGAATGTGACAAAATCCCACTGTGTTATGGAAAGGCCAGTGGGAGGAAGGGACATGTGGAAAGAATCTATCTACATAACAAAATGAAGGGATAGCACATCTATGCAAGCTATCACTGGTAACAGAAGCAGTGAAAATGTACTAACATGGGCTTTTAATACACTGTTCACAATAAAAATGCAAGTTCTCATCATTATACTCTTCTGACAGCCTGTGCTGAAGCCTGCATGTCCTCACCTTGATGCTCTTGCAACTTGGGGTAGCTAGCTTGAGCTAAGATGGCCGTGCTACTGCACACTTTGGTAATGCAGCAGACAAGGTGCCAGATGGAGCAAGAATCAGAAACTGCCAAGACAAGCTGGACTCTCTAAATGTAGACAAAAATACAGCTGTGAGTTCCCAGCTGGGAAGTAAAGACGTAGGACCATGATTTGTCTTCTGCCTTATATGTCCCCTTTGATACCAAGGCTGGAGAGGATACATGTATTGTATCACCCACAGCTAGGCTATGTGTTTCAAATGGCCTGTTGTTCCACCTGGTGTAGCCTTAGTTGCCTGAACTATGAAATAGGCATCAGAAAGATGAGGAATGAAAAACAATCATGTTGCTCATGTTAAGAGAGCAAGTCTAGCAGAACAGCGTAAGGCTGCTGCTGTAAACACTTTCTGTGTTCTCCTACACTGAGTGACATACATGCAGTATCTTCTAAGGAGAAAGGCGCTTGGAGATATTTCAAGACCATTTCATTACCATTTACATGCAGATGTTTTAAGTCATAGACCAGAGCTTGCTAACATGGGTATTTGGCATTTCAAGTTCCCTTCTCACTTTCTTAAAATTTCTTCCCCACTCTGAATGGTGATGGATTATGCTTTCGCTGCAGAGTATTAAAAAAAAAAAAAAAAAGAAACCCCACGAAGCCCATGAAGATCTTGTCTCTGATATAATGAATTTCCTATTGACACTAATTTGGCAGTGTAATGGAACTGATAATACATTTCACAATTAGTTTAACATGCCTTTAAACAATCAGGTTAAAGGACTGAGAGTAAGTAAGAAGAACGTCTAAAACAACTGCTGATATTTTTCCTTTACTTTCTATAAGGCTTCACTTTTTAATAATCAACCCATTTCTCCCATGCATTCTCATGCACTTGAGTAAGTTGGACACAATCCAGACATTGATTGACTGCTTTGCAGAACTTGCTAAGTTTCTTTTTCTTCTAGAGGAAAAAGAAACTCAAGAAAGAGAAACCTAGTGCAATACTGCCTGAAAATAAATACGACATCACGGGGTCTGAAAATAATAATATGCGCCTGTTTGTCATGGGTATGTTTCCCCTTTCTGTATTGACAGCCATGTGTCAGTGCATCCAGTACAGTAGCTTTTTCTCTAAAGATATATCTGTATGTGTATATGCATAAATTTAACTTCTATTCAAGGCTTAGTCTCCGTTAGTGCCTAACTTGCAGTTGCAACTCAATCCTGTTATTTGGGAATCAGATGCCACTGGACTGATTTATTAGTGAACCTGAAATGTTAGTCCCACAGCAGAGTGTTTCAAAAGTGAGAAATCAGAGCAGTGTTTGCCAAATTCCAAATCTAAAAATCTAATTTTCTGAACGTGTCTAAACACCTTTCTTTACTGCTTATCGCAGTTAAAAATACTGCATTGGGTCAGATACTCCTGAATTGGTATTGCCCAAGGGAGAGGATGCTGGAAGATCCCAGACACTCAAGGAGCAGAGAGGACAGAGCCTTCTTTTCAGAGCTCTTGGCTCCCTTCACGAGCCCTGCTCTGACATCTCATGCAATGTTTTCCTTCTCTGTTGTAGTGGTCTGAGAACAATGTATCTCCTTCAAGCTTTTCATTCTTTTGGTTTGAGTGTTTGCAGTGTCATCAAGAAGGACTGAGGATGATATGTTAATTTTCATACCACTAGGATGTAATCCTCAAGAGAGAATTTTGTCACATGGTGAGAGAAGGAAGGGCGCATGCTGGCTTATTCAAGATTAAATACTTCTGTTTACATGACTAAGACTTAGTTACATACCTGGGATAGGGTTCTGTATTGGCCTTAAAATTGATATGAAGGGAACATCCTTAATTTTGGCAGGGGTGGAAGTTCACTGCATTTTTCAGGGATGAAACTCAGAAGAACAGAGAAGGTCAGTTTAACCTTGTGGTTGTGGTTACAAATGAGCAAGGAAGTTTAAATTACACTGGAGGAGAGCTCCTTTAGTCACAGGAGCCTGTACTGCACTCTAGATCCTTTATAAATAAATACGAGAACTTTGTATTTTTACAGCAATAAGCAAACTACTATGACACAATGACTAGGTTGTTCTTATTTAGCTCTGCTGATGATAAAGTTCCTCATTGGTGTTCAAGATTACAGCTATGGAGCAGTCTGTAAACAGAACAATGCATTTTTCACTAGTGTAATACAGTAGTTCAGTTCTTCAGCAGCCCTCTCTCCTGCTTCCTCATAATTTTAAATAAGCAAAGAGAAAGAGCTAATTACATTTGTGTTTAAGCAGTCCAACATCTCATTCCAAATCTGATGAATTGTTTCACACATTTGGCTGAATTCAGCAAAAGAATTGGTTTCCTTCATAAGCAACTCATACATTGTACTCATATAAGCACAGGATTGCTTGGACACTGATCTCTGCAAGTTTTCTTGAGAACTTTTCTATTTATTTCAGACATGTGAACACTGATGGCTGAGATTCCTTGCTACATTACTCCTGGTTCACCTTGGGATCAACTGCACTTCTGATTATTCCTCCTCCTTTCAAAACCCATCTCTTGTACCACAGTCAACACTGCAGTTCTGTCTCACGAAATGCCTGCTTTCAGAAATCTCCAGATATGGTTTTGAGCTTCTCCCTGCTACTCATGTGCCCCGGCATTTTGCTGGCCAATGCTGGTTGACTGTACGTGCTTGCTCAGCAACACTGGGTCCATTCAAACCACCCTGGGTTCCTCAATCAACTTCTTCTAAATTGTTCCGGGAGCAGAGGCCTCTGTCTGACTCACTGAAGCCCTATTAACTGAGTAATAGGACATTTCCCACTGCTTTACCTGGCACCTGCTTTCATTAAGTAATATTAAAGTTTTCATTAGTAATATAATCAGAAGTAAATAAAAGCCTGAAATCAGTAATGCTCCTACCAATTTATGTCACCAGTTGTAAGAAAGATATGAATCAGACCTTTAATCTTTATTAGCCAGGTGATTAAGTACAAAATGACTTTCTGGGAGTGAGAGGAGATGCCCAAGATACATTTACCAAAACTGAGGTAGAAAATGCACTCATGTTTCAAATGGCACCTTGTGTTAGGTGGCATTTAGAAAAACATGTAACTGTACAATGTTGAAATGATGGGGCAGCCCTTCAATAAATCATGCATAAAAAAGGCGTTTTGTGAAGAGAAGCTTCACTTCAGGCATATTCTTATTATTACTTAAAGTCAACAAAAAGGGAAAACTCTCACTGCCAACTGTGACAGACTGCAGCACTGCACTAACAGGAAGGCTATTTTCGTTCTGAATTAGGAACTGGATTACTTACTCAAACAGTAGTTTTGAAAACTGCGAAACTATACTCTTGTTCCCTTTGCAACATGTCCCTAAATATATCCTTTTCATTGCACAGTTTCAAAGGATTGTGCTTTTGCTATATACACACACAGAGCACCTTGGTTTCTGAAATTGGTTTTCCCCAATTTCTGGCTGGCTTGAACAACCATGACTTTTTCCCCATACACCTATTCAAATAACATCCCAGCAGCTGACAGCAGGCAACTTGGATCAGGCTTCACCGCAGCTTTCAGAACAGCTGCTGGGAAAAGGACAATATTTCTGAGCTACAGATGGGTACGCTTGCCAGTTTAGGGTCATGCTACTGCCCTACAGATACCTGCAGTGATATGCTTGGGCTTTGGGTTTCATTCCTGGCTGTGCTGAAGTCACTCAAAGTTGGGCTACCAACTTCCTAACAAGCGCTGTGTCTATAATTGACAGCACAGATATCCCTCCCTCGGTGGAAAATGAAAGCATTTTCAGCTCTTTTCACATTCAGCTGCTGCTGAAGAAAATCCTTTTACTAAAGGAAATAAACAAAAAATATTGCAATAAGCATGTAAGATAACCAATAGGGAAATAATTTAGATGATGCTTTGAGAGAAAAATGCTAAGGGCGCTTTTGCCATCTGAGCTGCAGTCACAAGAGAGGAAAGCATCCTAAGGCATCTTGGTGTGAGGACAGGGAGACTGAGTCTTCTTTAAACCTCCCAGATAGGAAGAGCAGCCAGCCAGCCCTTCACAACTGGCATAGACCTGTAGGTGATTCCTCTGCATTAGGAGGCCTCTCCCACAACAGGAGATATACGATTGTGCCCTTGAAACAACAGAAAAAATTCCACTCATATTTCACAACATAGTCCAGTGAAGGCTACTGTCATGCAAATTTCAGTACCTCTACAACAATTGGTGCTGAACCTGGGCAGCCTTGGTATCATGGAAATTGTCCACTTGAGGGGTCCACAGATGCTGATTCAAAGCCCTCGTCAGCCTCCCACTGCCCTGCCTTGAGAACACAATCCTTGGGGGAAAGTTCTGCTGCACTTAAATGAAACTTGACTTGCACATTACTTGTTCAGACAAGCTATGAGTACATATGACTCATCATTTCCCTACTTTGTTTAGCCTGTTAAGCAGCCATCAGCACTTACATCACAACTGATCATAAAAGAGCAAAACCGATGTAGCAGTTCCAGCCTCACCCCTTGTGAGTTACTACAGGAAATTTGCAGTCCTCTCCAGAACTCTCCACTGTAATGTCCCCACTTCGAATATTCAATGGAGAAAATATGCTCAGAGTTCTATATTTCTCTACATTTCTTGCCTGTGATTTTTTCTCTGTTCAGTGATATCCTTTGGCTTCTCAGTGCTTACAGTTTTGTGGGAACAACAAACATGATGACCTGTTGTAATGGGCAGACTAGCGCAACCCAAAAAAAGAGTTCATCGAACTTAAGCAATCTAGACAGATGCCTCAATGCATAGGCAAAAAAAGCTGTTTTTTGCTTCCCCAGGCTGAGCCAAAAGCTCCAACTTCAGCACCACTCTGTAGCCAGGTAGCACCATGATACAAAAATGGCGTGGTGAAATGCCATATCCAATTAGCTTTAACTTCAGCAGTTTACCTAGGTCAGCTGTGTAACCGTGGGTGCATTTCACCTTATGTTTGTCCTGTCTGCTAGAACCATCCTGCACAGCAAACTGCGGCCACAGCACAACAAAGCCACAGTAAGGCTGAGATAGAAGGGCCTGCTATAGCTTTGGCATTGTGCTAGAGCTGGACCTACAGAATGCTCTGCCCTCCTTGGTGAGTACTGGCTGCCACTGCCCTCCTCTTCTTTCAGAAAAAAGGTTTCACTGGCAAACACAACCTGGAATGGCAGGAGGTAGGGCATGAGGGACTCATTTTCAATTGGAGCCATGAGGAGCCCTGTGTGCATTTCATACTCTGCAGTACAAATGGTCTGACTGCAGCCCTTCAACACTGCAGCAATCTTTGCAAAAAATTGTGTCTCCTTTGTTTGCCTCCCTACACTACTCGATAAATTTTTAAATAAGTTCATATAGTTTGCAGGGGTTTTGTTTTGGTTTGTGTCTCAGAAGGAAAAAAGTCTTGTTCTTGCTTTACGATCCCGTGGGCTCAGCATGTTTTCCTTTAAAAGTTTCACTTGAGAGAAGATCTTATGTTCAGAGGACTACAGATGCTGGGGTTATAAGGCACGTACTATACAGGACTTGAGTGCCAGCTATCCTGGGCAGACGTTCCTGAGCTTCATCCTGTCACACATGTGCATAAGTGATAGCTGGATGGATAAATATGTGCACATCCACACACATGCAATTGGAGCACTGCACTTGATTTTTCTGAAAGGACCCAGTTTGTCAAAGAACAAAGAGAAGCACACAGAAAGTGCGAGCATCTTGCTGTAAACAGCAGCTGGGGAGGGAAAGAGAAATTCCAGTCATGAACGAGAAATCCCAGCAGCAGCTTCACTTGTTGTCTGATGACAATAAGCAAGTGCCTTAAGAGTACCCCTGTGTGGGGAAGACCCAAGAGAAAGATTAGAGGGCACGGAAAGCGTCAGACCTGAAGGTAGAGAAATAGCTATCATTAAAACTGGAGATCTCTAGAAAACATTTGGTTTATTAATGTTGCTAATTAAAGCCAGGTCTGAAGTAAGGTTTCAGGGGCTAAAAGTTGCTGTTACATTATGGATTGTGTTGCAGTCCATGCCAGTGTTAAAACTGACTTAATAAACCTTGCTTGGTGGTTACATATTTTTGGAGGCAGCTGTCTCAGTAGGCTCCTACAGTTTTAGGACTGTCTATCCCCACCTCCTTCCTGCCTTCCACCCCAGGCACAAGTCAGTGACCCTCACTCCTAGAGTGGCAGGTTGGGTGGGTAGCCCCATAAGTACTTACAACCATCCCTCTGGTGCAGTGGCAAAACGTTAGGGAGCTACTGAACAAAACAGAGGTACAAACCATAGAATCAACTAGGTTGGAAAAGACCTTCAAGATCAGAGCCTGTCCTTGAATTTAGTGATTATGAGCTGTTGTGCTACTGTAATTTTTCCTAATTAAACAAAACCAGTTAATTAAATATGCAGAAAAGGCAATTCACTTTTCCAAGACAAATGATCACTGGCTGTACTGAATGTCTTTTGGATAAAAAGCACAAAAAGAAAGAAAAAAAAAGGTTTGTGTGGGGGCAACGCTTTCATATTCCATCACTTGTTTTTCTTCCCTTTTTTTTTTTTTTCTCCTAACAGCAAAAATTCAGCATTTTCTTTTTCTTTAAATAATCATTCTTGCTGTTGGGACAACTCCCTTTTAAGGCCATTTTTTGCTCAGAGGGAATGTTGACTGCACTTATAAACACCCACTTCCTAGGGTTTATAATAGTAACAGCAACATAACCTGAACTATAGTTTCAGCAACATGCAGCAAACACTTTCAGACTAAGCCTGACCTACCAGCTTTTTCAGAAATGCTTCGGAAGTGTTGGCAATGCCACTGTGGTTTTATTTGCCATCCTTACAAAGTCACATCTTTGAAAACCTCCTGTCTTTCTTCGGTGCTTCTTTCAGCTCTAAACTGCACAGAGAGAGTATTTGGGTGGGGCAATAAACACTGAAGCAGGAAAACGCCACCTTCTTTATAACTTAGGAATTTTAGGTGGGTGCAAACTGTGATCAAAAAATTGCCAAGAACTACAGTCAAAACCAGATCTCACCATATGCGTTGTTCTGCTCAAAATACCCACTTTCACTCCAGGGAAGGTTGCAAAAAAGACTAATGACTTTTCAGCTGTTAGGCTGCTATCCTATTACTGTAATCTGGTTAATTAGCTTGGTACTTCGGAAAAAGATCTGGTGTAATGGGGTAAAAATAATTTCCACTTCAAAAGTATACACAGCAGTTAAACAAAAGTTCAGAAAGAATATACATATAGGCTGCAATCTCCAGAAGTACCAATGACTTTCAAATACACCCTGCACTTACAGGCCATCACCACTGAGACAGGGAATGATATTGGTGTCAGACCTTCAGTGCCCTCATTACTGACTGGAAATACATCAACTTTTCCAGTCATGCAGGTTTAGAATCGCTACCTTGTATTTAAGCCATTGCCTATGTGTTTGCTCTCAAGATTTTGTGCTACGGCCCCCCCTTTGCCCGAAGCAGGATGTGTAACTTCAGTGCAGTACCAGCTGAGCAGACCCTAAGGGCTCGATGGTGAACTTGTTCACATGATCATAAATTAGGAGTAACTCCACTGCTGGTGGTGACGCCGAAACACACAAGCCTGGACTCGGGTTCTTCATACCTATTGCATGGTTTCTAAGTGGATGGCTGGGAGGCTAAATGTAAAATGATCCACCCCCACCCTCCTGGAAAAAAAAATAGTTCAGCAAAACCCCAAAACAAACTCCCAACACATGGAAACACATAAAAAATGTATAGGGCTATGGGGAGGAGGGGAATCCTTGCTGAAAGCAAAGCAATCTTGTGCCAAATGAGTTGTCATGGCTTTACTATAACATTCCCACAAAGATGAACAGAATTTTCTTTATTGTGAAATCTTCGTTGTGAGCCTTGCTGCTCCTGGGAAAAGTCATATGTCAGAATAGAACAGTGTTTCCAAATATGACTAGTCTGAGCAGATAAACAATGAATGTCAACACAGCATTCAAGGAAGTCTCTATCTGTGGTTAAATCCCTTTCTAAGGGAGTTTATATTCTTGCTCTGCTAGTACTACACATCATAAATACCTATGAGGTGCTTGCTTTTGTACAACAGACCCTATATAACTCCATCAGCAGTGTCTGAAAACATCTGGCAGCATTATCTGCCAAGTTCAGAACTCGGTATTACATTTTTTCAAGACTTCATGCATAAGAAACCGACAAAATTATTATTATTGTGCACCTAAGCTTTTTAACTATCTAAAAACCTGGTAAATACTCAGGCTCCGTGTCTCGTACCTCCCAAATTATGGCAGGGGGTCACTCTGGGGTAGGGAGTAGCAAAACTCAGGACCACAAGGAAGAAGGAAAGAAAGATTCCAGTCCTGTCCCCTCTCTCCTTACAAACACAGGGACTAAGCTCACCTTGTCCTTCAACAGAGGTGAAAACAAAATGCACTGTTAGAAGGAGGTCCTTGAGAACACCAGTGCAACAATCTTGCTCTTAGGGCTGCTGCATCCAATAGCTCTTTAATGCAACATGCCTAGCAGTCGTGGGGAGAAAGTTTTCTATCTCAAGCCACCCTCTACTTCAGTCATGTATGTTTCGACCACTAAATCAGTCATTTCTTTGCAGCAGAGCAACATCACTTTATTGAAGGAATGCATCCCTCTGCTGCCAAACAATCTAAAACTTACAGGTCAGAGCAATCTACAGGTCTGGTCTGGGTCTCCCACTTCCTTGGGTTATATTCTAATTGATATAGGCTGTGGCAGTAAAGGCAAGAACTCTCTCTTCTGATCAGCATGCAAAGCCTTCCAAAACTCACATTCTTTCTTCTGCCTTACAACTTCTCTTAAATATAGACACTAAAGTTTCAGTTCTCTGCAAGTTTTGTAAAAGTACCTTCCTTCCATTGGGGCTGAGAAGCCACTCAGCATTTCAGAGACTTCCATTCAAATCTGGTTTTCACTTGGGGAGGGGGGGAAGGGAGAAAAGGCTTGTCCTTAATTTCAGTATGCCTCAACTCCCCATCCACAAAACAGGGATGTTACAGGGCAGATGAACATTCCACACACTTAGAACATATCCTGGACAGCAACTTTCATTTGTCGTCCTGCAACACAGCATTAGTTTGGATTTAAGACAGCACATTAAATCTCCCTGTCCCTGTTAGTTATGGAACTGAAGGGAGTTTGGCTACTAGAAGGTGTTTGGGTTTTTTTCATAACACTCTTAAACATAAAGAAACGCAAAAGCTTGACATTCTATTCCACCATGTAAATCCATATCTTTCTGAATTACCAGAAAGTTCACTTGAAGTGAAAACCCTCTATAGAAATTTGGCTTCCAAAATATCTTCTAACCAGCTACCTCAAATCCTTTTTCATCATTATCCACCATCACCATTATCACTGTGGTGGGGTACCACTAACCTTTGAGAATAGCATAAAAGTTTCAGGGGACTCATAACAAGACCAATGGGATATCCACATGATTAACATACTCTATTGCTCTTGAAGCTTCAGAGACTTCTGATCTGCTGCCGCTGCAGCTTCCGCTGCTGACACATACAGTGACCATCACAGGACTTCAGTTATATCTCTTATTGCATCAGGTAAGCCACACTAAGCTGTTAACCAAGTGTGATTAAATACCTATGTTAGTTTAGTTCAACAATTTAACTTGCATTAGCCTGAAAACTGATAGTTCCATTTAGCAAGTGAAGGAACTCTGCACAAAAGAGCACCCAAAACGTGCAACTCAGCATGCCAAAGCTGTACGGGTAGCTGAAAGCAGCTTAACATCTATCAGCAACAAAGTCATGCGCCTCGGGAAGCTGTTAGACCCCAGTACTAACTGCATGGCAGAAAGGATCGAGAACCTTCTGTAAAGCATGCAGACAGGCCATTCAAGAACAGGTACAGCTTTCACATCCTTATTTAGCTGATCTATCTGTAAGTACAGAGGAAGACATTAGGAAGGGTTGTTGCAACTCCTAGTCCTACAGCTCATGAGTCAGTTCTGAGGTAACCATGACAAACACTGCCACCGTGCTTTGCAGCAGCTGCCTAGGCTTACAGAAGTAGACAAAAGGCAGCAGCAGGTTTGTTTACTTTTACATTCATTCATTTTTTTGCTTATTGTAAAGGCTACAGTTACAAAGCTGAGATATTCCTGACTGTGCTGCTGTGATTTTAATGTCTTTCATGTGGATGTTTTGCAAAGACTGCAATTTTCCAGAATTATCTAAGTGCTCCATGTAAGGCTACAGGACACACTCTTCTGTGTGTATATTGCCTAAGGGAACTTCATGAAACAGAGAAGGTTCACTCAACGAAAGGAACAGCAGCTCCTGGTCTCAGCACACAACACCTTGTTCAGCTGCTGATAACTTCTCAGAACAGGCACAGCTCACCTGCCTAGGACTACACAGCAGGCAGGGAAGAAGTACAGACAAAGAGAGGAAGAAAAACAACCAAAATACCTGCTATAGCACATATGTCTAGTAGAAGAGCATACTGAATTTCTAAATATGGGGGAAAGGAAGCTACAGATGCTTCTTTCTTGGAGATTAAAAAAAAAAAGAGAGTTGCCTATGCTTTTCATCAGACCTTTAATCTTTCCAAGGCTTGTCCTGCCCTCACATACTCAGCATCCATTCAGTATTGGTTGGCCAGCTTTGGGGCACAGGAAAACTACCCAATGATTCAGCCCAGGTCCCTTCAGGACTCTGCACTTCAAATAAAACTAAGCTTTAAGGAGATATAATATCAATTTGTTCATTATGGTGATGTGTAAGTGTTCCCCCTGCAATTTACTTATCTTTCCAGAATTAATGTATAAGTGTTTCAGAAGATACTGTTTTCTTGTAGCTAAAAGAGAATTGGAGATTCACCATATTAATGATTCTGCAAGCGCCTTTAGATAGGAGAATTAACACCTACAGCAGGCAACATGATTGACTTGAATCACAGCACCACTACCTTTCAGGAGCTTGACAGACACTAATTTTGGAAAGGTGTTTTGCATGGAAGACTGGCATTTAGAGCACATGGAAGATAAAGTATGTGCGGGTGTTACTTAGCAACCTACAGAACAAAACTTTATAAAGAGCTAGAAAAATTACAAACTTTATCCTTAAGGATAAAGTTTGCTAATATGTAGGAGCAGCAACTGTTCCTCAAAGCCTTCAAATTGAAACTTGCTGCTGTATAGACAGCCACCACCGTAATAGCCAAAGAATGGTGTACAACTTCCTTAAAATTAAAGTGATCCTCTCCTAAAACAGTCCAGCATCTTTTTCGAGCCACCACTAGAAGCTATAAGACACACAGCAAGAGAAAAATGTTGGTATTAAACTGGATCTCAAGAATTTTTACAATTCTGATTATGTGCTTTTATAAGTAGCTGGTTATCCATGGCCAGGATAGGTTCAGAAGTTGTGGGGCTCTCCAACGCCAAGCACCGCTAAGCTCAACACCTCTTTGGCAGAGCTTTGGTTTATATACACCTACAGCCAAAGTTCAGCTAGCTTTTTTGGTGGGTTTTTTTTGGTCTTTTTTTTTTGTTTTGTTGGGGTTTTTTTTGGGGGGGGGCTGTTACAATAAACTGGAGAACATTTCACAGTACAAACAACCCCACAACTGACAGGCACTACAAATGCTCTTGCGCTGCGTATAAGCACTTCTATGCTACACAACTTGTTTTACGACCCATGTGAAGGGCCTAGAGAGGCATGACACAGAGGTGCCAGGGCCATTCATCTTGCCTGAAACACTCCTACTGCTAACTCTGAGGGATATTTACAGAGTAAAAATACACAAACACACCAACATCATTCAAGTCAGACACTGAAGTACATTGCTAAGATAGTACTTCTGGCAAGGAGTCCCAGGTGTGCATATGCGCTTTAAAAACTGCTTGCTCATGCTGAGGGGAAGAAGAGGTCCTTGCTGGAAGGTTTCCAAAAGACTGCCCTGACCTTCCATAGGAAGATCCTCAGGGAATTCCTGTGTGCTGAGCAGAGCTGAGAAGACAGCAAACCACCCAGTCACCCTGAGAAAGCACTTGTGTACAAGACAGAATCTGTTCAGTTATTCAGGAGAGAAGCAGAGATCCAAATTAGAGGAGGTTTCCATGGTTTAATTACAAGCCACCTGCCCAATGGCTGGAGCTCTCCTATTAGGAATGGCTGTTCACACTTTGGGGCAATAAAAGGAACCCATTCACTATTCTGTTCTATTTAAAGCATGGTTTTTGTTTTTTGATCACACCACCCCTCAATCCACCCTTTTAAATTTGTTATGGCTGTTTTAGAAATTTAATGACTCCAAGGTTTTTCCTGAAGAAACTCGTAGAATTAATTTGTCACTACCATGTACTGATATGGCAGCATGCACTGTTAAGAGCGCCAAGGTCAGACTTGATGCAACCTTCCAGTTCTTTGAATCTTGTTTCACATAGAAAAAATAAACATAGCCAAGAAAACACAGCCTAGAGGCCAAAGAGATTCACCACAGAACAGAGAAATAGTAGACAGTGAGCCTTTCCTAGTAGTTGTCTACAGCCAGAAAGTAAAAATATTGTTCTTCCTGGTATTAAGATTTAAATAGATACTCATGACAATTCTAAAAGAAAGTCAGAGAACTAAAAGAAATATCAGTGTGGGAAGATAGTACATAAACTGAGACACAACAGAAAACACAATTATGAAACTGCTGTGATCTTCTCCAATCTACTGGTCCAAACAGATCCAGCTGCCACTGTTGTCTTAGTTCCCATCATCTGCTTGATTTGCTTAGTGAGCTGTACAGGAAAGGGGGTGGGGGGCAAGGAATTAAGTCTGACCACCAAACTCCAAGCTCTGGCTTTTGGAGAACAGATGTAGATGAGATTTTTACCAGTTGTGTTCTCACCATTGACCTGTCTTAAGGAATGCTGTGATGAGAGGAACAGCTCTGGCCAGGCAAGACACTTTCCCTTCTGAGAAACAGCATGCACCCTGGTGAGTCCTTAGCATTATAAAAATACGTCCAAGGTTGTTGGGAGTGAAAGCTCAAGGTAAATAGAAACCCTTAGAGCCCCACTAATAAGTCTGAACACGTGGAAAATGTTATGTCACAGGATCCTGTTTCCTCCATTGAGGCTGAAGGAGGGCTTCAGGCTGCTGTTAGCAGCCATTTAATCAGGAGTAGTAATGGTACCCTCAGCAGGGGATAGGAAGGGATAGGCACTTATGCCAGTTTCACTGAAGTCCATACAGAAGAGAAAGAACAAAGAACTAAAAAATAAGTATCACTGTAGGAGGAGTAACCACTTTTACACACTTCCATTAGCTATGCTGGACATGGAAAACAAAATGAGAACCTCAGAATAAAGTAACAGAGGAAGGTAAGCTTCCCCCCCCCCTTTTTTTTTTTTTAAGGTGTCTGTATACAAAGGCAAGTAGCATGACAGAAAAATAAGAGGAACCAGAAGTACCTGCCCACAAAGGGGATTTCGACATTTTAAGTTTAACTGAAACACAGCAGGGAAGTGAAACTGAATAGGAGAGGGGCTTGATATTAAACATTAGGTTGATCTGCTTTTGAATTGCTTTATGGTGCTTGCAATATAAACAGTTGGGGTAGACACACCTTAGTCTCTCATGAATCCTTACGAGCAAAGTTGAACAACTATAAATATAGGAGCAAAGCAATGCTATAAAAACTGCCAATATCTTAATACTGTTGAAGATAAATGAGCCACAGAAACAGTGCAGAGTAATATACTGCCATTTTTATTAATATTGTGCCTATGCTGGTCAAAACTCAGGAGGCTATATGGAATGAAACATCAGTAACAGCCCTGAGAAAGTGCCAGTTAATTTAAGACTCAGCTATATCTAAGTCTTTACCAAATTTTCAGAGACCTAGATGCCAAGAAACTGGCACTGAGGAAAACAACATACAGAGCAAGGGATAAACGCTTGCTCAACCTTAACAAGCAGCTTTCAAAGCTATACAGACAATGCAGTTATTCCAATGGGGAGTGATTATTTGCACCAACTACTGGCTGTAGGCAACTGTCTGCACATTTTTACTTAATGCAGAAATGTGTAAGTGAATGCAAATTTCTTGAGCTCAGGCTGATGCAAGTATTGAAGGACTGTCTCCAGTAGGCACTGTAATGAAGAGCTTTATACTCCCTAGGTCCTGGAAGACTTGGTGCAAACCTAGTTTGATAAGAGTAAACAGGAAGAGACACACAGTTTTCTGCACAAGAAGTTTTATTTGTTTTAACAAAAGCACAATATTTAACAAGCAGCATTCAATTAGGAACACTTCTGCCTTCTGAAGTATTGCTTTTGAAGAGTTCTGGATGCCTGCTGATCTGAAACCACCCATGTATAGCCCAGAATGACAGACAAGCTTAGCCAAATCATACATTGCTTCATTAAGAGAGGTTATCACAACTCTCCCTATTTCCATGAAGTACAAATGGAATAGAGCTTGCCAATGAAGGGTTAATGTACAGACATCGCTGTACAAGCTTCCTCCTTTACTACTGTGATTGTAGTCCAGATCTGAAAGGACAACACTCCCCAGCTATTCCAGGCCTAATCTTCTCAAATTGAAACTGCCTGCTTCATCACTGTATGGCTGGATATGGTGCACAAAATAAGCCCACAAGTTTTAGTGCTGCTCAAGAAACAAGAGCTTCAGCTGGTATCAGCACTCAAGCCATTATCTTACTCCTCCCCAGTTATTTCTAATCACTTTCTGTATATAAGCCATGCTATGTGTAGCACATAAAAAAAATCGTACCTATAAATAGCTCCTCACTACTTTCTTCTCCAAAAAGAATTCCCTAACTGTACAGCACACACACGTAGCTCTCCATCTGAAGTGAAAAAAGGCAAACTAATGGTTACACAGACAGCAGTCATTAGCTGCTGCCTGACAGCTACTCACACTCAGGCAGCCAAACACTTCAATCCCTTGAACTTTTTTTTCTTAACTAGTTTCAGATCTACCCTGGCTCTGGGCTCTAGTTGACATGGGCTGGATCCCTTGTGTGAGATCAGTGTGGGAGGCAGCAATCAGATGTCTACTGCATTGTCTTCTTCAGAGATGTAAGGGAGGTAACTTGACCAAAGGAAAAAAAAAAGTGCGTAGATAACCCTCCACTTTGTATTTCCAGGCAGCTGGAAACCCAGCAGACAATGTAGCTGTTATTTAACAAACACAGAAATCTACATTGTATGCCAGGTTCATGCCCCAAACCTGGACAGTCTTCTCATACAACTGACAAGAGGGGGGAAGAAAAAAAATAGGGAAAACAAAAACCACCTGTGCACATCACAGTACATTTCCTCTCCTAATGAGCAGCAGTTACACAATAAGCCATAGTGCCTGTTTCAACACCTATCCTTTTCAGGAGAGATTAAAGATTCTTCATTGAAAAAGAGTGAAGTCCAGTTATCTTCTTAGCTCAAGTCTGCAATTAGTCTCATCAATTTGGACTACTACAAGCCCCAACACCAGGCTACAGAAAAGACTGCTGGCTTCCAACACACAACATCCATCTGTATTTAATCCAATTCTCACAGTGAAGTAGATCCAACAGATATCCCATCTTTTATTTGGGGCCACACCTCAGGCATTAACTTGTTAACTCTGTGAACTTGCTCTGCACCCAGGAGAGAAGACAAAATCCAACAAAAAGTCTAGATAGAAGATATGAGATGTCATCAGAGACCCAGTAGCCAGATGTAGCTGCTGATTGTAAAGACAGAATCTACACTGACTACTGAGCGATTGATGGGCAACTACATGTTCTGGGTTGACCGATCCACAGCATTAATCCAATATGACCTGCAAAAATAATTAGGAAGAGTAATCAGTATATGAAACAATTCTGTAAATAAGCCTTCTTAAAGAATTTTCTACAGTTGCTATTGCACAGGTTTCTTGTAGACAGTAAACAGAAAAGTCTGCTGCCAGAACAGAGACACCTCAGGTATACAGTCATCAGCTTTTATAGTTAAAAAGTATTTGCAGTGTTCCTGTATCTTTATTCTGAAATAACCTGTTTCATCCCCATGTATTAAAGACGAGTTCCCAAAAGCAGATAAAAAATGCCCACAAATGTGAAGCAGAACAGCAGCAGAACTAACTCCCCTCAAATTTCTCCTTAATCCTCAAACAATATTATACAAGATATAAATTATTCAAAACCAGGCTGCTCTTATCCTGTCAGAAAGGACATTCAGTAAATAAAAGTAAACGTAAAGGCACAGAGGTAATCCTGAAATGGGGAAATGCATCCCACATGACAATGTGAAAAAGTACAATTCCTACATAATCTAGCAGATAGAAGGGAGCTGTGTAGAGTTAACTTCTATTAGAAATCAGTGCAACATTTCAAGTCTTTGCATAAAAACTCCCATTCATAGCAATCTGAAAACCCTTCACCTCTGTTGTCAAATAAAGGAATCCCCGTTCCTCTCCACCAGCTCAGAAATTGCTATAGCACAGCACATCTGAGAAAAATCCCAGTGGATACCTGCCTAGGTTGGCCTTCCGATGGTGACTGAAATACACGCTAAGAAACCCCTTGAAATTTTTGAGTAAGCATTAAGATTTACTGACTTATTTCTCACAACATAAGACAAAAAAAAAAAAAAATCAACCGTCAAGTAGAACTGCTCATTAAGTATCTCAAGTATTTGTTTAAATAAAAGTTTTATCTGGGAACTGGTGAGATTTTCAGCTTTAGTGACAGAGTATTTCAACACTGTCACTGGCCTGATAAGTGGGTTTTTTTAAACACATAACCATAACTAACTGTAGTGGTAAGAGCATTTTAATGTATTTTTAATAATTTTTGAAGCAGTTTTACCACTAATCTTTGACTAGAGTATAGCAATAATACCCATAATTAAAAGACTGGTTTATTGGAAAAGAAGTGGAACAGCTTTCTATCACATACTACTGGAAAAGAGTGCTAGCTGTTATGCTCCCAGTGTAAGAGAAGCACAAGAGGTGCATGCATGCCCTGCTGAACTTTTCCACAATACAGTTTCACAAACAGCATTTATTAAGCATGAATAAACATTATTTAATCCACATACAGTACCTATGCTAACCTCAGTAGCTTGCACAACTGCCAGAAGCTTGCCAGGAATAAGTATGTAATGCTGAAGCATGGGAGCAGCAGCACTGAACCTGGGAAATGAATACTGGCATTTCTCTGCTGAAGAACTCACCTCAGTGATTTGCATAACTCAATTAATGCAGCCTGTCCAGTTCTCCCTTCTTCTGCAGGCAACGCTTTTACACTTCCCTGGCTTCAATCCTCCTCAAGACAAGCCAACATAACCCTCTACTATGTTGCCACCACGCTCCAGGCTAGGGCCAGCCATTCCCAACCTCAGAGCAAACAACACTTCCAGCTTCACCCTCAGTTCCAGCCTAGCAGCATGCAGCAGGCAAGGGTCATCCTACCCTATCACATACAAGGACAGAGCTTTTCCACCACTGGCACTTCCGGCTTGAAGCTGCCCAGGGAAGCCAGAGGGAGTATCTCCTCTCCGATCCTCAAACAAGCAGGCTTTTGGAGTAAGCTGGAGAAAGTAGAGTCACTGTGTCTTCAAAGAAAGGCCAAGAGGTTCAGACAGCAGATTTACAAGACTGTGTGACAAGTGTTATTTTTAAATTAGAATTTTTTAACTTAATGAAAGAGCTACTGATTTATTATCAACTATTCAGTCACTTGTGAGTTTTAGCCAGGTCCCTTGCAACTAGGAGCAAGGGGAAGAGCAGAGCCTTTAATGCGGACATCACCCTCTGTCTAGGGCAGGCCATGCTAAGGGGCAGCCATCAAGCAGCACTTCTTCCTCACCCCCTGACTGCTGAAGCAGTGGGGTGTGCCTGTGTACGCCCTACAAGAGAAAGTCAAACCTCACAGAAGAAAAGGAGGGGTTTACTTCAAGTTCAGAGCTCTTGCAGAAGAGGAAAGTTAGGTGGTTCGTGAACATCTCAGATGTGGGAGTGCTTCACATGTATGTAAATGAAGCCTCAAAGCTGTACCATAACCCTAGAACATGAAACCTGCGATTCAGTTGAGCAGCATCCAGGTTTGATATTTGTGCAGACAGAAGTATAACCACTTCGTGAAAGCAAAAAATACCAAGTCACTGAGGAAAAAGAGCCATCAGCTGTCATACGTAAAACCTATGGGTAAAGCTTTTGACACTGGTGAACTGTACTAATACGAAGGTTTACTGCCAAAAATATAAGAGACAACTGCATCCCTCACCAGATCTAGTAAAAATTAGGAAAAACTACTCTTCTGGATGTGTATTGTGCATCAAGTACTAGGCGGGTGACAAACACACTCATGAATCACCTCTTAACAGACTCATACCTTTACTTGCTGAATCAAGATATGTTTAATATGATTGAATGATCTTTAAGTAGATCAATCAAGGCAAGAAAGGTCTTCAATGCATTCATGATTATGCATTTTCCAGCTTGCATAAAGTCAGTAACTCAAGTTTTTAATCAAAGGCCTAGCTGTTGAATTGACAAGTAAAGAGAACAAACAGGTCCTCATCAACCAGCTTTGCTGTGGGAGAGTCTCACATCATGGGTTAATAATATTTTAAGCATAGGGATGGTACTGGCAAGCATTAAAATCTGTAATGAAAAGAGGGAAAAGCTGTTCAGTATAAAGACCAAGGAAAGTGGGGAAGGAAGGAGTAAAATACTAGTTATTTGGGTTTGAAAAATAGTTCTTCCCATGAAGTTGAATTTTAAACATTTTTTGTTCTGGACAGCACTGCCACAAGTATCAAATGAACTGAACACAAATAAATAGTTGCCATTTTACTAGTTCGATTAGAATATATATTGTGATATTTGTAAGTGGGGCAGGTGGATGTTTTAAATAAAAAGGTGATTACCTGGATGTTAGCTTCAGTAACTTTCCAAACAGAAAGCCAGCCAGCATATCTGCAAGTTCAGAGCTGACTGTTTCAGAGAGATTTAATAACACAACCATAAGGGACAGCCAAAACACTTATATTTCAGTGCACTGACATTGTAACTGAAGAAATATTTCTCCATGCTTAATGCACAATACAATGGCATTTCAGTGTTTACCAAGCATGCCAAGAACTTCCAATTACCTAATATGAACTCAGGCAAGGAGCCACTATGTCTTAAGTTCTGAATTCAGTAAAACAGATCAGTGCATTGTTTCAACCAAGTAGGCATACACTTCGTAAAAGGAAATGCATAACTGTGGAGTTCAGCTATGTATCACAATATGCACTACTTAATGAAATGGAAAAGTTAACCAAGGCAGTAACTTTTTTTTTAAACCCCACAGTAATGGTACAGAAGGTGAAACCAACATTAAATACAGGTGTTTAATTAAAACACATTCTCACACACATGAATTCCTCTGCAGTTACATAATTATGCCACAGCCAGAATATATCTGCAGCAAAGCATGTTTTCAGTGATCCCAGCCCCTGCATACCTCAGACCCTGTGACTGCAGTGGTCAAGCCCATTCAGACCAGCTGATGGTCACTTGACTCTCTGCACTATTTATACATTGCTCCATTAAATGAAGCTCCTGATTGGGCTGAACAGATTAACAAAAATCCTGCCCAAGACATTTTTTTAAATTGCTTTGCCAGAGCACACTAGTATGAGCAAGTCTAGGGAGGTAAAAGAGTTGGCACAGCCGCCTAAAACAACTTCCTAAAGGCAAAACCACCTGCATTCTCAGCAGCCAACTAACTAGGTTGTTTTTAAACTTAACTGCTGATAAACACAAACACAGTTACCTGTAACCAGGACCTATTTTTGAGTTAACTTCACAGACAGCCTTTGATGGATTTGCTACAAATAAGTAAGACACTGGCTTAGTTGTAAAACCCCAAAAAGGATGCTGTAAATAATTCTTCTAGCATGCAACCCCTCCCCCAATCAACTCTAAGTTACACAGGCATAAATACATTTAATATGGAGTTAAGCAAACTGTTCACTGAAATTGATGGAATAATGAATAACTAAGCCTACAGCTTTGAAGAGTGGCACAAAACTTCCATGGAAGGGTATTAGGCATGAGCTAATGTTCCTAAGCCAGAGGCTTCCATATGCTAAGTAGTAATGAACTTCCTTTCCACAATATGCATTCAGTTGTCAGCTATTGTTAGTAAGTGCTCATACCCCAGTGTGTTGTAACTGTCCACTGCATGGTAATTTGAGAAACTGAATTAACTTATTCACCAAATCTCGATTTTATGAGCAGTAAGGTGATTTTATGTAAAGAGAGCACACAGCGACAGTGAAGCTTCTGTTTAGGCCCATGGTGTTAAATAAACACTTTGCCAGAGGATTTCAGCTGAGTTCTTTACAAGACATATGGAAGGTAGCCTTCTGCTACCTGACATTACAGAAACACCTACAGCTAGATCTGTTTGTGTGGACACAAACCCAGGGTTTCTAAAGCTTAAGGCAGGGTTACAGCAAGGAGACTGCCAAAACAGTAAGGAGGTGGGAAGTAAAAAACAAAAACAAAAAAAACCCAAACAAAACACAAACCACCCATATTCCTCTCCTTCCCCAGCCTGCGTGCCCCTGGGTTCCCCTTTAACCCAGACCTATGCAGGACCTTGAGTCACACACTGTCTGCAGCCCTCATGTCCAACAGGTTTACCAGACTTACCACACACAGATGTCACAGGCATACATCAGAGTATAGTACATATATGGAAAAGGCCCGCCCAGCCATTCACGAGCCACGTAGTTGGTGCTTGCAACATATCAACACTGTTGTAGTAGAGATGCTAAGCAAGATTCACAAGTGCCAAATTATTTTATCAAATATTTAGCTATCTTATCTTTTTCTAAACAGCATGCATGCACTTCGCAACAGCACACCCTCAGCATGCCAAATATTAACAATTTGACTAGCAATCCAACTGAAACATGAGTAGAAACTAAATGAGTTAAACACAAAATACTGTATTTTTACTGCAGATATGATTCATTTGACATTAACACTAAACATCACTGAATTCCGATGCTAGCCGAAATTACTCAAACCTCTCAATACCCCTACATAGAATCATAGAATAGCTAGGGTTGGAAAGGACCTTAAGATCATCTAGTTCCAACCCCCCTGCCATGGGCAGGGACACCTCACACTAAACCATGCCTCCCAAGGCTCTGTCCAACCTGGCCTTGGACACCGTCAGCGATGGAGCATTCACAACCTCCTTGGGCAACCCATTCCAGTGCCTCACCACCCTCACAGTAAAGAATTTCTCCCTCATATCCAATATAAACTTCTCCTGTTTAAATTTGAACCCATTACTCCTTGTCCTATCACTACAGTCCCTCATGAAGAGTCCCTCCCCAGCATCCCTATAGGCCCCCTTCAGATACTGGAAGGCTGCTAGGAGGTCTTCACACAGCCTTCTCTTCTCCAGGCTCAACAGCCACAACTTTCTCATCCTATCTTCATACGGGAGGTGCTCCAGTCCCCTGATTGTCCTTGTGGCCCTCCTCTGGACTTGTTCCAACAGTTCCATGTCCTTTTCATGTTGAGGACACCAGAACCGCACACAATACTCCAAGGGAGGTCTCACAAGAGCAGAGTGGAGGGGCAGGATCATCCTCTTTGACCTACTGGTCACGCTCCTTTTGATGCGGCACAGGATTGTTGGCTTTCTGGGCTGCAAGCGCACACTGCAGCCGGCTAATGTTCATTTTCTCATCAACCAACACCCCCAAGTCCTTCTCCTGCAGAGCTGCTCTGAATCTCTTCTACGCCCAACCTGTAGCTGTGCCTGGGATTGCTCTGACCCAGGTGTAGGACCTTGTACTTATCATGGTTAAACTTCATAAGGTTGGCATCAGCCCACCTCAAATGTGTCAAGGTCCCTCTGGATGGCTTTCCTTCCTTCCAACTGTATCAACTGAACCACACAGCTTGGTGTCACTGGCAAACTTGCTGAGGGCACACTCAATCCCACTGTCTATGTCACCTTTTAAACTTTAATGGTTGGGCTATGAAAACACTACTATGTCCTTACTATGCCATTTAATTCAAGCTACCACGCAGTGTAAGCTTGCACAGATCTCAGTTTGCATGGAAAACAGGGACCCTAATCTTTGGCAACTCCATCATTTATTCATGCTGAGTACCTATGTGCAGAGAACATCAGCAAAAGAAAATATCAATGTGAAATGGGAACCTAGTGAATAAGTAAAAGCATGCCAGGAATGAGACAAGTCTGATCCAGAAGTCAGATAACAAGTTGAGTGGCAGGAATTCCTAAGACTAATTCCCAGCACTGACAGCAAGAACCTTCTGTATACTCCTCAAGGACCTGCTTTAAAGACAATTACTCTTCCAAGTGCAGTTACTACTTACTTCAGAGGAGAACAGCATTCATGTGTTACTTGAACTACGCAATATAAGGCACTTGATTATTCAATTGTGGATCTGTTACAAAGCCACCTGGCTCTGTATCACACCCTATGCAATAGAAGGGTGGTGAATATAAACTTGTTTACTGTCTTATTCCCCACCATCTCCTAATCGCCTTCCTGTGAAGTCAATTCAACTGGGGGAGGTAAACTAGCCCCCACCACACCCCACTCACAACTGAATGTAATATGAAGTTTACTACATTTATGCCATGAAATTATGCTGTTTCCAATCACCTTATTATTCTATGGGGAAAATAAACCTGCCCCCCAAGAAGTGGATAACCTAGGGAAAGATACAATGACTACCTAGATACAAATTTTAAACCTATCGGTTGTAATCCTGAATGTAGGATGAGGAACATGAACTACAGGCATGGTTTGGGCATTGTTTCACCTCATGACTCAGAGGGACTTGCTTTCTCCCTCTGACACATGCAGTTAAGATAACAGCCACCTTCCTTCCCCTAGCAAATGCTAGAACCACACCAACAAAAGGGAGAACAAGTCCACCTAAGATGTCAAACCAGTTATGCAGCAGCAAGCTTTACTCTGGAAACCCAAGTGGCAAGTTACTTTATCCACATATAAATTAAGAAAATGTAGAATCTACCACTCCAACAAAAACATACATCTTAAGTAGTGTTAAGGTGGACATCTAAGAGGGGTTATTAGGGAGCATTAGAAGCCTGGAAATCTGAACATAAGACCCAGATTACAGTACAGATGCAGTTAAGGTCTTCAGAAACTTTGAAATTAAACCAGAATCAGTATTCTAGGTAAGTGTTCTCCAACTTTTTTTTTTTTTTAAAGCTAAAGCACCTCACAACAGCAAAAACTGAAGATCACAATTTAAGTGTTAAGCAATCTTTACAAGAAAAATCTGAGAGCCCAGGACACATTTTATTTTGCCTGAAGATTATCACTTGACAACAGCATGCTACTATGCCAGAGACCTAAATGCATATGTTTATTCCACAGCTCAAATGCCTTTGCTTCTTTCAGACCAGCAGAAGAACAAGTACAATGTGCTAAGAAGCTTCACAAAATAAACATCTATTAAACACAACCAAGGCTAATATTTTCTGATAGTAAACGTACACGAAGTAATACACACCAGCAGGTCACACAGGTTACAAACACCAATTCACACAGCTCTAGATAGGCTATATTCTATATGCAACTTAAGAGAAAGCAAACATAGTGATGTGCAAGGGTCAGCAGCATCAATGCTGATGGTAAATTTCTTATTCCAGATTTGTACTTCCAGGCATGCTGTGGAAAAAGTCACACAGCTCTAGCTTTACAAGTTAAAACTCCTCTGCTGGTTAAAAAATACAAAGGATCAAGGGTCCGTAGGGAAATGAGAAGATTGTGTCTTACTCAACCAATCACTTAAATGAAGATCCCCTGCCCCTTCCCTATATATATGCAGATACGTACAAACACTTGCACTGGAATGATGAGGTAAACATGGACAAACAAATGAGTGCGCTGGCAGGGGAGATAGACGGCTGCCAGTACTACTTTACCTTCTTTAAGCATCTAAGCAGAAAGACCTATTTGGACCTGGGACTGTACTCTGTGGGTCATCAGCCGAGTTATTTAATAAGCTATTAACATTTGAGTGACATACACAAGTCAAGGCCAGACTGCCCTCTCGTGCCTGAGATCATACAGGTGATTAGGAGATAGGCTACATCCATCACTACAAAAGCACTCCGTAGGTACTGACTATTAATTGGTCAGCTTTTAGAAAAATGTCACAGTAAGAAAGATAAAAATGAACAGAAGTCTGGGGTAAGTCTCAATACAAGAGATGCTGGCAATACTACTATGGCTGCTGCTACATTAAAGGCTACCTGTAACACAGATGACTTTGGCGTGGTTTAGCAACCTAACACTAGAAGAGAGAGATAAATGAGATATTGATAAAAATACATAAAGCCACAAAATCAACAAGTCAAAAGTATGTGTGACCACATAGTAGTATGATGATTTAACTTTCACTTTATCGCCTTCTCAAAAAGGGTAAATATGGAACCTGGAAGAAAAGACTGAATTTGTGGAAATAGTTGGTGCAAGTGATATAACTACCATGATACAGAACAGGGGGGACACCAGCTGGAGAAATATCTTCTCCCACAGTAGATACAAACTTCAGGCTGTTGTACCCACTCTGAATCTTGCAAAGATTATCCTCTGTTTTTTTCCGTAACATGAACTGGTTTTAGACCATCTCCAAGAAAAAGACAAAAATTAGCCAAGGACTGTAATTGTCTAAAATGTAAGTGGAAAGAACCAGAAGGTAGCTCTTTAAGTACCCAATCCATTGGCATGGGATACCTCAGGAATATTCAGATTCAAAAACATAACCACAACAGACAAATGGGAAACAGTATAAGCCTTTGCTAAGTCACCTTAGAATGAAGGCAGTAAATTCATTCATGGCAGGCAGAGACTATGGTGTCAAGAATTCCTAGTACTAAGAAAAGGATAAGGACTAGCATACCACTGGGTTTGAAAAAGGGCACTTGAAGGGAAATCCTGAATGGTACAAAATATCAATAGTATTTAATCTGGTACAAATTGCTAATAGGTTCAGGTTATGATAGAACAGTAGACAACATTAATCAAAGTGGTCTCCATTTTGAACTGTGTATTAAACAGTATTATCTACAGTATATTAGTATTATATACAGTATACTATATTATCTACAGTACACTAAACAAAGGCCTTTTTTAATCGGGCCTATTCCAACTCAATACCTTTCTACCCAAAAGGGCTTTTTCATTACTGAAAATACAGCACAAAGAAACGATAGCAGAGTATACTCTAAAGGTAGAGTTTTAAAGACCAAGCATCCAATCAGGACAGACAGGATAACCAATCAAACAAAAAATGTATTGTACATGTAAATACTATAAATACATCAAAAGCACAAAACTCAAAGCCAACTTAGGAGTTAAGTATGAATTAGCAAGCAGAGGATACAGACCAACCACTTCACATGTGCATTTGCATCAGCATTGTGAGTGAAGATGGCAGGTCAGAACAAAGATGGTTTAACAAGTGGGGTGCGGTGGTCACCGCCTCTCTACAGCTGCAAGACATACTGACATAAGTATGCCAGCACACACTTTATTTGTTTAAAATAAATAAATGAATTGGTATCAGCAATGTTACCTGAAGAAAGTTACATCCATTGCAAAATAAACTACTTAGTCAGGTATGTGTTAGATCCAGTTCTGCAATTAAATTTCATCTTTGAAACAAAACCTCTAGAACTAGATTCCTATTACAGGTCATGATGACACTAAGAAAGCTTAAATATGGCCATATTAAATTTACATCTCACACCATGTGCTTTCATTCATATCAGATTAAGAGAAGAAAAAGGAAAGATGCCTTTGAAGTATAATTCCAATTTAAAATTCAAACTATTAACACATTTTTAAAATGCCAGGTAGATTTGTCCTGATAAACCATTTGGTGAAGTCTCAGCTAAATCTGGTATTCTGTAATGCACAGCAGTAACACAGGAACCACTGTCAAATAGCCAGTCTCATTAATCCTCACTCTATTCCAAAGGTGTGGCAGAGAGCCCAAACAAAAACATGCACATTAATACTTCTGATAGGCAGCAACCATGACAGGCACTCTTGACTTTCCATTCTGTGTCTGCTAATGGTATGATCAGCTTCAGACAAAGTCTTACTTCTTTTTATCTCTCTACCGATAAGAGATTCACAGTTACTGCTGTGGACATGTGAAGTACGGCACAAAATTCCTTTTTCCTGTCAAAAACCATAAGGCAGGCTGAACACCTTACAGAGTCACTCACCTGCAACCTCTGGAGTTATTGATAACAAAGCTTTTCTACTCTCATTGTTTTCTACCTCTACAGTACAGTTAGCATTATGTATAACACACAGGTTTCCAGATAAAAGACCTGGGAGTTTCATTTTCCAGCACACAGTGTTTTGAACAACATCAGCTGCATAGCAGCATTTTCTTCTAAATGAAGTGTATGTTGCCATTTGGAGACTTCCTTCACTGTGGCACTGTAGTAGCCTTCTAAAGGCTCCCAGGGCAAATATCTCCCTTTTGTTGGCAGAATGCCTCATCCAGCATCACTGGGTAACTGATGGGGAAATCCAGTACACTGTACAAATACAAACATCAGCACAAGATAACAATTAGATGGCAGAGTTGCACATTTCAGTAAAGTAGAGGAAGTCTATTAAAACAGTTGTTTTGGAGAAAAGGCCATTCAGAGCCTAGATCCTGGTATAGTCATAGCTCGCATAATCACAAGTAGTATATGTACAAAAAAAAAATCCACTGCACAAGTCAGGAAGAACAGTGGTAAAGTTGTTTAAAAATAAGCCATTCTAAATGGGGAAAGATTCAGAGTACAAGGTAAACATTCGCAGTGAAAGTAACCAACGTGACATCCGAAAAAAAGAAAATAAAAGAGACTCCCTTTTAATAACTGATACTTTCAGGAGAACTTACTCAGCTAAATCTATATATTAAGTCCTGGAGGTACAGTACAAGTAAAGTGGTTTGTACCACATTTTTCCATAAAAACTGGGAAACAACACTACAGGTTCTGGTAGGTTTCAGTGCTTTCGGTATTACTTACATGGGCTGAACAATTAAACATGGACTAAAATTTGTCAGAAGCTGTTTCTAACTACATGCCTTGCTGATGTACCACTGGTGGAACAGTGAATCAATTGTACACAGATGTATCATTGGAAATTCTCCTGAAAAATAAATGGCAATTAATCTCAAGGACAAGAAGTGCAAACTGTGAGGGAAGACAGACTGAAGCAAACAAGCATTCCTATTCAGCACTGCTCAATTTCTGGTAGTGGCAGCACAGAGGAGTTCAAAGTTCACTTTCACAGTTGATGTGGGTTTCCTTTAAGATGCCTGGAAAATGACTATGTTGACCACATCCACATTCTGAAATACTTTTTTGAGAACTCCTAACGAAGCTTCAGCCAAAGGAACAGGAACTGACTCATTTGTACAGTACCCATCCACTGCACAGTCACTCTCAGATGCGTGCCCAAGATGCACGTGGGCAGGGATAAAGCAGTCAAGATTCTTATTTTGAGAAAGTTAGGGATTTTGTACTGACATGGAAGCACTCTACATAAAGGTGTGCTCACAAAGAATTTTTATTACTACATGCTGCCAATGTCACTGTCAGCTCTACTACTGCTGTTCTGAACACATTTATACACAGAACTGAAGACTGAGCTGTGCTCAAGATCATTAGTACTCCACAGTGTATTTTATTATTAGCAACTCAAAGTGGCCATGAACAAAGAGATATATGAGCTAGCATACTATTACAACCTGTACAAAGAGAAAACAAAAAACCAAACCAAAACCAACACCCAAATGTACCATTTCAAATGAACTTGACTGTATACCCTGTGAATCACTCAATCTTAGTTACGTTTTACTGCAAGATAAAACAATTCCGAAAGGGAAACCTGCAGGATTCAACAAATCATTCCAACAATTCCAATTCACTTGTCAATCTCCAGAGCATGGCAAAACAGTATACAGTGAAGGAGGCTCTGTACATGGCTTGTATACTACCAACTATCACCTTGCGGCTGTTAGCTATGTATAGACTTGCAGAAAACAAGCATCCCATTTAAAAGTCAGCTTTCTACAAAATAGGTGTGACATTAAGTCATTGTTTAAACCCACTGAAACTGCACTGAATCACTTCCCTGAATAGCATCATAATGAAGTGGGTGTGTTGTTTTTAAATCAAGGTGTCTGCTAAGCAAGATTTTAACAATTTTTGATTATCACTATATCCCAAAAGCGTAAGACTTACCTCCTGAACTCTACAAAAATTGCACTTAGAAGATGCCTAAGAAGCATCTCCGCACCAAATAAGGTAGGGAAGGTAAACATGCATTCCAGGAGGAAAACACCTTTGGTCTGACTAGAGAACTACATTGCCCAGGATATCCATTAGAACCTTTGCTGTTTGTATCTAACCGGGCTTCTGAATGCAACCCTTTAAGAAAAAAGGTTAACCTGACATCCCAGGATAGCTCTCCCAAATGGTTTTGGCTCTCCAGACTGCCACAAAGCAGCAGCTTTATCTAAAACATACAAGTGTTTTGTTTTGGCTTTTCCCCCCTTAAAGGAATATTTGACTAAGCTTTCCTGCCCATATCTAGGCACTTTTTAATTGATGTGTTCTCATGTGGTATTGAATTGCATACTGCTCCTCCACCACAGAATTACAAGCTCTTAACCTCAGCCAAGAAGTCAGAAAGTTCCAGTAGGACAATTCAGCAGGCAGAAGAAGTATATTGAAAGTACTCAAGCCAGTCTGGTTATAATATCTGAAGTTACACATTATCAAAGGGGCATTCTGGCTACAGTGTGCACCTCTTTGGGTAGAAACTCAGTGAAAATACAGCACTCTGCTTGTCAGTACAGTTTTTCTTTTTAACCCCTCCATAACAGATCAGATAATCTAGCAGGTGTTCTGTGCTTAACAGGAGAGCAAGACAGGCCATGCTACTTCACAGTTAAAAGGCAATTACAGATTGCTTATTCAAATATAATGCCACCTTCTGTACTCATTTTCTAGTATATGATCCACGTATCTTTCTCACAGGAATTTTTGCTATGTAACAGTTCTACAAAAAAATATCATTTCCAAGAAAGAGACATCTAGGTAGGATAAGTCATAAGAGGATTCTTTTGTGGCATAAGAAACAAATGGTACATTTCAGTTTATTACATAAAGGTACCTCCTACAGTAACCTCACTGCTATTACTAATGTAGCTATTCGAAGACATCGCCTTTCACATTCAGAAATGAACCATTCCTCCCCATTCTTCTGCTTACGGAAAACAGCTGAACAAAACCAGCAAGGCAGTGGCAACCTTGAGCATCATCTTGACATCAATGTACTTTCACCAAGATTGCATACGGATTTAGAATCCTAGATGTTCATTCTTCTTACAGCCATAAACCAGTTTTGAGAAAGCGCTTTGGTTTTCTGAACATGAAGTGAGATTTTTGCCTTCTCTAGATTCTGCATTACAGAAGCTGAGACCTGTTTAATACTCCTCAGCTAACATTTTCTAAACAGTTCCAGAGAGGCAAGTGATTGCCCAGCTAAAGTGATGCCACTATTAAGAGTCAAGCTCAAACCGCACCTGTTTAACCAAGGACAGCATTTTAATGTTCTGTCTGTGCAGACAAAAGGCTTGGGTATCATCAGTTATTTCAACCTCTCAGCCATCCAAGCATCATAAGCCAGAGTTGACCCTCTGAGCTGACAACAGTAGTGGAGACAGGACAAGTAGTAGCATTCAAGTAGACAACTCCCTTAAAAGACACATAAATGACAGACAACTTCCACCAAAAGTCTGCCTAGGTTAGGCAGCAGAGTGGAAACAAAGCTGTTACTTGACTTCCTCACCCCAGCCACGAGTCACATCCTCTTGCCTACTTGCAAGTAACAGTTACTCCCAAGTGTTAATGACACTGCAGAGCAGTACAGAGTACCTGGCATCTAATAACCGAAGGTCAGAAACCTTTTATGGATGCTCAGAAACCAGAAGAAAAATTCCCTTAAGCAAGGATCAGGGCAGGTCCCCTATAAAGCAGTTTAATACTTTCACAGGTCATACTGTAGTTTTTCCACCTCCAAGAGCATCACCATTCCTAACACCTCACTCTCCTTGCATTCTACTCAGGCTCTCCCTACCACAACTGCAAATACTATTATGTAACTTATGTGAGCACGACATTTCCTATAGTTTCCGGAAGAAAGGATAAACATTGGATTTCATCCTCATTCCACAGCTGTTTTGGGGGAGGGAGGCCTCCCATCCACTCCTTCCTCCCCTGAGGAATTTCAGAGGAAGGGCAGAGCTCTCTCAGCCAGGGCTCCAGCCCAGCTGCAGCAGTCCCTGCTGCAATGTGCCTACTTCAGCTGCCACCCGCCAAACTCCACCAAGCCACATCAGGCATTTTGCCCACACATCACTTCTTGCAATGAAATACCTGCCTATTTAGGGAGCTGGCACCCTGAAGGCTGGCTTTGCTGTCATTAGAAGCAAGTTGGAAGTGCCAATTATTGACAATCTTCTCATTCACCAGGGACTACATCAAGGGTAGACTTCATTTTTGAGGCTCATTAGTAACCACAGTGCAAATTGATTATTACTAGCACACATACTCAAAGCACAACCAGTATCTAGCAAAACACTATTTAATAGTCACTTTCTGAGAAGTCAGTGCTTCATCAAGCACAAGAAATACCCTCAAGCTTTTGAAGAGACATATTCAACTGATTTAGAATGAATTACACACAAGTGATCAGTGTTACTCATTAATAGCTACATTGATAGTATTTATACATTATGCATCGTTACTTAATTCAAAAGCTTAACTTTGGGCATGGATTTGAAGATTTGAAGAGTTAAATATTTGTTAATGCTACATGAGGATCTTTCCCATGCAAAGGTTATCATCTTACTAACTAGTTAACTTTGTTAGAACTTTTCCAACTTGCAACATTTGCCTGAAAGTTTAATCTTCCCATGTGTTAATTAGTTCAAGGGAATAACTCAAAAGAGACCAAATTTTCAATTATTTTAAGGTCTTCAGATGCCTCCTGAAACAATCAGGACGCTCAAGTATCCCATCTCATAACATTCCTGAATTTTTCATCCTTTTTTACCAATTGGCTAGAACACAAATTTTCCTTTTCTGCTTGCAGGTGGATACTGGCAAGTACTTCCTGGTTTTAATACAAAATCAGGAACGTTCATATATACACATGATCATCTCCCATTCAAAGCATTCAAACACCATTCTGAAAAGTGCATCTCCAAATGCTGAACCTCCTTTATCACAGTATCATACATTTTAACTGAGTCTGAAATTTACTACAAAAGTATAAGTTTGTTCTTTCAAATATTTTCAGTGTTATTCAGGATTTTGTGTAGTGTCTGTTCCCCCTCAGTACGAACAAAGAAGACAAAGCAAAACAGGTCCCTCAAAACCACAACTACTTCAAGTATTTTTAGTAAACATACAGACAGCAATTTCTAATAGAAACCATTTCATGTTTATTGCCCAACCACACACTTGTTAGGCAAGGGCAGCAAAAGATTAGTAAAATACAAATATTTAATTATTCACAAGTCATCCAGACCTGTGACATTTCCCTAAAGGTGTGAACAGCTGGCTGCAAAATTCAGACCAGATGTTGCTCTTAAAATGAGCACTGATATATAAATATGCAGTTTCACCATGACCAAGACAGCTACAAAATTGCACAGCTTTATGCACCTATTTATAGTAGATATTTCTGATGGTGAAGAAAAGTGAAACATCTGGTTCAAGATAATTATGAAACAGATAAATCTCATCACACAATAACTACAGAGCATAACTTATCAAGAGCAGAGGCCAATACATAAGAAGGAACCCAAATGTCTGCAGAAAGACACACATGCATTAGACAGTTATTGTAAAGACTGAGTTTAGAAGGACAAAAGGCCAACAATTTTTTTTAGCTGTTGACCTTAACTTTTATAATAACACTATTAAAGTTATTAGAGAATAACTAAAATCTGCAAATCCACTGGGAGAGTTGCATCACTGTTGAGTACCAAAAGCAAGCATGTACTGTTGTAATGCAAATAAGTGTTTACATATCCAGAACAGTGTTGGGTTTTTTTTCCTCCCTCATCCACAGAGATCTTCAGAGGCAGCTAGAAATTATCAGCATGGATAGCGTGCACTAGTAAGAGTTTGGTCTGGCACAGGACAAAGCCAAATGTTTTAAGTTATATGCACAGGACACTACATGGCTTCTGAATGTGATCAGCAAAATGGCAGCAAAACCTGCAACAAAACTACTCTGGCCTAGAAAACTTACTTTATTTCTTGAGTGAACATTAGAACAGATCAACCATTTTGTGCTCCAACAGAGGAATAAAGCACATTTTAGGAGTAGCATAGAATCTCAACAGAGGTACACAAAAAGTAGGTGAATATTTCCATTTAGAAACATACTGCCTGTTCAGTGTTTCTAGACAATAATTCTGTCAGATGATCAGTTTCCCTGGTTCAATACCCCACCTTATAATAAATGGTACGAGCTGTGCCACTATGTTGTTGGTTGGTCTTTTGGTTTGGGTTTTTTTTTAAGACCAAAAAAGAACTACAGCTTCTTCCCTAAACTTAAATGCTTGATATCCAGCTGCTGTATACTATAGTCAAAGATGAAAATTCTCACCTTCAAAAAGAAAGACTCTCCAGAAACAGCAATTTCTAGGAGATTACAGGCAGTGCTCTCCTGTGAACCACAGCCAGTCCCACCTTTCCCAATCTCTATTTAGGTCACAAAATAATCTGATTCTTTGCAGGGGGATGTAACAGTGCACAAGCATATCACCTTGGGGAAAGAAAGCCCCACAAAACCAAAACCAACAACAACAAAAGACAAACACACAAAAAAAACCCCAACATCACCACCACCACCCCCCAAAGCAAATCAACCAATCAAAAAAAAAAAATACACAAAAAAATAAAACCACACACACACAAAAAGAAGTTCAAACTTTTCTTCTTGGGCAAACAGTTGCAGTTCAAATTTATCCCTAGGAGTAGTCAGGTTAGGCAGCATCTCTGTCTGGCAAGCGTACTGAAGGCAAGCTTCTCTGAAGGGAATTGCACAAAATGCCCAAATCAGTTATCTTTAAGAAGAGGTCAGAAATGCAGCCAGCAAGATATGCTTAGAAACAGTTAATCTAACCCTTTGGGCAGGACGATGGTCCAGAGAACCTCTTATGTACCATATAGTTCTTCTTACATCCTCTATTTGTAGGTCATCACTTCATCATCAACTTCAAAGCCACGCAGGAACTCTGTAACAACTGTCTTGAGTCAATTGATTTTTAAACTTTGCTTCATCTATCTGAGCCATAAAACCAGATTTTCTGTCCTGTGACTGCTGAATTTCTAAGATACTGGTATCTGTACCAGTAAATCACTTACTTAAATCTTTACTGCTCATCAGCTTTTATGAGCAATACCAGATATTCACAGAAATGAGCTGCTGATGATGTTCTGGCATTATGAACTGAACCCACTACAATTTCATTTACCATATGCGTAGGAGACAGGAGTATTTAGCTATATGCTCCACTTCAGTCTGCCCATCCAGCAGCTTAGTTTCAACCTTTTATTTTTATAGTGTTGTGAAATTTCAGTAAGATATCTAAAGTAATATTAACAGCCTATCACAAGACTATCCAAGAGCTACATCTCTTACATATGTATTTTGAAAGGTGTTTCCTCTTTCTCACAAATCCCAAGGACCCAAGTAACATCAGTCCAATTTTTCAGCTCTTGCCATGGTAATTTGGAAGAATAATCACACATAATAACCTGATCACCCTTCAAGAAAACTATTTCAGTCATATTACGCTGCATTTCTAACAGGTAAATGTGCAGAAGAACTATCTGCAGTTATCATAGTTACAGATAGGTGAACAAAATGTTCCTGCATTTATATAGAATGGCTTTCACATAACAAATCCAGTTTTCAAACCTCAGCACAGTTAGAACATAAAAGGGAAAAAATAACTTCGCTGCTCAAATCTGCAGTCAGGATAAATAAACTAAGAAGCAACTCCTTCCCTTTACTATATAATAAATGTAATATATCTTCAGAGACTGGAAACAAACATCCTTCCCTGTTAAAAGCTTCCCCTAAGTTAAGGCTACCTAGAAGTTTAACAGCTAAGCCCAAAAAACAATTTCCGAGAAGGGGAAAAAGTAATGCTCTAGGAGGTGGTAAACCACAGCACTACCAAAAGCAATCTCCCACTGCCATACTTTTTGGCAGGAGGTAAGGAGGGTGGTGGTGTATAATCTATTCAGACATTGAATTGACCTATGTAATCTAACCAGTTCAAGATGCTACAAGTTGTGGGGGCATACCCCCTGCACTGGAAGTTTCCATAGGTCACTAAACCTATCACAATGATTTCTTATCTTCCATCACTCAAAACCCCATTTGACTGGAAAAATCTATCTGTATCCAGGAGGTGGGTGTGGGTGTGTATATGCAACACAGGAGCAAAGTGTGACATGCACCAGCACATTGGCTAAGAATAATAAAATTAATGAGTCCAGAATTTGCTGTCATCTGACAATTATGGGTAGCGCTATTCAGCGCTGTTGTATCACAGAGGCAAGCATCTTCATACATACATACTGCTTTGCCATCCACACAATCAAGGTATTTTATAGAATCCATCCATTGCTGAAGTGCTGCTGAACAACTGAATAAACCAGGGCTAGAAGTGAACCAGCCACATAACCCTTTCAGTATCTAAGATGCCAGCTGACACAGACTACAGCTGCCACTGCAAAAAAAAGCTAGTTTTATGCATTGCTCATGCCTGCCCTTCTCTACATCAGTAAAGCACCACCACTTGCAACAACCAATGAAAATTATCATTATGATATATAGAAATATTTACTTGAGGCAATTTTAATTTCAGATTTCCCTCCCAGCATTTTGTAATTCCAAGTGTTTTCTTTCTGTAAGAAATTTTTTCATTACATAGCCTTGCAAAAAAGACAGCAAAAACATACTAACAGAATGAGTATAAAATGTGGTTTTGCATGAGATCATATACTACAGTACGTAAGGGTTTTTTTTAATGAATAAACTGGAACAGTCAACAGTATGACACAAAACAAAATACAAGAAACAGACATGATCTAAACAGAATTAGACTGGAACATGTTTAATTTCCCAAAATTCATTTTATGCTTAAATCAGTCAGCCTTCACCTCATACAAGTACTCCAAAACAGGTGAGTGAAACCCAGTGGGAGGTGGCTGATCACTTCGTTAATAGACAACGAATCAACTGCAATTACATTTTTCAAGCTTTGACTATTTAAGCAGAATAGTATGTGCTTTTTATTCTTTGGGAGAGCAGGGGGAAGGGAGCAGGGGGACCTCTGGCAAGAATGCTAACCTTATGAATTCTTCCTCTGGAATTTTAATTGGTAAATCTATAAGTAAAAACGTACCCAGCTGCAGGGAGCTGCTCCCCAGCTCCACCGCAATCACAGAACCTCAGATCTGACTGCTCCAGCCTGAAAATAGAGCCTTTTCCTCAGGTGGTGTCCAGCCACACCTGAACTAAGAAGGGGATTCTGACAGCAGAAGTTGGGTTATGCTCTTCCCAACTTGCAAAGACATCTCACCTCTAGAAGACATGCTTATCTCCAAATCTGTTCTTTTTATTGCTTCTCTTATTAGACATTTCCTATTCATTTTTGTAATAAATTTAGCTACACAACAACCTTGAGCTCTATTTTTATATACAGCATTGTTCAAAGAGCTTCCGAACATTGTATTAAGAAAGAGAGAAAGGCCTTTGAACAATTGAGACAAGCTTCAGAACAGAAATGTAACCTCAACTCCAGCAAGTTTCTTTTTTTCCTTTTTGGAAAAATCTTCACGCGTGCAATCGTGACAAATGAAAGCAAGGGATTTAAAAACAAGAAAACCAGGGTTTCATGCATCAGAACCAATAGAGAAGAGCATACTCTGGATGACACCTTTTAAGCCACAGCCAAAGTTCTTTTTAAATGCATCTTTTAGAAGTTACAGCTTAGAAAGCAAAAATAAAGCTCACAACAGCAGATCTGGAACATACGTTACAGTTTCCACATAATATATCCACTCTTTATTGATGAACACACAAGGTTTGTAATGTATTACAGGCACTACTCTCTCACCTGACTTGCAGGCAGTTTTCACAGTAACAATTAGTGTACCAAGGCCAGGTTGAACGCAGCTTTGAACAACCTGGTCTAGTGGAAAGTGTCCCTGCCTGTGGCAGGGGGGGTTAGAACTAGATAATGTTTAAGGTCCCTTCCAACACAAAGCACTCTATGCTATTTAAACATAACTAAAAGAACCATTTTTATATACACTCACATGGTAGCTTGGTTTCTTTAGTGTTTCTGGGATCACACTATATTCAAGAGCCTAGTAAAAACCAAAATCTGGAATATCGAGACTGATACGTGTATCACTATATTTCTACCTTGAAAAATGACTCTGAACTATACTACGGTTTTTTTTCCTAAATACTTAAGAAGATATTAAGTAACAGGCACGTGGGAAGCTGTATCTAGTTTTAACATGCAGAAAGCAAGCGATTCTGCCTAGCTCGTGATTTAAACTCACTCCGGCTTCCACATCCGAATAATACCAGCTAAGCAACCGGTGAGGAGCTGCCGCTCCAGCCCTCCCCTCCCGGGGGAAGCAGCACCAGCCTCTCCCTGCTCACAGGAGACATTTCGCTCCTCGCAGTTTGCACCTGAGCACCGAGACCCGCGCTCCCACCTTTCCAGGACAGGGAAAAGATCTCGACTAGAAAGTCGTGGCCACACGTGTCGCGATGACTTTTATCCGGACGGGGACCCGAGAAATGCCAGGGAAACTTCCCTCTCCACGAAAAGGGGGGAAAGGCGTAAGCCAGGGAATCCCCGATACCCTCCCTCCCCTGTAAGTGAGCTCCCTTCAAAGCCCGCGATTAACCGGGAGCGCACGGCCGCAGCACAGACACGATCCCACCACCCTAACAATCCCCGTGGAGCGGGCCGAGTCCCTTCCCACTCACCGGTGCCGAGCGGAGCGGCGCTTCCTGATGACAGGAGTCTCCGGCGAGCCCCGCCGAGCGCCCCGACCAAGGAGCAGCCGCGCTACCGAGGCGGCGGGTAGGGCAGGGCGGGAGGCGGCATAGGCGGGCTCCGGTAGAGCCCCGCAACCTCCGGCGGAGCCCAAAACCCGCCTCACGCCCCCGGGTCAGCGGCAGCAGAAGGAGCAGGCCGGCAACACAGGAACAGAACAGCGCTGCGCGCCCGCCACCGCCGCACGCCGCTCTTATAGAGACCCGCCAATTAAGGGCGGCCAATCGTCGGTCGGCAGCCACGTGACGGGGCAGTTCCAATTACCGCGGAGAATTTTCTGAATTAGCGGGGTTACACAAAGGACACTCATTGAGGGGGAAGGAAAAAAGGGCAGCGAGCGGGAGCGGGAACGCCCAGCCGGAGCCTGCTGGTGATTTAAAGCAGGAAACTCCCTCGCCTCACACAGACACGGCCGCATTCAGCACCGGCCAGCATCTCCGCGGGAGGAATGTCTGGCGCACATCGCGCTAATCCGCGCTCGCCCCCGAGGTTGGGTTTGCGCGGCCATGGCCTCGCTCGCTTCCCCCCGCGGAGGGGCTGGGCCGGAGGGGGTGTGTGGCACAGCCAGAAGCGGCCCCTGGCCACAGAAAGAAGCCCCGTTTCTTAAATATACACAACTAGTTGTTCAAGCAGAAGCTGGAAGCAGCTTGCAAAGCAAAGGCTGGTGGTGAGTGGTGTGCCGGCACCGCTCCGAAAAACTTCTGCGTGCAGTGCATCACGCAAGTCAAGGAAAAGGGGAATTATCGAAAGGCCCTGAACAATCAGCAATTACCAGCTCTCTGTGCGAGCAAAGACTCCAGCAAGAAAAATAAGCCCATGCGAACTAACACTGAACGTCTGTACCTTGAGGAGCTGCTGCGAGAAGAAATGAAAGGTATATAAGAAACAGACCCTCACTTAAAAGCAATACTGAAAGCCTCACCTTCCCACAAATCCTCCAGGGACACAAGCCAACACCTCCAAGTCCCTTCAGTGCCTGCCTGAGACATGCCACTGAGCCACCCTTCATCTCCATTTTCCTACCCCAAAGAAACACACAAGGCCACGAACACCCCACGGGCGCAGCAAATGCCATCCGAAGCACAACCGGAACAACGGCAAGGCTGCCTGCCACCGACAAGCCTTGCCAATCCCAATTTATGGGCAGGAAACATATGCCAGGACAAACCAGTCGAGATGACTCAAATTGCCTCTCCCCCACCCTCCTGTTCCGCAGAACAACAGCCCTCTTTAGCAACGGGGAGTAGGACCTCTTGGAGGAATGACTCAAAGCTGCTCTCAGGGGTAGGGGGAAAAAAAAACCCCAACAGAACAGAAAACACCCTATCTCCTCCTCCCCCCTTTTCATATTACATTAATCAAACACACAACAACTGTCTTGAGATAATAAACGAAATAAAGACAAAGAAATCTCGTTTTACCACAAGATAAGTTTACTGAGGTCAAACCCAAGGGAAAACTAATCTAACCACATTTTCAAATTGTTTGGAATGTTCCACAGACCAATGAAACCATAAAATGACAAAAACATCCTATCCTAGAATAGCATGAGGATAACAAAAAATGTTACGTTTAATTAAAGGCAGATGATCTAATAAAAATTTCACACTCACACTGTGTGCGTACATAGCTCAGTATTGGCTTTTCACCTATTGCAATTTTTCTTAAAGAAAATGATCGTAGGTCTTAACCTTTAGGTGGTGTTTGTTATCTTTGACTAAAGATACCAGAATACTTCAAAAATTTACTCTTTATACTGTCAGGAGCATGAAGCCAATAAGTAACATAGTCAGGTCATCTTCTGGAGAATTACATGTTCCAGCTTCCTGAGGGACAGTGAATAAATCTCTCTCAAAATGGCCATAGGTTTTCTGTTAATATAGAAAATGGGAGATGAACTGTCCACTCTTCCTGGAAGTTTAATGGCAGATAACAACTGAAGAAGAGATTGGGACAAGAGGTGTAGCGGAAGAACTTAAGGGACAGGAAAGCAAACCAGCCAACACTCCTCTGTTGACTTTTTGAACCCGAGTGTATCTCCATCTTGAAAAAAGCTGCAGCTTCCCCTCAACTCTTGCAACTGGGAGGTTGTTCCAGAAGTAGCTTCTGATGGTTTAGACTTTTTTTCAAAATTTCCAGCTTAAACTTATTCAGGGCCAGCTGTTGGCACATCAAATGATCAGCATTGTCCTCCCTTTTCTAAAGCGGTACTTTTCCTGTGCTATACCACAAATGCCCCCGTTCTTCCATCCTGCAGCTTGTTGGTAGATAGCAGTCGTATCTGCCTTTGACTCTGATGAGGTATTTAAGCCCAATGATTTTATCATGCTTCATCTCCAAGTTCTTCCTAAAGCATTTATTATGAGGTTCTTCATGAAAATAATTTAGATTAAAATAACCAAATTATTTTACTCTTCTTCTTGAGTGCAAACCATGACTCAGATGAGCCAAACACAAAATATTCCAAAGTATTCTATGTATAGCATTTGTGTGAATTCGTGTGGCTGAAGCCAGCCATATAACTTAAGTACTCCATAATGGAAAAGCTGATTAACCATTATAAATACCTCAGAAGTACATTTTAGGGTAAATCCTCATAATATCCCTGTGAAATGGTAGACTTGAGTCTCCTTTAGAAAATGAGAAAAGACAGGCCAGGAATACTTAAAATGTCTTGACTAATATCACAGAAGTTTCCATGAGGAACGAAGTTGCACCTAAGGAGCTCTTGGCTCCCTGTCCCACACCACATCTCCTGGAGCATGCTGTGCTTCTGATTCCAGCCTAATGCCGAGCTGGATGATCTGCAGTCGCCTTCTACGTGGCTAAAACATAACATTCAAAAATGATAGCAGCTGGTGCCTAATGGGGGAAGATGTGCTTTCACCGTGGACCTCACTGCTAAGACTTTTTTGGCTGTGTATTTTTTGGTGATTAGTATCTTAGCTTTTATTAGGGGGATCAGAGTCAGAAGCTGAGGCTTTTGTCTTACTGCAGAAAGGGAACACAGAAAGGTGCATCACTGAATTGCTGGCAGTGATGTTCTAATTTCAGAACTTGGCTATGCAAACGACTGAAGTTCAGCTGGATTCTGTCTGTCATGCTTTCTGGGAGAAGGGTACTTCATTTTAACACAGAAACCCAATTAGAGCAGGAAGGGAGAGAACAAGGAACGTTGAGAGGGATGGAACTGTTCTCTTCATCCTACTCCATGCACCCTCACAGACAAAAGCACCCACCTATTCTCCTGTTTCTCTCTCTCGACTATTTCTTCAGGAGACTTATTTTAGTTCATTGTTTCAGCAGAGCCTGTTTCCTGCAATATTTAGCCACTCTCCTCTCCCAGCAGGGAAGTTTACCTACTTTCCCCTTTTGACTTTCTCACCTTTCTGTCTTGGTCCAAATGCAAGGGGTAAATTGCCTGATTCCTTTTAAGATGCTCATCACTGGTATCAGTCACAGGGGCCATCCAGTTGATGCCACAGGCAGGAGGGCCTGATCCAGTTGAGGTTTCAGCACACCACAGCGCTGCCAATGGCCACTCTTGTTCCCTAGGGAGTTAGACAGCCCAAGTTAGACAGTTCCCATCTTCTCATCTTGCACAAAGCAATGATGCAGGAGAGAGAGAGGAAAAGTCCACAAAGACACCATACAGACAGACCACTGTTCCCTCACCTCGCCAAGTTTATTCATGAGAGTACTTTGTGACCAGGACTCAAAATACGGGAGTCACCTCAGGACCGGGGAAAAGAAGCAGATGCTCCATCCTTCATGCTTTTCTGAGGGTGGGAGTGAGCTCCACAGTAAACTGCCACCACCCTCAATGCTAACTGCACTGAAGGCCCACCTCTGCCAGAGAGGAAGAGACTAGCCCACAGGGAAGCACCCAGCACCACTGGGATGTCAGAACTAGATACAGTGTCACAGACCAAGGATGTCCATATGTCCATAGTTTCCTTGTAGTACCTGTACAAGCAGAGGATCTTAGGGAGAGGAGGAAGAAATTAATCTACTCTTTTCTCCCCTATAGATCCTATTCCTTTCCCTGGGATAACTCATTCCTTTACTGAAAAAGTAAAGCTTGTAAACACACAGCTAATGAAGCATGCATCATTTAACTAAAATGTTAGTAAGTTAATCTTTTCTGGGTAATCAAGTGATCTAGGCTCTGAGACATCCATTCTTTTTTCAAACCCCCTTTGATATCTGCTCTTTTTTTAGAATGAGTGGAAGGGCTGCATTAGCACGATTGGCTGAAAATACACTTTCCCACCAACTTAGACAAGTTGTGATACCTACTGTGACTGATTCATAGCATCAGTGTGCATGAAAACCTCTGTGCTCAGTGTTACACACATAAATACATGTTAACTTTCAGAGGTACTGAACTAGTGATGTCCACTGGGACTGCTGGACTGCATCACCTCTGCATACCAGATCTCCACAAATATCTCTTTTTTCATGCATAAGACATCTCCTTTAAGCATTTCTAGTGTCTGATCACAGAACTTGAGCTGTGTTCAACCTTCAGCTCTTAGGAGCCATGGCTCTTCACATACAATGGTGAGTAGAACGGTAACATTCATACTTCCAGCACTCATGGAAGACAGAAGATTGTCACCACCCATACAAAAAGGTATCTGCCACAAGTTGTAGGCAACAGGATACGCTGCTAAGCATTTGTATAGAGAAAGCAGCACAACTTCTCTTTCTTCTTGGGGAATTTAAGGTCTAAAAATGAGATCATTATGACTAATTCAGAAAAAGACAAAAAACAATATTAAGGTAAGCTCTTCTGGTACTTCATTTCAACCAGAATCCCTATATGCAGTTTCCATAATTTTTTTTTTTTTTTTAAGACAGGCTCACAAATACAAGTATTTTAGCAATTTTAGCATTGCTCACTGTAGCTTTGCTCAACTGCTAAAAGCAACCACATCTCAAGACTTTAGCAGTACTGTTGTCTGCTAAAGTAACATGAAAAACAGAGTACTGCTGCTGCCTCCATACTACTTGTGAAAAGGAAGTCTTGTTAGACTTGTATCAACCTAAGTAATAAAGCAGCTCAAAGAAGGATTTTGTTTGCTCTGTTTTTAAAGAGCTACTCAACTTCTTCAGACCAGTGACATAAATATACAGTGGGTGAGGGTGGGGGTGGTTTGGGTGGGAGAAGGGGAGGATGGAGGAGGACAGAGTTTTATGCCAAGAGCTGAATCATAACCATGTGAGTAATTTTTCTTTTTTTTTTTTTTTTTTTTCTTAAGGGTATGAATCAAATTAAATTTGTTTTGCTGTGGGTGAAGGAAGAGAGAATATAATAGCATGAATCAGAGCTATCATCAAATATGTGGCACAGACAAAAAATTAATTACAATTACTGCCTGCTTATAAAAAGTTTCTGCCGTGAGATTCAGCAATTTTGCTAATCAATATAATCCATTAAAAAAACCCTCAGGAAATAAAACCTTTCAATTACTTTCCTCTTCCTTTTAATTTTTTTTCCTATTGTAACAGCAAAAGATTAGCATCTTTAAACAAAATTTTGCTTTGTCTGTTAGATGCCCTTTTGCTTCAGTGGCAAAAGAACTGCTCCTAATAATGAAAAGTAGGTATTAGACCACATGTATTCTAGTCAATCAGGGCTAGCTTAAGGATGAAGGTCCATGGAGTATATGGTTTACCACTTTAGCACAGGTGCTTTATTAGGCATTCTAATTAAAACCAACTTAATTTAACAAAACATGCAAACAGAAAATCACTCAATACTGTTTTGTCTTCTCCTGTCAAAGTGACATGAAGTCATGGAAAAATGGGTGTTAGACACTGGATTTTTTGCACTTTGGAATAGCCATTTAAGTATGCCATGCTGGGAAAACCATACGGGACTCAGAACATAAAACATCTTTCGAAAGAATCCAACACAGATACTTGGAAACAAACCCATGCATTAGTAATTATTGGCTAAATAAATAACCAAGGAAACATGTATTTTTGTAACAGGTAAGCAACCACTGATTATGATAATTAAAAAGGTAGTGAGTCTTTGCCTTCAAGTTCCTAAGTATGGAGAAAATGGTATTTAATTCATTGCCTGAAAAACACAATAAAGCTACAGCAAGACATCATTTGGAATCAATTCTTCCCCCTAAGCAACTCCAGATCTTTCCCATAGTAATTCACTTGCACGTGCCCAGCAAAAATCTTTGTAGAAAGGGCTGGTATACAGCATGTTCAGGAATTCAGCTGAACCACAAGCCTTAAAAATGCAATTCCCAGACAGACAGAAAACTTCTGCGGAGACCTCTACAGCTGCTGTGCCTTTCCAACAGCGTATGTGAGGGAAGGAAGAAAATAGAAGATCTCTTGGGTAACCTGAGCCAAGCCCCAAGAGGAATAACGTGTGCGTGCATGTGTTTTACAATCCCCATTCAAACTGGCCTGCGAACAGGAAGCCAACGCCCGCTCTGGAGTGAGGTCTTACCCTCACCCTGCTCTTGCACTGGCTGAAGGTCACAGGCTCCAGCAAAAACAGTGGCTGAGGCTTCTGCCTGCTGCCAGCTGATGCCACGCCATTGGTGTCCATGGCAGCATGCAAGCTGGCTTCGCTCCCGCTCATGTCTCCGAGTGGTCTTCAAGAACAGTCAATCTATCACTTAAATCCCAAAACTAAATAATCACTTTAGAGATCTGGCGGAGAGATGGTCTGCCCACAGGTATTCAGACAGTTTCATAACCATCAGCACGTGAGAATTCCTTCGACTCTTCTGCTGGAAGACCCCCTTTGACCATCTCAAACCCTAAGATTGCTGGCTAGACAACTGCCTTGCTACCTTGTGGAAGCTGTCCCTACCTTTTTCCAGTATCACTCAGTACCCAGTTCCATCCAAGCCTCTGTCAGTTGCCAGGTAGTACGAAAGCTCAGCGGACTTATCAGTGCCCGATGAGAGGCATATTCAAACATGTCTCATGCGGATTATCACAGCCTTAAAAACGTCTCACAGTCTTACCTCACACACAGGACATACATGGAGAGGGAACAAAATAACTCAGAAGACTGCTTTGCAATATATCATCCGGGACTGAAGAATTATTAGACAATAGCATCCACTGGAATCACTCTGTAAACCATAGCAACTGAAACTCTCCAGCAAACCTTCAAAATCCTTTAAAACTTAGTAATAGAAATTCTCCTGCAAAGAGATCAACGCCACTCTGTAGCCACCATCTTAAGACTGCTTACTGGTGTGGTGGTATGATAAGCATACAAGACAGGGTTTTTTTTATATTCACAATCTCAAGGAAGGTGAATACTCCCTCACTTTCCTCAAGACAGAAATCAGTGATGCTCCCTAATTACAGCTTTTACTTGCAATGAAGAATAAGCTCCAAGTAGAAATGAAATGCAAGTTGCCAGAGGTTAGCCCGAGAAGGTGCAGAATAGCTTTTATTGAAGGATACAGCATCTTTATCTGTGGTCATCTTTATTTATGACACCACAGTATAGATTACCACAGGTGGTGGTTTGCAGTTTTGGGGTTTGTTGTTTGGTTTTTTTTTTACATTTCTGGTTAAATTATTTCTCAATTACTGTGCATGAACCAATCTTCTCAAATGTTCCTCCTCCTTATTTTGACATACAATGTCAGAGCTTAGTAGGACGGTTAAATGTCCTCCAGACGATATATGCCAATTGGTAAAGTTAATCCCCAGCTTTCCATACCAAATAGCTGACATTTCTGGTAGGTGTTAGACAAATACTTTCAGAGAAGAAAAGAATGCTTTTATTTGGAGAAAAAAAAAAAAAATCACTCTTTTTGTCAATATAGCTCAGAACACTAACATTCCCAGCCAGTAAGCAGAAATCTCTCATACCCTAGTCACAATACTGATCATGTTTTGAATAATATTATATACAATTTTGTATATTTTAGCTATGAGGCTTTAAAGCAGTTGCTAGAAAGTATCTTTGCTACTTGCTCTTGTCAAGTGTCTCAGTGTCAAATTCCAAAGGGAGTCTGTTATGTAGCCACTTTGGCTACAAGAACAGATTCACAATAGAGAGTAATTTTTATACCAGTACAGAAAAAAAATAAACGCTTCGCAAAATCATTGAAGATTCATCTAAATACCACAGATTTTGGTAGGAAAACTCCTGTAAACTCAAAGGCTTTACATTAGTACATACATTACTAATACTTATTTACTTCAATGGCTTAAGAGATATTTCTGAAAGCAGCTATTGAAAACTGCAAATCTGTTTTGTTTTCAACAAAAAAAACCCCACATATCCTGTACATTTCTAGAATTGCTAAAATAGTTCAAGAAAAACTGATGGGTAATTCCATTTGAAAATGCCAACATTTGCAAATACAATTTGAAGCACTGGATGGGAATATGATAAAAAATGAAGCACAAATATTTCTCCAGGATTATATATTTTGTTTCTCCAATCCTGTGAAAGAAAACTATAGGAAGGTTCAGGAAACGTGGATGACTCTGAGGAAATTCCTCATGTAGTCAAGAACATAATACACCACTAAACTCATAGTAACATGTACAGATTTTTCTTTCAAAACCCACAGGCATAGTACAGCCTTGGGTACAAGCTATTGCTTGCCCCCTACTGCAATTTCCCTGCCCTGTTTAAAGGCAGTCCAGGACTATGATTTTTGGTGAGTTTATAATGGATGTACATGTGAACTTTTAAGTTAGCCTGATTACTGGAACCTGTTATTTGAAATTTGTTTTAAGACATAGAATTGAAGACCAGTTAGGTTTTAAAGGGACCTCACCTAAAGATCATCTAGTTCTAATTCCCCTGCCACAGGCAGGGATACCTTCCATCTAGACCAGGTTGCTCAAAGCCCCATCCAACCTGGCCTCAAACACTTCCAGGCATGGGGCAACCACAGCTTCTCTGGGCAACCTGTTCCTTGTATCTAATCTAAATATATCCTCTTACAGTTTAAAGCCACTACCCTTGTCCTATCACTACTTGCTCTTATGAAAAGTCCCTCTCCAGTTTTCTTGCAGGCTCCCTTTAGGCACTAGAAGCTGCTGTAAGGTCTCCCCAGAGCCTTCTCTTCTCCAGGCTGAATAAGCCCAGCTCTCTCAGCCTGTCTTCATAGCAGAGGTGCTGCAGCACTGAGCATCTTTGTGGACCTCCTCTGGACGTGCTCCAGCAGGTCAATTTCCTTCTCATGTCTGGGGCACCAGAGATGAACGCAGTACTGCAGGTGGGTCTTATGTTCCAGGAGAAGTCTTAACATGGAAGAGACGCAGTTTTTTGATCTTGCACCTTATACACAACTAACAGGAGGCACTTAATTTGCATAGCTCAGTGAAGCCACTGGAGGCTAATTCATATGCATACAATGGCTTCCACTCCCCAGAATTACATCCAGAGGAGGGTCATGATATCAGTAAACACCAAATTAATGTCACACCTCCTAACTTACTAGGTAAGTCTTACAAGAGTTAGCCCCGAGAAGCTTACGGTCTGAGATGCTCTTGTCTATCTCCCCTGTAGAGCATTAATCATGCTGTGGGTGCTTACGGCTAATAAGATGCATGTAAATCTATTCTGATGTGGTTTTTTACCACTTCAGACTAGAGAGGAGTCACACACACAGGCATACTCTTGTTTCTCTACCTAATGATACACTAATGTGCCTAATTGAAATAACAAGTCCTGATAGGAACAGAAAGACTTTGTTTTTGTTTATGCCATCCAGAGTCTGTGGCTATACAATGCAAATAGTTGGCAAAAGCTAAACCGCAAGTATGCATTAGCACTGAGTAATAAAGATAATGTTTGTATTTTGTTTATGAAGAGCCCTAACCAACACACTAAAGCAAGCATACTGAAACCAAACAATACTCAGATCTTTAGAAAAGCTTCAGAAGATCCAAATCATATAATTTAATCACTTTGTTCTTTAACAGTCTAAACATCACTTAAAATTTACAAGCAGTAATTCTATGTAAGTTCCTTAAGCTGAAAAATGGGATGTAGCCAGGTGCCCTTTTCTATCCCAACTATTAAAATTCAAACAAACCAAGCTCTATTACCTAGGGAAAAATAAAAAACACCTTACAAACTTTGCTTGCCCCAAAGGATGAGAAATGCTCTATTGCTTGGCCAACATGGAATTTCTCCACATCTGGGGTCATGCGAAATGTATAGGTATGATATCTCGTCGTTACTTCACTGGGATGAACAATCTCCATGTGACTTTGACAACACATCAGTACTTTAGTGTGGAGTACACAGATAAGAAATGTACACTTCTCAAAAAAAAAAACCAAAATATTTTCTCATTAAAAAAACAACAACAAAAAAATAGGAAAGGGAGAGATGCTGAGGTAAGACTTTTACCTAAAAGACTAATTTCCAATTGGCTCAACATGGCATGCTAAATCAAAATGTCATTATTGACAAGCATGTTGTTTTTATTTAGGACAATTTAAATTAACTTTATTTCCAGATCTACATCATGTTCTCACTTGCCAAAAGGTGGTAAGAAAGAGCTTCACGTCATATAAAAAATAACAGAAGGTTTCCTGTCCTCCTCTTCATCAATCCTTTGACTTACTGCAGCAAGTAATTCTGGAGCCCCTTTGAGAACATGGATGTATTCAAGTCTTGGGGACCAGTGCTCTTGCTCTGTCCATGGGGCTAAGCTGACGGGGAATTCAGAAGGGGATCCCTTTCCTGCATGCACAATTTGCAGGGTTAGGAGGCAGAGTTATAGCTCCACCAATTCATCAGTTCACTCGTCCAACGTATACTCTGGACTGCAAGCAGATTGCACTAAAGAGTAATGGCAGGGTGGCAGAGTTATTCGCTATGACCAGTGAACTATTAACAGTTACATCCTGCTGTATTTTCACTACCCTGTTAACAAGCTCCCAGCAACTCTGCAAAGGCTGAATTCTTTGACTATACACAATAAGAGACATCTTGAGAGTGCCCCAACTGGAAGACAGATGGAAAGTCAAAGATCCAACTGGTTTCTCCACACAGGGAGCACCAGAGGCAGTCTGGACAGCTGCATGTCTCAGACTGTCCCCAGAAAATGTTCACCGAAACTGTCAACGGGTAATTTGCAAGACAGTGAAGCAGAGCCTGGTCCATAATACCACTCTCTCCAACCCCTATGTGTCACTTAAGAAGTCAAAAGAGCCAGCATAATCACACCTACAAGGAGCTGCCCAGCAAAACATTGGGAGCCTGGCTTGGAGAACTCCTGACCAGACCTCACCTAGAAGAGAGATGTACAGCCTTAATCCAAGCCACAGCCAGCCTCCTCCAGCACAAAGCTGAGATGCTTAGTTTCTCAGTCCGTGGTTCTCAGCTCCCACAACAGCCTACTCTCCTCTGCTTACGCTGCCAGCTAAGAATCAAAACCAGGGTTCCCAGCAATCAAGCACTTAACCAGGGACTCTTACCTGCTGAACAGCCAGCTCTGGGTGCATTTCCTCATATATACCTTAGCTGCTATGACACATGACTACAGTTGAAAATCTGCTCTGGTAGAACCTCTTCCCTAGCAAAAAATGACTACAAAATGACATTTTGAAGAGCTACTCTGCACATATGCTGAAAAGCCCTACAGAAATATTCGGTTCCAAACAAAACACACTCGCGCAATACTAAATCTTCAGCTGTAAGACAGCTAAGGAAAATGTAAGCTTGTCCTAAGGAAAATGTAAGCTTGTCCTAAGGAAAATCTGCTGGAGATCTAGCTAGGAAGGGCTTGGATAAAGAGCAGAGATTGACCTATCCCCACGCTATCCACTCTGCAATCACCACTGTTTGAGAGGCTGGGTTGGCTGGGTCCTTGCTTGCTTCCTATTTTTTTCAGGGACAACCTTTGCAAATATGTCCCTGGAAGACAACACCCCATGTCTGATTATCACCTCTAACACACAGGGACAACTGTGAAACACATGGAAATCCTATCAACCTGTAGCATGGGATATGTGTGCATGCAGGAGAGAGCATGAACAGCAAAGCAGCAATTAAAGACAAAACAAAGAAAGCTCCAGGAGTAACAGGTTTGCAAGGATGACTCTTTGCTTCTATATCCCTAACACTTCCTTTCTCTTACATACTCACCCCATTTTTAAAGGGGGTCATGCCACAACCATGACTGCAATTAAATAGACAAATCTGAATCATTCCTTAAGCAGCTGGGAACTCTGCACAATCTTTGAAGCATTTGTCTGGCCAGTAGTCCCAAAAAGCACCACCCTGGTAACTTCTCATCAAAACTCTTTAAGCTCCCTGTTTGCTCAACTGCCTAAAGATCTCATTCACAGACTTCCACTGGGAAAACGTGTGCAAACAGTTACTAAACCCTTCAAAAGCAGCCAGAGAGCAACCAGTGTTTTTCCTTTGCTTCGTGTTAGGGACATCATCAGTCCTATTACTGAATGCTCCTTGGCCCCAGTGCCCAGATCAACCTCTTTCACAAGGGAAATCCTTCAGCTAAATCCCTCCCAAAGCCAACTCCAGGCACTATTGAACATGTGGCATCAACACTTGATGCTCACCCACACTGGTGGCCATTAAAGGCATGCTGGCTACTGATTCAAAACCTACACATAAAGAAATGTTGAGCACTTAGGCAGACCAAGAGCTCTGCTTCCAGCTTTCTGTCCCACAGCAGCCCTCTTGTGACACAGATGCAGCAAAGTTTGGCAAGGAATTATATCCTATGCCCAGGAATCTTAATTTTCTGCAAGCTCCAGCTGTCCCACATGTAAGTCCAGGACAGGTAACCACTTACACACATCCACAAATAAGTGTCCTCAGAAGTGGGTTAGATTAAAATACACTATAACAAACTTATTTTAAAGTAAGTCCGCTCGGTCAAGTCTGAAAGACAAGTGGTGCTGGTACGTTAAAGGATTCCTCCTCACACTATAGCTTAAAAATACCTGCTGCATTGCTATTTTGCAATATTGTGTCCACAACCAGTGCAGATCACTCTTACCTCTTAGACATGGACCTCACAACACTGTTCTCAGAGTGTTCTCAGAGAGTCCTACTTAATTTCTTGATATTTTTTACTCTTGTTCAAAGTATGAGCGATTAGGTTATTTTCTCATCTTAATAAATGATGTAAAACCTCCAGACATATGGTAGCATTTGTGTACTTCCAGGCAAGCAGTGACAACTTTCAAATGTTACTTCCCCTCCTCCTCCACTATATGAAACAAATATACTGGAACGCATTTAAATCTTAGTGGCAAACACATTTAAGGTAGACTAATTTCAGTTAAAGTTTCCAAATGTCAGATGTATGTGTTAAATAATTATATTAAAAAATAAAGAGCAGATGAATTCTCATTATTGGTTAATAAAGTGCCTATATTATTCCAATAAGGACTAAACAACTTTATGAGACAATGTTTGTGCTTAAATTAGCAAGGAATAAACAAAAGTCAGCTCATACTTACAGGGACATATGACAAGTACCATTTATACTAACACAACAGCTACAAGATTAGAGGACTGACACTGCTCATTCAGTTTTGCACATATAAATCCACAGCTGCTTCACTTTTCTTCTTGAAGAATGGCTGAAGACTAAGGGTAATATTTTCCATAAGCAGAAAGCCACCAAATCTCAAAATGAAGGTATGGTATCACACATACTTAACTAGGAGGAGAAGCCACCTCTCAAGACTTTGCCTTTTGCTTTTCGCGAGAAAACAAAGCTGCATTACCCCAGCAGCTTTTTGCATTTACCAGATTCTTTCCTATTTTTGAGAAATGCATATGTTCTCCTCAAAACTACATAGCAGAGTGGTACTGGAATGGTTTACACTGTCATCCATTATTACTCAAGGCTGGTCACAATGTGCATTAACATTTGTAGAGTTGGAATCTATTCATCCTGTCCACCCAGTAGCTGACTAACTGGACATTATTACTTGAAGAATAAGCCTAATAAAAAGGGAAAACAAACCAACCCGAGTATTGTAACCCACACTCCGCCTGCATTTTCTCAAAGCCAAACAGTAATAATACCGAATAAATTGACAAGTATTTCATCTGTAACAGCTTCTACTGCTTTTTACAGAACAAAAGGAACAAAGAGTAGACAACTATTATTATTATGCACTTTCATAACTGAAAGAACTTTAAACTAGGCAAGTGCTTTCTACTAGTCTGAGGCAAATTCTTGTTATTCCTTCAAATAATAAAAAAAAAGATGCGTGCTTCAGGAGGAAACAAGCACCAGAAACAACGAGCTGCTCACCACTCTTGAATCAAATGCTCGGAGAAATACTGAGCACGAGACGCTTACAGCTGCAGCAAAGCAGAAAAAATTGAAAAGGAAAAGAAACACATCTTTCTCCACCTTGACCGAGACGAAAGAGACCGATTCTTACCCTGAGATATTACTTACAAGGCTCTACTTCCAGAAAGTACTTTTACTTAATTTATACGAAGTTAATGGGAAATAGAAAGCCCCTGGCTGAAGAAACGCTCCCCTGCTTCGCGGGAGCTGCGGGTGTGTGTGGGGTACCTTTAGATTTTGCCCGAAACTCTTCCTATATGTACAGCCAGGCGACTTCAGATGCGGAGCCCGACTGCGGCACCGCGATGCGAGCGCCCCGGAGAGATTTGGGGGCGGGGGGGGCTGCGCCTTTAAAAGGCGTCGAAGGAAAAGCGGATGTATTGCCGCGATCGCCTACCGACGCCGCGACCGAGCCCCCGCCCCGCGCGGGGGAGAGCGCGGCTGCCCCCGGCCGCCGCCCGGTCCCGGCCGCGGCGCCGCGCTTCCCGCCCGCTGCCCCCGACATCCTGCCACCCACGGGCCGCCCCTCCCTGCCTGGCCCTGCCGCCACCCTGCGGTCCGGGGCGACGGCGAAGACCCCTTCCCATGGGTTCGGTGCGCGGCGGGGGCTGCCGTAAAGCCTCTCACGGAACAGACCGAACCCAAATGAACCCCAAAGCGAACGAGAGCCACCGCCCCCCGGCCAGTGAGTTCCCGTGTTAACGTGCCGGGCTGAGCTCTTTTTCCAGCCTTTTTTTTTTGCGGGGGGATAAGGGGGTGAAAGGGGATTTTTCCCTTCCCCCGACCTATTTCCAGGAAACATTTACATGGCTTAAACGACTTAGATTAGATATTATGAAGAAATCCTCTGCTGTGAGGATGGTGAGGCACTGGCACAGGTTGCTCAGAGAAGCTGTGGCTGCTCCATCCGTGGGAGTGTTCAAGGCCAGGTTGGATAAGGACTTGAGCAACCTAGTCTAGTGAAAGTTCTCTCTGCCTATGGCAGGGGGGTTTGAAACCAGATGCTCGTAAGGTCCTTTCCAACCCTAATTAGGCTGTGATTCCATGATCTTTAAGGTTCCTTCCAACCCAAATCATTCTGTGACTCTGATACATCAGCATCATCAGAGACTGATGAGGAGTTCTGGAAAAAACTTTTGTCTCCAGTGAAGGAGAAGATTCAGCTTTAGCATGTAAAGTCTGCCCATATCAGACAGCAGCTTGTGCAACCACTACCCACTGGGCTAAATGTTCAAGCTTTAACTCTACGTCTCATTTTTCTTCAAAGGAAAAGGAAGTTCAGTGAGGAGATGAACAGGCTGGACTATGGGGACGTCTATTTCATCACATCTTCAGGGTTTTCACAATAGTAGTCAGTAAAGAATTCATTCCGTAGGAGACCTTTTAAGTTTAGTGAACTACGACATGAATTTCTTCAAAATTCTTTGGAAAAATACACAATCCTATAAATTTTTCATGGAGTGATCAATAAGAGATCCCATGCAGCCATTGCTCAGAACCAACTGTACAATTTGAGCATGTGTGGATTAAAATACAATTAAAACTACAATTGCCTGTTTGCAAGATTTATTGCAACACTTCAGTTCTGGCCTCTCCTCATGAGCAAGTTTCCCATAGGTTTAAGGAGAACAAGACTGGATACCCTACTTGGAACAGCAGCAATTCCCACCCAGCAGCTCCTTAGTGGTGGGCAGTCTTATTTGGAAAAGAGCAATGAACTTGTATTGCAGATGAAATGTAGCGTTTAGAGGATTAAAACTTTTCTATCATGCAGTGCACACTTGGATATTTAATAATTATATAAATAAGAAAACATTTGGAAAAGTAGGTCTTGAGCTTCTATTACTATGACAGAGGAGATGATGTGCAACAAAATCAGGCCTCTATTTTTAAGGAAAAAATTCCTCAGGAAAACATCCTGAGGCACGGCACAGTCCAGACTATATTAACTTGTCACAATATGTTGATTCTGTTGGTATGAATTCTGATTGAATAATAAACTAAATGTGAGCTTCAGAACATACAGTAATTGTAAAGAGCATGGAATACAGCCTTTAGGAGAGCACCTCTAATGTGGATTTTCTGATTCTCCTTGTTAAGATGTAAAGGGTGGTGAAGCAATGGCACAGGTTGCCCAGAGAAACTGTGGCTGCCCCATCCCTCGCAGTGTTCAATGCCGGGCTGGATGAGGCTTTGAGCAAACTGGTCTAATGTAAGGTGTCCCTGCCCATGGCAGGGGTTTGGAACTACCTGATCTTTAAGGTCTCTTCCAAACCAAACCATTCATGATTATATAGTTGCCAGCCCCAGTTTCAGGTCACCATTTTGGGGCTTACCCATACTCTCTTCTTACAAATGACGTATCATAACAGTGTTTTTAAAAAAGCGCACGCACAAATAAATTTGTCAGAAGAAGTGATTCACCATAAATATGACCAGAATGAACAGAAAACAGCAAAACACCCTTTCAAGATCCAGTTTGCTTCATTCAAATTGCAGCATTTTTAATTTCTTGTTCATTTCACTCTTATTTTGCTTTCTGTGAGCAAGAACGGAACCCTATTTTGCTGAAGAATTTTGCACATCATTAGCATCGCTTACTAAATCTTTTTATACTCCCTCATCTTTAGTCATTTTATAATATGGGACATTTACGATGCTTGTTATGGCACCTTCTGTGTTCAGGCTCAGAAAAATCCTTCTCATCAGCTTCCACAGAGTGCAATCTGCTATTGCTGGTCAAAACGATACATGTGGGGGGGGGGGGAGGGAATGGCAAGCTGCCAGCAACAAGTCCCATGCAAGCAGTTCCATACATCTAGCTCTTTCATTTTATAGAGTATCCACTTTATTCTTAGGATGCTCCAAAAGTACAAGGGTGTTTTAATGTCAAATACAGTTTCTTGCTTATCCCTTCCCCATGGTGGGCTGACTGGATATTCAGTCCACGTAACTGAGGTTTAGAGCACATGCTGCAATGACAGCTTTCAACTGAGATTTGTGTGTTGTGGCAGGACTTTAGCTTCTGAATAATCATTCACTAGAAAGAGTAATAAAGCATCAGAGCTCATGACTATTTTAGTAGCTTATTACTTCTACCAATGTTGTAAGATTTTTTTTTTTCTTCTCAACTGCTAAGAGGGAAAGCAAAATTGATTTGGGAAATAGTTCCTGTATGCTGATGTTAAACACTAACATGAAATACTTGATTTAGGAAGTGTTAGGTATTTCTAACATTTTATTAGAGTCCAACAGATTCTGAGAAGTTTGCAAACAGCCTTTCCTTTTTTCCAGCCATAATAAAAATTATTCTGCTGGTATGCTTTTGCATCAAGACTAAATTTGGTTTGCTAATGGTAATGTCACGTTTCAGTAACTAGAGACTCCTAAAGAGTCTTCTTTCATCATTTTGGAATAACATCAGTTTTCATCAAGGTGGATTTTTTTTTTTTTTTTTTTAGTATATCTTTGCACACAATTGACCACTACTTGCAGTCTATCATAGCATGGTTTGGGGTTGGAAGGGACGTTAAGGATTATCTAGTTCCAAGGGCAGGGACACCTTCTGCTAGACCAGGTTGCTCAAAGCCCCATCCAGCCTGGCTTTGAACACTGCCAGGGATGGGGCATCCACAGCTTTTCTGGGCAACCTGTTCCAGTACCTCATCACCCTCACAGGAAAGAATTTTCCCCTTATATATGTAATCTAAATCTACCCTTATTCACCTTAAAGCCATACCCCCTTGTCCTGTCACTACATGCCCTTGTAAAAAGTTCCTCTCCAGATTTCTTGCAGGCCGCCTTTAGGTACTGGAAGGCTGCTATATATGACATCACGTAATCTGCTCCACCACAGAAAACACGCACAAAATCCGGAGAAAAAGCGAGAAACAAGAGGAATGTTGAACTTGCTGGAGCTGTAAAGCCACCAGCCCGGGGAAGCTGCCGGCTGTAAGGTGCCGGGGGGGGAGGGGGGGGGAGGCCGATCCCCGCAGGTGCGGAGCGGCGCGGTGCAGTACCGCCGTACCTCCGCCGGGCGGCGAGCCCCGGCTCCTCTGCAAGCCCCGGGGTACGGCAAGCGCTGCGGGAGCCTGAGGGCCATTAGGGAAAGCCAATAATTGCACGGCTGGGTTTGCAGTAATAACAGCGACTTAAATCAGTAAGCCTCCGGACTATTCTGAAGTTAAAACAGCGCAATGAACTATCAAATAAGGCGTCTAAGAGGATCTTAAAGACACAAGAAGGGTTTTGTCTGGCAATAGTAAAATTTCACGAGGTTATTTGAGTTTTAGTATGCAACTGAAGCCTTAACAGATTCATGTGAAGGCTACCAAAGACGTCTAAGCTGCTTAGTTCCTCAGAAGTGGAAAATACTGTTCCAGATTTTCGATGCCTGCACTCATAACTAGGAAAGAGGGGAAAGAAGAGGTTTGGGTTTAAACAACTAAACACTGTCTGACTGAAAGAAAAGTGGGATATAACACTTAAGTAATGACTGGTTTGGTATTAAATTAAGACCTTAAATACAACTATAGGTGTCTTACTAAAACCAGTAACAGTGGGGTCTGCCCTTTATCTAGTAATAAAAACCAAACCAACAAAATATGTGATCTTCAGACTACAAACTTAATAAACTATGAGAAAATGTATAATAAAACACTTCATTATAATAAACATTTCATTAAAATAATGTGATTCAGCTATTCCTTCTTGAGATTTTTCTCGACATTCTAAAACTGATGTTATTTATGAAGGTAAGCATCCCTGTATTTAAAGGTGTTAAGAGCTCATGTTCTTGCAAGTTTACTCAGTACAGCTGTTGAAGTCTTAATTCTTCTTCCACTACTCTAAGGAAAATTAAATACTGCAGATGTTATTCTTCATAATGCCATATACACAGAATCAGTTCCTCATTTGCAGGCAAGTTATTTATTTTTCCTACTTAGCTTCAAGGCAATCATGATCATTAGGCAATGCCAGGGTTAAATAAACATGACCTAAAGTGATCACAAGTCAGAAGTTACTTGAAAGAGATATTCTCACTTTAGTAAGTGGAGATCTAGGAACTGCACTTGAAATATTTCAGACAAACCCCTCTATTCAGATGCAAAGTTATTAAAAACACAAATAAAAAGGCAGAAATATACCTGAAATTAAAATATTTCCTATCTTTGAGACATATCTGAAATAGACAGGATACCTTGCCAGGAGTTTAAAGATGCTAGTGCTCACAATCAATAAATTAAAGAACCCCCACAGATTAAAATAAAAGACAACAGCCAAAAAAAAAAAAAAATCACAAAAATGAGGAAAAGAAATCAGTACTCTCTAAAATAGTTTTATATTTACCCATTCCAGTTTTATGTGTCTGATCCTCTCTCACGCCCCAGCAGCACCCGTATGTAAGAATATGAACTACCCCATTCACGCATGTGCACTGACAGAATTTCTGCAGTGTGCAGCCTGGACAAGCCCACCTGCCAGGAATTCCCCTAAGGCCAACTGCATGAAACATAAGAAGATTTGCATCCATTCATAAAAGATCACTTTGCTGAAGACGAAGCCAATGTGGAACAGCTTACAGGAACCTGAGGTACTTTCAGACTCGATAGCAAATTTCTCCAGAGCCCAAGCCTGTGCAATTCCCAATTCTCATTGAGAAGGGGAAGACTGAAGAGCAAGTGCCTTGTTGTTGACCCTCATGGCAAGTAGAACAGTCTCTTCAGAGCGATCTCTGCTAACCAGTCATTACTGCCTGACAGTTTCACTTCACTAATCTTTCCTCACATTGTGAAATCCCTCCTCCTCCCATCCCATAAAAAGGAAAAAATGTCTTGAAGTCCTTTAGTAGGGAATTATTGCCAGAGTGTTTGAAATCTAAGAATGCTCTCTGTGCCATGATCTAGTACAAAAGCCAATTTCACAGCTCTTATCCCTTGCTGTAAATACACTGTTACCATTCTCAACCCCTTTGATGCTTCCTATGCTTCTTGTAATTATCCTCCCAGTCTGTCACTGGAAGCTGGGTGTTTCCTCAGGCTTGTGTGTGATAATAGGTCCACTGAAGTCAACAGAAGTCTGCCACCTATCCCACTACCCTATTCCAGGGTCTCCTTCCCCTAGATTAAACCTCAGTACATCTGAGCATCTACACATCAGCTGTTGTTATAAGACAATACTAACATCCCACAGCCCATTTTCCACAGGTAGAGACAATTTAACAATGAAAAGAGAAATGTAACAAAATTAAAAGTAATTGGAAAGTCATGCCTCTTTATCCCTCTTGTGTACAGCACAAGCATCTTATGAAATACTGCAAATACTGATTGGAAAAGTATGTCTCAAATAGTATTTATTTAAATACTGCAGAATAATAGGCAGGAATAAAATTACCAGTAAATATGACAGCTTTTCAAAACACAGCATTCTTCAGCCTTAAACCACAAGGAGTTTTTAAGAGCTACAGGTGGGAGCTGGGAACATTTGCCTGTCCTTTTCATCATAAAAACTCTAGAGCACATCTTTTAATATGAGTCATTCAGAATTTCAGAGAATATATGATATCTTTTAGTAAAGAGAGGCAGGAGGTAAGGAAGAACACATTACATATTTTTGTTTAAATAGAAAGGAGTGTAGCACAATAGCTAGGCATACAACCAGCTGAAAAGCACTCTTATCTGTCTCACGCACTAGGTATTTTTATTTTCCAATTTCTCGCTTATAGTACGTATACTTATTAGTGGGTTTCTGTTTTGTTTTCTTTCTAAGACATTATATAAAATGAATTAGGGAGTCAGAGCCCTCTGCACATGAGAAGACTCTTTCACCAGGTTCTTAGATGCAAACAATGAAAGGAAAGATGCACAAAACTGAGAGAGCTTGAACAATACTCCTCCTCAGTCATCTCTAGCCTCTGCTACCTGTGTTTGGGGTTATGGTCAGCAGAGTTGTAACTGCTTCAGTTTCTACACATCTCTGGGTTTTTTCTAAGACATTTAACTACCAACACATACAAAGGCAGCTACCCAAGGCTGAATGGATTTTTTTATCCTGAACTCTTGTACTGGTCCTTTAACTTTTTATGACTCATAGCATAAGTATTTGGGAATTCCCCTCTAAATATGAGTTTGACACACTTGCATTATGGAAAGTTATTTTATTCAGAAAGTAACAAAATGCAACATTCATGCAATACCCGGGACTATATTTAGCAACACACAATTGGTCCTTTCCCCCCCCCCCCAATAAAGCATCTAATTAAAGACAGATTTAAAAAGAGATTAAAAAAATGCAAGAACAAGACTGAACAGCAGAAGTAGATGCATTAGAGACAATCACAGGGTCACACACCCAAGCAAGTCAGGCTTCTTTTTTTTTTAAACTATTCAAACAATGTCAGGGCTGTTTACCTCCCCCCTTGGACCCCCCAGGTGCATGTAAGAGTATGCAGCGTCTCTTACCTGTGTGCTGAAGTCCCTTCTTGGTGGGCTGACTAGTCATCAGCGATCACCTGACTGAAGCCTGGAAAGAAATTAAAATAAAATCAGCTGACCACCCTTGCTCATTGGCTTCCAGCTTAAATACTCCTCTCCACAGCACTTTGTCATGTGAGGCAGGACAGAACCAGCTGTCATTGCTTCAGAAAAAGGGAAATGGGCCCCTCTGTTTCCACCTCCTTCCTTCCTCCTCTCTCACTCTTTCCTATCTGCCCCTGCCTCCAACCTCCTCCCTTTCTCATTCTTCCACTTTGCTCATTCACTGCCCGCCCGCCCGCCCGGCCAGGGTCTCCCAGGGGAAGCCGCATTCCACAACGTACAAGCATTTCCCCTGCATCTCGAGGTTTCTCAACAAGCTGCCTACACACTTCTACTGGGGAAAAAAAAAAAAAAGAAAAAAAAATCAGAGAGAAACAGAGAAAAGGCACCACATTCCACAGCCCTCAGTCAGCCCTGGCAGGCTACGAGGCATTTTCAGTCACACAGCACAAAATGCATTAGTCAGAGCTGAAAGACCACACACTTTGTACCACTACCATGCTAACAGAGAATGGGCTGAGCAGAGCTACAGGAAAAAGGAAAGGAGGAGTTCCTATCGGTGCTTCCATTTTACGTGGGGCAGCCACCTAAATATATGAAAACTTCACAGGAAAAGGACCAAAGTTACCATTCCCAGCAAAAACAATGTGGATGTGGGCAGTCGAGAAAGCTCCCCGCTCACGGAAAGCGACCTTTTCCAAAAGGACTCCCCCTCCAGCAGAATGTGTTATTCCAAAGGCTGCAAGACATTATCTAAATCAGAACTTCTATCTCCCCGATGGTTTGTTTGTAGGAAATACAAGCCTAGAAAAAGTGAAAGTAATACTGCATGATTCAGATTCCCCGAAACCACATATACTTTCAATTCAAACTTTTCTCTTCTTCAGTGTTCCTTATAGTTCTGCAACTATACCCATCTATGGAGTTTTCTTTTCTCTACTTACGCAGTTTCAACACTCCATGTATGTGGAGACTCTGATCAGCAAGAAATAAGAAGACAGTTCAGCATAAAAAACCCCCGTCCTAATCCAAATGACCTAATCTCTCATCTATCTGCTCACTGCTTCCGTCCCCCACGCGCACTTATCTATTGCTTGAAGGCATTTTAGGAGGATGCACACGGTTTAGGAGAAAACACCCCTTTTAACTCACATCAGAGCAAGTGAATGTACTGTACTGGAGCACATGCTTCTGTCCACTGACACCAGTACCACAGAGTCTCTGGCCCTGAATCTCCCACTCTGGACAGGGACTGTCCCTAATGCATCCTGCAAAACTCTGGGGCTTAAGTCAGCATCAGAAAAGGGTAGGGAGGCGGGGAGAGAAGAGGGGGAGAACTCTTAACCATCTGCATTGGAATTTCTCTTTAGGAAAGTCCATGCTTTAAGGAAAGACTGATACTAGATAACACAAAGAAACTTTTATTTCTGTCTGCACATGACTCAGATATATTTTCTGTGTGGGTTATGTGTTTATGTTGTTTCATTTCAAAAAACTGTCTCAAAGAGACCTTTAAACATGAGTTTTAAGAAAAACTTGATGTGTTCATGTACAATGTTTTTAAATTGCCTTTTATTGCACAATGTTATATAGAGACACTGATGTTTGTTCTCATTACAGATAAAATCTGCATCTAATACTAAGCTATAATAATCTGTAAAAATGTTTATTCTAAATTATTTCCCTAAATAGTTCCCAGAAAAGAAACAAACTGAATCCTTTAGCAAAACAGACCCTCTTAGTTATACTACTATTTTTCTTCCCTTATTTTCTTGATCATGAAAATATATTTACTATGTTATTGACTTGGACTCATTAGTTTATAAAACAAATGGTAGCTGCTGCTGTGCAGTATTTCAGCAGAGGAAGGCTATCCAGAACTGCCTGAGAGAGTGAACACTGTCGCCATTATAACAAAAGCATTAAAATGAATAATTCATGAGCAGAGGAAGTACCCTACCATTAAAAGGCACCGACTATTTCATGAATTGTCCAAAAGCTACTCCTTTTACTGCCCAGTTCCTTTAACTATTTAGTTATTACTCATTTTTCTAAAATGGCAAAGAGTAGTAATTAGCAGATACACATGGGCCAATTTCAGGAGATTTTACAGAGAAGTAAGAAATGAAAGCTGAAAAGCAAGCCAGAGAGAGGAGGGAGGGGAAAAAAAAGTGTTTATGTTTGATGATGGATATATTAAGGAAACGGGACTTCAAGAGGCTTTTCCAAACTCCACTTTCGAATCTTGAAAAGGAAGAACATAGCAATCTGTCCTTTGCCTTTATCTGGCACCTTCCTTTTCAGGATCCCAAAGCATCGTGACAACACCTAGGAATTAAAAGGCCTCATTACTGAGTACCTGCAGAACTTTTCTCCTGTTTATAGAACATAATGCTTCAAGAAGACTGAATTATTTTCTCCAGGTCATACAGGAAGCCTTGGAGACAGAAGCAAGAACAGAGCTTCATCCCCTGGTTACCAGCCCTGTGCCCAACAAAAGGAGTAACTACCTTGCTTTTCACTAAAAAGCATCACAAGGTTCAACAGTCTGGCAAGTTTTAACCTAATAAAATGAGCTGTGGTGCACCAGTATTTTCTGCTGGGATAGGGAAACAATCCAACTTTACACCAGAATTATTTACAAACTTAGGTTTTGAATAACAGTTTTCAAGGAATTTGGCTTGGAATAGCAAATTACATCTGTTCACATTTCACTGCTGCAGGAAAGGCAGATTCTGTACCTGGAAAAACATTTATTTATAATATACCTTTTATTTATAACATACATTTTATTTATAATTTACATTTTTAAACTCTTCAAGACATTAAAAACTGGTACACTAACATTGATAAATTTCTCAGGTTTCATTTGAGCCAACATCTAGTTCTTAAAACAATTAAATTCAAGAAACTTTAAAGTAATTTTGTCAAAGGGACAGCATTCTATAGTGTTGAGCACAAGACATCCTAATTATCTTTACACACATGGGTCACTTTTAGGTGTCCTACTCTCTCAGACTATTGGGATGAACTGAAATGAAATTCTTACTCCAATGCTCCCACTGCCACAAGTTCAGTGCTTATGTGGTAGAAAGCCTATTAATACTGAGATACAAAAACATGACCCCAAAGTAGATCATTAAGCACAGAATGATAACATTAGGTGTAATTTTGCAAGACCAGACAATGTCACTGGTCAAATTACTGATGCTCCTGGGCTTTTTATTTTTGGTAGCCACTTTTCTGATTGTGACTTTCAAACTTTCAATTCTCAAAATAATTTATTCCAATAGCATCTACTTGAGAAAGATGTCTTCCTGATCTGGTATTAGATGGATGACTTTCTGCCAAAAATTTGCCAGTCAGCCAACTCAGAGCTGATCCCACAGAAAGTCTTTACAAGAATGAGGAAATGCTCTTAAGCAACTAGAACAATCTGTACAGTTAAATGTATTTTTAGTTTGTAGTCCCCGAGGAACTGTGGGGAGAATTGAACTACAAAATAAATATAAAAAACCCACACTTGGCTGTTAGATATAATTAACATAGCACAGTTCACAGCAAGCAGGTTTACTGATTGACTGTGTCAGCACAAATGACCATTAATGGTTTGATAACTTGTGGCAGGAAGAAAGAGGAGGAAATGCCACAAAATACTCATGAAAATTTTTCCGAATATGACATGAGAGTTCACTTTTTAAAAATTGCACCCAAAAAAGCAGTTAAAGAAGAAATGTCACAGACACTTCAAGTTTATCATCTTCAAAATATCTATCTTGAATCAAAATTACAGGAAGAAATTCTCCATTGATGTAAACTATCGTGAGTACATGGCAACCTTTTCCACACTACCAAGCCACAACCTAAACACAAGTGTTCTTGATACCAAGTAGCATCAAATAATTTATTTCAGGGAAAACAATGTCAGAATAGAAAGTTTACCACTGGTTCTACCTCCTTCTATAGGTAAAAAATACCCAAACAAATAATGAATTTCCAAGTGTAAGGAAATTAATTAGCATTTTGCTACTCAGACAAGCAAGGAAGCCTGGATGGAAAAATAAAGAAGTATTATTGTACCAAGTGAGACTTCAGTACAGTAATAACTATCAGATTGGTACGCTGTTCAGGATACATGACTGTCTCAAAACTACATTATGGCCCTAAGCAAGATTTATTTATAAATACATATCAAAGTAATGGTAAGGTAGCAATCAAGTGCAAAAGAAAAAGTTAAAGAAATTAGAGGGAAAAGAACTGTCCAACTGTCCAAGAATAATCCATCTGATCACAGTATGCCAGAAGTCTGGTCAGACAATGTACACAAATTTGTATCTAAGGGCTTAGACATGTTTAGAGAGTTTTGATATTTGGTTTGCCTGCAATCATAGCTATTTTCTAAGAGGCTATAAAATGAGTAGACTTATGTTGCACAGAGCAGTGGTGTTCTGCCAAGCTGTTGTTTACTTGTATCAGCAAGCATCAGTCACGTAGACTGCTACGCACCACAAATATAGGAATTGTTCAGCAATCCTTTCAGTACTACAGAGGAACAGTAGAACTATTAACTATGGCTTTTAAACAAAATAATTTTTATACATTAATATGAATTGTTATGAATTAAAAATACCTTTTAGAAGACATTTTTATGCCTTAGTAAACAGAGCAGAAGCAACAGTAGTGAAGGGCAGCAGAATGGTAATTTCCACCTTCTCTGTTGTAAAGAAAGACAGCAGAGGTGGCATCTCACCACAACGAGATCATGGAATGTTTGAAATTGGACAAGACCCCTGGAGGTCATCTGGTCCAATCTCCCTGCTCATGCATGACCACCTAGAGCACATTGCCCAGGATTCTGTCCAGGCAACTTTTGAATAACTCCAAGGATGGAGACTCCATCACCTCTCTGGGCAACCTGTGCCAGTGCTCAGTCACCCTCGCAGTGAAAAAGTGATTACTAATGTTCAAATGGAGCTTCCTGTACTTCAGTTTGTGCAGAATACCTCTGGTCCTGGACACCCCTGATAAAAACATGGCTCTGTTCTCTTAGCAACACCCTTTCAGGTGTTTGAACACGTTGATGAATTCACCCTGAGCCTTCTCTTCTCCAGGCTGAACAGTCCCAGCTCTTACAGCCTTTGCTCACAGGAGAGATGCTCCAGTCCCTTCATCATCTTTGTGGCCTTTCACTTGGTTCTCTCCAGTATCTCTCTGGACAAACATACATGTCTCTTTTGTACTGGGGAGCCCAGAACTGGACACCATTGTTTCTTACTTTCGACTACAGGCTGGACTTTATGTTAGAGGTTTCGCTTACTGTCGTCCTTGATAAGGAATCCCTCAAGCTCATTACTCTCTCCTTGTCTGTCTCAAATACCAGAGTCATTCCCTGGAGTAGAAGAGGTAAGATTTTAGTGACAGTTTATTTCTGTTACCTTGACATTTTCAGCCTCTTCCACAGTTTTCCAGCATTTTGGGAGAGTGAACTTAGAGAAATAAGTATGTAAGACATTTACGTAAGTACAAGTGGAAAACTTTTCAGATATTTGTTTGTAGGATGTTCTTGTGCTCTCAAACAGAATGGAAGCAGCAAGAGCACTCTTTGAGTTTGACTGATGAACTAGTAGCATCCCATTGCAGTCTCTGAAGTGTCACTGTCATCAGAAGCTAGGGAGTGTAGAAAATGTTTTCTTTTGGGTCTCATTATCAGACAATCAACTATCAAATGGGATAGCTAGTTACAAACAAACAACTTCACCAATACAAAACCAGTGACAGCAAATTCTTTCAGATTTTACAGGTGCAATTTATTCCTTCAGTCCAGGTCCCTGGTGCCATGTCTCCCCTGTCCTGCAGCCAGCTCTCCAAACTCCAAAGGGCTCAAGACCTGCACACCCTGTGCAAAGGCCTGGGACACTTCGTGGCACCTTCAAGATCACTAGACAATGATGTGTTGGCAACTGAAACCCACCCTATGCACCCAAATTACAGTGTGACTCTTTTTCATAAGTGTGATGAGATGTGCGTAAGGTGACACAGTCTTCTGTGCTCTTAACAACAGCTCTGAGAAGACAGAAGTCAAGAGGGACAGGGAAGAAGAATCAGCTGACTTGAGCTTTGTGCTCCTATTTGCAACCAACTTCCCCCTTTCCTCCTTAATTGCCATAATCCTTCTTAAGAAACAAAACCTCCTTATTCACACAAGCGTATACATTGTCTGTCCCAAAGCAAGAGCAATTAATGTTCAGTGATAAACTAGAAACTACTTGTAATTCAAAAAGGAACAGAGGGAAACCTAGGCCATCTTACCACCACATAAAAAGTGAAACAAACTAAGAGACCTGCTGTCTCTTCCCGTATCACAAAGTTCACTGAGAACACTTCAGATACTGGCAGCACAAGCAAATCAGCCAAAACATAACAGGGTCCTGCATCTGTGCCTCATACCACCAAGGAAATTTCATAGATTCTGTCACACAAAAATAATAATATTACTAGAGCTTGGATTTTCCTCAGATCTTTTCCAGTATCTTCCATATTTTCAATTCCTGTTTTATACTTTGAAATATTTACAGACTCATGATCTTTCTAACAAAAAAAAAAAAATGAGGACAGGTATTTTCAAGTGTTTTTTCTTTATTATCAACACCCTTTTTAAAATAATGAAAAGCATCTCCAGACAAACATGTCTAAAGAAAAGACGAACTTGACCACTTGGCTCAGGGAGGTGCAGAGATACTGTAGCTTTGAACTGACTCCTCAGGGACTAGCAGCAGTGCAAGTATATTGGCATGTACTCTGCTTCCTCAGAAAGGCCAATCAAGGGACACAGTACCAATGATTACTCTCATTTCTTTTGCAGTGTTATCATGGCATACTGTAGTTTCAGGCTTTTGGGGTTATGATCTTCCATCTGATATACAATAGTAATTTTGTGATTGTGCCATGAATGGATATCCTTAAAGCCTCCTTTTGGGGGTTAATGGCTATTATGTGACATGTCTGGGAATAATCTCATTCTCACTCTGCTATAGGTAAGCACACAAACAGGAGGACAAAAATATCTCTCTCATACCTAGATTGCTCCTACACAAGTGAATATTTATTGCATGTATACAAAACCAGGAAGAATATTTCTCTTGTATTTGTAGGAACATCTGCTCAGTATTTTTCAGCACACTAGTATCTTGTTATGAAATCTCAAGCAATGATTATGCTCAAAATAAAAATTCCTACAGTGTTTCCCAGTAGAAGAGCAGGTGTATTGCAGGGACGCCCTATCGATTGTTCTTATTTAGTGTTATCTCACCAGGATTATTCAGGATATCAAAAATTTAACAGCATAAACACAGACTGATGACCAATAACCAATCACCCTAGTCTCTGGACTTCTTAGCCCAAGTTGTCTTACAGGTATAATTAACAAGCAGTGATATTTTCACAAGAGCTACACTTGCTTTTACTGGTGCTGTATCAAAACATTAAAACATGTTACATAATATCCAGAAAGTTGTCTTTAAAAAAAGAAATACAGTTGAAGTTCTCTGGTCTTTGAGAAAGTTATATTCATTTTTTCCCTCTAAAAAGTTTCAACAACTTAGTTTAAAAACTTATCCTCTACAAATGTGATGCATTAATTAAAATTCAAATAGTTGTTCACAGTTTTCATGGCTAGAAGCCTAACTTTTTCAATAGTATGTCACTAGTTAATTCAAGTCCTGTTTAATTTGAGAATTATCAGAAAACGAAAGGAAGGGACCTCGGCAAACTGAAAAAGAAAGCCAACTTTCAAGCAAAGGTGCATAGAAAGAACAAGACAAGTCCTACAGAATATATTTGCTTATGCTAGTCTTTAAATATAATGCTCATTGTACCTTAGCGATAGGATTGAAACCCATGATTTTTAGAGAGATTATCTCAATTACTTTCTAAATCTGTCTCTCAGGCTGTTAGCCAGATGAAGGTACACATGGACTCGCCAGGTGACCAGCTTTCACAGAATTATAAAATAGTTAGGGTTGGAAAGGACCTAGATCATCTAGTTCCAATCCTCCTGCCATGGGCAGGTATGCCTCACCCTAGACCATGCTGCCCAAGGCTCTGTCCAGACTGGACTTGAACACTGCCAGGGATGGAGCATTTACCGCTTCTTTGGGCAACCTGTTTCAGTCGTTCACCACCCTCACAGTAAAGAACTTCTTCCTTATATCTAACTTGAACTTCTGTTTAAGTTTAAACCCATTCCCCCTTACCCTATTGCTATGGTCCCGGATGAAGAGTCCCTTTCTAGCACCCTTGTAGGCTTCCTTCAGATATTGAAATGCTGCTATGAGGTTTGTTAGGTAAACTTCATTGCTGAATTAGTATTCCCAGTTATTTAATGTTTTTATGGTAAAGAGGTATACAGGTCTGTAAAATACACATAGTTCTAAAAGTGCATGATGCACAAAAAGCTATCTTGAACAGACTGAAGTTGAGCACTCAAAAGGCAGATGGAGCCAGACTAAAGGACTCCTGTGCAACTTTAAGTCCATCTTCCTTTACATGTGCACACATGAAAACAGTCTTTAGTTATTGTTCAAAACCTAGGGGTTTTTTGTTTAGGCAGGGGTGGGTGGGAGTTTGTTTAGGAGAATTTTTGGTTTGATTTGGTTTGTTTTTTTTTCCTTTAACAGGTCCATCCCATTTAGTACACAAGCTCATTAGTTGTTTTTTCAATGAGCAAAATGGTATTTCAATTTACTCTGCCATTCACACAGCCATGGACTTTCCTGCTGTAACCTATTTAACTCCAGCTTTGAGAGACAGCAGATTTCTTCATGGGCTTATCACCACTGTATGCATACTGTGAAACTGACTTCCGTAACATTTCTAAGCATGATCTCCCTATGAAAAAAGGATCAAGAATTATCTTCATTTCACACCTGAGAAATTGAGGTGTAAAGAGAGTAAGGCTTGGATGACTGTAGTCGTCCAACTTAATCTATAGCAAAGAAAATGAGAAAAGGTGCCAGGTGACCTTAACAGGCTGAACTGTAAACTGAAATGAACGGTTCAGCAGCTGCTTCAAAGCCATCTCAGCCATCCCCACAGCAATGGCTCTTGGCTAGGGGCAGTAATCGCTCATTAAAACTGTCTTCAGCCAGGAGTAAGAGAACTCCAAAATGCAGCTATCACTGACCTCACCAGCGGAAAAGACTGCTCAGCACTGCCAACATCAAGAACAGTCAGATGTTCTGAAAATGGCATAAATGAGTAGAAAACCATCTTTTCAGAAGTGTTAAGGGACTTGTCAGAGGATGTCTCACAGACCTCTGATACAGAGGCAGGGATAAAGTCTCTGGGCAGCTCTCAGTTACCCTTCCCTTAAGTCATTCTTTCTTTGCAAACTTCTCTCATTCACAACACATTCAGATGTGTTGCCACGTCTGAGACAGATGTGTTGTAGAACAGAATCTATAGCTGTCAGATTTGATGCATCCCTATGCAAATCCAACTGAAGTAGTAAGTAGAAGGAAATCCTGTGGAATAAATATTATGTGAATATGTAACTAGATCCTCTATCATGGCTACATAATCAGAATTGAGGTGAGCTAAGACAGCATTGCCAAAATTAATTCTGACTTTGGATAATAATTTGGCGCCTATCTTACTGGTTTACTACCTTATTATTCAATGTATTTTTATTCAGTATATTTTCAAATCCTCAGGAAAAAACGTAAACACTTGTAAGAAAGTGGCCTGACCACAGCATGGAATAGCAGCGTGAAACAGTTGGGTCTACACTGCAGCCTCTATTGTTTGTACTAATGGAGGGAGTAACTGCATCAGTAAGATGCTTTCTTCCATGTAAGCTGCCATTGAAATCTTTGTCTCTTCCTAGCAGAGATCAGTGTACTTGAGTTGTATGCAACTTTTGACCCATTTTGTCAGTCTTGCTGTCATCTGCTTTTACAACCTTTGTTTCTTTCTTACAAGAGCTGTTATTCATATACTCTTAAACTTCCAAGCACTGGCCCTCATCACTATCATGCTCTCCCACTGTCCCCAGTTCTCATTTTGTCACAGTCTCTAGTCCATCAGGTTTCCAAATCCCAGTTCTCAACTCCCTCTTGGGACTTTTTGCTTAAAATCCCTGTTTTCCTGCTCGACTGGCTACTCATCTCCCCAGTTGATCTCATTTCCTTTGCTTTTTCCCCGTCTTGGTTCTTTGTCCTGGACTTCTCTCCTCGGGGCCTTTGTCTTAGTGTTTTTACACTGAGTTTTTACACTTTAGCCCAGCCCCCCTGTACTCAGTCCTCATAAGAAACATTCTTTCCCTTCTTTGTACCTCACAGTCCATCTTACGTGTCCACTGCATAGAAGTCAGGATTTTTCTGGCAAAGGTGTAATATTACCTTAAAGAGATTCTTTGATCCCAGTTGTAATAGCCAAGGTCTGCACCACTAGGTAAAGCAGGTTATTTCCCTATTTAGGTTTACTTGTCAAGAGCAAAGTAAAAGGACATTATCTCACCTCCAAGTTTCAAATCCCTATCTCATAGTACCGGCAAAACAGCACAAAACTATGGAAAACAGTCCCAATCAGCTGAACATATTTCAGCTCACAAATTAAATCCTCCCTCTTCTTACCTTCAACAAAATGTGCCCAAGGCAGAGATGTGACATGTACAATTTCTGTGGTGTGATGGAGTCATGCTCTACAGGAGAGCTGGCTCCTGTGAACAGAGATCTGTCTATGCTGCTTTCCATTGTTTACCCCCCAGCACAATCAGTTCTGCCCCATGCCTTCAGCATGGACAAGGAATAAAGACGGAACATCAGTCAGGCTCAGGTGTAAACCTTCAGTACAGTTACGCAGCTCAGGAGTTTTGTCTTGTACATCTGGTTCTATCATTCAGACTCGAATGAACTCCAGCAGTGGGTCTCAAGTGCAGTTGAACAATGCAGCATTCAGAGGCATGGCTATTGGAGAGTGACGGACAAACGGTACCGTAGCCATGGGAAGGAAAAAAAAGCCAATTCTTGGAGTTTCCCTTTTCATAGGAAAGTGGAGAGGAGAGGATCTTCCCAAATATCAAAATGGAAACTGAGCTGTACAGTGGTCTTCTACTTAACTGATCTGCAGGACCAAACCAGCAGAGGTGATTACCAACTAAACCCTAAGGGATGTTTGTAAGTGAAAGAGGATGTTTCCTGGATGAATTTTATAGTTCAGATTTACTGCACCACTTAGAGCAGGCTTTTATTATTACATTCTTATTGTATCTTATAATAATTTTTGTATCATGTATATTTTTGCAAAATGCACCCAAGTTACAGTTTTTAATGTATTGAAAAGCTGACTTGAAAGTTTATGTTAATTACTTGGGTCTAATTACACTTTTTTTCTTTTTAAAAGTACTCTTAATCCAACTGACAAAAAAAAAAAAATCTTTTTGTTTTAGAAAACAAAGGGATGGAGCCAAAATATGCAAGATATTGTGCTAACATTCCACTTACAAAAAAATAAAAACTGAGTATATTTTTGTAACAAAGCTTTCACAAATTATTCCTACTTTAATTAAATCCCTCTTTGCTGGAAACTAACAAAATGCCCATTAAGAGCACTAGACAGTTATTATCTTTCAGTCTTTCTGGTTTTTGTATAATATGGTATTACCTAAGTTTCAGTGACTCTTGCTGTGTTATCCACCTCTCTTTTAAAGAACATACTCTGTAACCATAGCAATACTTTCCCACCCTGGTATTATTTCCCGCTGGCTTGTTCTAGGCTTTTGCACATAGCAACCACAGCAATCCTTGGTCCAAATCGTCAACTTCTTGGCAACTCTTCGCAAAATTAGTGTATCTGTAAACTTCCAAGTATGTGGCTTTACATTTTCAAAAGATTAATACGTATGTTCTGAACAAATTGCGTATTTATAATCATAACACTACTTTGTATGATACTTTAATACCACAAAAACTAGATGTTGAAATTCTAGATGCTATCTATCTTCTAGTTTTATCATTTTCTACAGATCAATACACCAATTTCTCCCTAGATAAAAAGCAATGAGCAGCTTTGTAACATCTCACATTTTTTTACTGAGCTCACAACAAAACATTAGGTTCGGACTTCAAACCTACCCCATTTTTAATTGGAGTCATGTGGAGGAACACCAGCTATACCATTTACACTCAACCAATTGGACTTCAGGTTCACAAAAGCAGCACTAATTCAGCAAGGACTGAGACATATGCTTTAATTTTGACATCTAAGCACTCTCATAGCCCACCAAAGTCACTGTATCCACCAAAGGATTTAATGACTATGCTACAGAGGGCTGATTTTAGTCATGTACGTAACTTTTTAATGGTACACATGTAAGCAGCCATACTTTAATTCCAAAAATTAAAAAGCACATGACAGAACAGGGTCTTCAAAAAAGCTTATAACTAACTGAGGTTGATTTTGTTGGACACCTTTTTAATAGTATTTTAACTTGAGTTAGTTTTCGTAAGGTGAATAGTAAGGTGTACACAGTGAATCGTGGTGAAGCATCACAAAGTACATGTGGGGGCAACAGTGATTTAATAGTAGTGTATTACTGTACATCCTCTCCCCGCACATTCTCATCACACTGCAGTCAATAAGGCTTTTGCCATTGATTTCTCTGTCAAATTTGCATCGCTGTTCTTTATTTGTCCATATGAATCAAACCCAGCAATATTCCCTTAGTATGTTCTCTGCGGGGGTAGTTCTGGAAGAGGAATTAGATATATAGAGCAACTAAAATTAAAAATCACCAAGTGGCAGAGGCATTACCATTGAAGAAAAAACATTCTGCCTCAGTCACAATGATAAAAACAACAAGAGGAAGTTGGATTGGCATTTTATATATATATATATATATACACTCTCACACACACCCATATATATGTGTGTGTGTATATATAAAATATATACATGCACATAAAACATGTGGGGTATGTATCAAACAATTATTCAAATGGTCCAATACATTTGTGAGAGCTTGAGAAGAGAAAAAGACAAAGAGAAAAGGCGAAGCAAAAAGATGAGAAAAGAAGAAAAGACTATAAAAGAATATTAAAGAATATAAAAGAAGAGGGGAGGGGAGGGGAGGGGAGGGGAGGGGAGAAAACTCACTAGATGGATAGCTACCTAGGTTTTTTGAGTCTGCTAAAAAATAAAACAATAGTGAAAAAAAAAATCTAGAATGATTATTCCAGAAAGGAGAAGGAAGATTACAGATTACTTTTCTATGCTGACTGTTGTAAGTGTTGTTGGGTTAAAGCATATTCTTCTTTATGGATATAATCACCTTTGTGTACACAAGCAATTCCTCTACAACTATAGGCCAGTTGGGGCTGCACACTAGAGGAATATATCCCAGCCAGATGGACCAATATAGGATGACATTCCTGATGGAAAAAAAAAAAAAAAAAAAAGGAAAAAAAAAAACCAAACAAAAAAAAAAACCACACAAAAAAACCCATAAAAACCAACACAAAAAAAAAAAAGAAAACAAACCAACAACCAAACCCCAAAACTTTACATCATTGTTGCCTGTTTGTTTTTAATAAAAGGAATTAGGTCTTTATGCACATAGAAGATAAAATAAGAGTCTAAATTTTTGAAAAGGAAAAGAAATAAAGTGATATAATTACTTTTATGATAACATCTAAAAAGAGACAAAAGGAAGTTACACTTTGTTATTTTGGTACTTTGCCTAGCAGAGACATTTATTTATAAGTAGTCATAATAAAATTTACTTAGGCTTTCTTTTTAAAGAAAAAGGTGAGAATATGAAATTAATATTTCCTATGATTTAACTAAGATTACTAAAAGATTAAAAGAAATACAGAAAAGAAATGGTAATTTTGTCTCCACAGAGCCTCAAAATCAAGGTTGTTATACTAAAGCAAAGTGCCCTATCACTGCACAGTAAAATACTATTTTATACTTTATCAGCTGTTATGCTCAGTTTGTGAGAGGATTTCCAGACAGAATTCTTCAAATTATAAGTGAAAAAGGAAATAACTTCATTTTCTGTTTCCATAAATGGAAGTAATAGATTATTAAACTCTGATTCAAATTATATTTTTTAACATGTTGATCAAATGCACCATGAAAACCAAACATTACTTGATTTGTTTTGTTTTATGAGGATACAATGGGAAACCCGTTCATTCCTATCAAAGATTTCCTGAATGTATTGACCTCACTGGTCTATTAACAAAAGTGCAATCACATTTTATTCTAAAATAATCAAAATAACTCTTCCTGGCTATAATAGCTATTATGTTGTCAAATGTACACATTTTGCTTAAGTTTTTTCATATTCTAAAGACACTATTCTCTTAGAAGTCACTATCCTCATTTAGAAAAGCATGGCATTTTGATGATTCTTCATTTGATTTCCAGAGAGACTTCAAGGAGATAGAGCCACTGAAATCAATTTTCAATTTTAAAATTGTAACTCAATCCACAAGGGTAATGAAAATATACTTTTAAAATATATTATTTCCTGTACACTTACGAAGGATTTACAAGAATTTAAAATAATAACTACTTGCCCAAGGTGCTCCTTCCCCAGCCACAAGAAATAACTTCGAAAACTTTTGCAGGAATCGAAAAATATAATTATAAAAATAAAATAATAAAAAAACCTTAATACTTTTCCACTTGAAAGTCAGGTGAAAATAAGGTATCTTTTAATTTTGTTTCTGTTTACAGTAGTTTAAGTTGGCATGAGTTTAGCAAGACTTCAAAACTTTTAATATTTTAGGCACCATCTTCTGTCTCTTCCATAGATAGGTCTTAATTGCACTCTTTATTCCTTGCATGAAGTTTCCCTCTCTTGTTCTTCCTTCCTGTGTTTTAGCAACCTTTAATATTTACCCTTTCTTTTAAGAGGATAACTGTGCACAGGTCCATCTTTTGGAAGTCAGGAAAGTCTTATCTTTACTATTTTTGCCCTTTTTTTTTTTGTTACAACTAGCAAATAGTGTCTTAGTTTTAATTGTAAAGGCCCCATTACAATTACCTTTCAGACAATTTAAATGCTTCCCCATAAACTAAGAATGAGAAATGGTTGGTGAAAATTAAGAAGGATGTTTTTTTCTTTCCAGTTTTCTGAAATCTCTGAAGCTTCTTTCCAAAAATCTGCTGTAACTGGATCTTGTACAGGCACAGCAAATGTCCCAATAAGCACTGGAAAAACTGAACTGCTAAAAGAATCAAAACAAGAGTGAGCTCTGTGACAGACAGCAGGTATTTGGGAAAATTAGAGAATACTCTTTGCTTGTAAATTGATTACTTGAAAAATTTCCTTTGTATCCCATTCTTACTGGAAACATGTTGAAACAAAACCACAAATAAACCAGCTTTGAAACTTGCAACCCCAAATCTAAGCAGAATGAAGACAGCCCCATTTGGAACATACACATTAACCATTGTGGATGCAGTGTTCCTATTAGAATGTATTATCACACAGTATCCAAGTTTATCAATCCTGGCCTCAATTCAAATATGCAGTTAGATGCCTTACTAAGTGCTTCGCTAAATTGAGCCTTTAATGCTATTTAAAACTAACTTAATATAGAAAAGAGGTATAGATTAACTGACACATCTATTGCCTTTTTTGTTTCAATCACTTCTATTTAAGTGCACCACTCTCTGGGGAATATAAAAAAGGGGGAGCAGCAGCGGAAGGGGGGGAATCCCAGTAAGTTGTGTTTGACCTGAAATTGCAAATTCAAGCACAAGACCGTTTCAGACCTCAGACTGTCCAATTCTTCTAGTTTCACGTAATACATTCACTAGTTAAGCCTTACTCCCTATTACTCCTTAACAGTGGTTGTGCCTTTTATTGAATTACTCACAGCAAATTGTCTAAAACTGGCTTTGAATGACTGTGTGGCTCCTGGAGTTGATTTAGAAATTTAGAAAATAAGACACGCACCAGCATTTGACCAGCTGGCCACAAAAATGACAGTTTTATGCAGGAACTCTTGTGGTATAGGCAGCACTGCCAAAATCCAGCTCACTCTCATACCATCTGATGTCTTAACCATGAGACCCTCCTCTGTCTTTGTCCAATGCCTTGTCATTCACACTTTCCCACTCTTGTGACAAGAAGAAATTTAGAGATCAGATGTTCCTAAAGTACAGTACATGCACCATTAGTGGGATGCTGGCTACTTTAAAATGATAAATGAAGGCTGCCTGCACAGCCTAGCACCTCCTTTGAAGTACATGGGAAGCTTGTATGAAGCCAAGGAACTGCTGCCACACTGCTGGCTCACTGCAAGGGTACAAAAAATGTGAACCCTCTACCTAGGGGTTTTCTGAGAGAGGGCACTAAATGAATGTTAGGTCCCACAGGCTGTTGCCATGAGTGCTGTTGCCCAGAAGAGGGGAGTTGAAGACACAGGCAGCTGGCAGGAACCCCTGGGAAGAGAAGGTTGCCCAGGGCAGCCAAGTGTCTGCTACAGTGCTGTGCAAGCAAACCATCTCAGGAATATCTGTGATCTTCTCACTCACTACTTAATCCCTGATTCATCCCATGAACACCATTGTTTCATCACAGGTGTGTTTCTTCTGGGAAAAAAAAACAAACCCACAACAAACCAAAAAACAAACCCCACCCCAATACTTACCATTTATTAGAAGATTTTGCACAAACATATACATCCAGGAAAGCAGAATTAAAGTAACACATGCAACCTTGATTTCAGCCAACCCTTGAGTTCTGTTAGCCTGGCTTTGTCCCTTTAACATGTCTTTTGAAGTGCATTGTGTATATGCAAAGTTTCTTCAACTTTAGAAGGAAAAAAATTAATCATAGGTCAAACAAGGAAGTCAAATGCCATTTTTTGTGGCAACCTGTTCACAAGTGCACACCTGAGAGAAAGAGTAAGAATATTAACACTCAGCTCTGTTGCTTGAATCAATCAATCAAGAAACCAGTGCATAGGCATCATCTTTTGCAGTACCCTAGACTAGGCAAGAAAAACGAACCCACAAATCTTGTGTTCCAGGGAGGGTACTGAAAGCAACAGCATCCAACAGCTAAGGACCTCCCCTGCCATCTTGTCCTCATTACCGCTCTGTCTCAGCATTTCTCCTTCTTGTGTTGACAGCAAGTCTGGCCCTATTTCTTTCTTGCCTGTTTTGCTGTTTATACTTGACACATGAATCCGAACAGCGGCCAAACTTCACTTACCCATCCTCTGCTGCATGATCCTTAGGAACCTGGCAGGGGGTTGGACAAACATGAGGGGGTCTACCTTATCCATTCATCCGTCCTTCAATTGAAATCAATGGGACTCACTGGTGCATTTAAGATTAGATGTACTAATACATAGCAGTATGCAAAATACACTCACATATCCAGTCTTTCTTCAACCTTAAGTTTTCTGCATTTAAAGAGGCTTAACTCCTTTTATTTTTACCCTATTTTCTGCCTCTCTCTGCCAAACAGAAGACACATCCACAATCAAGTAAGTCCACGTTTCCCAACATACAGTTTGGGTTGAGACAGAACAAAAGAAATAACTTCTTCCAAGTGGTACACAGTGCAGTTTTGGAGTCAGAGCAATTAGGCCTACAACTGACAAAAGAAAGTGACTTCACATCCCAGCTGAAGAGAGCAAATGGAATAAGATGTAATGCAAGAACGACACAGCTGGAAACAAAACAAAGACATGCCATTTTTCATAATAATGAAGATGTTAAGATATTCGAAATATTTTTAGCATGTACTAGAGAACACAAAAAAGAAAAACCCTATTGGGAATAGCAGTCCAGATTTACATTGTTCCCCTGTTTTTCGTGAAGTATACAATAGTGTGATTCCTTCCCTTTCTATGAATTTAGACACTTAGCTCTGAAACACATTTGTAATTTTTCCAGAAAAATATCAGCATGTTCACTACTTTTAAATATATTCTACAGAATTTTACCTGAAGCAGCCTGTTCAACTCTCGACAGTGGTTTTCTGCTTTCAGATGCCTTAATAGTTTGAAGACGGATCTCCTCTCAGTCACAACCAGGTCTAAGCTTTCACACTTTCACTCCATTTTTAATTCTGAGTTCTAGTATTCTGCACACTTCAGTCTCAAAAACTCGAAGTAACATAACTCAAAGTTTGCATTGTTTATTTTTAGGTCAGTTTAACACTGCCGGAGTTGATCATGTGCTTTCACTCCATTGTTTGTTATCATCTTTTTCCACTGCCCTCTCCTCCAGAAATTGAGTTTATCTACAGCTGGGAAATCTTCACATCCTTCAGTTCCTGAGAAAGGTAACTGCCCCTTCTCTGTTACATCTGACCAGGCCTTCTGCATACACACTAATAAACTATACAGTAAAAGACAATGACCAGTTATACCATGATAGTAGTTCTGCAGTCCCAAGCCATACCAGATTGTAAGACCTTGTGCCTTGCTTACTGTCACTCTGGGCCATCTCGCCTGAACATGCCTTGCATGATGGACCCCTGCTGTGCATTTCCCTTTGTCCCTTCCCAGCTCCCAATGACAAGATCAGTTTCATGCTTTGCAACTCTGCTCCCTTCTCCCAAAGGGCAAAACCAAAGCACAAACGCAGCATGGCAGGGGGATGTGAATTCTCCTAATCATCCAAAAATGGTCCGCTAGGGTAAGCAACTTGATATCCCAGGGGGACAAATAAGGGTGTCCCAGTATTCCCACTCTAAGTTGATTCTCCAGTTTTCAACACTTCCTCAAGAACTAGAGTCTATGGCCATCTAACAAGCTGGACTAACTGAGGAACCGAGGCAATGCTCCCAGCCTCTCCAAACTCCACTCCACTCTCAAGAGATGTGACAGCATGGAACTGTCAAATACCATGATGTTATGCTTCCTGCCTCAGCCCTGCACACATCTTTTGAGACCCCAACAGCATCATCCTTTATTTGCCTATGGGGGCTCTGTACATCATAGCAATGCAAATTCATAAGAGCACAACACAGCCTGTGCAAATCCTGGATGCTCCCTCAAAGCATTAGACTTTGCAAACATACATTATATACACAGTCTGTATCCTTAGCTACCCTCTGGGATGGGAAGACAACTGCCAGAAATGGGCAATTACTGGTTAGGTAATTCACACCACTTGTAAGCAAGCCTCAGTTATCCCCAGCAACAATTCACACATAGATAAGAAAGGGACCCACACAAACTGAATTATGCTGGTGGTGACAACCCATATGCAGGCATAGTGTTTTCCTGAGAAGCAATACACAGAGTGACAACAGAGGGGCTGCAGGGAAAACAGCAGCAGCAACAGGTATCAGCTGTCTCTGAATCCATGGTCTACATTGAAGAAGCCTCTGGGAGAAAGGGTTACATGAAGAATCCTGTCAAGCCACATACAGGCTTTAGCAGCTAAGCAGCCCTAATCTAGTTTGTATTGGATAGGGATACCAAATACATTTTTGTATGAAAAAAAGTCTTCAGGCTGAAGCTCTACAGGCCTTTTTCTGGGAGCATAACTTCTTACAGGCAACCACCACACACCAGGAATACTTTGTGACTTCCAAAGCCAATCATTATTGCAACATACAAGAGGCTGAAAAAAAGTTTAAGTGTACACGTCCCAGTATCTAAAGGGGGCCTACAAGTAACCTGGAGAGGGATTTTTGCAAGAGTATGTAGTGATAGGACAAGGGAGAATGGCTTTAAACTGAAAAAGGGTAGATTTAGGTTAGGTATATAAGGGAAAAATTCTTTACTGTGATGGTGATGGGACACTGTAACAGGCTGCCCAGAGAAGCTGTGGCTGTCCCCTCCCTGGCAGTGTCCAAGGCCTGGTCGGAAGAGGCTTTGAGCAACCTGTTCTAGTGGGAGGCGTCCCTGCCCATGGCAGGGGAGTTGGAACTAGATGAGCTTTAAGGTCCCTTCCAACCCCAAACCATTCTATGATTCTATGACTTGTAAGCAGCTCAGAGCAGGCTTTGAAAGGCTCCAGAAAGTGGTTCTATAAATATAGAGCATAACCTTGATTTAGTACAAGGTGCCAGACACTATGGAGTTACTTCATAAGACAGCATCCCAAAATGTAGCTGATGTATTAGATATGAACAGAAGGCATGAAATGTCAGAGGCATTTTAACTCTCCCCCTCCCACAGTCAGGAAGCTGACAATTGCAAACTATCAGGCAAAATGGGGCCTGAACACAAGCACTGCAGCTCTCATCCCTTCAGAGACTCCAGATAAACCAGCTTTTGCAGTCAACCAAACAGGTTAGTACCTGTACCCTTTAACAAAGGCACCCCAGATACATGACTGCAGGTGGTCAAGATCACAGGAGAAAGCAACAGTAGCCTGTATGGGTGTCCTCTAGCATAAGGGGAAGAAAAAAAATAAATTCTAACTTAACAGAAAAATGGAAATGGATTGTGAAGGGGCAAGCTGGGACCAGAACAGGGGAGTTCCCAAGAGCTCCTGGAGTTTGCAGAAAAGAAAAACCAAAGTAAAATTTTTCTAGTTTTTTCCTACATAAGAGGAAAGTACAGTTTGACAACTGCAAAGTGTAATGTTAAATGACGTGCAGATGACTCATTTTTAAATTCTTACAAAATGCAAGGAGTTAGAAAAGTCACAGTTTAGGACAGTTCTTACTCTTAAGGCTCACACAGTAGAATTGAGTCTAGAAGAGTGCTAGAAGGCTCAACTACATACATAAGTAGACTTATCTCCAGTCAGGCCCAGTATTTCCCCAAATTCCCAGCTGCGTACACAGAGAACACAAGGCAAACTGTACCGCAAATGCAAGGTCATGCTCTTAAGAACAGAGAAAGCTGGTGCATGTCTAAAACCTGGGACCATAACCTGGATGGCAGCTACTTTCATGGAGGTGTTAGATCACTGAAAAAAATCACTTAACATATGCCTTGCAGGCAGTGTTACGGCAAAAAAAGTTTAGGGCAATCCCTAGACGCCTAACAGAAATAAGCTTGCCTTTTCCTATGTATGGTGAGATCAATACTAGAATACATAGACATTGCAACTATATATAGAAGATGCTTAAAAAGAGTGCCCAAGTGATTTAAGGGATAAAAACCAAACTGTCTTCAAGTGAGACTTAGGGATTTAAGTCTGTATAAATTATCACTGAGGACGATTTGTTTGAACAGAGTACCAGGCCAAGTGATGGATTCTCCATCATCCCCTTAAGTCTTTGCAAGATACTGAACACAGCAGGATCATTGCTGTGCACACTGCAGTGTCCTTTGGTATGCAGATTTTAAAAGACAGCATAAGGATATTTCTGGCCTTGAAAACAAGATTCTGAAGGCTGTGGTAAAGCTGAAGACTGAAATCTAAAGAAAAGATTTAACATTTTACACAAATAATATATTTCCTATTTAAAGAAAACAGCTTCTAAAGACTAAACATGAAGAGTGGGAAAGCACAAGGATTTCCAAATGCCAGGTTATCATGACAGAAATTTTAAGTAATAATTCAATTTCTATGAAATATTTTGTGCTCATTCTGTAATTGGGGAAAATTCATGTGAATGTCAGTCTCGCCTCCTACCAATTACGACCAAAATGTTGCCTTTTACTTCCCATCAGTGACACATGAGTACTGGCATTTTTATTTCAAAATTTGTATGCAAGGACAAAGTGAACATATTAGTAAAAGGTTGTGGTTAGTTAGGTAAACTCCCCATGGTAAATTTAGTTATTTCCTGATCTCACAGCTTAGTAAGACAGGAAAGTCTTCTGCCAGTCTCTACCTTCTTTTCAACATATGGCAACTCATTTCAAACTAAGAAGCAATACAGAAAGCTCCCCTTCTGCAATAATTAATCATTGTCTGTTAACATCCTTTCCTACTTTTGTGTCACTTTTTAAAGGAATTCCCCATGTTCTTCTTCCAAACATAGATATTACGTGTAGTGTCAAGCAAACTCTTAACATCAAATAAACAATTTAATTTTATGCCTCACAAGGTAATGATACTCTGCACATCTTCGCATACTTCTTCCACCCTCAATCCCCTCCCAGTATGAGTAGAAAAATTAACACAGAAAAGGAAAACATAAAAAAGAAAATTAAACACATGTAGAAATGCAGGGGCAAGGAGGTGGGGGAGAGGAATCAGTAAAAGATTAGCAAGGTCAAGAACTGCAAACATAAAACCCATTCACATTAAAATTTCTTAATGCAATTAAGTTAACCATTCAGGTTTCAACAATAGGTTTCTACATGAATTACATGAGATATAAATAACAGAAACATTACAGCTAAATACCAAACTTACGTTTGCAAAATACACAAGTATATACATTTGAGGCAAACTTTCTAAATGAGATTAGATAGACTAATAAACCGATATGATGAGAAACAGAAAAAAAAATAATTAAGAGAAAGCAAAAGAGCACACAGCCAAGGCTTCATCTATCTGGTGTCTCCCTTATTCTACAAAAAGGTATTTTAGAGCAGAGACACCATTTTCTTCTAGAAGTGCCATAATCTATGCAGTGTGAAGTATCTTGTATATCCTTAGTAGCAAACAATACTTACTGATTTAATAATAGGCTGGAAGCAGACCTCAAGCAGTCTCTTAGGAGTAAGGCTTCCAAGGTCTCAAAGGTAGCTTTGTCTCCGTAGAAGTCTCAACTTTTTCCAGAACCAGAACAAAGATGGAGACATACTGAATTTCCTGAGTTAAAATTAATTCATTAGTGATAAGTTTGTAATAGCACCATGTAATATTTTAGCCACGTACCTGCTTCAAAAGTCTGTTCAATTCAGGTAAGACAGAAATAGTTTTCTACATGGCAAAGCAGGACAGATTTCAGAACTATAACGAAAATTAATGACTATATTATGAAGCCAATGACAGCAGGCACCAAGTGTCTGCAGTCCAATTACATGAGAGGCACCCCGAGAAAATACCAGCTAAACTGTTTGGATTCTCTGATTTACAACAGTCACTGAAAACAGAAACAACTCAAGCACCGCAACACTTGTATGGTGTATTTTGTATCATGTGTACACAGTTTAAGCCAACATAAACACTCAGGACCTGTAACCTAACAAGGCTGTGTAATTCTCAATCATTCATCTTGTTTCTCCTCTCCTGATATATCCTGCCACCATAGGCAGGGAGATGCAGCTCTTCACTAGCTGTCATTAAATCCAGCCTTGCTGCAGCAAAAGGGGTCAGAAAGGAGCTTCTGCCCTTTGCTTAATTCACTGCAAGAACAGCAGAAGGGATGCTGCAGCTGGCACCATCTGCAAAAGCTGTGGCTTTCTCTGGAGGGAAATTCAGAAAAGAAAAAAAAAGTCTAACTTGGAAACTCAGAATTGCCCTAGAAACCCCAATCATTTTCCATTAGCCAGGGAGGAAACACAGTCAGTATTCCCACGAGACTAAAGACAGCCTTTGTGAATGCTCCACCAAAGTCATCAAAGCTAATGCCCTTCAACTAATACTCCAGCAGAAAATAATGCTGCCTAGAAGAGGGGGAAAAAAAGTCTTGCCTGACAAAGTGGAAGTATAAAGAGAATTTATGAGAGGGGGAGGAAAAGGATGATAATAACGAACATTTCAGTAAACAGGCTTGAGAGAGATTAACATTCAATGTAAAAAAAAAATCACAGTAAAGTGACTGCCTTGGAAGAGAAAAACATGCTAAGTTTTCAAACTGTCATGTAGGCCAAATGTCTTTATTAACAGAGCTGGTGGAAAACTTGGGTGACTAAATGGTAACCATGTAACGAGCTTGTAAAAGAAGAGAAGCTTCTTCATAAAGATCTTACAGTAATACAGACTGGAAAGGGAAAAGGTAAAAGAACATTTGACACAAGTGGAGCAGGCAACAAAAACATCTATAAACGTTAACACAACAGCATTTCTTTCATCATGCAACCAAGAAAAGATGCAACTGCCACTTAAGGAAAGAGTCCTGTGCTATTTCAGAAACGTTTGGTCTGAGACAAACTTTTTATCGGTTCTGATGAACTTCTATTTAAAAATACTATAAGGGGGTTGAAGATCTATAGCATTCTCTGAATAAAATATTCCCCAGTTCAAATGTAGGCAATTAGATGGACGCATTTTGACAGAGCATGACCCACTAACAAATAATAGGGAAAACCCCTCAGTGAGCAAGTACCAGTCAAAATTCAGATGAAAACCAGGAAACCTGTGTAGCAAGACTCATTTGACAAAATGACTGTTAAAAGGACCTTTTCAATAGTATCTGTTTAGCTATTCAGCCATTATGTCTTTTGCCTGTGCTATCTTTTTCTTTTGTTTTTTCAGGTTTTTTTTTTTGGGGAGGGGGGGGGCCAGGGCGGCATTTCGTTTGCTTGTTGGTTTTTTTGGGGGGGTGGGGGAAGAGTTGTTTTATTTCCTAGACATTTTGATATATTTTTGTCACAACCTTTGACTGCATTAAACGTAACACCATGGACATGAAAACTAGGCACACTTTCCTCTTTCCCACTGAACAACTTAACCACTACCACTAGCTTCAAAATTCTTCCCTAAGTGCCACTGCTCACTAAGTTACTTAATGCCTGTGATTTTGATAACGGGTACATGGTTTTCTTTCTAAAACTTCATTTTTACATCATACCATTCCCCAAAAGCCTCACAGCTAAGTTGGATTTAATTCTAGCCACCTAAGAGTTTTCCAGCTTCACAGATTTATATAATCCATATGTTTGATTAGCTTTTCACTATGCTCCAAGACATTAATTAATGAGAAGTAAAACAAAAGGAAATTTCTGTGGGACAAAACTTTTTTCTAACTCCAATCATTAAAATGAAATCAAACTAATTGTTAAACCAGTCACAGTTTATGAACAACTCAGCAAAGTATCTAAGCAAGTAGTCCATCTGGTTTCAAATTGTTATGAGCTTTCTAAGTTTTGCTGAATCAAAGGACCTACAGCAGACTTCTTGGAATGACTGCTATCTTCTGAATGACTGCTATCTTCAAAATTCATCATGAGCACTACTACCACTCCCTGCCATGCTCCAGCCCCACAAGTGCAAAGCAATTCTTTTTCAGGTTAAAATTTTCCATGTCTGTCTACTGGGGGGAAAAAAAAAAAAAAAAAAGTTGTATCATAGAATGGTTTGGATTGGAAGGGACCTTAAAGATCATCTAGTTCCAACTCCCCTGCCATGGGCAGGGACACCTTCCACTAGACCAGGTTGTTCGAAGCCACATCCAAGTGTTTTGTTTTAGTGAAAGACTATGAAAGAAAAGATCCACAAGATCATTTAAGTCATAAAAGTCCTTTAATATCAGAGTCCAACCATTAACTCAGCACTGCCAAGTCTACCACTAAACCATGTCCCCCAAGCAACCCTTTACACATCTTTTAAATACCTTTAGGGCCGGTGACTCAACCACTTCCTGGGGCAGCCTGTTCCAATGTTTGACAACCCTTTTGGTGGAAAAAAAATTTCATAATACCCAATCTAAACTTCCCCTGGCACAACTTGAGGCCATTTTTTCTTATCCTATCACTTGTTACTTGGGAAGAGAGACATGCACCCCCCGTGTTACAACCTCCTTTCAGTAGTTGTAGAGATCTCTCCTCAGCCTTCTTTTCCCCAGGCTAAACTACCCCAGTTCCCACTTCCAACAAGACTTGTTCTCTAGGCCCTTCACCAGCTTTGTTGCCCTTCTCTGGACATGCTCCAGCTCCTCAATATCTTTCTTCTCGTGAGTGGCCTAAAACTGAACACAGTATTAGAGGTGCAGGCTTACCACTGCAAAATATGGAGGGCCAATCACTTCTCTGGTCCTGCTGGCTAAGCTACTTCTGATACAAGCCAGGATGCTTTTGGCCTTCTTGGTCACCTGGGCACATTGCCAGCTCAGATACAGCAATTCAGTAATTCTTGCAATTATTTTTTAGCTCTGTAGGACAATATCGGAACTCAAACTTAGAAGTTACTGTTTTAAATAGAAGGTTCTCTCAATACTAGAGCTATCTATTTCATCCAAAACAAACTGGTCCTGATTTGCCAATTTTAAGAGCACTGGGACGCAGGGAACACACACAGCAAACTTCACAGAACTCTTCACAGAAATCACCAAGACTTCAAGCCCTGCAAAGTCTTATTTACATACTTATCTCCAGCCATCTTAGTCATAATATGCCCCTTCACTTCATATGAAAAGCCCATGGCTCTATGCTGGAATGGGCAGACTTTTTCATTTGGAGTCTAAAAAGTGACATGTGGTGGAGTTATGAAATACATGACTGAGTTTTACCAGATCCTCTCCCCTTAACTGCCCAGTATGAAAAAAAAAAAAATCCCAAAATTACACCTAATCAGTCATTTTCCCTTTTGTAGCATTCACCTATAGACCAAATTCAAGTAGAAAGAAAGGTTACAGTTCTGCTTTTAGTCTTGCCATTCTCAGCTGCCATCAAACAAGTCATAATCTCCAGTGATGAAGTAAAACAAAAAGTGACTGCTGCAATGGAGCTGTCAACAGGCAAGGATTTACACATGATCATTTGGACAATGTTCAGCAGGTCTCACATTTTAGCTGAACATCGCAGAGAGATGTAAATTACTGGCAGTCTTTGGGAGTTAAATGTTAAGCATAAGGCTGATGAAAAAGGATGAGGAAACATGTTGCCTCAAAACAGCTACTGTCTCTGGATGTGGCAGCTCCCTGAAATTCTAGCCTGCCGACACTGGTCCAAAAGCTAGATGAAATAAAAGGCTCCAATGGAAGCCATGCACTGCTAGTCCTAACTGCTGGCAAACTGGTCCTCAAAGAGAAGTCAGAGCTCTGCAGCACACAGATGGGCTCCTCACCTAGGCAGCAGGACAAGCTAAGTCTCAGAAGGACAAACCAGAGTGCCTGGCCAAAGCTGGAAACAACTCAGACATACCCAAGCGTTGACACTGATCTTAAATCCTACCTTAGCCTAGACGCTGTCTGCAGGTCAGGGCCTTACCTCCATCTGCCATTCAGAACCCAAATTGTCTCCCAAGGTCAGGTACCTATGCCCATTCTTTCAACAGATGAGCATGACTCATTTCAAACAGCCTAAAGAGAAAGATGGGTAAGTAGCTCAGGTATTTCCCTGGCAAAACAGCTGTGTGACCACAGCCTCAAATCCATCCTACACCTCAATCCCATCGTACATCTCTGAAGATGCCAACCTAACCCTCAGGCTTGCAATTTTGTGCAGTTAGCAGCTTTGCCTTTCACTCACTGCAGAAACTGCCCAGCAAAGAACAGGACCACAGAAAGTGAGAGCAAGCGGAGCCAAACCTAGCATAAATGTGGAGAAATCAGAAAATTCCCGAGTTCTTTGGTCTCTGGCTTTTCCCAACAACTATGTTCCCAGGAACACTGTAAATTAAACTAAACATTGAACAGAGTTTGAGCTACTTATGCTACAGTCTTGGAAATAACAAACCATTCAACAAACACTGCGCCCCATTCAAAACCATCTTCACCATACTCGACAAAAGCTTACACCTTCACAGATTCCTAATCTAACATGCAAATGCCCACACTGGCAAGCATTTGAGATAACATGGTTTACGATGTTGCCAGTACTGTCTTGTTCTCTGTAATGCATCATATGCACGTTTATCTGGTGAGGTAAAATGTGTTAAACTGTATAACTCTCAAAAGGCATTTGCCATCAGAAAACTAATGCAGCACGCTAACGCTTAGGGTAGCCCTGCTTGTTATGATTGAACAAGCAAAATAAAAACTTCTTTAAACTTCATAAAAAGACCAGATTTGGGCCAACGAAGATAGCACCGTTGTGTCTGTATCTTCAATATGCAGTTAGATATTCATTCCAATTAGAAACCATTTGTGCACAGAGTAAAGGAAAGAGGGAGACAATACTTAGAAGTTTCAGGAAACATCAAGATAGGTCAAAATAAGTAATAATTTTTTTAAATTCTGTAACATTTGTGTAATTGGGTGATGATTAAAGGTAGAACTGCAGAGAAGCTAAGAAAAAACAAAGGAAGAAAACCAGAAAAGAAGGCATATGTAAAAGGAGAAAAGGCACTCAGCAATGGTTTCAGTCTCTGAAATGAGAGGACTTGCAATTTATTTGCATTCTCAGGAGCCAGCAAGATGTAAGGCTGTAGGAGGTGACGTCAGAACTATGTCTTTCCCAGGCCACAGGGCTCAGCAGAGACCTGATTGTTTTGGTTGTTTTTGTTTTGCTTTGGGCTCTGGCTTCCATTTTATTGGTGATTTTGTAAGAATTTACAACTTCATTTGTGAGCAACAGAGACTTCATATCACTGAAACCTGAGTTGAGGATAGCATATGCCTTTCATTTTGACTTCCCGTTTATTGTTATTATAGAGTGCACAATCACCTGAATTATCAGGAACACTAAGAACCACCCAGATAAAAACTAACAAGTATAACCAACTATTTGTAAGGCATTAGGGAATAACTACAGAGCCAGCCTTGTCCCCAAAACAAAGAGAAATACACCAAGTCTATATTAAAAATGGAAAAAAAAAAAAAAGGTACAAATGCAGGAGTGTTATAATACTGAAATTCACAGCCTGATTTCTCAGAGGATTTTGCGTTAGAAAAGTACAGCTGAAATAGCTTCCAAGAAATTATTTCCAAAGAATAAAACCAAAACAAAAGCCACCAAAGAACCACAGCAGAGTTCACTTCCTGAGATAATATTGGAATAAATACTGCTTGAGAAGTGTGCTATGGCTGCTGCATTATTATCTATTTAAGACTATGCGTTACGGTTAAAGTATGGTTTTAAACAGATGTGAATGCCTAACCCTCCAAACACATTACTAGTGAAGTTCTTTTCCATGGACTTTGGTACCTAGAAAAAATTTAAACTTACTGTGATCTGTGCTGACCAAAATCTCCTTTAATGTCAGACTGCCAGTTGTTCAGCTTCACTACCTCACTACCTAACTACATCAATTACCATATAAAAAGGAAACACAGATTTTTTCTTTCACTTTTATTTCCTTTGCTATCATATTTCATTATAGGAAATGAAAATGAAAAAATATACTCTTAGAAGTATGTTTTCCTATTTTTGAACAAATAGAAATACTCTAAAGAACAGATCACCAGAATAACTGAGATAACAAGAGGATGATTCTTCTCCCATTCCTGAAAAAGAAGAGTGTGTTGGGGATGTTTGGTGAGGTACCTAACTAACCTCTCCTTTCAAACAGGCTCTATTGCTTAACTTTTGTAATTTAAAAAACTCAGGATGATCTCTTTTTGCATGATTCATACTCTTATTTCAGAAAAAAAAAAATCACTGATTTTACTTTTTTCTTTAATACAGCTGTCAGCTTTGTCAGGCAAGTGTGGAAAACTTTGTGGGACAATCTGAAGTACGAAATAAGCACTTCTTCATGGGACCTTTAAAAAGGGGTTTAGCCAGTATTGTCCTGCTATGTATTTTTATCTCAGTACCACTGGATTTAAAAAGTGACCTCCTAAAACCTCTAGATAAATCAGGTTTGACACTAACATAAAGAATGGGTATATTCAAAGGCCACCTTTGACTTAGGGAGGCCACTCCTCTTTGTTTCCCTTGTCAGTCTGTAGCCACTGTGGACAGAGAAAGGCTCCTCTAGACGGTAATTCAGAGCACAAACCAGCTTGGGGTTCTCTACATTACACGCTGGAGATACTGATTTATTGTTACTGACCACGGGAACCCAAGAAGACTAATTTTCCTGGGTTAGAGTTAACCTTTGTGTATAACCCAACATCCATTCCTGTAACTCCTTGTTGGATGCAGCACAGCATTTGCACCAATTCTGTACCTCACGGCTGGCTGTACTCACACAAGCTCATAAGCCTTACAATCTGGACAGTCTTCTCTCATTTCATTTGTTACTGGTTGGATTACTACATAATTCTTGTTTCTAACTTCTACATTCTTTTAATATTTAAATACAATTTTCATGTCTAGCAGTCAAGTCATCCTTTACTCTTAATAAGCTATTTTCGCCAAGTCGTCTTTCAGTCCAAGTCTAATACAGCTTTAGTCCTTGTATGCTTGGATAAGGAAAGAACCTAAGTGTAAATCTCACCATATCTATAGGAAAAGAGATTTAATCTTCCATGTTCCTGACTCAAGAACTGTATTTTTCATTTTATTATATGGGTAAGCATTTCATTCTATAAGTAAGTTTGTCCCAAAGTTTTCCAGTTTATTTTTGCATTTAGGTTTTTAGTTTAGTCCATATGAAGATAAACTGCAAGGAATAACAAATGCTCAATTTACTTTGAGCAAGCACAGAATTAAAGCCGAATACTGACACCTCAGAACGAAGATCTCAACTCCATTGCACAGGCAGCAAACTTCATGTATCAACATCATATAATATGGACTGGTACAGTCTTGAAAGAAAACTGATTTTGTTTTGGTTTTTTTTTTGGGGGGGGGCGGAGTTATCAAGTCCAAGAAAAAAAATTGTCCTTATCAACACATTTTCTTCAGCAATAATTCTTTCATGCATCTGGAACGGCATATGGTCAGCATTTTCTTTAGGGGACTGCAATTTGTCTCCATTTTACATACTAATAACATAGTCAGACAGACCAAAGATATGCCCATCCCCATACCATATCTTTAGCAAAGGCTAAAAAGGAAAGGGAAAGCAGGGATTTCCCTGTTTGCAGGGATATTGCAGGGATACACCTCAGGATCCCTCCCCAGCTTTCAGGGACTGAGCTTTCTGTTCTTCAAAGCAAGGATTGATCCTTTCGCATTGAAAGCCCATAGCCAGGTTAACTATGCACCATGAAGAAAAAATACCACCTCTTACTTGCTCTGAATCTGCCACTTGATGATTTTATTTGATCCCCTCTGGGTCTTGTACTGCAACAGACAGTTAATGAGCATTCCCTGTTCATTTTCTCCATTACATTCCTATATAGATTTTTATCATTTTCATCTTTAGCTATTTCTTTGCTAGGCTGAAGATCCTCAATCTATTTAATTGCTCTTTATCACTGCCACCCATTTCTAGTTCTATTATCGCTCTCTTTTTTTTCCCTTTCACCCTTCCTTTAAATATGGGGATTAAAACTGCACCCAGAGTCAAGACAAAAGCACAAGCAGTTTATAGACTGGCATAGCAGACTTAAGTTCTGTTGGCCATTCTTCCTTGATTTTTTTTTTTTGACCAGTCCTAAACACATAACCAATGTTTGGATTTACTGTAGTAAGCTCTCTACATCACTTCCATTGGCGCTAATAGTTTACAGCCTCAATAATAGCAGGATTGTTCTCCCCTCCATGCATAACTTCATAGTATCAGCAGCAAGCTTCATCTCCAGTTACTAAGCATCACAAGATCCCTCTTTGACTCTTCATAATAAGCTTCCATTTTTGCTACCCTCATTAACTTAGAGTCATTTTGCACTCATTCATCCAGATCACCAATGCATACGCAGACTGGTGTTAAGCCTATCGCAGATCCATGTGCAACTCCACCAGTGACCTCTGCTCCCTCTGTGAAAACAGGTCATTTATTCCTACCTCAACCTTCAACCAGCTATCAGTCTAGGAGAGAACTTTCCTCTTATGTTGGAGCAGTTTCATTTCGCACAGCACCTCTGGCGAATAGTTCTCAAAAGACTTCCTGAAACTGAAGAGCACTGCACCAGCTAAATCACGCTTACTCACAATCTGAACAGTGTCTTCAGAGAACTCTACCAAACCTCAGAGATTGTTCTGACTCTCTCCTGGTTTATCAAATTAGTCCATGAATCCATTCATTTTCTTCTTCACTGTATTTACCAACAAATTGGCTGGTATGAATGCCAGTCATACTTGTCCTGTTCTTTTCTACAGGCTTTCTGGATGCCTTTTCGAAACTGGCAACACCTTTGGGATGCTCAAGTTCACTGCTACCACAGCAGTACTGTGCTGTTGAACAACAGCACCATTACCAGTTCAGCAATTTTACAGAGAGCTCTTCCAGAGGTCTTGGGTGCATTCAGACTCGGTAATTTTTGTTGTAATGAATGCTGTAACCCATTTTTATAATTTTGTTCTAAAAACCAAAATAGTCCAGCATCTCTTGATTTGGAAGAGATGCCTCAACGGTACCTTGTGCTTCTCTCCCCACAGGAGAAAGATTTTGTTTTGGGAATATGAGGTTCTACACAGTGAGCATGAGTTTTTTGAGCTCTTTTAGTTCTTAGTTATCTATTGACCCAATGGTTTTCCTGTTTCTGATGTTTTTGAAAGAGTGCTTTTAATAAGCTTCTCTGCCTTTTAAAAATCACTTATCAGGCTTTAACTTGTTTTACTGTGTATTTTATGCCTAATTTACCCAATTTTCACTTTTTTTTATTTTTTGGACATAAGCTTCTGAAGTTTTCTGTTTCTTATAGCCTTCTCAACCACGGGTTGAGGGTCACAGAAGCATTTGTTGGGGGATATGCATTTGTTCTGAGTCTCTCCACACTGGCTACAAGCATTTTACTCATTTGACTGCTCCCCTTACCAGGCTTTCCATAGAAATTCTAATGAATGTCCTGATGGCTACCTTCTCTATGGTAGACCTATGCCATCAATAACTTACCTTAGAACTAACCATTCACTCCATCTTAATCTTCCAGTCTTCTACCATTTGCATAGAACAGTTCTATTTTCATCTGGCTGCCTATTCTTCTGTGCTCCTGTCTATATTTGACCTAATTTTTCATGTTCTCTATATGACCTTCATCAACTTCTGTCATATTCACAGCAATGTTAAGGCCTTCAACCTCAGAGGCTGTGTCATCTTGACCTGTGTGTCCTTTCTGCTTGTCCTCACACAGAATACTGGGATTATAGTGCAGGCTGCTGCTGCTGCAGAGGTCTTTATTCTTAACCTTCTATCAAGCTACTCAGACGATGCTTCCAGCACTATTTTGGTAGCCCTTCTATGTCACCAGCACTTCTCCACCTGCTTCTCCAGCACAAAAAAACATAGCCTAGACTTCTTTTGTTGTAAGCCTCCTTGGCATGTATTTGGAAGGCATGCTCCCTTCCAGCAACATAAACCCAGCTGCACTACATTTAGTTGTCAGGAGATACCCATCTATATCACCTAGACTCAACATCATGCAATGGCATTCTCAGAGCAAAAGGATAGCTGGCCATCACGTGAGAGCAAGGTCTCATCTACAGGATGAGATTTCAGGATCATTTCTCCTTTATAGGTTTGATGTCCTCCAAATTAGGAGTTACCACTCATAGAAGCCCAGTGGCAGCCTGCTTAGAGATAAGCAGTGAGATTACGTGCCTAGAGGTTTAGTTAACACATTTGCTAATTAAATATACTTTACACATATACTTAGCATGTTGTGACTTTTGAAGTGGACAGGAGTCCACTTCAGTTAAAGTAATCTACAATGGGCATCTTGCAATGTCATAACTATCTGTTTGGTTTAACAGCTGTATTAATACTGTTGAGAGTAAAAAAATGCTACTCTTTTCTAACTGGAGACCTGGTATCAACCTCTAGCCTGCGAAACCAAAGTGTCCAAGCTAATGGCCTTGGCACACACCTTGTGTTTTAGGCTTACTCTCAGTGTATTTTAGCTGAAATATTCACTTTGTGCCTCCTTCCCCTTTCCTCCTGCCCTCAACTTTGATTCAGACTACTCTCATCCTCCTGACAGACATTCTAGTGGCTTTCTAAAAATCTGCTTTGACAGTGGCCTATTAAGGTTTTAGAAAATAAATATATTAAAAAAAAAATTTAAAAAAAAATCCCTCATCTGCCTTCCATGCGCAGTCATTAATCCACGGGCCTAGCACATTCTCTAGGTTCCCACAAAGCATTTTCAAGATAAACCTCCACAGGTACTAAGGAGCGAGAAAGTTTAATTTTTCTTGTGTAAAATGCTGGTATCACTAACAGGTATTTCCAAAAACAGCCAGGCAACCATGCCTCATAATCTAATGAATTCCAGCCATCTTTATGATTGTATGAAATGACTGATTGTGCGAGGCCTTAAATACAGTTTTCTTAAGACAACAGCACATGCATAACCAGCTACAACTTTCAGTTCGAAACTGCTCGAAACAGCTAAGATGCAGCATCTGTTGAACTGTTAATGGGAGCTGTACTTACAAATACATCCCACATCAAATCAAAGAGTATTCTCTATAACCAAGACTCGTCAATTCAAAATGGGACCTTACACATTTAGACTCCAAAATTAGATTTCTTACTATGAATCCTACTTTCACTTACACCAAGTCTGCTACATTTTATTAGCTATAACGTATACAACTTTAAACACAAAAGAATTCTTGAGGGTTTCCCACACACACACTGTCATGGCTGTATTTATAGGCAAGATGATTAAACATTTGCATTTTATTGTAAAGGATAAATTGTACCACACAGTAAAGGGAAATTCAATACTAACTGATTCATAAAACAGGCCTGATTTTTCAGTTGATAGTAAATGGTTCTCTTTTCCTTTCCACCATCAAATCTAATTTAAAGTAACCCAGCGTACTGCAAATACATTAGATACTTAGTAATCTCCAGTAATGGCAGGGAAACTCATCACAAATTGCAGAATGTTATGAATCATCTCGTGAACACATAACTGCTATACACTGCAGAAGGCACTTTAACAAATAGTTTCATTCTTTTATGTCAATACTTCATAATTAGCACAGACAAGCGTCTGTAAATTGAACTCTTGAACATCACACTGCTTAGTTACCAGAGGTTTTTTTATTTAAAATTTTGAACACTTGATGTACTGGAAGACCCCATTAAAATTTTGTACCAAAGACAAATGATATTTTCATTTTCTGTTCTAAATGTGTTAGCACAAACTAATGAACTCAGTAATATTCAAAGCAGCCATAAGCATATGCTTACCTGTACTACATAAAGAGTTCAACTGACTTTATCAGGTCTATTAATTTAAGGTTTTAAAGTATACTTAATTGTTTTGCTCAATAAGAGATAATAATAAAAGAACTATGAGGCTATATAGAAAGTAGTACTGACGTTTTTCCTTCACAGCTATGCCAGAGTGAGTCCCCACTCAGAAGTAAGAAGTGACAACCCAGTGACATGATGGCCAAAAGCGGTTAGAAGAGCCATCTCCTGCAGAACAGCCCCAAAGACCTTGATTTATCCACTTCTTTATATTTAAATTGGAGTTAAGAACTGCAATAGCTCTTTAGGGCACCCTATGAAGGCACATGGTATTTTGAAAGCTTTATGAAGGCACTCACAAACCCCACTCAGATTGGGGTCTTGCTATTTACCAACAGAGAGACAGCCTCTCTACACAGAGCTTACAGTTTCAGGGTACAGGTGCCCACAAAGCTATACCTGAAGTGTAGTTTCCTGAATGCTTTTTAAACAGTGGATTAAAAGAAAAAATAAAAAAATTATTTTGATTTGGATTTCAGAATCCCCAGATGCCAAGCTGTCATCATTTAACAGTTTACTGGCGACAGATGTTGGCTATACCTGATGGGATGTACACTCTTAGCCATTCTAACAGTGAAATAAACCATTCTTTCTGCAACCTACTTCACAACTGGGGATAACTAAAACTATGGCCAAGGCCAGTTACTGCAGGATAGCTGACAAAAGGGGACTTTGTCATCTGTGGACATTTGTGGTATAACTCCATCCTCACAGAAGCAATTTAAAGGTTTAGATAAAAAACCTTCTCAGACTAGAATAACAACCATCAAATGCAGGAGTATAAATATATTAATAAACAAAGTGATAATTCCACTTTGACACATCTTACCAGGATAACTTCCCACTCATCACTTCCAAAAAAAATCCTCAAGCTCCAGCTCTGAGTTTGTCCCATCCTCCATGGCTTCCCAGCAACCCTGGAATGCAGACCCATGGACTAATTTCTAGAGGCTGTGCACACCGATGTAAACATACAAGAAAAAGTCTGCCTCACTGTAACATTGCTAATTAATGAGAAAAAATAATTACAAAGGTAATTCAGTATTTCCCTTTGGACTGAAATATGAAAGCTCACCATGAGCATTTATTAAGTACCGCTTATTTTTACCTTTTTTTTTTAACAGAAAACATTACAGATTTTATTTTTTTTTTAATCTTATATGATTTAACCCTTAACAACACATATACATCGCCACTGGACAATTATTTGAAATGACATCTTCTTAGTTACATCTTCTTAATTCTGTAATTCTCCTTGAGCTTTCGATCCTTCATTGCTCATAAAAATAGTACTGATACTGAAAAGACATCCAAAACATTCAGGCCTGCAAATCTTCCTATCATCTCTAAAGTTTCTTCTTTTTCTCCTTTTCAAGTATATTCAGGCCAATAAATGCTGCTAGGTTTATCAAGATGAAATTTATTTATTTAGAAGGAAAAAAAAAACCTTCATGCAACCTAGTGCCCCAATTCTTTATCTTTAAAATAAACCATAAAGAAGTGGGAAAATCCCACCTCTCCTTGCATTCTGCCTTCAAAGTATTTTTGCTCCTTTTAGTGATCAAATATAGATTTTTTCATGACATTTTGATTAGACTCTTACTGTGAATACATTAAGTGATAATTGGTTCAAAAACACCTATTGAGCCAGGAACATCAGAATACAGTAAATACTGGGAGCACCATAGGCAGTTGTATGAATCACTTCACATACCTGTGGTTTTCCAGGTTCCTGTGCTTAGTCATGAGTACACTCTTCATTTTCTTGCGCACAGAATATAATTTCTGCCAAATTTTGTTCTTGGCTTCTACACTGCCACCTGTAGTCATACAAGAGAAATTAGCCATATTTTATGCTGCAAATACTATTACCACAATGTTTCAGCTCACTTCTTTTTCTATACAACCACTCTAAAGCATTCTCCTTTGTAAAAGGTGTGTTAAGATGCCCAAACTGAGCTATTTGTAATTTTTCTCTTTAATAAATTTCAGGAAGGAAGTAAAAAAAAAAAAAAAAAATCACAGTACCAACTCAGTTTAACCCAACAAAACATTTAAAACTCTCAAAGACAGATATGGGCTTTACAGATTTTTAAGTCATCCTTATTGCTCAGTGGACACATCATAACCTTGACAGAGCAAGGTGATTTCTGAAGTAGCAACACAAAAAACACCTGCACTTCATTATTTGGTAAATACAAGAACTAGTTTACTTCGATCTTCCACCTGAAAAAAATGAACACGGTTTTGCAGCAATGAAATTTCCATGCTCAGCTTAGCTACCTTATACAGGTTGTAAAGAAATACATACAAATACACATGCCCCTCAAACAAAAAAAACAAAACAAAAAAACTCGCTAGTACTCAGAAGAATATCTCATAGAATTAAAAGTGATCTTGAACTTCTTCATACAATGAAACTGGTTTATGCCCAGTTTACAGTACCTGGAGGACTATGTCACTGATTTTACCAAATTTATCGTTTACATCAGAATAAGACCGAAAACACGAAGTAAGCAGAGCCCTCAAGTTAACCCTTTCCTGAAAACATGATAAACCAGAAAATTCAGGGATTCCTGGATAAAGCAAAGCTTTCTGGTGTTCGGAACAGGGGGTTCACCGAATAATTAAGCTTCAGAGTACAAGCTCGGGGGGAATACTGGCTTTTGCGCGCACATGCACTACCTCTTCTTCCACCTCTGAATTACCACTGCCATCCCTGGAAGCAGTCGGCCGAACGTTCCCACTATGTCCCAGTCTGGGAAAACGCTCTCAACACATTAAGGAGAGAAGCTAACTCCGTTCACCGCGCCACGGCGAGCGTACGGATGGCAGCGGCCGCCGGGGACCCGCACCCCTGCGCTGCCCTACAACAGCGATCGCAGCCTCCACCAGGAACCTTACGCTGGAACGGAAACCGAAATCAAACGCGGTTTTCCAAGAACAAGTTGCTCTTAATATATATATAAAAAATAAGTAAACAAATAAAGCCCCAACCACCGGTGGGGCTGCCTGCTGTCCCGACGCGCACCTCCAGGTAACCCTCCCGCCTTCCTCGGGCGGGAAGGCACCCACGGCCCCGGGAACCCGTCGGGGACATCACAGCCCTCCCTCCCAGCTGGGCGCCGCCCCGATACCGGCGTCCACAGTCAGTAGCCGCCGCCGCCCCCCCCAAGCAGCCAGCGGTCCCACGCGTCCGCACCCCCGACCCCACCGCGGCACTCGCCGCCCCACGAAGCCCCCCACAGCCCCACGCCCCAGCCTCCCCTCAGCCCCACGGAGCCCCTCACCGCGACCCCAACCACGCACACGAAACCGCCCGGCCAGGTGCCTCCCACCGGGACTGTGCCGGAGGCAGCGGGGCATCGCTAAGCCCAAGGGTCCGGCACTGCGGGCGCAGCTGGCAGCGGGATCTGCCCACCCACCTGCGCTGGCCGCGCTCCTCACGCCGCCGGCCGGTGCCGCAGAATAAGGCGGCGGCTCCTCTCAGCAGCGCGGCTCCCTCCCTCTCTCCTTCCCTCCCGCCGCCGCGCAGCCAAGGGGAGCAGCGCGTCCCCGGTACTGCCGTGCCGCGCCAAACGCCTGGGATTCCTGCGGGAGGGCGGGAGGGAGTAGGAAAGGGAGGGAGGACGGGATGGAGGGAGGCGGCTCATCGCTCGGCACAGCCTCCTGCTCCCTCTCCGGCTCCCTCCCTCCCAGGCACGTTTTTGCCGGGGCCGGCGCACGGACCCGCAGCGCGCACCTCCCTCGGCCCCTTCTCTTTTTATCGCAGGGCCGGGGCTCCCTCCGCCGCCGCTCCCGCCGCCACCGCCGAGCGGGGGGCAGCACCACCCGGCACCGCGCCGCTGCCTACCCACGGCCGCTGCCTACCCACGGCCAGCCCGCCCCCGGTTCCGCCAACGCCAACGCCGCCGAGCTCGCTCGCTCGCTCACGCCGCCCACCGCCAGCCCACCTGTCCGCGCCCCGCCGCCGCGGCACACGCCGCAGCCCGCCTACGGGCCGCCGGCAGCGCTCGGGTCGCGCTCACCGCATCGGAGGAGCGGCCTCCGGTAGCGCGGGGCGCTGCGGCTCCCGCCGGAGTCGAGGCGGGCGCGGACTCGGCAAGCCCGGGGGCCGCGCTGCGCCACGGGGAGGAGATAGGCAGCGGGCGGCGTGGGCTGCGCTGTCAAACGGGGGCCGTCCCCCACCTGTGCCCCGAGCGCTGGGATGTCCATATTCCGTCTGCGGGGCGTCGCGGGAGTACCGAGTGCGCCCCTCGCTCCGACGCCAAAGCAAAGGCGCTGTCTTGACCCCTTACGGATAATTCACATGCTCAGGAATATGCTGACAGCCCGGTTCTTGGTGGTTCTGGGGCAGCTGGGGGCAAGAGGTGACTTAGCTGGAGGTGGCCGGCTCTTCAGAATCGGTTTTGCAATGCTTACATATTTTGCAAAAGCAGATAAATACATAAAAGGGATCGTTAGAAAAATGTCAGTATTGTAACTAGAACTGCGTTTAAATTCGAGGTTGTGTATGTGCTGTGCTGTCCCAGCCCCCTTACTGATGGAAGAACGGTCCCCCCCCTTACTAACAGTTCTCTCATTCTCTGTGTTTTGCCTGATGTATTTGCATTTTGGAAACAAACGATGTCTTGAAATTGTATCTTTTTTGTTCAAATGGTTTTTGCTGTGATACTGACACCAAAAGAATGTGCTATCACCAGTCCAGTAAGTCCAACCAACTTCAAAACTGGATTGGGAGGAGCTGGGTGTGTTGATGGCAGCATCACACCAACAAAATACTGTTTTCAAATTTTTATAATAAATCTGTTACCTTCATTCTTTCCACAGTGAGAGATTCCACTTTGCCTAAGACAATCTTTACCTTTCCCAACATTTTCTTCCAATAATATTTGGGGATAATTCTCTGGTTTTAGGACCCTGTATTTTCAAGGTGATCCAGAAATCCATGCAGTCATGTTATAAACTGTGATACCATGCTGAAGTCTAGTGGTACTAAGAAGTAAGGTACAAAAATATAGTCACTTGCCTTTGTCTAGTCTTCTGCACAATTAAGTCTATTTTCAGTTCCGCTTCTTACGCCTCCTGAGCGAGACACCAGGCTATCTGAATATTTAATGAGGAGTAAACCAGAAGTCTGTATGCAAGTAGCAAGTGTAACATACATTTGTTAATAGCAACATAGACAGGTACTTGACTGAAAGAAGTTTAAACAACTTAATTTCACAACATTAATAAATTATATATAAGCACATCTGCAAGCTACTCATAATGTAAAAAAAAAAGATCAACATCAAGCGAGGCTTTCATCAAAAATTATAAATAAACTTGTAGAAATGAGGATGAAAATTATACAGGCGTTTAGAAAAAGCATTTTGAGGCTACTCCAAGAAGAGTCCAGAGGAGGCCACAAAGATAATCAGAGGGCTGGAGTGCCTCTCCTGTAGAGAAGGGCTGAGAGAGCTGGGGTTGTTCAGCCTGGAGAAAGCTCCGGGGAGACCTTAGAGCAGTCTTTGAATACCTAAAGTGGACCTACAGAAAATCTGAAGAGGGAATTTTTACAAGAGCATGTAGTGGCAGGGACAGGTGGGAATTGCTTTAAACTGAAAAAGGTTAAGTTTAGATTAGACATTAAGAAGAAATTCTTTACTGTGAAGGTGGTGGGACACTGGAACAGGTTGCCCAGAGAAGCTGTGGCTGCCTCATCCCTTGCAGTGTTCAAGGCCAGGTTGGATGCGGCTTTGAGAAAGGTGGTCTAGTGGAAGGTGTCTCTGTGGCAGGGGAATTGCAACTAGGTGATCTTTAAGATACCTTCCAACCCAAACCATTCTATGATTCTGTGATTCTCTGAAAGTGGTTCTGGTCTTCTACTCCAAAACCTTACAACCTAGTGGCACACTGGTGCAATAATTTAGAAAAAGATGTTAGCATTGAAAATTTGGGTGATGTAGCTTTGCTTACAAAGGCATTTGTTAACCATATAGTAAAAGCTTTCACATCTAATAAGTAATAAAGAATATTTTATCTCTAGATTGAATGGTTATTCTCTTTGAGATTACAATACAGGAGACAAGTTGAAAAAGATGATAGGTTTTCCAATATTGCCTCCTCAACTAAATTTTGATTGAAGGTAACCAGCAGATATCAAGAGTTGCTGACCAGTGAATATCTCTCTGACATTCCATAGTTACCGACTGTAAGGTCTGCCACTTCCTTCAAAGGCTGGCTAGTCTAACTGTGTCTCTTCCAGCAGTACATTGGCCATAGAGAATGCACTGACATGCCTCCAGTCTAGAAGAACTCAGTAACTTTTCACTAAATCTTCCATAAACTTATTGTTTCGCCTGCAGGCATTTTTCCTATAACTGTTACAAATGTATTAATTTCTAGCAGAAAGTTCTTGTCTTTTTCACTGGAGCATGTCCACTGCACAAGCTGTTCCCTTTACCAAAAAAAGTTATCACTCCTTTCAGGTCTTAAACAAAGCTGCTCTTAAGTCCAGCCCATCATAGGAGGAATGCTCTCAAACCAAGAAAACAAGCATTTGGTGGCTTCACAATGACTATTAGTCAAATGCTATCATATTTGCCTTGAGTTTGTGAGGTACAGAAAATTAGATCAGTCATTTCTCATCCACCCTCCCCTCCTCTTTCCCACCCACCTCCCAAACATCTCTGCCTTTTCTTCTTCAGCAATTCAAGCCTGCAAGCATATCTTCCATTGTTACAATGATTCAGAGACAAAATGAAAGCCAAGTGAAATATTGTTCTCCCAAATCTGACAGGAAAACTTATAGAATGGAAACACCCAGAAGATAAAACCTACTTCTTTTATAATATGCTCCAAAAAGCATTACTTGTCACTTTTCCCTTGCTCCCAAAATATATACAGCAACTGCTGGGTTGCTGTAGTACTGAAAATTTCCAGGTTTCCAGATGATGAGCAGTGACTCAGTACTCCTACTGATAAACCTCAATGCACCATCCATTTACTTTATGTGGTGGTAAGTCATCTCTCACTTTCCTTCCACTAGAACTTATTAAACACCATCTTGTGTCTGTGGGTCTAATCTACCACACCAAGCTCTGCTTTGTCCATCTGAGACCAGATCAGGTAAAAGCTTCTAAACTCTAGCATTTTTCTAGGCCAGGTCCTAATTTCAGTTAGTACCCTAGTGTGCTTGCACGTCTGAGAACATGGGCTGTGCAGCTCATCAGCTTAAAAGCTTTCTCCATTGTCCAGCTCTTAGTTTATTGACTAAATAAGTCTGAACACTGGGCACAGAGCTCTTTTAGTTTACGACAAGATAGTTGCAAGAAATTACTTCTGGGGAAAAGTAAGCTTTTTTTCTCTACATGCAAAATTCCTTCAGAGTCAGGATGAAAGTGATGAAGCAGATTTTGATCCATTTATAATCAAAATAATGACTTCCATCTATGCTACAGGAACCAGAGTTTGGCATAATAAAACCAACAGCTGGTTGAGGAAGAATAGCAGTGTGGGCTCTTCAATATTTGCAGATGAACAAGCGCAACTGAAAACATAGTTAGGATAGCATGATGGTTCTGGGTAGTAGTAAGGAGTTAAACACTTTCAGTAAGTACATTTACCAAGAAAACATTTTCTTATAGTAAAGCCATTTTATTTATTTCCCACAGTAGCTGCAAAAAAAAAGTCATATGAAACATTTAACATGCAAGAATATTATGCTAACCAGAAATCTGTATTAAATAGCCCTTATGAACTATGCATTGAGAAATGTATTGCAAGCAGCTGGAAAGTCATCCTAATTTCAGGCACTCCTCTTGCTTCAATTTGCTATGTATAGTGGAAAAAAAACACAGTGCAATGAGGGTACTTTAATATCTTGAACCTCTGTGAAAGCTCCACAGCATTCCCAAATGGACATAAGAGACAACAGAAAAATGGGCAGAGCTATGGCAATCAAGAGTAAAAACGCTGTTCTAGTTGAAACTATTAATTTAGTACTAACATCTGCTTAAAGACATTGTCAGTAAGTTCTGAAATTCACTCCAGAGAACTGCAGAACTGGAGAAGAGGTTAAGTTCCCCGGAAAAGTATTCAGAAGAACAAAGGGAACGAGCTAGCAGCGGGAAGGAATGGTTCATGGTGGTAGTGGAAGAAGTGTCTGCAAGGGTAAGAAGATGCTATAATCCTGCATACTACGTCTAAGCAGATGACATCACAAAAGCTGTGTCTCCAGCCAGGGCTTGGAAGCCCAGAAGGGCAACTGTTCAGCTCCCCTAGAACAAGTTCTCCCTCGAGGAATCTGCTTTATCTAAAATCACTGGTAATGAGTAACGATTGCCTATAACAACCACCAATGTTTTCATGCTACATCTCTTATCCCAGATTGAATTAGCCTCCTATTACTCGAGCCCTCAAAAGTCATTTTCTGCTTGTTTGGAAAAGAATATCTGAGAGTTGTGTTCAGTCATAAAATACATCTTTTTTTAATGGACATTTTAAGATGAGAGACTTTAGTGAAGTTGGCTGTTACAATTTGATGTTGTTACAATCCTTCCAAACTCGTTGTTTCAGATACGCAAACTCAAATTACCAGCTCAGGAAAGAGAAAGAGAGATTTTCCTTCATATCAGTTTCTTCATTACTGACTATTTCTGGACTCTTCACAATGAATATGATCGTGCTAATAACCACCCATCTCAAACAAAGTAAGGCTGGAGTGTCAATTCCATGGAAACCATTTAGTAAAACTCATCGCTGTTCTCTAAAGTGTTTCCTCTGCAGTCTGTGTAACAGGTTCACGATCAGTGCAGCTTGTAAATTGAACACATGTAATAGAATTGATATTATTTCTTAGAATGGGCTTCACCACAGGTCTGGCTCAAGCCCTTACCATGCTTTTCTCTCAGTGGATTTACTAGATCTCAAGACACTTCTTTTTTTTTTCACAGAAAAATACATGGGTTTTGCTGGAACCATCTCTAAGAGGAAGCCAAAAAGCAGTACAGTTTACATGTAGTTTCCAATACAGGTTTTCAAAAAACTGTGTTTTCCATCTACAGTAGAAAAGCTCAGTTCTGGCAAACTGTAAAATCATTAGAAATTTTTATCTGCTTTGCAACTGATCATAGCTAACTATGGATTTACAGATTAGATAGCCATGACCATGTATTTCCCTTGGAAATATATGCATTTTTGTCCACATCAACAGCTGAAGTTGTATTTATCTGAATTTATTAATCTGTTCTCTAATGCAACCATTTCCTTTGACCAGACCTAGTTAGAGACACCATTGCTTATTAAAAGCAGCAGCAATAAAACTGACATGTATTTCTAAAAACTGCTGTGCAAATGAATATAATTTCTTAATTGGTTAACCAAATAGCTGCCATGCTAATGAGTCACATCTCTGCCTGGTGACACTTCTTTAGCAGCTCCACAGCCAGCTGGAAGAGAAGTTACAGGGCTCCTCTTTCTGCTCTCTGCAGTGAATACAGCTCATAACACTTCAGTTCATTTCCTTCCAGCAGTTTGGATCTCTTTACAAGTCTCTAGAATATTTTCTTAAAATTTATTTCCAATTACTCTGCCTCTAACTCCCCACGCAATATATACATTTATAAAGTGACTATTTTATAATAGCAGTGAATAGGATAATCATATGATTAACTGCCTAAGGAAGAATTGTAGAACCTCTTTTGATGGAAAGCACAAGAGAAATCCCAAATTCTATATAAGCAAGTGCCAAACTTAATTATGGATCAATTTGATATAAATAAACTCCCAGCTCTTTTTGTGATCGATGCTCTGAACTCACCCGTTGTGAAACTGAGTTAACTCCAGTGCAGTGATACCACTTGTTGTGTGAGTACCAAGCACTTACCGCCATTCAATAGATGTCTTCCAAGCTACAGGCATCTGATGCTCCTAAATGGTAAGAATAAATAACCAAACACTGAGCCAAGACAATCTAATAGAACTCTTACAGCTGCGGTGACATCTCAGATGATAAAATACAGCCTCCTCACTGGCAACTGTTTCAGTAAGTGGAAACGGTTTTGTCAAATATACGGTGTTTTGCCAAAAAGAGAAGGCACTGATAGAGATTTATATAGTTTCATACTGGATAATTTGCCACTGTTTGAGGCAACACAGTATATATCTGAGTTGTCTTTTCCTCTCTGTCAATTCAACCTCAGTTTCTGAGTTTAGATTTTAATTTAGCCTGTTTGAGAGGGAAGCATCAGCCTCAAAGTTCAGATTGAGACTTGGGTCACAACTTCCCTGGAGTCTGCTTAATGTCTGTAGCTTAATGTCTGTATCAGTGCTTTTGGTTTATGATCCTCTTTAGACTTCCTCTTTCTCATTTGCAGTCAGAATTGGGCAAAGAGAGAGGTGGTATCTCCTATTTTGTTTCTGGTCAAATTGAGCCAGGGATTGTTTCTTTGCTTGCTTGTGACGACTGCATCCATGATGAAAATCAGCAGAGCTATAGAAAAAAAACCATGTATTAATACTACCTAAACAGAAGATGGACTTCAGATTTAAGAGTGGCCCTTTGCTGATCATGGATTTTTTCCTTTACTCCATGCTGAAGGTTGTATCTTAAATAGGTTAATATAGAGGGTATTCCTCATGTGAAGTGAGTAATTTCATCACTAGGTCTAATACAGGGTTGAAATTATTTTACCACGTACATTTAATCATGGAATCATATGCCCCAATTACTTCACAGGTGCACAAAAATATCAAGATGAATCAAATTCCCTACACATGGTTCAACATCCTTTTCTAACACTTCCACATGCTGCGTTTTCATTTGTTGTTAGCAATAACTGATTTTTAAACAAGCTACAGGAGGAGATGGAACATTTTATTGCCAATTATAAAATGAATGAATGACTCCTGAAAACAGGTTGGCCAAGTTACAAGGCACTAGTTGGTAACCACTTTATCAAATAAGAAAATTAATCCACGCAAAAAAAAACCAAAACAACCAACTCCACCAAAAAAAAACCCCAACAACCCAAAAAACAAACCAACAAAACCAAACAAAAGCACAAAAGCCAAACCAGGAAGAGCAACAACTTGCTTTTGGAAATTGCAAGTGCTCAGTCACCCTCACAGTGAAAAAATGTTTCCTAGTGTTCTGATGGAGTCCCTTCTGTTTCAGCCTGTGCCCATTGCCTCGGGTTCTGTTACTGGGCACCACCAAAAGGAGCTTGGCTCTGTCTTCTTCCTTTCAGCTATTTATATATGTTTATGAGATCCCCCTGAGCCTTCTCCAGGCTGAACAGTCCCAGCTCTCTTACTCTTTGCTCACAGGTGAGATGCTCCAGTCCCGTCATCATCTTTGTGTCCATTTGATAGACTCTTCCTAGTATATCCATATACTGGGTGTATACTATCCATATGTATATACTGGGGAGCCCAGAACTGGACCCAGCACTTCAGGTGTGGCCCCAGAAGTGCTGAATAGAGGGTAAACATCACCTCATTTGACTTGCTGGCGCTTGATAAATGTTGATTTTGAATCAACATTTTCTGTTCCAAGTGTTAGAATTAATTTGGAGGGGTCTTGGTACCTTCTGCTCCTGGGGAAATGTGCAAAAGATATTGGCAATGAACAGGCAGCAATGGGGCAGGGGATGTCAGAGACCTGACTTTACAGAACCTCTGGAAGAAATGAGGAGGCGCATTACTGCCAGCAGCTCCATAGCAGCCACGCAGGCACCATTGACTGCAGAAGCTGACGGTCTGCCTCACTCTCCGTGCACAACCGTACCAGAGTTCTCAAACAATCTTTACAGTGTTCATTTATGGAATTTGTAATTTGCTTCCAAAATGGTTTGGGTTTGTTTCTTCTTTAGTTTTGCCATAGTTTTTTTTAGTTTATCAGGAAAGCTAAAAGGTAACAGCATTATTGCCTAAATGTTTCCTTCCTTACCTTTTAAAAAATTGCTGGGACAGGAGAGAAAATGTTTAGATATGTACTTAATATATAAAAAGATAATAAAAAGCACTAACAACTTCAGCATAGGTAATTTTCAGGGAAATTAATGTCTAGCTGAGATTAATGGCCCTTGGCTTCACATTGGTCCATCAACTCTCCCAGTCAGTCATTAAGTCCCAGGAAATGCCTTGTGCCTTGATTGTTATTGCTTTAATACATTAAATTCAAGTTAAAGGCTCAACTTAATGCTTAGCCACTATAACGTGAAACACAAGGCAATGTTCCCACTGGACATATTCACTGTCAAATATATTTAGACTTACCTTATTTTCTATAGGTATTTAAATAGAGGAATTGAATACTTATTTACCAGTTTACTTTGGTTTTACCACTCATAAAAGTACATAAAAACTTCTCTGAACATCTTTGTCGTTTATTTAATATTTCACTAAAGATACCTTATCTGAGTTCAACTGTGATTGAATGTGCAAAATATAGACATGACTAATGGTAAGATGGAGAAATTAAAATTTGATCAGAACCAGTTTTGTTTTATCTAATTAATATCATACTAGTGCTATTATTAAAGAAAAAAGACACTATTTACAAGCTACAGCAGAAAGTGAAAAATCAATGACTGTTTTGGCCCCAAACCAATTGAAAGGTGGAAATCTGATGATGTCATTTTTTCTTGTGAAATTTCTGCCATCGTGACTTCCCTCACAGTGAAAAAATGCTGTGGACAGGATTTTCCTTCAGCCATGCTCCGAAAAACCTGAGTTGGATTAAAAAAAAACCCAAAAACCAACCAACCAAAACAAAAACAAACAAACAAAAAAACAACAACAAAAAACCCAACCAAACACCCCCCCCAAAAAAAAAAAAACCACAAAAAATAACCCAAACCCACTAACCTATATCAGAAAAACCAACCTAAACCAAACCAACAACAACAAAAGAAGAAAAGAAACAACAATGCAAACCAAACAAGCAGAAGTCCACTTGGACTTAGTGTGAATTCTGGTCTAAAAGCATGGTTGCCAGCAGTGCTGAAAATGTCCTAGTTTTTTTCCTTGACTCATTTTATATATTCCTTAATTACTTTTCAGATGCACTTGGCCACATTTTTAAACACAGCCAGTTCACTTTCCTTCAACACATGAAGAGAACAGATGAAGAAAAAGCTTACTTTAGTCAATATTACACTCAAAATGTTGGTGTTCCTATTTCATTTAGTGGCCAAATAATGTATTCTTTCCACTCTGGAAAATCTCTGCACATGGGCTGAAAAACAGGTTTCCAAAACTTACTTTAACATTTCACTAGCCAAACCTACTTTTTGGTGCTGCTTCATTAAAGCCAATGGAGTTATGATGGGATAAATCTAACTTACTGTGACTGTGTATTAAAGTGAGGTTTGATTTCATGTGTACATAAAATGTGTACGTCAGAATCACTACTAGATTTCTGCATTAAGTTTTCAGGAGTCTGGCAAATGTCACATGGCCACTGTCATGTGTTGTTGGAGACAATATGTACACTCAAAAGTCCTTGGGAGGTGAGATGATGCTAAGTCGGGCAAAAATATGAGACAAGAGCTGCTCATAAGGGGATTCAAACAACTTAGGCTATATTTTGACTGATACTTGCCTGGTTAGTGATTTCGTATAAGTCACCTGAACTATCTCTGCATCAGTTTTGCCAGACTGTAAAATGAGAAAGATGCTCATAAGGTAAAGAGAGAAAGGGAGGAAAAGGTTATTGTCACTTTGAATTTGATACTCCACACTGGCAGTCCTGCCAATGCAACACTTGCAGTGTAATTCTGCACTACAATCAATTCCCTATTTACTAGGATCAGGGGCTGGGACAAGCTGCACACTGGGGTCATGCAGGTATTAGAAGCACAGTGCAGGGATACCCACACTGTTCATTCATAGTTGGATTTGAGCTGGAGTCAAGGAGGTTAGCTAGAACCCGAGTGGCTCGTGCAGAGCTGCTGGCCATCTCTTCACCCAGCTAAAGACAGCCTGGATTACCTTGCAGAATAGACAGCTGGCTGGGATGGCAATGTAAAATCTCCCAAATGGCCCAGGCTGGCACTGCTAAGCATACACAAACTGTAGTCAGCCTATGCTCTCCCACTGCTGCAGGAAGGGAGCTAGGAATAAAAGCCACAGAGAAAGAAGAGGAAGAGTGACAGGCATCTTGAATGAAGAGGGTTTGCAGCCATACTGAGCCCCCCCTTACACAGGATTTGCTAGGCAGCTTTCAGTGCATTTATTCACCATCTTGCTCTTGTGTGGATGGCATATTCATAGCTGGGAAGTGCAATTGGACTGCATGTAAGTAGAGTGATAGCTTCGGATATGCATAAATGTGAGGTACTTTATAAAATCTGCAATTTTCCATCTGCTTTCCTGACTGAATAATCTCACCATACAGGACAAAACTGCTCTAAATTCTCCATTCTTGAAAAAAGCGTTTCTTGCATTTTCCTGATGAAACCTTTGAGGTGCACTGGATAATGCATCTGGACATCTACATTTCTGGTGTCAGCTGCATCTCTTTACAAAGCTACCAACTCTGCTTTGGATGCACCTACCTCCCCCTTTCTCAGCTGGCTGTTCTTCCCCCACCTTCAGTACCATCCTTATCACCTATGCCTGTGCTCTGCTAGGGGAACATGATCAGGGAGATGCGCCACACCACAGCATGGAACAGGGCAGAGATAGTGGCTTTAGGCCACATTGTGAGCCACAGGCTGTCCTGCAGGACTCAGGTGAGTATGCCACAGGAGACATGCAGTCCTGGCTGTCTGTCATCACAATCTCGCTCCACTCAGCAGACGCACGAGGTCCTGTGTCAGAGCAGGACAGGGCCCTGATGTGGCAGACATGCAGCAAGATGTGGGAGCAAAGAAGGTTTGGGAGTAGAGGACACAGGAGAGGCACGGAGGATGTTCTTAGAGAGAGTAGGGAAGAAGTTGACAATGGGCACATGGGTCTCATTTGAAGAAATGCAGTGAATGAAACCCCTTATCACAGCTCTCAGCACCTGAAATTTTTGGAATTGGTTTTTTAGTGGGGGAAAAGAGGAATTGCACTAGGAACTAAGCCATCATTTCCATCTTTTGTAGTAACAGAAGCAACCTTCCAGACATCAGCTGAACAGGAGCCTGGCATGGGGAAATATGCCCAACTGTTCAGACAGCCTGAAGTGAGGTCTCTCTGCATGGCTGTAAGCTGGTCCCATTCATCTCAGTAGGGTGTCCAAGATGAAGGTTAATGACGGTAATTGAAATGTCGGCATTAGCTATTTAATTGCACAGCAAACAAATATAATTAATCTCTATACATTTATAAAAAGAAAGTGTTTCATCTACAGTGGAAGATAGATGCAGTATCAAACAATTGCTAGAACTGCTACAGATCTTCACTTCAAAACTGTGTCTGAATCAAAGTATTGCTTAGTTTGTATGAAAATCCCCCTCAGTTTTCCTATAGATACCACAAATGTAAACATTTCCATAGCTGCTAAAATTGCTTCCTATCCCTTCAGCCAGCTGAAAAGTATTCACATTTAATATTTTTCAACAATTGGTTATCATTTCTTAAAATGTTATATAAGAAATTTTAATAATTTATCCTATAATAATTTACTTTATAATTGTTTCTACAATATATTGAACTTTTCCTCAGTACAAATAATGGTGTCAGACCAGAAATTGAAAACCAGGAGGCACTCTGAGGCAGGTTGCATTGAACCCAATAGAAGCTAATAACAATAATAAACAAACAGCGCAGCTACTCTCTGAAGGCACTGGATTGCATAGGAACAATAAACAAAAGCCGTATGTAAGATCTGGTCTTGTAATTCTCTCGTTTCTCTTAACATCAGCCATGGAAAACATGTCACAGGCTTTTTCAAACAATACTATTGTGTCTAATTAAAGCATAGTCCTGGATGATCCAAGATGGGAAGATTATTTCTCAGGAGCCACAGGGCACCATGGCCATCTGATTTTCCCACTTTGGGAGGGCAAACCCTGGGCCAGAGGGGTGAAACAACGGCAGCGCTAGTGGTGTGCTGAAGGGTCACACATCAGCAGCACATCCCTGACATCATTTGGGGATACATTTCAGTTCAGGGAGATCCATGTACCTTAAGAGATGTCTGTTCAAGCACAGCTGTGACACAGTGAGATAGTGCATCGCGCTGCTTGTTTTGAAGCCAGGCTGTTGTGATGCCTCCTGAGAATCTCATTTTCAACACCCCACCTGGGACTGCAAACCTGTATCCCATTGACCCTGACAACCATGATGGGATCTGAAGGTCTGCAGGTGGGACTGGCTCTTCTTCCTTTCAGCTTAGGAAGGACACAGCCACCATATGAATCATGCTTGCAAGCTTTTCATGAATACAATTTAAAACCAACAACTACCACAAGCCGCTCATCCCCCCATTCAGTAGCACACCATCAGACACTTTTCAAACCTCTCATTTTATCCATTCTAAGTTTTTCCAAAAGATCAAAAGCTGGTAACACTGCTGGTCATCGGACTTTCCTCTTGTCAGTTAGTTCTATTTAGTTAGCTGACCTAGAGGATTATATCTACTCCTCTTTTCCTGTTTCAAAAGAAACTTTGCTAAATACAGCCGGAAATTGTTAATAACTTGCTGTGAAGCTATAGTGAGCAGTTCAAAAGAGCATTCTGTCAGTAAAATTATTTTTAGCCAATTATGCTCTCTGTCTCTCTTATCATTGCCACTGCTCTTTAAGCAAGCTGTTTGTTAACATTTTAGAAGTTGCTCATGGAGGCATTGATGTGGTTTAATGTGCTCTTTGCCTTCTAAGGACTCTACATGCAAGTTTTGTTTGCATACATCTCTTGTTAGACTAGGTGATGCAACATCAGGGTACTCTACAGGTCCCCAGAAGCCTAATATATATCGTTATATAGTTTTGAATTATGGTTTTTAGCCTGTATATTGCAGCCCATTCTACGGTGGTACTTTTTTTAATATTAACAATCAACCAACATCTGGACAAGGACTTTTTGAGGATGGTAACACAGCATGGTTGAAGTCTGTTTTGTCAGATTATTTTGAACAGATAGTTTGTCTTCTGGGATCATTAGATTAAATATATATATATATTATAATGGGCGCTTTCTCTAGGTGTCTTGTACTCTCTTAGTTTATTTGGCCTTCTGAGTTGCTTTTCTGTATCACAGCTCTGACTGAAACATCCTCATGCTGTGCTGTACATTGACAAAATTCAAGCCTGATAGGGAAGCTTAGCCCATAGTGCCTGTGCTTTGGGAGTCCACTTCCTTGATGAAATACAGTTCCACCACAGCCTCTTTTCCTACATTCATATTTACACAAAGGCAGCCTTCTTGCTCTCAATTCCATTTGATCTTCCATGTTGTCCCTCCACAGAGCTTAACTCCTTTTTATTCAAATCCTCCCCAGATTCTCTTTCATTGTGCATTGCAGATACAGTCCCTTGGCACAATGAACTGTCACACAGCTGTAGAAATTACTGTTGAATTGTCAGTTCTGTTTTAAATGACAGGATTAACTGTTACCCATCTGGTCATCTGAGCAAGAAGAACTACCTAATGGGCTCATTGGCTGCTGCTTGGTACATGGGAGGCATGAGGGATTTCTGCAGGGCAGCCAGGCAGCACCATGATTTGGTAGACTGTGAATGAAAAGCTTCAGTTACTTCCTTTCCTGATTAAATGCCACCTCTGCGTTACAAATATGTTAATGAGAAAATATGAATTTGAGGTTAATTTTAATTTTCTATTAAAAAAAAGAAAGAAAAAAGAAAAAAAATAGTGCTTTAATGCTAGAAATGATTTGTTAACAAAAAAAAAAGTGACTGATATTTTCCAGCTTCAGGATTTGTGCCTTTTCAAAACAAATATTCCAGTTTCACAATAGTTGCAACACAACCTGATCAATACTAGCACGCAGCTTCGTGTAGGTATCACTGGTGCTGAAACTGCTCTCAGTAGAATTTCTGATCCACTTCTACTTAAAGCCCACATAATGCATAGAGAACCAGAACTTTGACGCCAAACATTTTTGAAACCTGGGAAGCACAGATTTCTGGTTTGGAGCCATACTTGGTCTAGAAAGAACATACTAGCTTGAAATGTATTGACTAATGCTGTTAAAGATATTACAGGCCTTTGTATAAGTAAATCCTACAAATTTTATGAAGTTTCATCCACTGCCAGTCTTACTATAGCATTTCCTCTCTTAGAAAAGAGATCATGATTTTGAGACACTTGTCTCCATTTGTTTGTTTGCCAGTTTAAACACTTTTTTAAGACAATTATGCATCATTTAAAAATAAATTAAGACAAAGAAAATCCTATAAAATATTTTTAATCAATTTAAAGAACTAGTTGAAAGTGTTATAACATGTTAGACTGATAGCATCTGCAGGTGGTATCAGTTCATCATTGGCTGATCATGGTTCAAAACATAGATAAAATCCCAAGAAATTACAATCCAACAGTTTGAGAGTATAAAATCACATTATTACAATGGAACTGGAGCAGGAAGCTGGGATTTGACTGCCTGAATTTATTCCGGGAAATATATCAGCCAGAAATCATAGCTGGGAGACCCAGCTGGTGTTGCTTGCTGTTAATTATTTAAGGAATCACAAGGACATAGCATAGAGATTAGCCTGATTAAATGGGGGAGAGTATTAAGGTCAAGAAGCTTCCTGTACTTCCCAGAGAAAACATTGTTTGTGACCCACCGGGAAGAGCTGCACTATGTTACATTGAACAAACTGTCCAGTGAAGAACAATGGGCTTCGACACCTTGCAGTTTACTAGAGCCAGTCTTTGTATTTTGTAGCCAGGACAGCTTTTGCAGATACATTGTCTCAATCCAGGAATAGAACTATTAAACTTAAAAAATAAGCTGAAGGATGAAATGGAAGTTTGTACAGATCATTATATAATTTCACTCTCTATGCATTCCTAAATAGGTCTTTTGTTCCATCTCATTGGCCCGAGAAGTGAAACAGCTGCTTGCTAGAATATCTATTTTCATATATGTATTAATCTAGTCGGAATCCCACTGACTCTTTACGTATTTGTAAAACTTCATAGACTGGATACAAATTCTAACTTTTAAATAAGTGCACCTTTTAGTGCCATACCAGTGTCACGTTCTGGTAACTATAAACTAAGACACTTAACAATGATGCTGAGGGTACAGCAATTACCATCATTGTAAAGTGGAAAAGCACAGGGTGTCCTGCATTTTAGGGTACTTAAGTGTCTGTCTTCTAAAAGATCTTTTCCAAATGTTTGTTCCTTTTAAAACTTTGAGCTTTCAAAATACAGCTTTCCAAGTTTGCCTTGGATGTCTTCTGTTTTGTTTTGCCTTGTTGTGTTTCAATGTGAGCAAAAGTTGTCAAATACATTCTCTTAATCTCAGGTGTGTGAAAGCTCTAGTAAATCTCACCAGTAATGTACATAAAAGTTACCACCGATCCGAATTACCTACCTCTCTGGAACTGTAGGAAATCATCAAAATAACCACTGATTTTTGTTCCATCATTTCTTTTCCTGGTTCATCCTTTGATCTTCCAGGCCAAGAGTAGGTCTCCAATACTGAAAAATATAAAACTCCTGCAGTTCTGTACCCAGGTATTAATTCTGGTTTCTAGATTCCCTTCTGGAGAAAGAGGATTAAATTCTGGCTCCATTGTAGCCAGCCCCAGAGCACCTGACAACCTCAATAGGGCCAGAATTTCATCCAGGCAGTTCACTCCATGCTACCTGTGCAGCTGCTGCCCTGAGGTGCATAACATGTCCCCAGCCAGAGCCCAGCTGCTGCACTGCCAGACCTCTGTGGGACCCTGGCAGGGGAACTCCAAGAGTAAGAAAGGCAGGACATGACCTTCAGTAATTTTAGTTTTCTAACCAGTAAACGGGCAGAACTCAGGGAGGTTGCTAAAGCAACGCCTCTTGCAACTTCTCCCTTTTTCTTTAACAAGCTAGATATCAGGATGGATTTTTATCTGTTTGTTTTATTAAAAAGTTATCTTCTATCTACTCTTCAAGTATAAATTAAGGTACAGATTCTTTCATATTCCCCAAGATTTAATCTGCTATCATATGCTTAGGCCTTTTGCTGCTGCTTATGGGGAAAAAAAGGAGATGGACTTGTTTATGGTTTTGTTTGCTATAAGAAAATTAAATGAAAATATATCTGTGTTGAATAATACTATTGCATATATATATCAGTTTGTGTGTATGCATATTATATACACACACATACACACATATAAATATGCACACATGTGATTTGAATTTGCATGGCCTAGCATTAAATTATGGCAAGTTTAAATATCTTGCTTGAGATACAGCTAATTTTTTGACCTTTTTAAGCTCAGGATGACACAGCCTTCACACAGCTGTTGAACTGAAAGAATGTAGCAGCAGCGTCAAGTCTGTGTCATGCATACATCATGGGACTTGGAGTGTCATTCGGTCCACAAGAATAGCTCAATATATGCTCTATACTTACAAGGAAAATCTAAATGTGACTTTACTGAAGCAGTAATTTAGAAAATTCTTTGTGTGTCCAAAATTCACTTCTTTTGATGTCAGTCCAGCCAAGTACAGTCTCATAGTCATGTGCCTCTCACACTTAACTTCCTCTTTGAGAGAGTCATGAAAACCAGCTGAATATTAGATATTCTGTGGTTTAACAAGTCATTCAAAATTTAAGCTGTGCATTGTCAGAGCTGTATTTTAAGTACATGATTTTTGAATTCTGAGAAAGTGTCAGTTCCTGTGTGCCTCCATTCAGACTTTCTCTAGGGACAGCAAAGTCCTTTTCAGGGGCATGGCTGACGTCCATCCAGAGAGATGTGGGCAGTAGCAAGGGGGTAGGCACCCAGGTGTAGACAATGCTGAACCAAACTGGCCGTGCTCTGTACCATGATCCCCTTTTGCACTACTCCCTCTATCCACCAAGACTGTAAGTGAAACATATTTACAAATAACAGAATTAGCTGTACCATGCAATTAGTTAAGCTCTTTTTTAAAAACATGTGGGCTGGTCCCCTCTCTACCACAAGAGTTATAAATAACTTGCTTCCTGGCTGTCGTGTTGACAAACTGAACTCCTTCCACCACCTCCGCCACCCCCACCTTCTCCCTTCACAAAGACATGCTACTTCTCCCAGGACTTCAAAGTTCATTTTTCAAGCACTTTCAGGGGTCAGAAGGGACGAAAGAGTAATAACTGTGCTCACATTGGTCAAAAATGTCAATTAAAACAAAATCCTTTCTTGTTGTACGCTGGGACATGCAGGAACTACACCCAAACCTGTTTTGAAAGTAAAAAATATTAGCACAGAGATGCTCTGAAAAGATTAGGAGCCTTGAACTTCAGAAATCCTGCAGTACTTTTTAGGTGACACTGAAGAGAACTGAAATCCGCTCAGGTGTTTGTTGCATAGAGGCAGACACATCCAGCCTGCATCTTAGCTGTCTCAGTGATGCACATTTAAACTCCTATTCCAAGGCTTTATGCTCTTACTTAAGGGCCAGCTAATGACTGACCTTGTGAAAGTCTCTCTTCAATGCCAATGATTCAATCAGCAGCATATTGGAAAGTATGTTCAGATGCAAAAGCCTTACATGATACTGCATACACAAACATAAAGTACCTTGTAGCAGGTGCTTCCTGTCCAGTGCTTTACACACAGAGCTGAAGGGTTGGTTCTTTGTTTGCGTCGGAGTCATTAACATCCAGAAACAGGTAACAAGAAGTTTTAAGTGACTCACCGTAGCATGCATGTGAACCGTAAGCAAGCTAAGTGAACAAACTTAGGGGTGATGTGGTATCTCTGTCTCTTGTTCAGGAGTCTCCCAAATGCTGACTTGTTTTTCATCTATACAAAGCACCTGACGTCACTTTTCTGTGTGGGTGAAAAATGCTGTACAAAGGTTAAACAAGTTCTTTCATCCTTGCTCATGAAAGTACTCTCACATTGCATTTCCAGTAACTAAGTGCATTACTGCAGCAGGTTGGGGATTCACTCTATGAATACGTGCGTACCTCTGGTGACTAACTGGCCATGTGTTCTCTCCCTTCCCCTTAATCTTGGTCAAATTATTGCTTAATCTGAAAGGTGGCTTTGGCCTGAGTTTATAAAGATAGTGCAGCCAACATTTCCAGCTATCAGTAAGTAGGCTTCATAGCACAGGATCACAGAACCTGCACCTGCTCTGCATGCTACAGAAAGGACTTTCTTTAGAAATTGAAGCATAAAGACTTACATCCCATAAATAGCCTATTGCTTCAGCCAGCAACTTAGACAGAGAGCCGTTGCTGAGTACAGCATAGGAGTATGCACTTGCACTTGAGCATAGGAAAAATCCCACTAGAAGTAGCTTAATACTAAGCAACTGATTATGATTTTTGTTAGATGGAGTCCTATAAAGCTGGAATCAGTGGGGTTACTTCAGTGAATATAACGCACTAGAACGATCCAAAAGCCTTTCATAAAGTTATGGTTTTTTTCCCAGAAGCTATGTTTAACACATGTGGAAGACCATGATTCTGGAGGAATTATCCTCATGGCTGGGATACAAAGGCCATGAAGAAGTTGCACTCAGAGGTGTATCTGAAGGTTGAGGAGCTTTACACAAGTCATTTTTTGCTAGTGTTGTTCCTGTGCCACAGGAAGGTATCAGCACAGTGATCATCACAGCTACCTAACAGAGGCTGTGCAAACCAGGAGACCTCACAGCCTCCCACACTACCTACGCTGCCAGCTTCACCTGAGCTAGAAAGTTCAAAGGCAGATATGCCTGCATGAGATCTGGTAACAGCTCTGCACTAAGAACTGGAGCACAGTATAGAGACATGGAATGAAGAGTAAGAGCAACCAAGCCAGATGGCCTGGCAGAAACTGAGGTGGAGTGTCTCATGTCTTCAAGCAGGGCTGTTGATAAGAATGAACTCAAGAAAGTGCTATGTGCTTATGTAGGAGCATCTGCAGAGCACGCACACATATATATATGCACCAAGTATTGGCCAAAATCAAGGAAAACCATGGCAAGGACCCTAACAAGGCCAGGTGAATGGCAGCTCAGTACATACTGGTAAATAAAAAGCAACGACCACTAGTGGAAATGATTGGAAAGTCACAGACACTTTATTGACTTACAAACTGTGACACTCTGGGAAAGGATTGGATTGCTCCTGATCACAGCTCTGCAGGAAAGCTTTTGTAGAGCGTGGCATCTGTGCAAAAAAATAAAAAGAAAGAATGCAAATGATGTACTATGAGGCATAGACACAGAGTGGAAAATACATTATAAGCAGTATTATATGATAGGTAAATGAATAATACACTGCCAACAAGGATGCTGCATTCAATTTTGGTCAGTGCTTGTATAAAGATAATACAGTAACAGGGAATTTAGATTAAAAAAATAATTAAAATAAGTAGAGGAATCAAGAATTTTCTACATGAAAAGATAAAAAGGATTAGGTGCATTGAATTTAAAGACAAAATAAGAAGGAATATAGTAAAGGTTGCAATTTGATGACTCTAATACAAATGAAATATCCTCTGCTTCTAGTCAATATTTCTCTCATTCAAAAAGTGAAAATATTACATGGCAGAAATCTGTAAGGAGTGATAAAAGACTACATTTTTCTACATAACACAAATAAAAAATTATTCTCTGAAACTCTTTGTTCTAGCAGGATTAAAATGGCCAAAACACTTAGAAAGAAAATCAGAATATGACAATTCATTAAGTCCAAGAAATATTTTTCAAGAAGTTTTATACACTCTTTTTAGATTAAAAAGATCCTGGTCTAATATCACATGCCAATTTCAACATACATTCAGGAAAGGAAAAAGGAAGTGGGAGGGAGAGTGCCATGACAGTATTTTTTCTACAGCTAATGGCATTACTACTTCAGATATGATATCACATGCCCTGTTGATATTAGATGCAAGAGTCACAAGATTTTCATAAAGCTAAGACTGAGCCTTTTCCAATAGCAAAGCTTGCGGCCCTATCCTTGCATTGCTATAAGCCAGTGAACTTTAAACTCTGCATGTTTGCATGCAGAGAACCCATTGCCAATGCAGACCTGAATCATGTCTGCCCTGTGCCTCAGGCCAGAACAACACAGAGTCAAAAATCCACTTCTGTGCGAAGAGGAAAAAACATTTTCCTGACAAATGAAAATAATAAAAGAAAAATGACAATACTGAGACCTATTTGTAACTCTTTGGGAAAAAAATGAGCAAGTCACAGTAGATACAAACTGGCAGGCAGAGGGTGGAGGAAACACTTCAGAGCTAATCAAGTGATTATCACACCATATAAATGCTATAAGCAAAAAAGGAATATCAGATCTTTCAGGAGTATTGACCAGCATCCTTTGGGAGGGTACAACCGCTGTAGTTTTGAACCTCCAGGAACAAGTGGCTCATGACATGCTACATGTATTGGCCAGGTTTTTCTAAAACCAGAAGGTCTTCATTTCCCCCTACCTTAAAGAGAAAAAAAAACCCAACCAAAAAACAAAACCAAAAGTAAACCAAAGAGAATAAAGAGAACAAAACAAAACAAGCCCCCCAGATCCCAAGCCCACAAACAGTACAATCGGAGAGAGAAAAAAAAGCCCTGGTCTTCTTAACCTGGTTCCTCCTACATGCATTTCCCACAAACTGTCAACATCCCACAGGAATCTACCCACGTTACACATCATAGCACAATGCTCCCGACAAAGGCATCTCAACCCATGATGTTTCAGGCAGCCTTTCAAACCGCCTTCAGTGTATCTAGGTTCACCAGCTCTGTAATTAGGTGTTAAGTTTGAGCAATCCAGGAATTTATGCAGGGAGATACTTCTTTGGTTGTTCAACATGATTTATGCCTGCATGGTCTAGCTGGAACGAGCAAAGGTTCATCCCATAAAGAAATCAAGACTTTCCATACCTCTAGTAAGCTCCAGTTCAGTGAAGCATAAACATATATACGTTCAGGCTCATCCCTAGTTAGAATAGCATTTAAGCAAGCATGGGTAGCTCAGCAGTCCTTTCAGTTCCATGAAACAAAAGCATGCATGTAACTGCTCTCCTAAACAGGCTTTGATTTATAAACAACATCAATAACAAAGTTCATCATCATCATCATCATAGCATCTGCTCTGTTTGTCTTTACCTGACAACACCAGACTTCAGAAGTGAACTATGATAAATTATAAGTGTAGGTTCTTGCCATAAATAAAACAGGTGAGATGACATTGTGAATAACATTGGTCTTTGCCAATACAGTTTTCTTTGGTACATGCCAGAATGTTGCAGGGTTAAAATGACCATTCAAAATGCCTCTTTGATGTGTTATTAACTCTCAGCAACTGAATATTCCTACTGACCCAGAGAACTGAATGCTCTGCCGTGTATTTCATTTTAGTCTCCAATATAAAGGGTTAGAAGAAAAAAGGTGAAAAAAAAGCATTCTATAAGTAGGCAAAAGAGAGAACATGCCAAAACGTAAAACAAAATTATTGGGTCGTGTAAGCAGCCAGTTCTACAGAGGACTGCATGGCATGTTTCCAGATGTTTTGCTAATCATTACACTGCTATGTGTTGAGAGAAGTGATGTTAATGACTCTTCTCATATTCCCAACTATTTGCCCAAAATGGGAATAACAACAGATTTGGCAATCAATTCCCGAAGTTTCTGCACCTATCATATCTAGTGTAACTCACTAATCTAAACATGCATCTGCCTCTGTTTTTACCACACATACCTTAATTGCCACAAAAAATGATTTACATTGTTATCTCTTAGGCGTATTAGATGACTTCCTGCAGCCCTTCCAACTTTAAAACGAACTTCAGAGATGCTGCAAGTCAGGCAACACATTATAGCTCTGTGGCTTACAATGCGCTACTAGGACTGGCATGCTGATATTCCTTTAATGTTATTTAATTTGCCTTCCTGTAAGTTTCAGTTAACAGTTTTGAGAAAAGCATAGAGCCTTTAGCCTGCAGACCTCAGAAGTGTTCCAGGACACCTGCCACGCTGCTGTAGCTGTAGGTGACTATCCAATTTATCTGCAATAAAGAACAATAGTTAGTACTTACTGCAGTGGCATGTTTTTCCAGGTGAATTTTTGCTTTTATAATTCTAATCTTCAGTCACGCTTTCTTGTCTTTCAAAGAAAAATGACATTTTATTACTAGTTCATTTTCTGAAGTAACTTCACTTTTGCAGTTGCATTTGAAACAACCAAAATCTTTGCACTAACTATATATGTATGGGTATGTATATAAATACCAATACACATAATAAAATATGTACAGGTATCTTGATTGCCTTCTTTTGCAAAGAAATGTTCAAAATTACAAAAGAGCAAATTTAGCGCTCGAAAGACTCACGTGCCTCAACTGGTGCAATTTTTCTATTTGATCTTTACTGTGATCATACGCAAACCACAATATTTCAGAAAATGTTCTGATCTTTCCAGTCAGTGATTGTGAAGCAACATTTTAAAAGAGGGTTTTCAGGCATGTTACCAGTTTCTTGTTCCATGGAAATGCTGGGGAGGAGAAAAAGCACGCTAATCTCAGTCATTCAACACCAGTATTAATGATGCATTCACATATCTAATAACTCAATGAGTTTTATTTGTATCTTAATATTAAGGTAAAACAAATAGAAAGACAAATCGTAAAAGTGAGATTTTCATTTTTTTCTAATGTCTGTGTGATCACCAAAAGGACAGAGTGACAACATATATATGGTCTACCCAGTGGTCCCAAGCCTCTGTGCCTTAAGATCTACCTGAGTACAGCATCAGACCTCAAGGCTTATGATAAGTGACTGAAACATGAAACATCTGGGATTTTGTACGATTACCTCCAAAAAAGTGAGCTTGCAATCTCCTCAAATATAAGCACTTAATTTTGAAAAATAATTTTTCAATTGCTTAAAGTACTTTTGCAGTATCTTGAAATAAGAGAGGTTGCAATGGACCCTTGCCCAGCAGACATGCCTGGGAGGAGGATTTGGGGCCAGGCATCTCTGTGTTGGCTTCCTGTGGCTCCGCAACATACTTAGTTTCCTCGGTTCCTATCCGTTAGGTTCTCTGACTTTGCTGGCTCAGTTATAACACCCTTGCGAGCTGCTGAGCAGGAACACAGGGCTCCTCTCCCCTTTGAACCGGAGGTCTGCAGGCAGCCAGGCTGACAGTGCCTAGCAGGAGGCAGAAGCCAAGGAGGAGAAAATGGCCAGAGCTTACTTCCACTTATCTTCTGTGGAAGTCAGCCCAGATTGTTTACACCTTTCAGCCTGGCTTTAAAATGGTTATTTTAAAAGCTGCATTCATTTGCTTTGCAGGTTTCTCTCCTTTTATGGGGCAAAGAGGAATAAAAGCAAAAATGCTCATCCCCTCTTGAAGGAAAGGCACCACTTCATTTCCGTATGCGTGCAGTTTTCTTCTTGTGTCAGGACACTGCCTGAGGATGTGACAGAGAGGGAGGAGCGAGTAACTTGGATGAGATTCAGTGTAGTTCATGCCCGTGTTATGCTCTGGAGAGATGCAACAACACCTGATAGACAGATATGCTCAGCCCACAGCTCCATAGTGTGGCCACAGCTCACAGAAACCAGGAGGGGAGGGGACAGCTTTGGGGAAAAGGAAGTATGGGGTTGTCAACCTGGTTTTGTTTGCTTGGTTTTTGTAAAACTCATGGTGACATAAAAAGCCAACATGAATTACAATTACTCTGCAATTATTAGGAATAGCTGTTCCTAGCTTCAGTCCTAATTATGGTGCTAGCAGTTTCAGATTCTTTTTTAGCATAGCATAAAGAACTGCACAAAATCTGCCCATGAAAACAAGCAATGACCAGAAAGGTGTAAAATGAGATAATTACCATCTGAAGCAAAAGAAAAATGTTAGCACTCACTTCCCTCAATGATAATTACAACTTTGATCTGATGACCAAACTTAAGCATCTACTTAAGCACAGAAGCCATCTTATTCCTTGTTGGTCCTAATTTATATTCCTACAAGAGTTCTAGAATAAAAAGACCAGTCACTAAATGAAAAAGTCTGTATAGTCCTGAAGCAAAATATGCTTAGGATTTAAATTCTCTTTGCTGCAATACCAGTTTCATTATGACCAATCAGCTCTTTGCTTTCATTCAAAACAGGCACAGAGGCAACCAAGTTCAGGTTCAAGAGTCTCTTGAAAGGCTCTTCAAGCCCACGTGCCTTTCTCTGTCTTTGTGGTGTGAGCACAGTGGACACTTCAAGCTCTCCCACCCTGCTGCAGCACACGTACCACTGAAAAAATCCAGTGGGAAAGATGAAGAGTAAAGCTGCTTCCATTTTTCAAGTGGAGAAAAGTCTATTGTCAACAAAGTCCTCCACAGAAAGCAAAGGAAGGAAGATCAGCAGCAGAGCAGCACTGCAGGGTGACAAAGCTCCCACCTTCAGCAGGTATAGCATGTTTCTTTGGTTAACACTGACAACCAACCCCTGAACCTTCATTTTTCTTTTTGATTTCTCCTGAGAAGGGTTCTCCTGGAAGGCTGGAGCCCTTTGAGTGCATCAGCTGGTGTGTACCAGCCCATCCTGATTGTGGGTGAACCAGCAGCCAGCCCTTGGGTCTGCATAGGCTCCCAGTCTGCCCCACTTTTGCAGAAGGAAGAATAAGGCAAAAGGAGGAGAAAGAGGATGAATGAGAAGCAATCTCCAAACAATCACATCTCGATGTATTTATTTATACTTCTTTGCAAAAATTCCACCAGCCACGGTCTTGATCTCAAAGATTATGAACTAGGCAGCAGAATAGTTATTTTCCCTGAACTGGGATACATTCACCAGCTACAAGTCATTACTTGAAAATCCCTTTACAATTAAGCCCTTATTAAAACTTTTCAGGATAAATAGTGGATAAATTTAGACCAGGTTCCCTCCAGTTTTTGCAAGTAGAAAAGCAAGTGCTATATGTCCTGAGGGACAAGTGATTTGTTGCCAGTAATTTAACAGAAGGCTTCTCACAAAAATATTCTCCCTAAGTCTGTAACATGCTCCATGTCCCCAGTATCTGTGTTCAGGTATTGTCCTAAAGCGGACAGGTGAGGGAATGGGTAATCTGCTTGTTTGGGGCTTTTCCCCCTTTTAAACAAGAACACTTTTTAAATGGATTAATCCTAAAAAGAAGGCAATACCTTCTCCTTAAATGCCATTAACTCTGCAGGAAAACAAATGGCTCCACAGAACATTAACAGCAATCAAAGGGCAAACAATCTATAGTCAATCAAAATAAATGTAATGGATGACACAAATCTGCTTTCACTTACAGTAAATGAGTGTATATAGATATCTACATGGGTAAATAGGCTTCTCAGAAGTTTCTTCTGGAGAAAACTCATAAAACTTGGGAATGCCAAATAGAGACGTTTATGTTCCACTGTGTAGTTGCTCATAAACTTCATGTACTTTTACGGCAAAAGTAACATTGCCACTGATTATTGCTGACAGAATGCAAGCCAAATATTTCTTTGAAACAATCACATAAGGAATATTTGCAATCACATTTGCAATATTTTAAACAGCTAAAAGAAACCAATTGTAGATGTAATTAAAACCATTTATTACTGCATTATTTTAATGTCCTACTACCATGTGAGGTGTACTTTTCTCACAATACGCTAACCCTAGCCATGCTGGCTCACTTTGCAAGGTCTTTTCCTGCATTGTTCTAGCCTAGCAATCACTGCACATATTGACATTTCTGTTCCAATAAACATGCTTAGAAATGAGGTTCCTTGGCATTTCCAGAACTTCAGAGTGTTTTCAAGTGCATTTCCTAATGCCTTTTGCACATGAGAAAGCCTTGTGCATAATTTTAAAGGAGAAATATTAATTCCCATGACATGAAACATATGCCTTGTGAAGAATATAAATTTTGCCATGTGTGGCATAATATCCTCTCAGAATGTGCTGCTGTTATAAAGAGGGTCACATGCTTGCTTCTCTTGAATAGTGTATTATTCCATAAAATACTGTGAATGCAACAGTCTCCTAAACCAAATACTGTACAACAAGCTGAACAATAACAGGACAGGGTTCAAAGAGCCACATGCATTAAGTGATGTGGTAAGATGGAGAAGCTCAAATATGTAAGGTGTATATTTAACTCTAGAGTATTTAAGAAACTTTCAGCCTGATTTATTCACTATTCAAAGGCATTTTAATGCTGCTTTGCAAGAGGTCTTCATCTTACTGAAAATCAGTTTTTCAATATATTTCTGTGCTTCTCATTCTGGATCATTGCTGTAAAACTTGATTGATCAAGGAATATAATGGTTGTGTTTCCCTGCACCTGACATTTCTACCATTTCATTTTTAGTACGATTTTTTTTTATTTGCTCAATTATTAGCTAGTTTTATGCCTGTGAGAGTGCATGACAGAACTGAAGGGCTGCATACTTAGCAACATTCAGCGCAGCTCTATCATCCTGTTTTTACACCAGCATAAAATCAGTATAATACAGTGATAAATCAGGCCTGTACAGCTAATCCTCTGTATCTCAAGAAGGCATAGTTAATCCAGTTTTTTAGCTACTCTTATTTACTGTCATAGTTACTTTCATAGTTGCTTTCTGTTTTTCAATCAAACTTACTGTTCTGTTTTGCCAGTATCTTACATCTTGTGAAAGCCTGTGTGATATCCAGTGTACAGTCAGCCTGAATTTGCTTAGTTTTGAGAATATTCATCAGACTGGGAATTTGGTTTTACAGATTCCCTGTCAGAGGTACCTCACAGCTGTGGCTTACTAAACCCAAATGCTCACATTTGCTCATCATACAGAAGAAAACAAAACCGAATTGATATGTGTAGCATAAAAAGTAAGTTTTTATAAGCCAGATGTAGAAAGACAGTTCTGGCTTCTGGGATGCCTGTGTGTACGTAGAGAAAGGATACCTCCCATCATGTCAGGGTTTGACGACTGTCACTACAGTGCATCTGACTTTTTCAGCACTGTTTCGACATCTATGCTGCCATCACTGCAAAAGATGTGATAGCTGTCACATACATTTTGGGTTTAGCTGGCTTTATGTGTTTTAAAATCAATCCACTGCTCTTGCCATAAGGAGACATGTTTCTTAAGAGGAGAATGATGCAGAGAATGACATGGGAAGAGAGACACTGTGAACACTACCAGGGGTCTCTCAAGGATGTGATTTCACAGCTAGAGCTCATGATTTCCTCTGGATATCTCAGAGGCACTTCCAAAGCAGTTCAAACCTGCATCCTATCTATCCGCTAGTGGTCCCGTACTCCTGCCCTGCCTGCTCCCTTCCACCAGGGTGAGTGGGCTCTTGCCTGCCTATGCAGCAAGTAGGGAAAAGCACTTCTGCCAGTGCAGCTGAAAACAAGCACTGCAAAGAAGAATTGAGCTTTCTGCAGAGTTGGCTCCTGCAGCTTTAGAAGCTCATGCAAGGTCAGGATGGGAGTGCACAGCAGGTGCAAGCTGGACATCAAGCTGCCATTGAGTTTCATCTAGTTATGGTTTCATATCTCACCAAGTCCTGCCAAGGAAGAGGGTGGAAATCCTGCTCCTCATCCTCTCTGCTCCCCCAACCACATACTCCTGCCCCATTCTCCTTAGGATGGCTGTAGCAACCAGATATCTCTGGGGCAAATAATTTCAGAGAATTGACCCCGTGGAAATCTAACACTGCATATAAATAAATATGCAAAAATAAATAAAATAGCAGCTTGCTGCCAGATATGTCAACCTGTCAACTCAGCTGACTCACCCTAAGGCCACTCAATTGCCAAAGCCAATATAAGGAGGGAGCAGCTGAGAAAAGGAGGCAGGGGAGAGGGAGCAGGACCTTCCTCTTCAGTGGAAGATGGATGCTGGCTTGACAGAGCTGCTTTTAATGTGAAGGCACCCCCTCCAGTTCTGTGACACCTGTGATTTAGATGGAGAGGGGCAAAATTCATGGAGGCAACTTTTAGCTCCTGAAGTTTTACCACCAGGGTTGATCCTCTAATCTTGGCTGAGAAATGGACTTCTCTGGGGAAGTGACTGAGGACATACTTATCTCAGCTGTGAATATGAAGGGAGCCCAGGGACCTTACTTCCTCTAGGGATAAGGCAGCCTTTGTGAAAACCTATAATAATAATGATTTTGAGCTTGTCTTGTCACAGAACCCTACAGTTTTCTGTCAGAAGGCTGAAAGATGGTAGAATGAGCTTTACCTCACTGACAGGGGGCTTGCCTGGCTGGCTTTCCTCTTTGTAGCCCCCACAGAAGCCATCTGCGAGCTCAGGAGCACAGACAGGGCAGCAGAAAAGAAGAAGGAGCAATAATGGCTCTGTGCTACTGCTGCCACTAAATTAAATACTGAACAAAATAGTTCTGTTTTTTTTTTTTTAATATGTGTATTTAAAAATAAAAAATTCCTAAACCTGTTTTTAAATAAAATCATCTCTGGTTTTTGTTACACACTCATGATGCTTGCCTTGCACTTTCCCCATGCCAACTTTTGTATTTTATTATGAGAAACCACTAGCTCTAGTAATAGCAGATATAGACCTTTGACAGGAAAATATGCTACTTATTTTCAAGCTGTTTTATACCAAACATGTGTATTTCCAGTCCAGTGCAAGGTGGAGAGAAAGCACACACTGTTTTTATAAGCGGATAGGGTCTTTATAAGTTAAGAAAAAAAAAAATCACATTTCTGAGACTCTCATATGAGAAATAAAATGGAAATAAACTTTAAAAACCAAGCAAGCAAGCAAATCAAACCTGCTTAACTATTGTCCAAAGAAACTGTTACATTTTGCTATTAGGGAATTTCACCAGGGTTCACTGAGTTCTCAATTCTAGCTTTTGACATAACCAGTCTTTTGCCCTCTAGTTTGCACTGGGCTGAATTTATAGGGTCAGCTACCTTTTTCTGTTACTGAACTCAGAAGGATTCCTCTTCAAGCAATCTTGCTGGTTATAAACATATTCTGAAATAATTTAACTATTAATTACTCTAAAGATTTCAGGATTGCTTTGCATGTGCAGTATGTCAGTAGATTCAATTCTCTGTACTTAACAAAACACTGACAATTTTGCGCGTATGTGTGCACAGAAAGAAATGAACAGTGGCTCCTAAATTGGTAACATTTGGAGAGTAAAAAATGCGGTATGTTTGTTTCTGCTTTATGAAATTCTTAGACTTCAACAGTTATACCTCAGGTGCATGCAAGCCTGCCATTATAGTTTACCTCAGACCATTTTAATGAGTGAAAAGCTCATCGCCTCTGCTATGTGCTAAAATGTTGCTAATAATAACTATTTTCACATATATTTTTTAATGTATAAGACATTGGTAAATTAAATAAGTTCACATTATACAGAAGGAATTTGTGTAACTAAGATCTTTTATCTGTGAAAAAGAATGAATATTTGAAGTCACCCATTATACATATCACACAACATCATAAGAAATGATAAACAAAACCCACAGTGAAAAAAGAAAAGAGGAGGAAAGGATACATTTCCCTACACAAGATAGTGGAACTCTGGAGCTTTTGAAACTTCTTAAATGCTAGACACTCCAACAAAATGTTTTATTTATTCAAGGTTTATTATCCAATATTAGTATAAAGACAGACTGAGAATGTTATGTGAGCAACTCATTGAAAATTGCAGGACACAGCATCATCTTATTTACTTTGTTTAAATTGTCTGCTCAATGCCAAGAACACACAAGACCTGGGCTTTATCTAAAGTTCTCCTGGATAATTCAGGGCAAGCTATTCCATCTCCTTGCGCCTTCATTTTCTCCTGGCAATAACACACTGATTTCTGTGATAAAGGACACTGGGATGTAGTACCGAAACTATCAGGTGTCCTTTCATGAGAATCACTGCTCTTGCCTCAGAACAGCACAGAAGGGACATGACAAATACACACTGTTGTCCGGATTTCTTTAACCCTGCTTAGGAAAAAAGAGTTTTGTTAGTTTAAAGGTGTTGCTTACTGACACACCAAACACTAGGAGAGAAATTCTAGTCTCATTAAAGACAACATGAGTTTTTTCATCATCTGTGATGCGGTTCGGTTTCATTTGTCTTTGACAGGATTCTGCACACCACTTCATTTCAAACTACTATTATGTATTTTACTGATATATCAACTTGTAAGGAGAAAAAAATCTCTGGGTGATTATTACACATGAAGAAGGTTATGAGGAGCAGCCTTTTTGTCCAGAAAGCTGAAAGATGGCAGTCTGGCTTAAAATTTACAACAGAAGTAAAATAACAACCTAAACTGTGGACCATATTTTGACTGTAAAATACACATCTTTGTTCTACGCCTTGGTTGCCTTTGAGGTATCAGATTTCTACAATGTTGCCCAAGAAGTGCAGGCAGTTTATTGCCGTCCACTGCTTCTGTTTCTCCCAAGCCGCAGCAATCAAATAAAGAAAAGTCATTTGTACAAGGTGGAGTAGATATCTGTTAACATGCATGCTGATTTTATGGTGGAGTAGAAGGAACATAGCTTTAACTGTGCACTGAAGAACACTCTTAGTGTTGCATTTATTTACATAGCATCTATGGCATTTAGTTGACTGAAAAGAATTGATTAGCAGAAGGCTGTTAACAGAGCCATCCTATAGCAGACACTGCACTGAGGTTTAGAGGTTTATTTCACTAATTGGTGCCCTCCTGTAGTCTTTATGAGTCAATTCTAAAAAATAAAGGAGCACTCTGAACTGTGTTTAGAATAAGCAGAGTGATGCTTTTGCCTGCACAGAAATCTCACAGCTGAGCTCTTTTAGAAATGAGCTTAGGATTTTCCAGCCAAACTATTCCTCCCTGGTGAACTCTTGCATGCAGCACTGTATCCTTACTACACTGCTTTGGCAAACCCCAAATAGCATGGCATGCTGAAAACCAGATCTGTAGTTGCAATCAGAGGAATGATGTTGCCTTAATTGTCCACCACAGATGTCTGGGATGCAGAAGTCACACACATTTATGAAAGCAGAGCCCTCGCATGGCCCCAGCTCGAGAGCTGGCCAGCAGTAGCATCACACACAAGGCAGGCATGGCTTCCACCCCGAGGAAACAGCAGCACAGAGGCTTGCTGTAATGTCATCTGTGCAGAAGTATAGTGTGTGTACCTGCAGGATTGACTGACGCAATGGGAGTGAGGTGGGATCCGGGGAGGTCCAGGACATCCACTGAAGAGCAGGCATCTCTTGCAGGCAAGCTAAATTCATACAGGGAGGACTAAAGAAGGAAACAGTTTTCAGCAAGTTCCCCCTTATGCCTTGAAGAATCTTTTATCACGAGTAGGCAGAAATAAAGTTCTCATCTCTGTGGTTTAAATAGTAATGTGAAATAAGGAGGTGCACACACTGAACCCTTAAGTAAAGTGCTGATACTAACATGATGGGCAAAGAGCTAGTGTCTCCAGCTGGCTCCTGGAGGTTTCCAGAGCATGGAGAGCACCACTAGAGGGCTCGCACAGTATTTAAAGGATTATTACATGTGGCACATGAAAAATACACTCATTTTACTTTCTGTTCCTCCATTCGTACATGCAACATATTTCAGAACTGAACCTGCTATAGCATCCCTTCACTGTCAAGTCAGCTCCACAGACTATCACATACCACCTCTGGAGACACCACTACCCTCTGACCTCTCCTGTGTAAACAGGCGTTCCATGTAAAATAATTTTGGCTTGATCATGCTGCTTGTTAACCAGTATTCACTAACCAGAAGCAGCCATTCAGCAGAACAGCAACTGAAGTGCATCAGGTAATAATATCAATGTTATTGCACATAGAAATACCTCAGAAAGAAAAGAAAATCCCACACAACCTGCTTTCCCTTCCTCTTTTCCCATACAAATCAATCAAAAAAAGCTTTAGGAAAGCTAACAGGAAAGAAGACAGACATGATCCTAATATTTGTACCTTTCCCAATTAGGGGATTCATAGAAATTCTGGGACAACAGCCTGTCAGTCCCATGAAGATTTCTGCATACTGCTCATGGGGTCAGGGAGGTTTGCCGCCCCCACAATAAGATATAAAAGCTGGGTTTGGGAACTAGTAAATAATGCTAACTCCCTTGAAACATGCTTCCTTCTAAGATCAAGATTTACCTTTGCAATGGGGGAGAATACAAAACTAGTATAACGGGTTTTCTTTTTCCCCTCTTACCACTCATTAGCCCTGAGGATCTTGTTACAACATTTGGTGTTGAGAGTGAAAATGTGCAAATATATATAGCCCCAAACTAAAAAATGTGAAGGCAATAATCACAGGAGTATTTCAATGCCAACTAAAATGTTCTTTTTTTCTACTCTTTCTTTTCCCTTTACTTTCTGAAAGAGGCTGCCAAGGGAATTATTCTGATTACTTTGCATGTTTTGCAGATAGTTGGTTGCTGCACATTGTTCTCAAGAGAGGTCCACATCCTATAGCATCCAGCTTGGATGCTGCCCTCCACCCGAGCTGAGCTGTGGAAGTCCTTCGTCAGCAAAGCTTTTGCTAACATGCCTAAATGAAGTCTCTGAGACACACCACCACCTCAAAGCTCAGAATGAAGCACTTTCCTGAGCTTGGACTTGATTCTACTCTCTATTAACACACCAATGGAAATATTTCACTTGCCAGGAATGGAAACTGAATGGTACTTTTAACCTTTTTTTGGTAAAATTTATATATACATTCATATGTAAAGACACATATATACATATAAAAGCTGTAACTTTGATGCATTCAGGATTCATGTTCAAGATTGTTTTCAAGTGTTTCAGTAAACCTCAAAAGTTTTCTTCTGAGGCATACTAGAAACATGTACATTGGTTGTATCATGCCAACAGTGTGAGGACAGGAAGCTTTCCTGCCTTTTGGCTTTCCAATATGGCATTCAGACACACAATTCGGAGAACCTGTAGTCACAGGCTGACGGGAGGAGCAAGGAGGTTCTTCCATTTCAGGTCTGAAAAAGACCAAAGCATCACTCCATTCTCCCCTACATGCATCCCAAAAGAAAACATCTGAAAATCTGTTTTCATTACAGCAGCATCATCGTGCAGAACAGAAATATGCTTCCCTGGCACATCTGTTTCACTGGGACAAATGCATGGATGTGAACAAGCACGCTGAGATTTGCAAAGCCACCTCAACTGAAAACTGGATTTTCACATCCTTCAGGTACTTGGAGTCTCTGCCATCATTATCTGAATTGCACCCACACAGGCAGACCCACTAGGTGCAGCATTTTACAAGTTTGGGTTTCAGATTTATTGCTTAAAATTATTTTGAACCCAGTGATTTACAACAAAGATACCTCTGCTCGTCTACACCAACAAGTCATAGTTCTTATAATCTGCGGTTGTATGAATCTTAGATTTCCAAAATGCAAATTACATATTTGTGCTAGAAATTGAGGGATCCACTGTAGTTTATTTTGAGGTGGGCTTTTTCATTTTGAACATTTTCCACAAAGATGCATACCACTATTAAAGGATGATGAAGGTAGCAGAAACTAACAAAAGCAAAGAAATTGTAAGCTAAGATTGATGATAGATTCCTAGCTCATGCTGTTGTGCCTCATTACTGCAGAACTGCCAACCAGCTCATATTAATTATATACTGCAAACAGAGCTGGGCATGCGGGTGTGTGTGGAGAAATCATTGGATTGGGTTCATATTACTCCCATTGAACTTTACTGGCATGTTTGATTCATACCTCTTTTTTATGTTTTGAGCTCACAGAGCCTGCAAATTCAAATACAAACTTCCTGATGGATCAGGAAGAACATGGCTAGTTCTCCCTCCAGACTCTAGTCTAAAGCATGATGACAATCCTGTTCCATTTATTACCATGAAAGCATGCTGTTCTTGCTCCGCTTTGCAAGCCAGACTTGGCCAGCCTTATTATTTCCAGAAGAGACACCAGCCAGTCTTCTTTCTGTTTGTAGACAGCATATGAGAAAAGGAGGGGGCTTTGAACAGCACAGGAGAAGAGCTGTGTTACACTCAGCGACCACAGGTTTGTCGGTCTCTTTTGTGCTGTTTCCTAGAGTTCAAAAGCAAATACTTCTTTCCATTCTCTTATTGGACACCAGCATAGTTTCAATCCCAGAGCAATGGTATCTAAAGGGGAGTTTAATAATTTTTACTCTCTCATTTTGCACTCATATGTCCTCAACCCAATTTAGATGGTCAAAGTACTCTGGGCCAGTGATTTTTGTTCGTTCAATATGTACACAGTCCCTAGCACTACAGGGTCCCACCCCAATGGACAACATTAAGTGCTTCTCTGATATAAATGCTAAATAATTGATCACAAATCCCTAAATTACACAATGCATTGTAGTTTCTTCTCCCTGATTTTGTTACACTATTATTTATATCAGCATACAGTATTTATAAGAGAAATATGTAATGAAGCCCCAGAGATGCTTTGATGTGGTTACAGGAATTTTCATCACAAGTGGGAACAAATAGCTCTAATGGATTTTCTAGTACTGTGTTTTCACCATCCATGATAGACTCTCAGTTGTGCTGGTCTCAACTGTGGGACGCCCGTGCGTTCCGCACACAGACTTTAACAGGTCTGTATTTTATAGCCCTACAGTAAAAGTAATTGCATGTTTTATAATGTCTGTGTACTTCTCCGACTGAGAGCAATCCATTTAGAGACTTCTGGAAAGGTGAGGTGTTTTGGTTACAAATGCATGAGCTGACCAGGGTCTCCGGCAGCACAGCTGGCCAGTTACCAGCTTCTTTTTAATGAGGGCACATTCCAGAGATCTAACTTTCTTTTCCTTCCCCTACACCAAAATAAAAGAAATCTTGGAACACGAGGGGTTTCAGCTGAAAGGATCCTGCGTTTTACCAGTTCAGAGGAAGTGCAGAAACTTGGAGGCCAGTCCAGAAGATGCTGACAGCTGGAGCTGCCAGTGAGGGCAGCATGCCAGCTTAGTACCTCACCTTTTTCCCAAATCAGACGCTTCAGCTGCAGCTCACAGTTGACAAAAATCAAGAATCGATTTTGACTCACTGTCTGACCTCAAATTAGCTTTCAAAAATCGCACAACTGTTCTTGACATTCTCACTTAGGAAAGCAAGAACTAATGCAATCAGAGAAAAACAAATCACTTCCTTTTCTTTTTTTTTTTTCCAAGCATTGAATAACAGAATAATTCTACCATCTACCTAAAGTTCCAGGGCTCTGCCAAACATTCATATATCTACACAACCCTGCACAGGGCTGTCTCTTGCCCCCATGGTAACAGGCAGCCCTGCAGCAAGATTTTGGTGAAAGGAGCAGGAGAAGGTGATAGGGGAGTGGGGCTTTTTAGAGGCACAAATGCCCCATAAATGCCAGTTCTGCTGTTTGCGCCTGTCAAGACCAAGAATAACTCAGTTCCAAATGTTAAACAGTGTTTTTTTTTACTGTATGCGATGAATGGATTAATCCTGTTACTATCAGAATAATTAATCTTGCTTGACACTCCAGGCAGAAAGTCCAATATGTGGGACTCCAGAGATGGTCGTGCTTCATAGAATCATAGAATAGTTAGGGTTGGAAAGAACTTTAAGATCATTAAGTCCCAATCCCCCCGCCATGGACAGGGACACCTCACACTAATATTCATAATATTTTGTTATTTTTTCAATGTATAATTAACAAGGAGAGTAAAGAATCCAGGAGAATCAGCCAGCATTAAAATAAGCAGAAGCCAGAAAGTTGTCTGGAGCTAAGCCTCAGCTATTTCTATGACAGTATCAATTGAAAGGAAAGTCCCCATCTGGGAGACAGACAAGATCCAGGTGCAGCTGGAAACTGACACAGATGCTACTTGCGAAATTATTTGAAACCATTTTTTTGTCATAACATGACATATATGCTCTTAGTGATAAGTCTGATTTTAAAATGTTAGTGTTTTCACAGTATAGCCCTTGACTGGCCTATTCCAGATGCATGAACTGGAGAGAAAGGTACAGCCAGCCTAGATCCTTGGCATCTTCAGGCTCCTGAATGCAGCCATTCAGCTGTTATTTATGCGTGAATCAGTGAGAAAGAAAGTGCGTTTAATTCTTATAGGTAGACAGTTAGAGTATCCCTGTGCTAATCATGGTACTTATTATTTTCAGAATGGCACCCCAGAATTACAGACTTTCCTTGACCCAAACAATGAACATTCTTCCTCTAGCTCTAGAAAACCACGTGAATCAAACAGTTCTTTCCAAACACTGTATTTCTTGGCATAAAAATTACTTCCCCTCCCAACACACACATTATGTTCTTGAGTCCTTTTTTCCCCAGGCTAAATACTCATTCTGAGGCTGCTTAAGTGACCATACAAAATTTGTTGCGTGCTTTTTTCAGCTCCCTACTTGGAAAATAAGCACTAAAGTTCTGCTTGGAGCTCCTACCTGGACCAGTGGGGCCTGCCTCTCTGCTGCCTGCACTAACCACTGACCTGCTCAGCCAGAAGGGCAGGGACCAGCTCATATTTTGTTGAGTGAGAGCAAAACTTTCATTCCTATTTTCAGAAAAGAACTCTGGCACTCAGGAAGAGACGCTAAATTACATCGTAAGTTTGCAACATCCCAAGCTGAATGTAAGATAGAGTGGTTCTGTGTCATTTCAAATTGCTGAGGAAGTGGTGTGCTGGTAGATAGACCTGATGAGACTTTGGGAAATTAACTGCCTGCCACCCTGCTGTCTTGCCCCTAACCCTTATCCCTCAGTTGGCAACCTCCCTCTTTCCTATACCTCAACAGACTAAAACTGGAAAAGGGCTAATAAAAAGAGTTGATTTAGGGTTTCATCCTGGTCATGGACCCTGCTATTCCCCTCCTCACAGCTCAACTCCACCTGCAGTGATCAACCCCTTTTACTCGGAGGTTTTCCATATGTAGATTACTGCAGTGGCATTGCCATTCCCTGTGGGGTTTTAGGCCACCTTTTATTTGTTAATTCTACCTTGTTTTGCTAATTTCTTACTGCAAACTGGTTTATCTAAATGATACTTCAATGCCTACTTTGCCTAATCACATCTTTCCTTTTTACACCCAACCTTTTCAATAAGGATTTGGGAAGATCCGGAGATTTAGGAGGAGGAAAGCTCTTAATTTACTTTGCTTTTTTCTACTATCTCCATTCCCTTTCTTTTCCTTAATTCTAAGAAAGGATACAAAATTTCTTAATCCCAGTGAAATGTATCTTCTACTTAGATATGTTCAGTACTTTGTGATATTTATTTGCTAATTATGTTCCTATATATCTCAACGTGAAGATTCAAAAATCACTATGCTTTGCATTCCAAATCCTACAACTCCTCAAGTCCCAGTGATCTCACAATGCAAATACTAACAGGTACAAAAAAAATAAAATTAAAGAATGTCAGTATTCTTACATCAGGTATTTTTAATGACTTTTTTCCTCAGTGCTAACTTGGGCATTAAAGCTTTTTACCCTGCTGGAGTTTGGCAAAGGAAACCAGCAACAAGAGGGACAATGCAATCACTCTTGGACATCTACCACCGTCTTGCAGGGAGATAACCAAACAGTTCAAATATGTGTGGACTCAAAGACCATGGTAGTTCATGGAAAACTGCCAACTGTCATTAATATCCAGACCCTTAATTACTTCCTTCCAAGCTAAGACAAAAGAACAAATTCTGCAATCTATATGGCAGGTCATAGATCGTAGGTGAGTGGCAGAATTATTCAAAAGGGTTCTCACAATCTTCACAGCACCCAGCTGCTGGTGCTTACATCAGACCCAATAATGTAATTTGCCCTTAGCCATCATACCTCTCTTATCAAAGATGGCCCTTAAGTCTAATGGAGTTCTCATGAAATCATACAAAGCAGGATCACTGCTGCCCTTCAAAGCTTCCCAAAAATCAAATGCATTTTGCAGCCACAAGGTCTATCAGACACCTGGCAGGGGCTAGACATGTATTATCGATTAGAGATCATGTGTCGGGTTTGTGTGGCAAGGTTTTGATAGTGGGGGTTGTACAGGGCTGGCATCTGTGAGAAGCTGACAGCAGCTTCCCCTGTGACTGAGTCAATGCCAGATTGTTCTAAGATGGACCCGCCACTGGCCAAAGCTGGGCCCATCAGGAACGGTGGTAGTGCCCCTGGGATAACATGTTTAAGAAGAGGAAAAAGCTGCTGCACAATTGCAGCTGAAGAGAGGATGGAGAATATGACAGCCACAGCTCTGCAGACACCAAGGTCAGTGAAGGAGGTGGAGGAGGTGCTGCAGGCGCCTGGCAAGACCTGTGGACCCATGCAGAGAGAAGGCCCATGCTGGAGCAGGTTTGCCAGCAGGACTTGTGACTGAACATGTGGGGACATACAGTGGGGCAGTCTGTGCCTGAGGGACTGTACCCCACGGGAGGGACTCCCTGCTGGACCAGGGGAAGAGTCCTCCCCTGTGGAGACAACATATCATGAAATGACCACAACTCCCATTTCCCTCAGCCAGGGTCAACACACCACAGATCATCAGAGTTTTCCTAGAGGAAAACTTCGTCAACAGTGAGAGATGAACCAAACGCCACCCATAGTGTATATTCAGTTGGAGACTGAAAACACATTCACATGGACCCTGCCTGGACCCTTGCCACATCTCCAGGCACTCCCGTGCTTACAGGATCCAAGGTATGTTTCTACTGCTTTCAAAACATGTTCCTTGGAGATAGTTACCCATGGAGCCAAACTGAGGGTCCTGGTGCTTTTGATCTACCTAAGCTCAAGTTCCACAGCAGAGAGCCTGGAAATATTGGAAAACTTCATTTTAATAGTATCTGTTAGGATGTACTTTCCAATGGGAGCAGAGCTGGATTCTGAGACTCCAGAGCAGTGGATATCTTGACTGAGCCAGCTGGTCTAAGGCTCAGCACACTCTCAGTCCCACTGTGAAGTAGACTGTAGAAACATGCTGTCAGGGAAACACTGAACTGTGAGCACAACCACCAGCCACAGAAACAGGCCTGTTCTTCAGCAGCAAGAATTATGAGATGCAAGTCCAGGTTTACCAGTAGCCTATTTCAATCATTCTGCAACCAATTTTTCAATTGGTTCACAACTTCAGAACTCTTGTTTCTGTTTGACTCAGAAGTATGGTGCAAAGTTTGTTTGTTGTTTGCTTTGGTTTGCTTTTGAAGGAGCTTTTTGTAGGCTAGAAATCCTGCATTTTCAGCTGCGACAGTTGCAAATTAACCCAACCACTGATGGCTACAATATTATCTTGTTTTTCTGCACTCATTTCATTGTCTATAGCTGGTATTTCACATTGTACTGTTCCGTTTGTAAGACGAACTACCCTTCAGCTTCTTTGTGTACAGCAGTAGCCATAATAGGACCCTGTTTCATAATTGTGTTGAGGTAATGCCCAAGGCTCTCAGCAAGAAATAATAGTAAATGCCATGACGCAACTGTGCTGAGTCACACCTTTCTAAAGCCCAGCTTTTTTGAAGGACACAAGAGCATAGATAAAAACAACCGCAGGCACCAAAGAGCCCCTTCTGAAAACAGCTCCTGGTAACTCATTCAAGTCAGTGGTCATAAAGAACAATAGCACAGCTGTCAGATAAATATGATGCTGACAACTGCACACAGAAAACCAAAAAAAATCAGCAACAAACCCCTTAGCTTTTACTTCATGAGTGGTATAGGACCTGCTGTTTCAGTAATGCTCTGCTGGGTCACATAAAACCTGCAGAGAAAATGCAGAGAAGTCTGGCATCCATCCATTCCTCCATCTGTCTGAGGGCAGCTGGGAAACTGCCCCAGTCAGTCCTCAGACTCGGGGATGATCTAACGTAGCAGCCCATGCCAGTGTATAAGAACTGTCACATGACCAACATGTTTACAAGCCTTAGTTTGCAATGAATGCTTTATACCATCTCTCAGTAAGAATAAAAACAAAAGCTCTATTTTTCACAGCCCTTTCAATCAGCTCTACTCCTAGGATGTACGTTCCAGAAATAGTGAAATCACAGATTACCACTCCTGGATCATCTCATCAGCCTTTGATCAATTCCAGCACAATCTTTTTTACCAGGAATTTTAAAACTGTTTTCTACCACATTCCAGTGGCATCCGTAACCCATGGCTCCATGCAAGACAGGGGAGAGGATATCCTGAAAAATACACGATGTATATTAAAATCACATTAGTATGAACACATCAGAACATAAGCCAAAGACATCATGAGCCTGGAACTACTACTTTTTTCCTAGGGTTTTATTTTAGGTAAGTTTGGGGTTTGTTTTTTTTGGTTGGTTTTGCTGCACTAGATAGTCCTCCCAATTTGTTACGATTAAACACACCCCCCCCCCCCAAAAAAAAGGACAAATAAAAACAAACAAAAAAACCCCAAGAAAACCAACCTAGGAATGAAGGAATTGATTAAGTCCTTCCACTTAGTTAATTTCAATGATCCAATATTGCCCTCATGTTCCAACACAGCTCTTTTCTCTGCTGACAACATCAGGGCTCAGGAAGTATCTTAGAAAGCGGTTTCAATCCAAAGGCAAGGCAGACCAAAGACCACTTAATTTTCCAGACAAAATATACTTGGATTAGTGTACTTGTATTTGAGCCAGAAGCTGTAATAAGAACGCTGAGGAAACCAAGTCCCTTTGGATATAGATGATCAATAATGTTCTCAACAAAGTCGAAAGCAGTTCAGAACATGGTGTCTCACCAACATATATTGTAACCATAGAACCATAGAATGGTTTGGGTTGACAGAAACCTTGAAGGATCATCTGGTTCTAACCCTCTGCCATGGGCAGGGACACCTTCCATTAGACCAGGTTGCTCAAAGCCCCATCCAAGCTGGCCCTGTATGTTTTAGCTGTAGTTACTGTGGATCTTATTTCTGGCAATATCTTGAAATTTGCCCAGGGTATTCTTTCCCTGCCATTTATCATTTTGTTCACTCACTAGCAAGAACAATCATTTAAGATCAGCTAAGCAGTTACACATTGCTAATGATGTGTGTCTACTGTATTGGTAGCAAGGATCAAGATCCTTCCACGCTGGACACACTAGGGGGAAAAAGATGCCCAAATACCCATCACTATAGCATCTGAGGAAATTTTGCATAAAATAAGTAGCAACAGGAAAGTCATCAGTAGGCTTCCTCCCCTCTCATCCTTCAAATAAAAATGTAACCACAAACACAATGGACACTAAAAAGAAATGGCCTATCCATCAAGTGGGCTGAGCTTGTGCAGAGGAAAGAAGAGAGGCAAATATTTTAACAACGTGAGTATAAAGGTTTTGTGGCGGCAGGGTAAAAAAAATTGATTTTGTGGGACTGTCTCCTGGTTTGTGCTCCAGTTGTTTTTCTGGTGGTCTGTATTTTATGTTTGACAAAACTGTCAAAGTGTGAGATGTAAGATTTTGGTTTATGTCCATGTATTAAGGAAGAAAAAAAGCAAAGCAATCCATCAATCCAGTGGCTGATGTTTAACCTCCTTTCTCCCTCAGACTTGTGTATGTCTGCTTCTCCTGCACTTCTGAGAAACCATGAACTGTCTCATCCCCAGGAAATACAACAAACCTTAAATTGCAGAAACAAAATATCTTATTGAGCATTTGGGAAATGTTCTGAACAACGCTGCCCATCTCCTGTGGCAAAACGTTGCAGCAGAGACAGATGCAGTACTGGTAGAAATGACTGGCAGAGGGATATTGCAAAATACATGTGACTGGGGGAGCTGAAGACAGGAACACACTGAGAAAAGCACTACAGTGTGCTGAATGTGCTGGCATTACTGAATAGTGAGTAGCAGTAAGAACAGGGCATTTGCAGCCAGAGGAAATCAAACTCATCATCTGAAATAATGAACTTATATGTTCAGTGCTTTTGGGTAACTGCTAGAAAGGAGTAAAGAGCAATAATATCCTTGTGCCCAAAACCATCCAAGTTTTTGATTTTCAGATCCTTCCTCATGGAGTTCATGAAAGGACTTCAAAAGAAAACCAGCATCTGTATGGTGAATAACAGAAAATGCTGTACTGAACAGAGCAGTTTTGCCCATAGCTGAGGACAAGGAAAGGACTCAGGCAGACAGGCAATCATCACTAAAATTGGAATTAGCCAGGACACAGCAATCATGCTTAGCCAGTGGCTGGATTCATGTACCCTTTCAAGAGGGTAGCTTACTACACTATGATTCACCTACTTAGCAAACTCATTTGTAAACAAGCTCTAGGTGTTGCCTAAACTTGATTTCTTGGCCCCAGGTTTCTCTCTCAGTGGTTCAGCTCAATCAGTGGGAGTAGCACTGGCAAAGCAAATGCAGGTAAGGCCCTTAGGGTAGTGATACCTTCACCAAACTACTGCTTTCATCCCCTGGGAACAGGACAAGGCTACTCCATTGCAACAGCCACATGGACCCCCTCATCAGCTGCATCTGCAAGCCAGGCAGTGCTGCACAGGGTGCTGCAGGGGCATTCAGGAGCTCTGAGAGGCACCCCTGCCTTCTCCTTGGCCACTAACATGAAGCATGAAAGGGAAGATAGAGCTATAAGGCTCAGGTCACCTTACATGTAACCCCAAGTCCAGAGAGCAGCAGCTGGAGGGCAGTTTCTCATTTCCCTCTGGGAAAAGAAGTGACTTCCAGGTGTGGGGCTCTCTTTTCAGTCCTCTTGCACTCCCACAGGTACCCTGACAGCAGGCACTGGTCTCCATGTCTCTCAGTCTCCAAAGCTGTGCCATGTCAGACTTGCTTGTGAAAAACAACGCAAACTCTTGCCTGGGCCCCTAGCAGAACAAAATCTGAAACACTGCTCAGTTGCAGCAGCACTGAGGCATTGCTCTATGTAGTCTGAGCCACGTGAATTTTGTCTGTGTGATTTCCTCCAGCTTATCTTCTGATCTCTAGCCTACAGTCAAGCTGAGCTGTAAGGGTTACAGGTGAGGGAACGAAAAGTGCTTTTGTTCTCCCTTTGTATCCCTCCTTCTTCCCACCACCCAGCCTCCTCCCTCACCTGAATCAATTCAAAGTTACAGAAGTAGAATCACAAGTTAAAGAGTAAAAAATAGGGAACATGGAAAAAGCTTGTCATAAAATGAGGTTACTCATACCTTCATAAGGAACCAGGGTGATTATACACACTTTACACAGAATGATAGAAACAATAGCATTACTCACACAATCTCAAACTCTAATGAGGCGCATCAGTTACACGCCCACAGCAACCTGGAGAAAGAAAGAGTAAAATCTGCTGGTTTAGCCTAATAAGGACTTTGTGAGAGAGTCACAGTTAACATGTCCTGCTCATTGTATGCCACAAGCCTGCTAGAGCCTGCAGTCCAAGGTTTTTGTATGTGCTCCCCTACCCAGTGGAGAGAGGGAAGGAGCATATACATGGCTATTCTTCTAGCTATCTCCAACTCTAGTGTCACCCTTAACATAATTGATTCAGGATGAGAAGGTGGCTACAAAATCAAAAGAGGAAGCTCACTGATAGTTATATTGAAAATTTGAAGAATACACCATACATTTTATTTTAAGTCTTTTGTGGCACACTAACAAGCCATTCACATAAAGACAGAATAACAAGACAGATCTTCTTAAATGCATTTATACAACCAGACCTCTTGAAAAGAGTAAGTGCTGGATCGAGTTATGTGTTTCTGAGTGTGAAGGCAGTATCTGTAAATGGTACCAAAGAAAGGAAACACACTGTCTGAAACTATATATCTGTAAAATTTTCTAAGACCTTTATTTGTAAATAGATTTTGTATTACTTGACAGATTTGCTTCCCGGGAGGACTTTTCTGTGTGTGTGAAATTTTGAAAACAACTGGGAATCTCCTGGGCACAACTGACTGTTACTCTATCATAATTTTCAGCCAGGTGAACTGTCCTCTCCTTGCCCAGTATGCACACAGGAACCTCAGGCAGCTGCACTGTGGGTGCCCACAGCAGCCTGAGATGGATCCATCCCACTTTTCTCTGGAGTAGAGCTTTCTTCACAACTCCTTTTACATACTTGTTTGAGCCTTCAGGTAACCACAGCACTTAAGCACATGCTCAAACTCTCCTGCTCCTGGTCAAGGAAATAAGCATGTGTTTAAAAGCTTTCCAGCAAAGAGATGATTTCTGACCTGAGACCCGTATCATGGGAAAGTCCAAGGCTTCAAAATCTCTAAGCCTTGATTTTTGAGTGACATTGAAATAATTCAAAGTCAGTGGTTCACTTCAGACTTAGAAAAATGCTTCACTGTAGCTTCATATCATTTTGACCTTTCTATTATACTGTTTTTAAAAAAAAAAAATATAAAGATAAAATGTAAGCGTAAAAATGAAGCATAAAGTGAATATCATGCATCTTAATTGTATTCAAATAAAGAAAAAAATTTTCATTAAGATGTTGGTGAGATCATTGTTTTGTCAAGTTTATCAATTTCTGTTGAATCAGGGCTTTCTAAGTGTTCATCCAGCTCAAGGCTTTGTACGCTCTTTACATCTACTCCTTTTCAGTAGAAAAACTTTCCAATGGTTTTGATGGCACCATGATAACTTCTTTATAGTCTTTCTATTTAAAATTCCCTTTACTGACATTGAAAAAATAATCATGTAGCTTAAGTTTTTGCTCCTTGCCATTAAAGCACTACTGTCTTCATAAGAAAGCTGGGGTTTATCTGCTTGGAGCATTTCACTATGAATAATCTAAAGGAAAATTATGCTGAAAACTCCTTGGTTTGCATTTCCCCTCCCTTTAGTGCCTAAGGTCTCCAAACACATAACTGGAACAAGGACATCAACCCAGATTTTGCAAGAACCCGTTGGTGTCTCTGGTTATTATCATGCCTGATGTTACAATACACCCTCTTTTAGGAAAAGCAGTGTTTAATTGAGCAAACAAGAAAAACAAATACTTCCCCAAGGCAAAAATTCCATTAACTGTTTGGATGTTTTCTATGAAGTTAACAAGCACTTCTGTCAGTATTTGGAAGTCTTAGACACTGGCATTTGAATGGACTGAAGTAAAGAAGAGACAGCTTGAATAGGATTTTATAGTTTCAGCATGCTTAAGGACATTCCAGGCTAAAATATTAGTTGTTTTATAACATTACTCACAAATAAATGAAGTTTAAGATAGATTTAATGCCCAGATTAAAGTAAATCTTCAGTTATATCAGTATAGCTAGAATAACAGAAGAATATGATTATCTTCTAAACTTAAGGAAAGAGCAACAGGCCATGTTTTGAAACCGTGTTTTTAATATATACATGTTCAATGTAACCCTGCAATCAGACTACATGTGGAAACACTAAGTGCAGCTTTATGGACTTTGAAAGGTTCGGTGCAGCTGCAGGGATATAATCCACAGATGATCCAAATACAGAACATGACAAATACCAACATAATTTACTGACTTCATGCTGACATAGTGTAGGTGAACATAAGACTATCAAGAGGACTAATTCTTATTCTTCCCAACTAAATGAAAAACATTAAACCAGCATCTTAAACTGCCAGAAAATAAAAACAATTAAAAAAAAAAAAAAAAAGAAAGATAAAAAAGCCCTCTTCAACTTTCCATGGTTTTGGGATAGCAAAACCTCTGGCAAGCTGGAACCCAGATTCTAAAGACATTGAATTCTTGAGGATGTCTCAGAACTGTTCTTAGGATCAGTGAATCAAAGGCATACCACTGTCTCACAAGCAAGTTCCCTGTGTTTTTTCCCTTGCTGTTTCCCCTAAGGGGGAGCATTCCAGGAAGGATGTTGTTCTTTACCTAGAAATATGATATAGTAAGCCTGGAAGGAAGAGATACCTGACTGGGACAGGTTTTGGTTACCCAAGAGTTGATGTTTTTCCCATAATATCTGAGATTATCTGTAAATCTTCTGATGTGCATGGTTATCTGAAAGCTGAATGCTTAATACACCCAGTCAAAATATGAGGCATATATGTGTGCTTTTCATTTGATCGAAACCAGAAAAATCAGAGCTCTGGAGTTTACTGTGGAAATTCAGATCATATTCAGACCATATTCAGAAAATACATACGGAATAGTAATCTGTGTTTCCCACTCTGTACCATGTCAGGCAGAGCTAATCCTAATGAACTGAGTTATTCTGAATCCTGATTTCCCTAGCATGTTTTAATTATTTCAGTTTACCTATTACATTTAAGGTCCAAGATTTTAAAATGCCACATTTTACCAAGTAGTTATGGCATAAGGTTTAGTGACATAAACTCCTTGATACTTTGGATGTGTACAATGCAATTAGCTGATTATAGTAATACTAACAGGGGAATTGCTGCAACCTGGGCCATTGTGAACAGCCCCAAAGTGGCAATCTCCAGTTCAACCAAAGCACAAGCTTTTCAACCCTTCCCTACTGCCAATATGTCCTGTTTGTTTCAACTGTAGGCTGAGAAAAGAACTTTACTTCTTGGTTTGTGGATAAAGATCTACTAGAAAATCTGATAAGCCAGCTGAATTTTGGAGAAGCTACTGATTATATTTCCTTAGAATTTAATCACAGTCATTTAAATTGCTTGGGTTTAAACCTACAGACCTGAAAACTGCATTATCTTCCTTGACTTCACTGTGAACTTCTCAAATGCACCTAAGTAATCTGGATTTCTCAATGTCTCATTTTTGACAGAGAGCTGGAAGATCTAGTGCTCTCATCTGGGTTTTGATTTTGAACAAAATAAAAATTTGAGGGCAAGTTTTGCCCTCAACCTTATTCACACACAATCGAGTCCATGCTTTTACATGGACTCACCTTGGAGGAGCAAACGGTCTTTAGAAATCTGAACAGAATTTGAGGGTTAAAGACTAGTCATCTTTAAGCCAAGTAAATGTTCTGGCACAACTCTTAAGCAGTGAACTCATAATAAACATCATAGGGTTTCTGATAGAAAAAAAATAGCCTTGAATAATTAGGGTTTCTGATTATTGGCCACAAACCAGAAATCAGCAACATTATCAAAATGCCATTTGGCTTTCCATGAAAGATTGGTTTATTTGGAAAAAACCATTTCCGTTTAATTTGGATTAAGGTTAATAACAGGATTGTGCTATTCACTACCCCAACTATTCAAATGTGAAAAGTATTTTTTAAATATTCACAGAAATCCTAGGGTATAACAAATTTTAGTTTGAAGGACTGTGTGTCAGAAATGCCAAAAGTGTTTTGCTTATAATTTTCCTGTTTTAAAAGCATCAGGCAATCTGAATGAAAAAACTTCATCCTATGCAATCTCTATGACCAGTTACAAAACCAAAGTTGGCACAGGTATGCAAACAACTGAAGGACAGGAAGAAAAATCTAATAATTTGAACAAAATTTAACTAATTACTGAATAATTAACTCTGATACCCACAATACCAATACTAAGAGACTCTTCTGCTCTCTTTGCAATAGATAGTAAATTCTAGATTTTTATTAGTGATGGGTTTGTCCCATATAATTTGGAGTCTTTTCTGGGTCTTCTTTGGTTTCAGAGTTTTATGATATGAAAACAAGAAACCTTTTCAAATTTGCTATCTCATCCAGTCTTGAGTTCAGATCACATCTTTCAGAAGCTGTATGTGTTCAGACCTACAGATCAAGTTTTGGCTGTGATTTATGTGCAATTAGAAAAAAATTAAGTGAAAAATATTCTGTAAGCTAGCTGCACGAAGTTTCCCAACACTGTTTGCAGGCTTTTAAGGGTAAATCCACTTCACTGGCACAGAAAATCTTTTCAAAAACATTTTCAAAGAATAAGAAAAAAGAGACTGCAGCTGCATCATGGGCAGGATGTTGAACAAAGATGTTTTAGTGGCGATCGTGGAATACACCTCTTACCACATCTATCTAGTACTTATGCTTAGGTAGCAATAAGAATGAAGGATGGATGATTATTGATTATGGGACGAAGCCCAGACTGATGTCTGAACAGTTAGTAATCTGAACTATGCAGGCTCATAATGCTCATTTGAGGTACAGAATACAAGCTGTGAGTTTAATGGAAGGAGTTATTATAAATAATATCTCTTCTGCTTTATCTCAGACTGAATAAGCACAGCCACCACAGCAAAGCAGCATTATATCCCAACTGAAAATGCTGCTATGATTATGCCTGGGCAAATACTGTAGGTTAGTTGAAGTATCTTTTAAAGAATTCTCTGTTCCTGCAGTTCCAGTTTATTTGGCATTGAGAATAAAATTTGACACACACAAAAAATGTTGTTATCATTCACTCTCATATTTAATAGAAAATAAGTGTCATTTAATCTACATTCCTTTCTTTCCCAAATACTCTCTGTAGCACTTTCCCTTATGTCAGGAAGATCTTAACTTTTGTTGCTATCAGATTCAAAGATACTCACTACATGCTATTGAGAAGTATCTTGCTTAGTTTTTCTATATCATCTACTACACAAATCAGTTTGAAAGCTTGTCTTCTGTACTTAATTCGAAAGTGTATGCATCTCTATCAAAGGACTTTGGTCCCTGAGCAGTGTCTGACTGGGGCATCTCAACATTTCTGCAGCTCCACTAATACCATGACAGATACATGAAGGAAAAATAGATACTTCTCTGTGTGTGTAGACACCTGTGTCTTAAATAATACCAGTTTGTTTTTACACAATTTAAGCTGCATATTGGTCAGTGTAGCCTACAGAAAGTTAATATAGATTTAAGAAAAAAGTCGTGATATCATTTCTGCACCATGAAATGCCTGGAAAAATCTCACTTCATGACTCCCTTTTTCACCTCAGCATTGAATGTACAGAGGAGTTTTCAAAGGCTCAGCAAAGGATTTGTTTATTAATAACACAGACTTCTTAGGCTTATGGAGAAAGTTACAGGCATCATGAATAACCACCCACATGATGAAAGCCTAAGAGCAGCCTTCATATAATAGTGCTACTGGCTTAAGACTGGATATTCATACAAGGCATTTTACTTGCCAAAGGCCAAGTCATGTCTAAAGACATATTTCAATTTCATTCAACAGCAACACGCAAATAAATAATGTGTCTCTGAGTCATATAAAGTGAAGCTGAATACCATAAATACTGTGTGTTCCTTCCTCCACTCCTGCTTTAACTGTGCAATCAATAGTAAAATGTTTTAATCAATAATTTTGAAGTTGTGAGCTCAAAGCTGACACCAACGGAGGAGGTTCTGCAGGCTGTGCAGTGCCAGAGTTGCATTTCCTTAGTAATTCTGTCTTGCCTTGAATGCATCAATCTATAGACTAGCACATCTGAAGAAAAAATCCACCGGATTTTCCCATGAAACTATATCCCTTTCCTACTTCTTTGGACTCAATCTGCCTTTCTGTCTGGACTTTAACTCCTTTACAGGGTATAAACATGCCTAAGGAAAAAAAAATCAAAACCTCACACAGGTAGTTTAATCCAAAAGTAATTCAGACAGAGCAGGGCTCTTGGAGCTTTGTCCAGCATAGTGCTCTTGCCTTTGCCTATGCTAAAATCATTTCCAAACATGAAACACTGAAATGGCTTGTAAATAAATGCTGTTTCAAAGAAGAGAAGCAGATTTTGTATAAACTGAGCTAGGCAAGGATGGGGTGAAGCAAAGGGCCAAGAGGTCAGTGTCTGCCCCAGCAGCATCCCCCGTCTGGCTGCAGACCCAACCTGTGCTCTGCAGCCCATGAGAGGAAAGAGGCTGCAGCCCCCATGCAGCCTTTGCACCAGCCTTGATCAGAGCAAGCAGCTCTTTTGTTGAGTACAACGTGAGTCAGACTGCTGCTGAAGGAAATGATTTTGTTTACAGCAATGGGAAGGGAATTGCTAGAGCAATTAAAATAATTTCTTGTTTCATAATACAAGCCATACCAAGAATGGCTGTTAGCTGCATTTCAGTCCCAGGTACTTAAAAACAAACAAACAATCAATCAGAAAAAGCAGGCTCTAATTTCACAGAGGATTGTTAGTAAAAAGCAGTTTAATAAATGCCCTCAAATCTGTGCCTGGCAGGATCCCAATCCACATTCTTGTTACTGAGGAGCACTCTGTTCCCACCTAGCTGAAGGCAGTGGGTGGACCAGAATATCTACAGAGGTTGCTGTCCTATGCTGCCTACTTGAGGTTTTACCAGTTGCAGAAGTTTGTGAAGCCACAGGTTGTGCATGTATATGTGGAGAATAAGGAGAGGTGAAAATTGAACACATCATCCGCTTCTTACCAAGACAGCTCTTGGTAGGCTAATATCAGACCTCTGGCGGGACACTTGAAGACATGCTTGCTGATGCCCAGTGCTACAGTAAGGTTTTGCAGGTTTGTCCACATGTTTCACCAGTAAGCACAAAATTTGTAATAATGTTATCTCAAGTAAGTCCTAACTGGCCTGGGAAGGGCATGGTTTGCTCTGTTTCAGTTTTTTGAATTTTCTGTGTGTCTGCATGGCAGAGCTGAAGTCCAAATACATTCCGCCTGATGATGGTACCTGTCAAGTCCAGAAATAATACTGAGACACAGATACTATCCATCACAATTAATATTTCTCAAGACCCAAATGTTTACAGGGAACTTTCCAAGCAATTGGTTGGGAAGGAATAATAACCTTTCTCTGTCTCACATACATACACAAACATAGAGGTGCATAGAGTAATTCTGAAGAGCCACATTAAATAATGTTAAGAGCTGCTCACGGCCGTTTTGCAGCAGGAAAAGGGCAAATCCACAGTGCTACTTATTTCACCATGAGTTATTTGTTCAGTCCTATTGCTTGTTAACTGTTTAGAGAAGTAATCTCCCAAAAGACCCTTCAATGCTTCTAGGATTAAATAAGGAGAATATTCTTTGGGATGGAGGAGCATAGCATGAAGATACCTTCATTCTTTCAGGTTGCCAAACTGAACAGACCTTTTGCACCTGCAATTGTGAGTAAACATACAGGTAGTTTTTGTTGTGGTCGTGTTAAAGTAACTGATAACAGTGGATAGAAGTGCTGATAATGAACATTTATCAGTTGCAAAGGATCGTGATGGATTCTCCATCATTGCAAATACATAAATCAGAAATTGGACATCTGTTTTCTCAAAAGATCAATTATCATTCAAACAAGAATCATTTCAAAGTCTTGAGACTACAGGAAACCTAAAGAGATGATCACAATGGCCTTTAGCTATGATTATTTGTACCATCAAAGTTTATGGGGCAAGACTACCCTACCTTGGGCACAATGTCCAAAGCAAAAGCTGGAAGTTGGTCTGTGCCTGAAAGGGGTTTCAGTGTAAGACTGAGATAAGAAGCAACAGAGGGTTACAGGAAAACAGGGCAAACTGAACTACACAATACCAGGACATAATGCTGAATCTGGAAGTGTATTCAAGACACTGCGAACCTCTGAAGGCTCAAGAGGTTTCAAATATTCTGTGAATACACTACATCAATATCAACTTCCTAGTGTTTACTTTCAGGGGAAAAAAAAGAAAAGAAAAACAGAAAACCAGAATAGTTATCTAAGACAATGCAAAACTACTAAATAGTAACTTTCCAATTAAATCTTGGTAAATCATACGAAGGCTTTCTCTCAGTTTAGACTAGCTATATCAACCAAGCATTTCAGATATCAGCAGAAGAAAAAGAATTGCTGTTTTCTTTCGAATCAATGCATCCGGACGCTAGAATTGTGCTAGATCCCACAGTCTAGGTAGGAACAGGTCTGGACAACACTTGCAACAAATAGCCACGGCCTTCAAAAAACAGCATACACAAATGTCAGTGGTGGAATTGCACTGTCTGGAGCATGGAGAAGCCCCTGCGAGATGTAATACTGAAGACCTGTCTCTTTGGTCTTCTTAAAGAATCCATATCATTCCTAATCTCTTTCTAAGACTTTGGACATGGTGGAGGATTGCTAATGACTACCATACCTGCATTTCTTATGCTCTCAGAGGTTAATTATAGCAAATCTCATAAATATAATTCTCCTATGAATCTGCAGAATATAGTTTATATCTGTCCTAAAGAAGATGAAATTAAATTAGATATTATGTTCTCAGATGTAAATTGTGTAGCAGGATTTCAATTTAACTACCAAAATACTAGATACAACTGAACTAAGAAAAAAATTAAATGAAACATATCCTCCAGTATTTTTTTATTTATAAATCATAATGCAACTATGAATCCCTGAAAAACTAGTTTTAACAGATAAATATTGCATATGATCTGTATTAAATGACTTTTTTAGAGATTATCCACATTTTAAAATGGACTACAACTCTAACACAGTCCTATTTATAATAAATGTGTAAGCAGACATGTATCTTCATGAATTAAATATTGTCAATGGCAATGGGAAGGACACAGCTTGTGAAACGTGTTTGGAAATCTCTTTTCCATATGGTAAAAATATTGGACAGAATAAAGATGGTGATGATGCAACACCTAGAACATTGCAGCCTGAATTCACAGTGTTTTAGGAAGAAGGTTAATAGCTTTGATTAGCGTTCTAGCGACCAGAAGGAATGGTGTTCCACCTGTTATCCTGCAACTGGGGCAAATCCAGGAATTAAACAGTACCCCAAACCTAGCATCCAGCTCCCCACATGTTAAAAGACAATTGGAGGTAGTTGTTGCTGCACCTCTGAATCTGAGATGTCTAATGCATCTCTAATGCATGAGAGCCTGTATTTCCCTGGCTCTGGACACAGTCTAACATTTACCTACTTGACAGTGTGGTTGTGTTTAGGGAGAAGTTAACTTGTTAAAAGACACATCCATAAATTATGTTCCAGGCTTGCAAAGCATTTGGGGATCATTCAATTCTTTTCTTCATTTCCCAGTGCAGATCTGACTGTGTTTCGAAGTGCTGTTGGAGCCCTATGCCCTTTTGTAGCTCCCTGAGTACAAATTCTCTTCATAATAAAAAAGGCAATTAACAAATTGCAAAAGAAATATTCCATCATGGAAAATATAATTCTACATGTACACTGTAGCAAAAAGGAACAGAAATCTGATCTTGACTGTGGTCACTTAAGACAATAACACTATTTCCATACATAGCATAATTACTTGCTTCATACAGTGCTGGATTGGTGCCTACAACCAAAGGAAAGGTTTAAATTGGATGAGATAGTGAGAAGAAAGAATAATAGGCAGAAAAAAAAAAAAACATTGTGTCCTCTTTTCAGAAGCATTTCTTGCTTTCTTTCATACCTTCTTCCCTTTTTCTTTCCCTCCTTTTGTATATAGGCTTTCCTCCCTATAGTCACCACTCTAATTCGCTACTCCTGTCTTTAAGGTATAGAATGTTCTTTCTATTTACACCCACCAACTGCAACTAGAGGAAGAAAAGAAAGGTTTCTTTTGCTCGAAAGGCAGCACTGTTGTGAAAAAATGAGTAAAAGTGAAATCCTCTCACTGAACAGTACTGCTGCTTTTTGCATAGAGGGACACTAGATATTTATAATTTTTTTTTGGAGAGTAGCATATTACTTCAATTGGTATTTGCAAGGGAGAGACAGTGTGGCTGAAGGAGTGAGCTCAGACCTCCTCTCCATCTTGTGATTCATTAACAGCACCACCTGCCCTGCCTCATGGGGTGATGTTTGCTGCCTACTCAGTGAAAGGTATTGATGGTGTCACCATCACACAGGGTAGCTGAGCACATAGCTTGATCCAGAGAAGATGCTGGAGTGGGCACAGTTCCTGCTAGTGGGGGCCAAGGAGGAACCCAGGGAAGGGGAGTGATGAGCAACCTCTAAGTCACATTGCATGATGTGAGATGGCTTGATCTCAATAAGCATGTGATCCATTTCCTGTAAGGGGAGAGGGACATAGGCCATGGACCTTGACACCAGTCTTCAAGACCTGCTCTGATTTAATCCTCATTTACTGTTTGTGATGATGGACAGGATGCAAAAATCTCAACTTCCCTCGGAGGCTATGATAAAACTGAAATTCTGGCAACCAGTCACGTTGCTGGTAAACCAAAGGTCTTCACATAGAAACCATTAAAGCTGTAAACATGAAAATCCACAGTACTGTTTTTACAGTCACCTTTCAGAGGGAGCAACAATCTAAAGTTAAAGCTTTTTGTAAGGGGGCATTTTATGACTCCTGGACTTAAGTCTGTTTAGTTTATCCCCAGAAAAGTAAAAACTGATCTGAACATGGTCTGTAAATACCTCTGATAGCAGAGGGCTTTTTAAACTAATGGAAAAGGGTAGAGCAAGATCCAACATCTGGCAACTATGCTAACTGCATTCAGGAGCAAAGGCGTGCATTCCTAACAGTCAGGTTCTCCAATCAAATCACTTGCTCAAGGGTACACTAGATTCCTTCCCAGGTGAAGCCTTGAAATTGAACCTGTGTACCCTGCTAACAGAGGCTCAAAGAAGAAACCAGTTGATAAAAATCTATGGTTTTTGTCAGGCAAAATGATCAGAAAGAGTCCTTTCTGGCACTAAAACTATATGCCTAGCATTTAATTCCAGTGGCATAAAGGAAGGAGTATTTAATAATGGAAATTCTTCAGTGAGGTGTTTCTCTCTCTCTCTCTCTCTCAAAACATGCCTGTTCAGGAAGAAACGTGATATGGCCACAGTACTCATACAAAGTTTTAGTGTTCACTAGGTGAAAATTCCTATTCTTCTGTTCTCCAGAACAGTTAGTAACTGTTGAACTCCATACTTTTACAAGAATATTCAAGCCAGACCAAAAAAGAAATAAATTAGAGAGACTAATTAGACAAGATTTGTAAAAGTATCTGATGTTGGGTAAAAAAAGCTCATGTCCATAGTGAAGTTTTCATTTTACCTGTCCTTTCACAAGTAAACTTGCTGACTTTTGAGGTCATGTGCAAATACCTGTGGTCTGAACCTCAGAATCTTATAAACAAGTTCCACATTCGTGTGAAAATGTCATTCCTGAGATATTTCAAACTCCTGGGAGCACTCTGAAAAGTCCTGGAATTAAAACTGTTTTTATAGCCTGCCATTAGATACAACCACATTTTCTTCATGTCAGATATGCAGTGCCAGGTATGGCTTAATTTTTCTTCAGGTTGCTATGACTGCTTGCACCTCCATAGCCAGCAACGCACTTCCTTTTTGAGTATTTAATGTTTATGTACTGGATTCCTTACACCATAGTGTCCCATGCTCTAAGAGCCCAACACTATCAGTATCTCACATACAAGTTATATGGATGTTGCAGTAAATGGTTTTCACTAGAATTTATAATCTATAAAGATATCTAGGCTGTATTATATTACAGCAACCAACTGATACTCCTATGTCATTACAACTAATTAATTCAGAAAACAGATGAAATAAAGTTTTCGTCTGGATAACAAGAAGCTCCTGTCATCTCACCGCACAGAGATATGTGCGTTGACAACCTGAAAAGCACGGCATGTAAATAAAATCTGCCTTGTCCTGCTTTTCTCCATCAACCTTTTGCCATTTTAGGATCTGACCTCTTTGGGAATAGATAAAAATTGCAGTGACACTGCTATGGGCAGGAGGAAGCTGGGCAAGGGCCTGCAGTCTAGTTGCATTACAGGCTATAATCCTCCACATCGCAAGGAACTACACAGCAGCCATTTTCACTTTTGTAAGCTGGTTTTCTGCAGATGTACCTAATGCTGAGAAGGACACACATCCATACGCACAAAAAGGTTTCCATTGGCTGTCTTCCACAGAGACCTCGTTCAGCAAGCAGCCCGTATACTTGGGTACAACGTTACCGGCAGCCCAAAACCAGTTTTATTTCACTTTGGACTACAAATTGTGAAAACCACAGTCAGCATTCCCAGCAGCACCTCAGCACTTAGCCTCACAATCACTGTCCTGCAGGATGGACTGCTAATGATTCATATGGAATAATATATAATAAATAATATATAATATATAATGTATAATAGGGCCTATAAGGATGCTGGGGAGGGACTATTCATTAGGGACTGTAGTGATAGGACAAGGGGTAGAGGGTTCAAACTTAAACAGGGGAAGTTTCAATTGGATATAAGGAAGAAGTTCTTTAAGGGTGATGAGGCACTGGAATGGGTTGCCCAAGGAAGCTCTGAATGCTCCATTGCTGGCTGTGTTCAAGACCAGGTTGGACAGAGCCTTGGGTGACATGGTTTAGTGTGAGGTGTCCCTGCCCATGGCAGGGGGGTTGGAACTTGATGATCTTAAGGTCCTTTCCAACCGTAACTATTCTATGAGTCTACGAAAATAGCATTCATATGAAGTAATACATTGAATCTCCTCCAAAATCTAGCTTGGAATTTAAAAGATTATGAACAGTGCCAAGAAAACTACTTCAGGGCAAAACAACCCTGAATCTTCAAGTTTAGACAAGAGCCTTACTATAAACAAACAAAAGTGTGATATTGTTTAAATTGGTCTTTGAAATTGTCAGTGGGAGATCCTTTTTTTATAATTTTTTTCCTTCATTAAACCCTCCAAAAAGGAGGGGAACTTTTACCTTCATATTGCAAAGTTAACTTCCAAATATTACTCAGGGAGTATTTCATAAAACATGTTGTGATATATACCTTCCACCAAACAGGTATTGAGATAATCACTGCAAGCTCTTTTCTGTAATTACCATTTAAGAATGTCCTTGAGACCAAAGAGACTTGGCTACAAGGAACTCAGAATTTCATTCTATCTTTCCCTGGGTTGCCTCTGAACAGCTATTCCTTCAGCCACCAAAGCCAAGCTCTCACTTTGGAAGAATAACCCAAATGACACATTTTGATGGGATAAGTTCTTTCCTGACAATAACCAAAAGAAGGATTTTCAGAATATGCTTCTTCAGGAAAATACCTGCTATATTATATATTTTTATGTTACATTGTTTTACTTCTCACCATATTTTAAATCTTGGCTGTTTATGAATCCTTTGCAGGCCAAATGAAATTTTAAAATGAGCCCTGAAAATGTAAAATATGGAACAAAGACCATTTTTCAAAAATGCTGTTTTGTAGGTAACTGTGGAATTAAAAGCTTGCAATTCCTAAATTTTCTGTGGCATTGTAATTTTAGACAAGCATACCTGCTTCATCTGGAAAGGGCAGATTGATGCTCACAGGGATCCTTGGTAAATCGAGTTGACTTTGAATAGATAACATAGCGTCATTTTCCCTAAATGCATGCGTCAAGTGACATTGTAACTGGTTTACAGTTCAGACCTTCCTGAGATCTTCTGTTCTGTACTCATGAAGTTGTGAGATGTTCAGAGATATTTGCACAATCACAGTGATTTACTGTCACTACTTAGCTCCTTTGAAAATACAAACTTGCCTGTGATACTCCTTTGTCTCACTGACAAAGACTGCCTCAGCTATGGGCAAATAACAAGCAAGTGAAATGATGCTACAGTCTAGAATATATCACCTCCTTGTCAGAGAAAGATTCTTCAAGGCTCTCACCATCTCCAGCTTCAATATTTTTTTAATGAAGTTGCATCCATTTGTAAGTTCCGAAATGCGGAACTTGAAAATTACAATTCATAGTTTGGGCACAGTATTTGGTTCCTTTAAGATAACATGTGCTTTAACTATTTTACTTTGTCCTGAGATTATCCAGTCATTTCTCCAGTACAAACAGTAACTTCAGTAAGATTTTTTTGACCTGATGTCTTAAGATGCAAATACAATATTCTTAAGCCTCACTGGTTTCAAGTTAAGATCAAGACATGCAAATCACAAAATAATTGGCTCAATTCTGCAAAGATTTACATATTTCATTGTATACGTGAAGGCTGCTCCACTGACATCAACAAGACTGCTCATGTGTTAGGCAAATGTGCCTGTTTTTGCAGGATAGAGAAGCAGAAGTAATTTGATTATCAATGCATGCAGCTCTCGCTGACTCTAACATCTCTGTTGCTTAGGATCTCTAGCCATAGGGCTACTTGTGTAGGTGCAAGTCTGAAAATTTGAAAGTCTTGACCCAAGAAGTTAATTTTAAGTTAAAGCTGTGATTTTGCCTGAAAGTTACACCCCAATATACTGCTACACTCACCTGGAAAGGCAGCATTCTGCACTGTGGAAGCTAATAGGCCCCCTAGTTTTATCTCTCTTTGTTTTGTATAAATTAGAAATTAGTGATGGGGAATTATCTGCCACCTCATCATAATCTCACTTTGGAACTGCCTCCTGCTGCAAGTGAACTCAGCGTTCAGTAACAGCAACTGACTGCTGGCTTTTCCAAAGAAGAAATGCAGGCATTCTCTAAATTACTCCCTCCAGTTAGATGCAGTGTATTGTTTTCTTTCCTTGTCTTCCTTAGTTAAAAGCACTGGAAAAGTCATTAATTTCCAGTTTTTTATATCATGATTCACCTCGAATATGAAAATGATCACATATATGTGTCTGTGTAGTGTGCATGTGCAGATACAGGTAAAAACTACATAAACAAGGATGTTTTGATTCAGGCCCTCAGATGATATAAAATGTGAGTACATTACTGGACACAGTGAAAGTTCAGCCTTGCAGAAAAGGCATGGAGAATTTCGTTTCTAAAAAATTAATATTAATAATAGTAAATGTTAAAAGGTCTCTCTCAACAATGGAACAAAGCTTTCCAAATAAAGGCCAGTTTACATACAGCATCAGAGGCCAGCCTGCTGCCTGTTCCTATAACGTACATTACTAGGGAAGAGAAGAGCCCAACTGCAACTGCAGAATATGGAAGTATGTCAGAATATGATCAAACCCCATCAGATTTTCCCAGCATTCAGAGTATGTGGCTAAGTCTGATGTCAGATACGTACCAGGAGAAATATGTCATTATTGTAGCTCAGAAAAATATAAAAAGAAAAATAGGAATCTACAATCTGATGGTTGGAATGGAGCACTTCCACATTACATTATTATTTTGAAAAAATATTAACAAGTGATTTGGTTTAGTGCTTTTCTTTAGCCATGAGTTTTTCTAAGGGAAAAAGGCTTGCTTACTCACAATGCATGCAAGTAAAAACTTCTCATCTCCAGGAAGCAGGACCTACATGTTGGATGTACGAAATCCTGAACTTGTCTGGCTTTCCTGGATAATCTGTTTTAAGTGAATACCAGTTCATCAGTTCATTGCATGGTTTAAAAAGTATAATGAAACAATCTTATAGCGTCTTAACTTATTGGTAATGTTGCTTATGGGAAAGTCGTTTAGACTTATCATTCCCACTTATCCATGTCCAAGATTCCTCTACTTCTCAGTGATTGCAAGTGTAATTTTTTGCTCTATGGATGTCCAAACCACTTCAATTTTCCAAAATTGTTAATGTGTATAGGTCACTCTAGAGCATATATGAACCTTCTTTTTCACCATTTTTTGAACCCCAGAAATACATTCTGGACCATGAAGTGTTCAAAGACAAAGAGCTGAAAACCATGTCACTAGAGGAAAGAGTCATGGCTTTGGAAATTTTCAATTAAAAAGAGATAAAGCCAGAGAACTTTTTTTTCAGGAATTAAAGTGCAAATTTTCCATATTCAAGTTTTGTGGTTTAAGAAAATTGCCTCCTTTATTGTTGTTTACATTAGATTAGTACCTACATTCTAACTGATAGTGGCAGAGTTGGAGATAATGATTTTTTTCTCATTATTTAATATAGGAGTAAATACAACCACTGTTCCAAACATTTCACCAATGGAAAACTGGACTTACTTCACCCTTCTATATTCTCACTACCAGAATCTCATTCATGAAGAAAATCCTCCCTCGGGAGAGTAACACAGATAAATGCTAAGTGACCTTTTACAGACAAGAAAATAATCAACATCTCTGGACTCCTTACTTGGCTTTGGAAGGCAGAAGCCACTTGTAGATAACTTCTGGCTTCTCCCAGTGATGGTGAAAAAGGAAAGAGAAACAGTAAGTTACATTTCAACCCTCTGGCCTTGTTTGGTGAGACTTGTTAGGAACATATCTAAAACCTACAACTGTGGAATGAAAAATCTGCAATTTCTGAATTTTCTGTGGAATTGCAATTCCAATTTTGAACGAGCATACCTACTTCATCTGGGAAGGATAGACTGATGCTATCAGGGATCCATGGTAAACCAAGTTGACTTGGAACCGATGACATAGTAATGAAGGTTTTAAATTCCTGAGCCACCTAACTGTCCATTAACAGCTCTTTAAACTTACTACATACACACTGATACTGATCTGCTTACTACTGCAGAAATTCTAAACACAAACATTATTATGAAATCTTATTTTAGCCAGCAAGAAGGGTGAGAGTCTGAAACACTAGACAGCTTTTCTTCGTCTTGTACTCCATATGTAAGATTGGAGTTAGATATAACAGCCCTGTAACCTGCTCTGGGAGAAAAATATGCCCTTGTAGGACAAAATGACCAGCATTATTCAAACAATTTAAACTGAAAAGGCTTAGGAAAAAGTAGCTGAGAAAGAGGGAGGGCAAAACATCACCTCTGAGGGAAATAAAGCCCAGAAAAGTCCGCTAAGGACAGAGATGTGTGCTTTTGTCAAGAAATGGTTTATTTCTTAGAAGATTAATTAACAGGATAATATTTTTATAATACATGTTGGCTACATCAGCCAGAAGAGGATTGCCAAAATGGACAACTCCTTCATACTTTGGGAAAGAAGAGAAACCCCTCTGACTATAAGTAATTTGGTACCATTTGGTGTTCTTATCAGGCTCTTTTTCCTACTTCTGAAGCAAAGAACAATTATGTTGCCTATGTGGAATGGATGGCCACTGCTCCTGGTTTGTTTAGATCACTAAATGTGGCTGCCTTCCCTCTTTCAGTTTTTGTTTCTGGACATGTTGTGCTCGGCAGCCTGAATTGCACTTGAATCCACTCAGGAATAGGATGCTGAAACATGATTGTTTCCACTACTGAAGGCTGTCAGTTTTCTAATGCCACACACTGCCTTAATGAGCTTCACCCCGAACGTGCGACTCAGCTGGCAGTGAAAAACAGGAAGCATTTTGGCATACATTTTCCCTTTGTGGGGTGAGAGAGGAAGCAGACGCAAGCCCTGGCTCAACTGTGACACAATTAAAATGGAAACAGAGAGCTGCCTTGCCCTTGGTGCAGCATGAGATCAAACCTGGGTCACCCCTGTAGTCAGCCTCACTGACAAGCCCCCCAGTTTGGATTGCAGACGTACAAGAAACATCCACATTAGAACTCATATGTATGTGGTCTTCAGGGGCCTGAGTCAGCAAAGTCAAGGGGAAGTCTGTCTGCTGATTTCCACAAAATCTGGAAGAAGCCCTACCTCTTCCCTTCTAGTGAGCAAAGATCCTTCCAACTAAATGGGTAGAAAAAAAATGTCAGGTGAAGACTGCTGCTGCATTTGTTGCTATGAAAGTCTTTAAATGCCTATAGCGTTAAAAAAAAATAAAAATAGTGGCATCTGTATTTACACTGAACCACCTGTACCGTGTAATTTACAAGTGCAGATATTCAGGATTTGAAAAAGTAATTGGTGGTAATTCCTGTAAGTGGGTCTATTTCAGCTGTTGGCAAAATAGGATATAATTCTTCCAGCTGCCTAGGTACTTTCCAAGTCCTCTTCATAGTTGTGTCTGACAGCCCCAGTTGTTAATTTGTCTTTATCATTCCCCTCTGATAGGCAAGCAGGCTAAGCTGTACCTAGTGACGTTTTGGTACATAAAACTAAATGTATCTATGAGGAGAAGAGAGGTTGACTGTCTTCTTGACCAAATTCATCTTTTGGGAAAATACCCAGGAAAATGCAATTTAAGTGGACCACTGGACTCAGAAAGTTCCTTACTAAAGTTGTATTACTAGAGACCACCATAAAGAAGAAGAGGTATGTCCCACTGGGTTGCATACTGTGCTCTCTGACCATCCTCATCTACATCTGATCATATATAGCCTGTTGGAAAACAGTCTCCTTTTCCCACGTCCCTTTCCCCAGATGAAGGTTGGACCTGATGATCTTAAAAGTTTTTTCCAACCTAGTTGATTTGATCATTCTATGGGACTGTTCAGGTATGTGTACATTTACAAAGGACTCTCCAGAACTGTCTGAATACATGGATGAAAGAATAAGCTTCCTCTGACCTACTGTTTTAATTGTTCATAAAATATCACCCTCCTCTATCACAGATATCTTACCCTGTGTTCTGCTTGCCTATCCAAAAAAGTTTAAAGAACAAAATATGATCCCATTCCACATCTTGGGACAATTTTTTTTTTTTAATGCAAAGTGAGCAAAGGTGCATGAGAGAGTATTTTATCATGACAGCATTAATTTATGCTTCATTATGTCTGTCAGAACTGGATTCATGAGGATAAAAAACCTGGGCTGAGCAGGAGCATTCTCCTGAAACCACAAATATGACATTTCTGATAGACAGAAAGGTGAAATTTTTATCATCTTCACTAAAAGCCAAATCCTACAGTCTTTACCAGTGACCAAACAGAATTTCTGAGCCCATGCTACAGGGACACCTCAGAAAGATAGCAAAATGCAAACTGATATTTGTTCAGCACAATCAGGATGTCATCTCTTTCTAATAAAGGATATGCTTTCTGTTATAACATCATGGACAGCCTATCTAAGGCAGCATCATTCCAACAGCCATTTATTCCCACTTAGTGAGCAGAAACTGTGTAATGAGATACGACAGCTTTTCCTAAGATGAAGTAATTAAAAAAACCCTACCAGGTAATTCTCATTGGCTTCTGCACACTGTTCAGATAAACTGCTAAATCTCATGGGAAACCCTGCACCTCTCACCACACTGTTCATCCTTCATCTGCCCTACATTCAAGAACTGAACACCTATCAAGAAGTATTTAGTGCTTTCTCAGTGTAAACAAAAGGAGGAAGTATTTTCACAGTAAAGACATTTGTCATCTGTAGATCTCCAAGTAACTTGCAGGGAAGTTAATATCCATCTTGCAGATGGGAAAGCAGAAGATGAAGGATTAACTTCATTAACCCATGGTCACCCAGCAACAAAGCTTAGAGAGCCCTGAAGTCCAGATCCTTAACAGAGGACTGCATTTACAAACCCTGATGCAGAAAGAACATTTCAGATAATAAATTCCAGCTCCGCTTTCCATGTCATAAGAACAGTCTCCTTAAAAAGAAAAGTACTGATCGATATGAAATAAGACAGGTGAATGAATGTTGAAAAGATGACATTCAATCACCTTAAATGGAAAATACAAGCAATGTAGACAGTCTGCTCACATGTCATTCACAGGTATGAGTCTGTACAAGCCAGTTTTGCAAGAGTCTGTAGATCTTTCCCATGGCTGTATTTCAACTTCAAATCTTATTGGCTCTGCCCACAGACTTGTCATCTCCGGAAACCCTGGCTTATGCAAAGTGTAGGCCCTATGAAGTCTCTGAAAACACATGGAATACAAAAAAAAGGCAGAAAAGAATATGAAAGGAGGAGGGACCAGAATACAAAGCAGAAAAATATAAAGAGAAAGAAATCTAAGAGAAAGGAAACAAGAAAATGAAGAAGATAAAGAGAAGGCAAGTGTCCCTAGAAGAAAAATAGGAGGAGAGTTGGGAAAATTTGGTTTTAATTACGTTTATTGTAGTTCTTCATGCACAAAATTACAAAGTGAAAACAACATAAACAACTCTGCTGCAGGCATGCTAGGAAACAATCCATAAAGCAAGAAAACGTTATACAGGAGCTTGTAGTGACTTACTGCATTATTCACTATGTAATAATTGCCCAAAAGAAATTAATGAGTCTTTTTTCAATTAGTTTGGCAGATAACTGGAAAGACTTACAGGCTTCTTCGCTGTAGATTCCTTACCTAAATGACAGACAAAAGACAACTAAGACCTTTAGAAGCTGGTTGCAAATATAAAAAGTTAGCTATGCTCTGTGCAAGAGAGACATCCCTGCCCCAGAGCAGGACACATCAGAGTATTGAGGATATATTAATGTAGCAGAGATAATCTCTGTATGGAGAACATGCAGAAAACAGTGGAAAGAAGATGCAAGCTGTGCTGAAATATGCGTGAGAGTAAGATGTTTTACAAGTTTAAACCCTGAATCCCAACAAATCCTCAAATCTACCTGTAATACTGTCCCAGCTTTTGGCTACTTAGAAAGTACAAGGGACAAACATAACAGGAATAGTGAAGTAATTTAGGTATGTCAAATTTTGACTGGGTAAAGTCATGCTGCCTAGAGGACTGCATTCTCCTCCCCATTGATTAAGGCAAATGAGAATCTGAATACCAAAACCTTTCCAAATCTTCCTATTTCCATCCTACATTTAGGGCTTCCCCCCATATTCCTAAACCCATGCTCATTTTATTTTCTCTCTTGAAAGAAGGAAACATCAGAAAACCCTTTGACCTGAAGGGCTGAATGGAGAGAGTAGACAGAGTACCTCCTATCCCCAGCAGATTTTGTTATTTTCCCCTAGAGTTTGGATGATGATCACAAAGATTTTTCTTTCCATTTCCTTATTACCTGTTCCTACCTTTGAACTTCTCTAATTTAGAAATCCATGGCTCTTTGTCATCTTCATCTCAGATCTCTAGCTGCTGGATAGCAACTAACAAGGCTGGGATCATTAACCAAATAATCAAGGAGAAAATCTAGATACATGTTAATAGGAGGATATTATTTCTCATTATAGCACTGACAATGTGTCTTTAAGTTTTCTGTCAAAATGTCCTTGAAATCTGCTGAGTGTTATCCTTGCCAAACACATTGTCACAAAAATTCTGCTTGTTTCTAACAAAAGCCACTGAAATGTCTGGTACAATTTCTGGGTAAAATAAATAAATAAATAGATAAAAAATCAGCAAACTATCAATGCCCAGCAACAATGTAAAATTGCAATGAAGCATCTACACTCCCCAAGGCTTTATGTGGGCATAGGTCTATCTGTATGCGCCCATGCCCTGCACGGTGTGACTTGGCACCTGAGCTCTGAGCAGCTGGCACACCTGCAATGTCAAGAGTGCAGTGCTTGTCACAGGAGGAATTTTACAAGTCATCACACCGAGACCGATTAATTGGCACAGCATGCCAGCAAAGCTTGGACCAGCCCAGGACTGTAGGGGTAGGCATACTGCACATCTTTTATAAAGCCAACTGCCCCTAACACTCATTAAACATGCCTGCCCAACTGACCAGACAAACATGATTGATGTATGCTGCTTTCTGGAACAGTCTTCTTATGTCCTTCACCTGCTACACTAATACTGTATTTCTTTCTTAAATCTGCCTATGAGAGCAAAAGGGTGTCCATGGAAACCTTTCTTGGTTTACACTAGCTATGCAGTCATTTGCTACACTTTCACATCAGATTTGTTACTGGTGCTTATTCACTTGGAATGAAACAGTAAACTTGTCTGGAGATGTCCTGAATTATTCATAGACAGCATGTACAAAGATAAGTCAGGGCATGAGGTGCACCTCAGTGTTGAAGCCAGCATGGTATGTAAGAGTGCATGATGCTTGCCTGGCTTTGTGGGAGAGCTGTGTCTCAACCACTGTGAATGACTGGAAATTGGGTAACAATCATTAAGACCTGCAAGCCAATTTGTCTTTGACAGTGGAAGTCAGCGGAAGTTTTGACACAGCAGCTCTCTTTGCCTCATTCTCACTGTGAACAGAGTGTCAAGGCCTGAAGTCACTTCCAGTTTTGTATCTAGACTTGCAAAGGAGCAGTTTCGTGGGCACAGTGAGGCAAGTATATCTGATAGTGCTTAGACATCTAATTAGTTCATTATGCCTATCAAGGAAGTAGTTAGATGACTAAATATCATTGACTATGGCTCCAGAGCTGCAGGCGGAAAACTGTATATGGAAGTTGGATAAATCAGTCAATTCCAGTTTTGTTATCCAGCAACATCTTTGAGCTCATTTTCCACACAGTGAAGATATATTCATCATTCAAATATTTTCTACCTTCCTCTGAAGACTGGTACTGAAAAAGCGAGAAGCTAGTATCTGTGACCTGCTTTGACAACACTGGGTCCAGTTCTGGCTGCACATTATTCCAATTTACGTCATGTGATTTTGATTTCTAGTTTGGGTCTGTAGGATCAGAAATGGGCCCATTTCTAAAACCATCAAAAATCAGGTAGTCATGCTTTTCTAAATAAAAAAAAAAAAACCAACCCATGCTCATCTATTACTCTGAGAAAAATCAAGTGAATTTTCCCCTGGTGATCTCCATCTGGGAGTACAGGGATTGAACGGCAGAGAAAGCTAACAGCAGCCTTTACAAACCTCCAAGAGCTTGTCCATCAGTCTCTCATCAGCACTGCAATGACAGCTACTCCACATCTGAATAGTGGAAAGACAAAATATTTTCATGGCAGCTGAAAATGCAAGATGAAGTGATTCTGTACTGAAAACACTTCTGCAAGCATTGGATGAAATAGTCAATTAAGTTCTCGTGTTCATCCTTGTCCAAAATGGTAATGCTTTTCAAAATCACTATATCTTCCAGAGAAGAGAAATTTGGTTCTGATCCAGCTATAGCCATTAGCAGACTTAGGGAATCATCCTGATTTGAAGATGTTTGTCACAAAAGCAAGGTCCTATGTGGCACAGCACAAGTTAATGGATTTAAAAATAGGAGAGTTACCTTCCTAAACCACTGTTGATTGACCGCTCTGACCACTGGGAAGTCATTTCTGTTTATAAATGACATGTTCCTATTTAAATTAACTTAAACTTCCCTCTGTGCTATCTTTATTTTAAAATCAGATATATACCAGTTAGCAATTTTCCCCTAAAGCAGTTTACAGATCTGTGCCATCACAGTTGGTGTCTGACTTTAAGCTGTCAGTAATGCAGTACTGCAAGATGTTTTTAACTTAAATTATATATATATCTTACATTTAAATTACTTCAGAATTTTGTATAGAGCCTTGTTTTTAAACACTTGTTCTCTTTCTGGAGGTTGTGTACACGTGCACAGTTTGTTAGGAATCCAAGTATTTTATGATTCTGATACTCCTACAGAACATGACTAAATATTCAGCAATGCTTCAGATTAAGTTAATGCCCCACCCCAGCAGATCGGCTCTTCAAACAGCCTACATTCCTTTACCTGGGAGTGGAAGGAAATAATGAAAAAAAAAAATAAAGTAAATAAAGGAGTGAGATGGAAAGCATTTTTGCTGTGAGATTATCCTGATTCTCAACTTCCATTCCCTAAGAAAGAAGAGGTAAGAGCAATGCTTGAAATGTCCCTTGGTCATGGTTGGGAAAAACTGCATACAGATCAGTACTACCATCCATACTCACCTTGATCAGGGTCTTACTCTGGCAGGCTGCTGAAAATAGAGAGACCACCGTGCCTTAAGTTTTATAAGTGTAAAAGATACGAATGAGATGCCCTTCAAAGCATTGCTTCGGCCAAGCTCTCACTTTGGGCTCTAGTAGGAGAGGGAGAGTTTTCAGGACATCTTCTTTCCCATTTTGCAGAAGAATGTGCTTCTCACTCAGCTGGTTTCCCCCTAGACTACTCCATAAGGTAGCACTAAGCTTAAGTTCCTGGTTGCCAATATAGTTGTCACATATATCCTACCTATTTGGGATGGAAGGTTGAGGGGGAGCATATTTGCATACATACGCGTATTTGAGAGTATACTTATCTACCTGAATTGACCATTTCATATGTATTAGGCAAATATCACAATGACAGCAGACCTTGCTTTCAAGCTATCTAGAGGGGAAAAACTCAGAAACTTTCCAAGACTTTTCCTTTCTTCTCCCTGTAATGATTTCATTACCATAAACCAGCCTGCTAGCAGACAAACTGGTGAATTTTGGCCCATGCTGAACAAAGCCTTGGCACAGGGTCCATATTTTGCCATTTAGCTCCAGATGAATCTCACATGTTTGTCAGTCATACTTGGGAGCATTACTGCTCCCCAGCAGAGATTTTTGCCTTCTGAGGAGGTGGTTTGCGTTCCATACACCCTCTGAATCACATTCTGCTTTTTAGATTTTGATATGCAATGATGACACAGCAAATTACCCCCTTGTAAGACAAAAGGATAATATTTTTCTACTGAGAGTTCATAAGGCTGACCAAAATGGTTAGCAATAGTGCATTCTCAAAGAGCTGCTGGTACTGCAGCTCCTCAGAGTCTCCAATTCCCAGTTTTTAGACTTGAAATGAATGGAGCATCTTGCACAAAGGCATTCCATTCTGGATTGTACAGTAGTGGGAGTATCAGAAGAGTATAAGATTTCTTGGATTCTGCTCATCTTATATCTTCTGCCTTCTTCTTATGATGAGACAACATCTTTGAAGACATCTATGATTCTACATTGATGATGTGGGGAGACAGGTTCACCCCTAAATTCTCTGTACCTCCAAGAAAGATACAAACGTGAGCAAGAGAAACTCCATTGGACAGCATATGTTGCTCCTTTCATACTTTGACTTGACATTGATGGATGCATTCAAGTATTTACAAGCTGCCTGATGAGGTGACTCAGAGAAAGTTTGAAAGAAACAGCACGGCTGACACCCCTGCTTGAAGGGGGAGGAAGTAGGAGGGAAAGATTGCCTTGAAATCAGAGTTTGTGGTTTTTTAAAATGCTGCTGCTTTACAAGCCCACTCTTTGTGCTGGAGTAATTATGTAGGTGTACTGAGAAAAAAACTAAGCAGCTTGAGAAAGGTCTGGCTGTGGGGAAACCCAAATTTTAAAAGCTTGAAGTAGAGCAGCTCAGTAGTCCTGGAGGAGGGCATGCAAGCCATCTTTGCGAGATCATGGAGTATTTACTGGCACAGTGCTGGGACAGTCTGGGGGGCAGGGAAGGCAAGCCCACCTTTCTATCATCCTGCCTGAACAGCTCTTCCCTGCTGGGGACATCCCCCATCCTATGGCATTGCACAAGACAGAGGTCAGCACATTTCTCCTGCAACTTGAAGACTGATGAAGAGGGTAGATTAAGATTAGATATCAGGAAAAATACTTCACTCTGAAGGTGGCAAGTCAGTGTAACATGTTACCCAGAGAAGCTGTGGATATCTCATCCCTGGAAGTGCTCAAGGCCAGGTTGGATGGCGCTTTGAGCAACTTGGTCCATCTAATTCCAACCCCCATGGCAGCAGGATTGGAACTAGACCTTTAGATGACACAAATCATTCTGTGATTCTATGACTGCTTTAGTTGAAGGCTTCTGTGACCACATGAGGACGTGAACATCTGGAGGGACATAAAGCCATCCACACATCTTCCTCTCTCTCCTAAAATGAGTGTGGCTGGAGCCCTGGGTTGTGCCCTGGTACTCACCAGCACCAAGCCCTCTTGCTTGGAGGCAAGGCTAGACCCATGGCAAGGCATGGAGCAGCTGCCCTGGAGATTGTGTCTGTCAGCACTGACTTTCTAATGAGCAGAAAGCAGAAAGAAATGTGCATCCTGTTCTACAAATTACCATTTTTGAGCTGTCGGGCAGGAAATACCTGCATCAAGCTGGGAATTAACTTCCATAAGCCACCACATTTAACTCTTTCTCTCCATTTTTCTAAAAGCTTGTGCAGGTCACAGAGGAACCATGTAGAAAAAAAGCCAGCAAAGCTGGCTTTCTCCACAGATAAACATGGGAGTGGTGCATCTGCACTTGTCCTTGTATCATCTCCCCTTGTCACAGTCCAGTGAGGGGATGTGCCCTTGTGAAGCTACTGGTGCAAGGGAAGAGTGCAGTTACAACTTGGGCATCATCCCCATCCTCAGGACAGACTCCTCATACTGTAAGCAGCATGGCAAGAAGAACAAATCCCTGGGTAAACAGTTGGTACAGTTCCCCAACATGGAGAAAGAGGAGGAAAAAGACTGTTTCAGCCGCCCATCACCAAGTCCTAATAGGAATTTTGTAACATCTTTTTATATTGACAAACCAAGGATGTGAGCTGTTTCTTGTATGCATTTCTAGTTTAATTCAGGAGAGAAGCTCTCTTCAGAATCCATTTCAGGCAACTCCAGAAACAGTTTGGGAATGTCTAGAGCATCCTCTGTCTGCAGCTCACACCAGCATGCCCAGGAGAGCTCTGTGCCAGCTGTGGAGGCCTGGGTAGAGGTGCTGCTGTGGAAGTGGGAGCTTGGCATGGATTAACCACCCCAGGACCTACACAGGTACTGTAGCAGAGGCATACCCTAACTTGCAAAAGGAATGTGATATATAAGAATTATTCTCCATCACATGCTACTATTTATATTTTTTTATATCCTCCAGGGGCTTGAATACTTCTGGAAGCTCCCTGTTCCTTGAAAAAAAAAAAAGGGTGGGGGGTGTAGTTAAGAAACTACTGGAAAATCTTAATATGGCTGTCTTGTTCGGAAGAAAGAAGAGTATTTATCTCCCTCAAAAGTTTTTTGTAAAAATCTCTAATTGCATTACAAGATATCTTATTTCCTTGGAATTTCATTTCTCTGTCAGACTTCACTGAAAGGGATATTTTTCTTGTCAAATTTTGTGTAATTACAAAAAAAAAAAGGGTACATTTTCTTGAAACACTATGGTGGTGAGATTTCATTTGGCATGAAAGACGTTACAGAAATGTAGGTGTATTGTTGTTGTTGAAAATAATTTTATGTAACAGAAAGTTGATGGACTTGTAGGTCTTTTTTGGATCTGAGATGTAGTCATTACTCATTTCCCAGTGCTCACAGTACTAGCTGCCCCTGCTGATACCAATGGGAGAACTTCGGTGGACTGCAGAGGGAGCTGGTTTGGGCCATCGGTACCTCAACTTAATTCTTCCTTTCTTTCAGGAATACAAAAGAGCGACTCTGACTGGCAGAGTGCAGTGAGGAAATTAGCTTAATTACTAAAGCAATCACACTTAATACAAAGCATGACACATGAATAAAAACCAGGAGAAAGGAGCCTGTAGCTGCAAAAAAATAAAAGCTATATGAGGTTTTAAAATGTTCCCTTGTGTGCATGTACGCAGTGTTTTGTACAGTAACCATAAAAATGACATGGTTGTTTTATACCTTTCAAGCACAAGCAACCTGTTTTGACTTTGCAGCACTTGGTGAGTCATTAGAGAAACTGATCTTACTAAAAGCTTTGCCATTTCTCTTGTTCTTACTGAGATCACACACACACAAAAAAAAAACAAAAACAAAAAAAAAACCACCACCACAAGGCTTGGGCAAGATACGTGCTGCAAAAACAAAATAAAGTACAAGTTCACTGTCTCCCAATCTCTGCCATGTGCCAGCTTGGGTAGCAGGCGTGCTTCTTCTTTGCCATCACCAGGCTAGGCACTGGCTCTAGTCACTTGTCTGAGATGGAGCCTCACTGGATGCACAGTATCTTGCTTCCTCCCTTCCTGCAAGAGCATAGAAAATAGAGAATTGAGAGCATCTTTTTGCTCATAAATAGGCTTAGACACTGTGTGATCTGGTGTAGCTGTTGGCTGCGATGGCACCTGGCTGAGCTCAGTCCCCCTGACTGTCCACCAGGTCCCAGCCATGGCATGCCTGGGTATGCTAAACTTCCCAAATGAGAGCTGCAGATACAGGCACTGTGCCTGTCACAGGTCCCTGGGCTCATTCCCTGCCCACTTAGCCCTGCTGTCCCCCTGCTGTGTGCCATCCTGAACCCAGGCCTCCACCCCAGCTGAGGTAGCTCTTCCCTTTGTATGGGCTTTGCATGGGGATCAGCACAAATTAAACTCAGAAGACAAAGACGCTAGAAAGGCTGTGCCCAGAGTCTGTGATCACACCATTGCTCTCCTTAATGATCAGCCACTGGAAGTGAAAGTACTTTACAGGAAGAAAAGCAACAACTAACCTATAAATAAAGCACTGACTTCCTTCTCAATGTAATCTCTTTTTTTTTTCCCAACCAATCAATTAATGTTTCTGCAACAAAGAGGTTATCAACTCATAAGTGGGAAAGAAGAGGTCTGGTGTGAATGTGAGGGGGTTATGCAGCAGATGACATACTGCAGAAAGAAGCATTCCCCACATCCACCTCTTCCACAAGATATGTCACACTGAATCAAAAAAATGGGAGAGGTCCCTGCACTATGGGATCATCTTATCTCTGAATCCAAACATCTGTGCATTTTATTTACTTATTTTGAAGGCTGAGTAAGCAGCTATGTGTGCAGAGAGGCATCAGGGTATTCATCTGCTTTATTGTTCATACTTCAGTCCTCCTCTGACTGGTTGTGTATGGTATTATGCCACTGTGTATCTGTGGACTCTTTCATGGTGCCTGAAAGCTCGTCAATAAAACTAACTGCAACAAGAAAGAAACAGCTTTCCTGTCGTGTAGCACTTTCAAGTTATCTCCTGATAGCAAGTGGTCAGATGTCACCAACTATAAAACCACAGTATTCTGGGATAATGTATAACCTGAAGAATAAATCCAGTATTGTATTCCTAGTCTTTCACATCAGATATACAAGACCCAGTGTCACTGCTTTTCCCTTCAGTTTAACCAGGGTTGGTCTGTCTGCTTAAGCTGAATGTTCTTCTGACTCCTACTCCTTTTCTAAAACTAACCCACTTCATCTGCTGCCTGAATAAAAAGCTTCGTGTTAGTCACGACATCTTGCTGCACTGTTTTATTCACAAAGTTTGACAGAAAAATACATGTTATGAAACCAACTTTTAATGCTTGATGGAAATAGGTCCAAACCTGCCTGGGCAGCTGTCCTTCTGTGAAGCTGAAGGCAGCAATAAGGGTTCCAATGCATTTTTACCCTACTTGATGTGTTTCCAGGCTCAGGTACCTACTGATCAGACCAAAGACTATCATGCTGTGTGGACCAAAGGCTCATCAAAGCCAGTTCCTCACTTCTGACAGTGGTCAACAGTAAATGCACTGGGAAAGAGAAGACGAGGACAAGTAAATCGTGATGATCCTCCCACAGGACATTCTCACCTTGCCTCAGTCTACTGCTTAGGAAGTTCTCAAGCCAGCTGTTGTGCTCACAGTTTTAATAGCTCTGAAAATGTTTTTCTTCTAGGATTTTGGTCATTTTATGAAGCAATCTAGGCTTTGCACCCCATAGCATCCCAAGTAATCGGTTAAACATATCCAGTCAATGCACAAAACACTTTCTTCATTTGCTTCAAATCTGTCTGACAACACTGGAACAGGCTGTACAGAGATGCTGTAGAATCTGCATCCTTCTTCTAGCAAGAAACAGTGAAACATTTCTTTCTTTTCACATTCTTTCTCACTGACCACATCACTCATGGTTCTATGAAGCACCACAAACCAACAGGCCCTCTCTGTCCTTGCCGGGTCTCCCTTTTCCAGACTCAAGAGGGACTGTTCTATTTAACCTTTCCCCACAGGAGAGGGTGAGCTGCTCTGTACCTTCACTCATCTTTGCTGCCATTCTCTGAACCTTGATTAATTCTACTTTTTCCCTTCCGAGGAAGGGGGGAGGGGACCAGAACTCCCTGCAAAGTTTAAGAGGTGAGCAAACCAGGTGCTTCCTAGAATGTGAAGGTGTTATATCCAGACTTTTTGCTAAGATTCTCCGAATAATCTGAATATGGACAATGTTTTGAGAGCCATGAGGCAACATTTCTCTGTAATGACACCTCTTTCCCTCACAGAAAATTGTTCTTAATTATAGTCCCATCTTCTAGCATCCTCATTCCTCTCCTTTCCTCATGACTCCTCTTCACGCTCACACTTTCCCATCAGCTGGGGCAACACCAGTGTTGTGGGGGTGTATAGTGAGCCAGACAGTTTCAATAGCAGCTGTTACCACATCAGCACCAGCTTGAGAGGAAGGGTGCACCTCCTTGGCAGCCTCAGCCAGGTGGATGCTGGCCACCACAGCCACCTATGCTTCCTTGCCCTTTGTCCCACAGCCCTGCCTCTCCCCAGCAGCACCTCCAGGGCCTCTCTGACTGCGTCTTGCCATGCTTCAGAGAGCTCCTCAACAGAAACTGTCCCCACAAAAATGAAGTAACAGGTAGTTTTCTTCCATGTTAACACCTCAAAATGGCTCTGCAAAGGAGCAGAGAACACCCAAGCCAACAGAGGGGATAGAGCAGGGCTATTGAAGAGGGGCAGATGGTTGCGCTGCATTGCAGCAGCAGCCGTTACATCAGCCCAGGCTGCAGTGGGACCGCAGCTGTGTACATGCTTATCAGAGAGAAGCCCGTGGAAGCTCATAGCCTGAGGAAGGAAGCTCCTAATGAGCATCTTTCCTTCTTCACTTGCCCACAGGCAAAAGTACAATTCTTTTAATGGCAACTGATAATAACTATAATATGTCATGATAACACCAATTTTTTCTCCCCAGAAAATCCTTATTGGCTTAATATAAAGTCCATCTTTGCAAAACTGCGCAAGGCATATAGCATAGAAGGCTGTCTTACAGAAAAATAAAGTGAAATTCAGGGAACCAAAACTATGGCATTGAGTTCATACAGTCCACTAGGAGCAGGCAAGAACAGGACTTAAATGTCTCAGCCTTCAGTAATGACTTTAACAACTAGAAAAACTGCTGTTCGGAAGAAAAAATTCCTCCATGTAATACTGCTGGGAAGAAGAATGAGGAGAAGCCTGAAGGAGCCATCTGAAGTGGATACCTAATTCCTTTTTATGGTTTTCAGGTACTTTATTAATAGCCTTATCTGCAATATCTGGAGCCTTTCTTCCAGTTTTTCTTCCATAAGTATGATGGCTCAGGTTAGATGCCTCACACAAATTGAAAACCCATTTTCTGTCTGGGCAGGACTACTCGCCTTTTCCAGATTTCCCTTCAGAAGTCCCTTCTGACTTCTCTTCTGATTTTTCTTCAGAAATCTGAAAAAGATAAGCCCGGCTCTTCTAGGAGCTAAGGGCACATCCTCCTCCCAGCCAGGGGTCTCTGCTCTCCTCCTATGGCCCCCGCTAGCAGTCTTCCTGGGCTTGAGTCAAGAAAGGATTTCAACATTTTAATACATCTTTCCTGTTCAGGACAGCACTGAAGTTAGGAACATTTACACTCCTTTGCAGACCCCATGTACTGTCAATGAACTCTTATAGAAAATGAGTATCATACCCACAAGACAATAAAGCAGCGTAAGTGCAGCATAATTGGTGGTACTTTCCTGTTTGTCTAAGGTTTTAAATAGTCTATATTTTTATATCATATGACTTCAAAAATGATGTTTGTTCATGTAATTAGAGACTGCAGTGTCACAAGCGAGCCAAATTCTGACTCTGTGTGCAACCTGAACATTGTCATTTCCTGGCATCTGCTAAAAATATATTCTTAGTGGACCCTTTTATAGGTTTTCTCCCCCTCTGCTATTAAATATTCTAAGGCATTTTAAAAGTGAAAAAAGGTGCAAAGAGTAAATAAGAAAACTATTTGCCTAACAACCATGGCAGTGCCAATATCTATAAACATCAGCAGGAGAGAAAATCTTCTGCACGCTCTGGGAGGTATAACCACACCAAAGACAACATCACCAACAACCATTTCCAGCTTTGAAGAACCTGATCGTAGCCTGAACTGCCATCAGAAACTTAGGCTGTCCCAACAAATACTTTCCACCAGTAGATCCCAAAGTGAGTTAGGAAGAAAGGCAAGTATTATTATCCCCATTTCACAGTCACATAAAGGTAGTGGTTTCCCAAGAAGAGAAGGGAGATATCTAGCAGCAAAGCTATGAAAAGGCACAAAGCTCACTTAAATCCTGTACCTTGTAGTATGCTGCCTTCTATGGAGTTTTTCATCATCAGAGGACACCCTACCTCCCTGTTAAAGCACCCCACTCCATTTTAGTAAACACAAGAAGAATAAGATGGAAGCCTTTTTTATTCCTAATCAATAATTTTTTTCTGCTCAGTAGTTGATGTACATGTAAACCACAGCCTGCTTTTGCACCTGACATTATTAAAAAGGAATGGTGCCACTTGTACACTGAGCTCTGACTCAACCCAGGTCCACTGGACATTTAGACCATGACAGTTCCCTAGTGCAGCCCTGGGACCTTTCATGAACACCAGAGACAGGGCTCCAACCACACTGCAGCACCTCTTTCCCCCTGCGCTGAGCATGGAAGACATGGCAATGGCTTGCAATGCTCCTCCAAAATGACCAGGCAAAAACAAATCAGGTTTCAATTTCATTTTGACTTCAGGCTGTCCTACATGTGACTGTATATTATACCTCCAATAAGAAAAAGCAAGAACTTCCCCTAGGCTCTCCCTGGAAGGCCTTGTCCTGAAATTGTTGCAGACAAGACAGATGTACAAATCACTTTTCTCTTCAGAAAAACATGATGTGCAGAGCAACATGCTTGGCTCCGGAACTCAAAGATAAGGCAAGATGCGGGAATTGCCTCCCATCTTGGCCATAAACTCAGAACCACATCCTCTCAAGAATGACCAACTGTTTTTTCCTCTGTTGCTTACTACAGACCATGTGAATGGTGGACATCCCACTCCAGCCTGAAAGTGATTGCTTACCCTGCTATGAATACCATGCATTGACAAAGTAGGATTTTTTAGCAGCCCACAACTAATCAAATCACAGCCTCTGTTACTGGAGTGCAGAGATGCAGTCATGCTCTGTCAGGTCTTTCTTCCCATTATGAAGTAGTTTTCTGCTTTTGACAGTTCAACAATATGCTCTTCAAAACAAAGAAATACAAATGCAATCACTTTTCTGCCTCTCTTGTGTTTAACCAGACAATGGTCTTTTCACATCCCCCACATTAAAATGAGACGGTTTTGCTTAAACCTGTATACCAATATACATATTTTCAGGCTGAGACAATGTTTAAGAAACTCAGCCCTGACTGAAAAATTCTATCCAAAAGGCATTGCTTAGGTAGATTTCCAGTAACTAAAACTCAAACTTGAAAAGAATTGCCTGGATACTCTTCATTATTATGGCAGTATCCCCAGTACACAGGGAATCATGGTGGAGTTACAACACCACTATGTGTTCTTATATCTCACCAAAGGCCAGGACAAGTCTATCTTTAGGTAAGAAACTACCAAGCATTCAATATCACTGGCATTCACTTAGCAGCTCTTGTGCAAACTCTGGAGGGGCTCAATTTTTACAGTATTATTGTCCCTAAAATACAACAAAACTCCATGAAAAGCAAGGCTTTTTGCAGCTGTGATGGAGTCATACTCTCATCCATTCTAACAAAAGGAGGAAGCCCAGAACGGCAGAGTTGACAGTATAAATTAATCCCTTTTAATATTTTTCTTGCAGTTTAATCTCAAATGCCCCTAACCCACATTTGTTTAAAAACAATCAACTGGTCTCTATTTCAACAGTGGTTTTGTATGCTCTAGAATCAATTTTCTCTATTTGTGTTCTCTTCCATCCTTCCATGAGTTTAATCATCTTATTTAAAAATATGCAAGAACTATAAATATCAGAAAAAGCAACCCTTTCAGCCATGAGGCTGAGTGGGGACGTTCATATCAGTAAACACATTTCCTGAGTAATAGCACACTACGCAGTTTGTAAAATGCAATTACACAGTAGCAACTCTTATCAGGAAACGTATTTACACTGATTCCTCGTAGCAACAGATCAAAGAACTTATTCTTCTGACCAATATGTGTATTTAATTGTCCAGCAGTTTCTTACATAAATAAGTGAATTGTCTTCCTTTTTCTGAATAATTTCCTACTAATGGACAGCAGTTTTCCTGGCATAGATGCGTTGCAAAGATTAATTTTTGAAAACTAAGACTGGTGTCTGAATTTAATGTAACTTTTTGTTGGAAAACTGCAGACATTTGAAACATTGGCTGGCTGTAGAGGAAAAGAAGAGCAGTACACACAATGAGGTCACTATCCCAAGAAGAGACTGGCATGTTCCCTAATCACAGAAATAACTGGATTTTTTTGTTGTTGTCTATCTTCTCTATTGTCTTTAGCCACTCATAAAACTGTCTAGAAAAGTTTAAGTAATATCGATCCAGCAGAGGAGAACTGAGGACCATAGAAGGCCCCAAATCCTGGCTCTCACTCCTTCCGGGGCCTGGGGCGCAGGGTTTCTCTACTTCCCAGCCATCAAACCAGACTACCATTGAGACAGAACTTCCAGTGCAGATGAGCAGCTGATGGTCACTCCTTTATGGGGGATTTAAAATATTTTGTTTCCATTCTCCTTTAAAAAAATCCCCACAGATAGTGTAAGAGCTCCCCACACAAGATACACTACTTTCGGACTGCTGTCCTCCATGCAGCCCTACTCATTTAAGAGTCCGGGACTGTTTGGCTGCCTCAGTGCAGTCAGGAATACCTGCAAGTGCATTTTTGCTAATTTGCAGCAATTAGTAGTATATTCCAGACAGCATTAGTTGTGTTTTTTGGTGATTATTTGTGTCATGAACAGCTGAGCTGAGAAGAAGAGACACAGGGAGGAAGCTTTATTGAAGACTGAGTGAGAAGGTCCAAGTCCACAGAGCAGCCCAAGGAACCAGTTCTTCTACCTCTTATTCTCTAGAGCTGCTATGAAGATTTTTACAAATTATTTTTTTGTTACAAAATTCACACCCATTGGAATAGTTTCCACATTTTATAAATAAAAAGCTCTTGGAGCTGGAGTATACATCTGAGCCTCCCTCATCCCAGAAGAGTGTTCAAACCCATACCAACACAGACAACATTTCTGAGAGAAGTACAAGCAACTTATATGGCCACAGATATTTAAGGAGACGCATCACAAAGCAGAGGGTGGACTGGTGACAGAGGAATCCCTCATAGCACATGAGAAACCCAGCTCAAGCCAACAAAGGCTTTAAACCCACTTTTCCCATAGTCCCAGCGTGAAGCACAAGTACCAGGACACCATCTAGTCCAGAACAAACTTGCTCTTTTCCCTATCTGGAGAATTTATCTAGAGATATGCTTCATCCCAGAACAGCATGGGAACATTTCCCACATGTCTCTGTTTTCTATATTTGTTCTTGGAAATGGCAGAACCAGTTATGTTAAGGTTTCCTTTGACAAATTTAAAAGCAGGGTGGCGAACTGATAGACAGTGGATTATCTCAATACTTACAGCTAATTCATTACAAAAAATATAGGACATTCACTTGTGTTAACTCATCTTTCAGGGAAGCTCTTTTCTATGTCTGGCACAGGCTTCATTCAGGTGGAAAAATAAGTCACCTAACTTGTTTAAGTTAATACCATCAGAGGAAGAAATTAATCAATACTAGTTCAAACTGTAAAGAAATATTGTGGATTTGAAATAGTTTTTCATGCCAACAAAACCAAGATATCACCTGCAAGCATCACAAAACCCTAAACTCAACTATTCCTAGTCTGTGGTTATTATGGGAAAAGACTATACATTTATTAGTTAAATTGCGTGTGGAGGTTGATCTGTGTCAGCAGATACTGCCATTTGTGGCTGACTTTCTTGTCATTTCTTACATAGATGCTCTGAAGTCTCTGAGTGACATTTACCAAGCTGTGCAGGATAGCGTCACACATGTCCCATTAATTCTAAGAGGAGATGTGTTGCTGCACTTTTCTTGAAAATTCCCATCATAACTTACATTGTCTAAGCATTCTGCATTTTCAATGTGTAATGACACAGAAGTAGAATAAAAACCGATTATGGTTAATATCTGAGCTTGCAGAATGCTTGAAGAAGTTATTTTTGCTTGAAAGAAGGAAAGAAGCTGCCAGTTAAAAAAGGCAACCACAGTTTGCAGTGCTAAATAATAGTTTCTATCTGTATCTACCTATATCATGTAGAGATCCCTTTTAGTGCTGTTCTGTGAGGAAGGCTGGTTTGGGAGGCTGGTTTATTGACTGATTATTTTCTCTAACCCAGGATATTTCAAAGTTTGCATTATAGATCCAGAAACATACAACTTGGAGGGACAGCTGTTATTTCCTAGTTCAGGGGTTCTGCAGTGACACAAGAAAAACATTCAAGAACTGAGGACAAATGTCACCAAATGGGTTACATTTGTCCCTGCTCTTGAAGGTGGCTCCTGAAAGAGAAGCAGCCTCAAGTACCACACCTCTTCTGGTTGCACGGGGATATGCTACTGATGAACAGTTACCAAGGAAATTAAAGAACCTGGACTCAATTTCCCTGAGAATAAGGAAGGCCACATAAGCTGGAAAATATGGACCACTAGCTTTAAGTAAGTGGAAAACAATTAAAATATTTTGGGTATGGTTTCTAAACACTTGTCAAATTGTTTTGGTTTAGAACCAAAGACAACCACTGTACGTCATTATATTCTACTAGCTAGGGTGTCTGGCCATGCTCCCTTCACGAAACACCTCATAGCAGCCTTTACTACTGTTTGTATGAACTTAAGTAAATACTTTTTTCATTAAAAACAAGTAATTCAAATTTGAATTATTTGAAACAAATAAAAAAGCTATCAGAACATTAAAAAAAGGTTTAGCTACTACCATAGACAGAAAAAGTGGTGTTTAAAATGATCTGTTGATCCATATGTGCAAAAGCGTGCTATGAAATGTGTTAATATGAGTTACCTAACGCATCCTGAAAACAACACCATTCATTTTCTCAGTCCATCTATGCCCTACAGGACTTAAAGAAATGAGGAAGCCCAAGATATTAAAAAAAAACCCAACAGATACTGATGGATACAATGGTCTCAAAGAGTGTTGTCCACACTGGCTAAAAATGGCCTATGCTTCCTTTTACACTGGAATTGTAGGGAAGGAGAGGATCTGTGATGTGCTGTGTAATTTAATGTCAGGTAAACTGTAGCCCATTTTTGAGGCCATAACCTAGCATGTGTAATAACCAGGTTGTTCATTTAACATGTACTGGCTTACTAAGTAAATTAAAGACTGAGGTGGCAACAATGATAAGCAGTAAATTTGTTTGTTCAGTAGGGAGCTGAAACGCGTCGGCTCATGCTTTGATCAAGTTAAATTGAGAGGTTTCAAAGTACACAGAGGAAATGCTCCAACAGATTAACTTTGTCCCTGGAGGTTCGTCCCAGTCACTTTTCAGCCTTCTGCACTCTGTTATCTGTTTTGGAGATTCTGTAACTTTAAACTCAGGGAACCCGTGGAGAAAAGTGACAGTGATAAAGGTCAAGAGTTGACTTCCAGGGTGATGGACAACATAAAGTCTTGTTCTTAAGAGACAGGCCATTGGGCAGTTATTAGACCTTCACAAGAGGAAAAAAAAAATAAGCGTTTTTAAAAAACACATGCTTTAAATGCAGTTAAGGTGGTAAAACTGTACTGCAAAGCAGTATTCCTACATGCTGTGGTGATCAGTACTATAAAGCCTGCCACCTGAAAGACCTGAGCCACAGATTCAATTGTCTCCAGATCAAGAAAGGAACAAGCTTTCCCTAAAATGTTTCCCATGGACAGGTGTTTATAAATGTTTTTTCACAAGTGGGTTCTCTGCTGTCTGAAACGGTGCCTGTTCACACTGCAGCCTACCTCTCTGTGAAAGCACTAACAGGCAGGTTACTTTCACAAAGCTTGTAGGAACCTGATTTTCTTTGAGATCAATTGGTTGAAATTTGCCAATAAGTTCAAATGATTTTGGGGGTGTCAAAGTGAGGGAGATACAAGTGTATGCAGCAGGACTGCATTAGCCTTATTTCTGCAGGAATTGGGATAAAATGTTGCAGTATTATACAAATAAATAACAGAGCAGACATAATTCCTACAAAATATCAGTAGCTAGCCAAAACTTCATTTCTGCTGAGAGCAAAAGAAAAGGGGAAAGTTGTCATTTTCCTTAGTGTTTAGGTATTGTAGCCTGTGAAATCTACTTCTTGAGAAGCAGAAGAAAACCCACATTTCTCTCTGAAATAAGGATCATAATATTGTTTTATCCTATGAGGGAATAATAGAATTCACTTAATTCATGGCAGAAATACAGATTGATTCATGGAACTCAGTGCTATTAATGCTGACTTTTGTCCACTGTATGCAGTATTTAAAGCTGACAAGTTATTTCGCTGTTAGGGATATCAATGCAAACGCAACTATATAGATCAGAGAGGTGCCTATATCTGTATGATGAAATAATCTCCATGGCCATAATACTTCAGAGTGTCCCAGCCTGACTCTTAAATGGAACTACCTGGCAAAATCACTCTGTAGTTACTAAATGTGAATTATCTACCATCACGGTTAATACACAGCATCTCATATGTGATTCAGAAGCTAACTTCTATAAAATCCCTTGCAAAAATATGTTGCTGAGGTGGGTTTTTAACATATTTGACAAAAGTTCTAGTTTGTTTAAAAAATAATCCAATATTCTAAGAAAAGTAAGGACAGCAATTTTGCAGTATCAAAAAGTATAATAATTTTTTATTTTATGGTCTTATTCTTATGTTTCTATGGTTTATGATACCATAGAAACTGAATTATTGTCTCATTGACACAGGACCAGCTAAAAAATCCTGCTGTTTGGCAGAGTGCAATCCCTAACCCAGGGAAGTGACCTACTGACTGAAAAGCAACAGCAAAGCTAACTGGTCTGCTAGCCCAGTTAATTTCTCTTCTATACTTCCCTTTTGTAGGAGTTAAACATTAGAAGCTTAAAGTACAATTCCAGAATTCCACAAATACCTGCTCCTCTCCGTTTTCTGTTTGGTTTTGTTCTCAAACAGTGCTGTCTTTCCATGTATTTCATAGTCTTTAAATCCTGTCGTATGTAAGATATTACCCTTTAAAGAAGAACATGCGTACAAACAAGAAATTTTCATGCATCCTGATAACTTGGGATAGTGACCATGACTGCTGCTGATTACTGTGCCCAGGGTAATATGCCATGGTGGATATGGCATGTATTTGTCACTGAGCAGCTAGGTTAAAATTCAAATGGTTCTAAAGAGATTTTCCTGCTGTAAAACCTAGAAACTTTCTTCCTTCCCCCAGTGAGATCTTAACTTAGAAAGAACAGTTATAGCAATAATTCAGTTGGGGAAAGAAAAAAATAACACAGCTGCTCAGCCATGCTATTCAATACTATTCTTTTTTCTTTTTTCTCAGCCTTCTTACTTAAAATTTTCACTTTTTTTCGGGAAGGGAAACCATGTGGAGCAGAAATTTTGCTCTCATCTTTACTGAGAACACATAAGACCAATTATTCATGCAAAAGTAGTCCCAAATTTAAACAAAAAGTACACTGTAACCTGGAATAATTTTTACTTAGAGCTAACAATCACTCCAGACAATTCATAGCAGTTTTGACTGGAAGTGCACAAGCTTAGCTTTTTGCCTGAGATAGATCAAATATACTCCCAAAATAAACTTTCCTACAGTACTTCCATCAAAACCACAAAAAGAGCTAGAGATGAAAAAAATCTCCAAAGTCTGTTGCATCAAGGCAAGAGGTCAAAGTGCTTGTACAAATTGGTAAAGAAGTCATGCTTTACCAGTGACATCGCAATTACAGAGGTTTGATTTCTGTTCATAGGACAAGGTTCTCTCATTGATGGAGAACTCACCAGGCAGAGAAAGAAAAAGATCTTTGTCTGAGCAGCAGCACATGACAAGCATCCTTGTGACCGGCCGACTGATGCAGCCCAGGCTGCTGTCACTGGGGCTCTCCCAGCTTTTGTGCTCTGCTACCGTGAGCTGGAGCCTGCTTAGCTCCTCTACGTCTCCCACCAAAAAAAAAAAAACCAAAAACTGAACCCAGGACAGCAGCCCTTGAAAGAGGCAGCCGTGCTCAGAGTTAAAATTAAGAAAGAAATAACAAACTACTGCGCCCAGAGCAGTGCTGGGCCAGGCTGCTCCCAGAACAAGCCTATTTCTAGATTGCAGCAGGTATCTTTCTCAGAACTGAAGGGCTCTCCAAGGATGCAACTAATTTTTTTTTTTTCCCTCCGGCATTTCAATGGGAAAGTTAAAAATAAATGAAATGAATCAAAGCCTTTTGACTGCCGCTGTTTCAGCTGATGCAACCTCCAGCAAAGCACAAGCTTGATATGCTGCCTGAGAGCTCTTCATGAGAGAAAATGGGCTTCTCCACACAAGATTTTACAAATGCATTCTTCCCTCCTTATGACTTTGAGTAATGCTTTGCTTTTGAATGTTTATGTTTCCCTGCTATCAATGAATATATGAAATAGCTCTTCTGTGCAGTAGGAAGCAACCTAACAAGCCTGAGTTCCAGGAGGCAGCTGGAGGAGAGTTTACAAATGCTTAGAGAGCAGTACGCAAGAACAATCCAGATGGATGGTACCACTCACGGGAGTCCTCTGCTGGAGCCAGGGACAGAATGTGCCTGGAAAGGAATGGACAACCAACCCGAGCAAAGGAGGCATCTTAACTTCCAAATAGATGTAGGTACCCAAACTTGTGGTCTAGGTTGTGATCCTGCTAGATCTGAGGGAAAATCTATAGGCAAAAGAAGGGAAGCTGGAGTGATCTGGGATTTACTGGGATGGTCTTACTCTAATCAGACACTAGAGGAAGTGGATGAATGGAGGAACAAATAACAGATATGATTTCTCTGGAAGCAAAGGGAATGCAAGCACTGTTGTTTTTTTTGCATGTGAATGGACCTGAATTTGCAACACTATGCTGGTGGGATGTGCATCATTCTTTGGCCATGAAGGAAGTCTTTAAGCAGACTGTACTTGGGAAACTGTTTTGTCAAAACCAAAGCAAACTTTACAACCCCAACTATACAACAGTAAAAGGGAAGAAAACAAAAATTTTGTTCAGCCTCAGAATGAAACATGGAAAACATTTATCACAGAGCCAGTTGAAGACAGTCTCCCAGACTGCTAGTACAGAAACTTTGATGGCTGGGTACTGCCTCCCGGGTAAGGGAGAGCGCTCAGTACTAGACAGAGCTGTGTTCAAAGACACGGGATGATGATTAGGGGAAAAACTGGCTAAATAGCAGCTATAAAAGTTAGGGATTGAAAAATCAAGAGGGTCCAGATGTGTTTTAGAACAAGCTCATGTGAAGAACAGCACTGTAGGAGCTCTTAAGATTCACAGCAGATACCAAAATGCTGATAGAGATGAGAAATCGAGGCCATGGGAAATTGTCTTGGCCTCCAACTCTGCATTCTTCACCCCCAAGCACGACAGAAGTACTCCTTATTTGCTATGAATCAGGGATTCACTCAAATCATCTTGCAAGGCAGTGTTATCACCAGTGGCAGATCCCTGTCCTGGACAGGACTGAGATTACCCTTCTTGGAAATGGTCGGTTTATGAACTCTTGCCCTCAATTCCCTGAGACAGCCTCTATGCTACTAAACTCATAGCTACACGTAGCAAATCCATTTCTGCCAGATGCACTCAGTCTGACAGAGCAGGGCAGATAGCCACAGCTCAGCATGCAAGACATCAAGCAGTTTGTAGCGCAATATGGGACTTGACAAGTAACAACCCTACCCCATTGCTTCTGAGTTCAGTGCATCAGTGAAATAGTGCCAGCACAACAGAGCACCCCTGCAAATGGAGGCAAAAGCAGGCTGGTCTACACTTTGAAAGGTGGGATGACAGAACTGACTCACAGGAGGGGACACTTGGCTACCGCTCTGCCCAGGAAGGTCTAGGGCAGGCAGGGTCCATCAGGGCAGGCAACTGGGCATGGCAAGCTGACACACTAGAACTGACACCAAAGTATCTCAACATCACCATAAACACCTTCCAGAGACGGAAGGTCCTTCAAATGGTTTTAATTTCCCTTTAGAATTACATCTTGGGTTCATGCCTGTTGGCCAGAGGGGGAAGGGAGACATGCCATGCTGGTCAGAGAGAGGTGCTGGACTGGGCTTCTCCTTGCACAGCACCAAACTCACTGGGCACAGGGGTGCTGACAACTGGATCCTCACCAGGTCACCTTGCTTGACCATCCTCCAGTGGCCACCAGTTCCTCATGCTTCATCATCACCTACCCGGCTTCCTAGCCACAGGACTTGGCCAGGCAGCACACAGGGCATGAGGCTAGCCTGCCTTCTCCACTAATCAGTCCCCAGCTGTGGGGTGTTCTACCACCTCCCTCTAAAATCCCACAGAAGCCTAGGAGACAGGGAAAGCAGAATGGGGCTGGCTAGCCCCAGGCTCCCTGGCCCTTCAAGAGGAAGGCAACAGGCCCTCTTACACCATCCTTCAATAATTTACCAGACAGGCACTAACAGCTTCTCCCTCTGTTGCAACAAGCAAGTCAAAAACAGTACAGCAGAAGCATCCATCTCTGACATTCCTGCAGGTTTTCTGTAATGGATCACTTTTGATTAATTAGAGAAACAAGTTTGAAACAGCCTGCAGGATACTCAGTGTGTGCTTGTGTCTCAAACAGCAAACCAAATCTCTCTATAAAACATGAACATCATAACTTTACATTTATTGTTTCAGCTTTCACAGGGGTATTCTTTACTATGCTATCCATGTAGAAAAGAAAAAATACCGAAAATATCTTTGTTATCATGCTAGACAGAAAAATGAAAAAAAAAAAAAAAACCTTTGGGTTCACCTCTCCCTCTCTGACCTATGAGCACAAAGCCACTGCTCAACAAAACGTAGCACAAACACACAGCATACAACTTCTGTAGGTTCACTGTGCAGACTTCCACCAGTTAAAAATCAAGCCATGGGCTGGCTTCCTACAGTTTGCTACCATTTGGACACTTACAGACTAAGCACAGATTATCTTTGGGAAAGTCCCAGGATGCTGAATGTGGAACCAATCTCAGCCTGCACGTGCAACTCCAGAATTCTGGAGTCTCTTGAACAGCAGTACACACAGCGAAGAAAACGTCTTAGGATGCTTACACGGAGACCTTTTGCTAGTTTTATTGTATGTTGCCCAAATCACAAGAAACTAAAAAGCTGTTAAAAGACATGAATTTTATCCATTTTTTTCCCCTCAGGAATTAGTCTAAGGCCTTGCACGCTTTCCCACGCTCGCAGATTGCAGGTTATAAATGCGTGGGAGTAACGCAGTTTCGATCAGTCAGGTAGGCTGGGTTTCTGTTAGCTGGCTGCATACCTTTGAGCCCTATCAGCACACACTGATCAGTGGAATTCCTGGCATTTTTGTCATAGCATCAGAGGCAGTACTTTACAGAGTAAATACCAATGACCTGCTGTTCTGTCAGGGCTCTGTACTTACCTTTTATTTTCAAGTCAAAGGTTAGGCCTATTTATGTAAATCCTCAGCCATGGGCCAAGTAATCTGACCTCCTGGGTTTCATTCTCCTAATTGTTTCAGGTATTTTTCTTGAAAAGTTTGGTCAGTTAAAGCTAGGGATCTTTTTTAAGGTGCCTTTGAAGGGCTCTAGGGGCTTTCATAGCCCACCCAGTTTGCAAAGTGGAAACATCAGTGACCTGATGCCCTGGGCACTTATTTAAAATTCATTACCAGGAAATAAGGTTTTGATATATAGCCCCTCCATTCTGAAGAATATCTTAGGGAACACATGCATGCCATTTTTTACTTTGGATTATGTGATTTCTGAAGCCACATAGAGAGGCAGCAATAAATTATACTTCTGTTTGCCCTTCATTTCTAATAAGAACATTATTCAGCTGTAGATAGTTTTTACTTTCCACATTCTGGCCCCTGCTTACAATTCCTTTGTTACTTCACACTTTGCCACGTCATTTTATTCATAAAAGGGTGTCCAAACCTGTGTAACATGGAAAAGAAGCTTACTGGTTTTCAACCCTGTTCTCTGAGATTCAGCACCGGTTGTATTCTAAGATTGAAAAGCAAGATGAGTATCTTCTGAGTAGAAGAAAAATCCAGCCAGTTTGCTCACACACAAAGGCATGCAGCTACTCTAGATTTTGTCTTATCACCTATGGGCATAGGCGCTACGTATTTCTTATATGACCAAGAACAGCCATAGATAACTCCATTGTGGGAGCTATTTTCTTCCCTTTCCAGATATACTAGAATTTGAAACCCTTATCAACTACTTCCTCTTCTGATCATGGATAATCTACATAAAATGAATGCTATCATGTTTCAGAATTTATTTTTGCTCCCATTAAATGTCACTTATGCACTGGGAAATGATAATTGATGTAAAAAAAATATGTTCTTTAAATGGTCCTGGTACCAGAGCTCATGCTACCATCTGAAAGCCGCAACTCTAAACTCGAATTTGACTTCTGCATTTTTGGCCTGTGGGGACTGAATGTACAATCAGCTGAAATTTCAGCTTCTGGGGCATTCATTATACAGCTAATTCTCCAGGTGTATTCCTTTTAATTATGGGAATAGTCATTTGTCTGCTTCTGGTGAAAAAGGCACTGCAAGAAACCAGGCTAAGTGAAAAGCACCATTTACATTCTTCACTGCAATGTGCTATTGCTTTGAATTACAATGTTCATTTTTTCAACCCTCAGGTAAGTACAGCCTCACTTCTGAGGGGAGAAAAAGAAAATACATCCTGCATTCCATACTCACAAACAAAGGAACACTGAGAAAACATTAAGGAAGGAAGGTCAAGTCCTCCATTTGAAACCGCTAGCAGCTGAAGCATGTAGGCTGGGCTAAAGTTAACAGAAATTCCTAAGGCAAACAGATGAGAGACGAAGGCTCAAAATAATGACAATGGTAGGCAAGCGGAAATAGAAGTAAAACTGTCAGAAAAGGTGAAATTACAGGCAGGCTCTCAGGCTTTCACAGAATGTGGAACCCACACTTAGGAGATAAATTATTTGTTGGGACTTCTCCCCACCTTCCATCATTTTGCAGGCCACTTGCCATGCTCAGCTACAGTTGCTCAATATCTGTGCAGCAACTCAACTATTGCTTACATGCCAAATTTTGAAAATACTTTGACTTTCTTTGAACTGAAGGAATCAGCTTTGTTTGATAAGGCAAGTTCCAAGGAGACACTGTTTGAGACCATGCTCTGAAGCACTCCTTCCTACTAGTAACCCCAAAATGCACATTTTCATTGACACATCTGGATCCCCTAAAGGAGAAGGCAGGAGCAAATCATTAACATACTTAGCTCTATTGTTTGGTTGGATTTTTTACACCTAGCCATCTTCCTAATATAAAATGGAAGTCACTGCATAACCTACCTATGCCCAGAGGCTGAGTGCTGTTATTAAAATTCACCAGAAGCCCTTTTAACACATGTGGTCAATGTCTCCATGCCTCTATCCTTCATTCCACAAACACTGAATGCTTAGCATATGTTGGGCCACAAAACAGCTAAGGGAAGGGCATAGAAGAAAGCCTATAGGGTTGGGGATGGTAAGACCTTCTCTTCTCGGGACCAGCCAGTGTAGGATGAGACAGAGATACTGACACAATCCTGTTTGCCTTTCCAGTATATGCCCAAATTAAGTCAGCATCACTCCAGATGCACTGCAGGGTGTCTTTTTTTTTACATGCTTTCATTACCTTGACCTGAGTGGAAGCCATATGGGGAGTGGAATTTAAGCTTTCCGAGCTGGGACCCACAGCATTTTACAAACCCAGGTGGACACATTGTGTTCATGAGTGCAAAGTCCAGCCTTTCTGAGCATAGTTTCACCCAGATGAAAGCAGGTTTAGCATATGCAGATGTACTACAAAGCATTTTCAATTAAAGAATCCATACTTGCATAAAATTTGATATAAGGGGACTGGAGATCTATAGGCGGGTGTAGTGGAGCAGGAGGAAGGGTAAACCGCTGCAGGTTGGTGTTTCCCAAGAGCACAACATACCCAAGTTCTGCCATTTCCTTCTCACCCCAGCCACAAATTCCAGCTAGCTCTAGCGTGCCAGTACTAGGCCTTGCTATGACCCTGTCGTGAGCTGGTTCAGGGAGTTAAACCAGGTAAAAAGTAATTCTACAGGAAAAAAAGCAGTAGTCTTCAATCACTTCAGCTTCACGAACTGGCTCATGACAAGATCAGACAAATGTTGAAGTGGTGGCAGGGAGAGAGGGATCAAGCACCAAACTGTGATAGCTCCAACTTAGACCTAAATCACCTTAGATATCTGCCCCTAGACAAAGACCTAAGGTAGCCTGTATAACATTACGAGCATGAAATAATTCCCTAAGTTACTGTTCATGTTTCTATTTATATAGAAAGCCCCTCCGGAAGAGAGGAGTGCATGAGGATGCATCTTTCTGAGGTAACACTTTCCTTCCATGCAGAAAAAAATATCTTAATCTGGACACCTCTCAAACACAGCTGCTGGCTAAGCCTAAAACCTGCTTGACCCTTAATTTTTCTGCTGGGCCCCTAACCAGATATAAGAGCTGAACTCAGAGAGCTGTTGAGCAGGGCTTGAACAGCTGATCAGATCTCTGCCAACTTTTACAGGCTTGTTGAAAGACAAAAAGAGCATTACTGTTCAGCCCAGTTGAGCTATCTAAACCACAGCATTTCCAACTGAGTCCAACAGGTTTTGACTCAGCACTATTGTTCTTAAGCACATGGTAAACACAACTCTCACTCTTCCTTATTTTTTTGTTATTTTGTTTTGTTCTAAGTCATTGCCTCTCATTCCTCTCCCATTCCTTGCAAGGTTTCATGAGATCTTGTGTTTTAAACACATGGCTCTCAGAAACAACAATTCTTCTACAGATATTTCCATTTCCCTCCATAAGCATCCCTTTTCTCTTTTGAAACAGTGAGATCTCATACCACTTTTCACTAAAAGATATATGAACTTTGACAGCCTCTTGGCCTTACTCCAGAAAAGCATGCTGTTTTATATAATGTCTTTGTAAGCCTGTCTGGAAGTCATAGATAGAGATAGCTATAGATAGTCATTTTCCATTGATATTTCATTTACCAGTAAAAAGGTTTTAATGTACTTATCTCAAAAGTCCACCTTCATATTATAAGTTAACTGTAGTTTTCTTACTTACTCTTTCACAAGGATTTTGGTTTTGTTATACATGAAGCTAGTTCTGTATATGGTGCACTCAGCAGCCTACACATTGACTTGGTTATCTTGTTTAAAACACCACCATAATCCTTACTGCTTTATATGGTTTTTACTAGCACAACACCATCAGTTTTGTCTTCTTGGTCAAAGGCACAGAAAATGTGTCCCATCTCCTACCATAGCCATAACATTCTATACACTTCCCAAACACAGCCCAGATGCCACAATTACAGATTATAGCCATCAGAGCCCCATTCATGCAGCTATAACAGCACTGCCTCAAAGTCGTGTTCACTGGGCACCAAGGCTCTCACAGCCTTGATCCCCTGGCATGACCTCTGGCTGCATGCTGCCCCATGCATCTTGAGGGTTTATCCCATAAACATTCCAACCAGCGTGTTTGCTGTACCTTGGCTCCTTCTCTGTCCAGGTTTTCTTCTTAAGGACAGCAGGGAATACACTAGCATGGTAAAATCAGCATGTCCACACAAGCAGACGTGTGGCCAGAAGCCATGGCTATGTCATGCACTGCAATGTATCCTGCAATGTACAAACAGTCCTAGTGTTTGGGACAAAAAGCTTCCCTCAGAGAAGGTGTGAAGACAGCACAAGCGGAAATTACTGTGCAAGCTTGCATAGCTGCCTTAATCCTGTGACACAGCCTCTCTTAGTTCTTGATCTGAACATCCTCCTTACATCCACATGCCTTTCCTCTCTTTCACTCTCTGCCAGTGATCTGAACAACCAACCTGAGCTTTAGCCAGAAGTTCATATGCAGGACAAACAGGGTTTCCAGCTCTATCTTTACACTGCTTTGGCTAGGGTGTAAAACGAGGCTTCATTCTCAGGGGAGATATTTGGGTCACAGTCAGTGATGGAGATGACCTACTTCAGTATCCTTGGGAATTACTTTTACTCTCCTTTTCTTACTCAAGAGCCAGGCCCAAGCAGACATATTATCACAGTACTGCAACTGTCCCAGTAAAACCTGCCAACCCTGACTGATCTGGCACCCATGCTAATACCCCTGGAATCATTCACCCCTTCTCACTGGGCTGCTGGCATGGGAATAGACAGAGCATCTCGGCAAGCTGCACTACGCCATCGTTGCCCTTTGGTACATGTGCAGGATCAGACCATTACAGAGGGCCATTTCAGCATACGCAACTCAATTATGCCAATATCAAGACACAGTGGATTTCTCTCCAACACAATTTCATCAAATCAAGAAGAATGTCCTACTTTCTACAGCAGTAAGTTGACTCCCTTCCCCCCACAGATACAGCATTAACCGTCTCCACTCCAGCAACCCACTCACCAAACTGCTGATAGCTACTAATTAGAAAGAGTTTTAACTGACTGCAAAACTGGACTGAGTGAAATGATGATATAGACATGAATTTTAGTCTGTATTTCTGATGTAGGCAATAACAGGTTTTTTATATATACGCACACACAACTTTACTTAGCATGGTTTTTGCATGTTACACAGAGCATGGCCTTCCTGTGTGTAGGTATAGAGAGAACGACACAGCTTGTGAATGCAAAATTCAGATGCCAAGTGGAAGCTGAAGACTTTTTAATCCCTTAAAAAATGCTCCTACTACAGGGTAGGATGAAGTCCATTTTGCACCATTCCCCCAGGGAGGACAGACTGCCTAAGGGAGATTTCTTCCACCCTGGCCTCTGTTGACAAGATCACAGCTGTGGACCCTGTCAGCTGAGGCATCATAACTGAAAGTAGCTATAGTTTTGAAGCTCAGAGCTGGTGGTAATAAGACTTTTGAAAAGTTTCAGCTAGTTTCAGCTCTCACTCTCTCAGTGGATGATTTGGCAAATTTCCGTTTTCTTCTGAAGAGCTTTGGATTTAATCTGTTCATGTTTTCGCACCCAAAAATGAAGGAGATACAGGAGCTGAAGTCTGGTCTGAATGGCAGAAAAAAAATGCTTGAAATGCAACTTGAGTGAACCCTAGAGGCTCAATACATGGAAGGTACCTTCTTCAACAGTGACTGAAAATTTCATGCTTATATTATAGAAAAGATGCAGTTCTTGTTCTTTGAAGACAATTAAAAAAAAAACCAAACACATAAGAAATAAATTAGAAACTTCATGCAAAGAAACTGCAATTTGCTGTGACCGGGCAGAACTGACTGCAGCACTGCACAGACATATTCCATCCTACTTTTAAAGAGACAAAATGTATCTCTGAAAGGTCTTCCTCCGTTCATTTCTACACAAGCATGGTTTATATCTCACTTCTAAGGACAAAGCCTCATTTTCCTAAGATGCCGTTCTGCTTCCTCACAAGTGAAGTTCTTCCTCATTTACCTCCAACTTTAAACAAATAAATAAATAAATGGGAGATAATTTTTTTCTACATTTGTTTTCTGTCTGGTTATGAATTAAGTGATTTAGCCTGATAGGCTGGAGGCAGAGTTTCTGTTTTCTAAGACCTTATCATTCAAATCTTAGCTTATACAAAATGAGCAAGAGAAGTCAACTATGCATCAGTCATGAGGGTTTTCAGGGGGAAGGTAGAATTTGAGATAGTTTTATAAAATCTGGTTTTGATTCATCTCAGAGGCCAATTAGTTTTCTTTCACTTTAGCAAAGCAAGGTGTGGAACCATTCCACCACTGGTCTCTTTTTTAAAGGATTTCAACAAGAGATATGAACTGTGCCTTCCTTTTCAATCTATAGAAGAGCTACAGAAGTGTTTCTTTAAAGGAAAGAGGCGTTAAGAAATGTTATTGAAATGTGGGAAAATAAATAACTTTTATCCCTCATGATCAATATCACGAAAGGCGAGGATACTGTCAGAAGCATGAATCTGAGACAGAGCTGAAACTCCCCCTGTTGGCATCTAGTAGGCAAGCAAAGGCAATACCCAAAAACCATCTCCCCCATGTCTTCACACATCTTTTTGGGATTTATTTCAAATGAACAGGTACAAATCTTCAGTGATTTGCCCCTTAATGCCAGCCATGAGAGAAAGCAGCCACATCCCCTAAAATCTGTGCCGCTGCTTCTCACCGTGCCTTGTGCTTGGCAAACTGAAAGATCTGAAAGCGGAATATATCCACATAAGAGTGCAGGCTGGCAAGGAGAAGCTGCAAAGAGGGAAAATTAACCACAGGGTGAAAAATAAAACATTTAAGGAGCCTCAAGCCATCCTGATTGCTTGGGGAGAAGGGTGCAGTGCCTGCTCAGCAGAGATGACAGGCATCAGGCAGTGTTTTTGCTAACAGCCTGTGAATTTATCCTTGGGTTCACAAGGCGGTGATGACACTATCAGTCAACTCATCTACCATCAAAAAATCTAATCGACCACAAATAAACAAATCGATCTATAGAGCTGGTCATTATCCAATGGCAAAAGAAAAAAACCAACAAAAAATAACAAAACAAACACCAACAAAACAAAACAAACAACAACAACAAAAAAACACCCAAAAACCAGAAGCAAACAGGAAAAGGAAAAAGAGGAAGAATTACAACAATTACAAGTGCTGTGATGGCTATGGGTAGAAAATTACCCTGCAGTCATTGAATCCACCTAATCAGTCTACTCTCTTTGTGTCAGGAAAGCTACATATCCTGGAGGGATTCTTCAGGGACTGAGTTTCAGTCATTCTGCCAACTGCATTTGGAACAAATTCCTATAGTCCTTTTTTTTTTTTTGCCTGTCACAATTAGCTTCTCAGACCATCTTTATACACATGGATTAGGGTTAGCACAGGCAGTACTGTTTGCCTGCAGACTGCACATATGCTGTGGGTCTTCTTGTTCCTTCCTTGTATCTCATGGTTCTTCTAACTCTCAAAATTCAGAGGAATGCATCTGAGGATGCCAAAGACAAGAACTAATGAGACTGTTGGCACTGCAGAGCCAATACAACTGTGAAACAAATCAGTGCCCATTCTGCTGTGTGGACCACCAATTGCTATATCTGTTAACCTGCTGAATGTAGAAACATTACTTTTGACATTGATGTCAAAACCAAGCAAGTACTATTTGATGGTCAAGTGTTTTTAGCATTGTTTGCCATACAGAAATGTGGCAGATTGCTGTTCCAAACATATTGTGGAAATTATTGTTTAGAAGTCTTTGTTTTATAAAATAACATCATCATGACATGGTTGAGTGAGGAATTTGTGTGACTAGAAAGGGCTGGATGGCACAGCCTTGTGGCATATGAGATCTGGGAGGAGATATCCCACCCCTCTCACAAAATGCAGGAGATGTAGATGTTGCCTTAAACCATGCTCAGTTTATTCTTTCCAAGGGAGGGAGCAATTTGCAGTGAGGGTCAAACTCTGTGCCTCAACACATACTGAATGTGTCCTTTCCTCTGCAGCAGTCCTAATGAGCCAAGTGCAGACCCTCAAGGAGTGAAGTGCTATCCATGATAACTACACATAGCGGAATCTCATTCTGCTGGATTGACCCCACATTTCTGCAGTTCATGCTGTAACTGTGCTACACTAGCAGGAGGTCTGCTCTGATCTTTCTCTTCTTGTGAAATCATTATCCAAGGAAAAGCTGTCTAGTCATTAAATATTAAATGAAATTAAACTCAGTACATGCAGCTGTTCTGACAATTCGTTTTACTGACAGCAGAATTTTGTTCCTACTTTTCAGATAAAAACGTGAAGAGACAACAAAAGCATTTTAGCACTACAGTAAGAAGTAAACATAATTTCTGTGTGTTCACCCAGGGGAGGAAGAGTTAATCACAGGCACGCTACCCCACAACATACCACGTTATGAGCAGGAAGCCAAGTTCAAGCATCCTTTATACTGTCACAGTACCCACCAGCAGTAAGTTTCTTACTTCAGTGCAACACCCACTTGGCCTCTCCTCTTTTCAGTTCATGTTGGTGAACCAAGGGGAACACACACAAACGCTACAGGCAGCTGACACAGCCCTCAGGACCTCACTGTTGAACTGGAACAAACCCCATATGGACCTTGCCCATGATGGAAATCATATTTAAAACAGTCACTTTTAGGTGCTTGGAAGGTGTTTTGTCCTACTAAGCTTCCAGAGAATACAGAGGTGACAGAGGTACTGAGAAAAAGCTGGCAGATGGCATCAGGCAGCTAGCATTAGAAGTAGGACCACCTGCAGGTGGGTGCCTGGAGCAGGAGGTCCCTGCAGAGCAACCCCTGGCAACTGGATGTCCTGAGTGGGACATCCATCCTGAGTGTTCCTCTGGGGTCCACCAGACACAAATGCACTACACAACACCTACAAAATCATTCGTTAGTGGCCTAATTTCAATTCAGAGCCATTAGCAGTGGTTTTGCCAAGACACTGATGTGCAAGAAGAATGCCATCTGCAGCACCAGCGTCATGGTTTAAGCCCAGACATTAACTCAGAACCATACAGTCCCTCACTCACTCTACTACTTCTTCCCCACCCGGCTCCCAGGTGGATGGGCAGGGGACTCGAAATAATGTAATTTCCACTGGTTGAGATAAGAACAGTCCAGTAACTAAGGTATAACACAAGGGACTACTGATAACACCAATAATAATAATGATAAGGGAAATAACAAGGGGAGAGAACACAATTACACACCACGCACTGACCGATACCCGGCCCAACCCGAGCATCGATCTGGATCTTACGTGTAACTCCCCCCAGTTTATATACTGGGCATGACGTGCTGTGGTACAGAATACCCCTTTGGCTACTTTGGGTCAGGTGTCCTGTCTCTCCTTCCTCAAGGCCTCCCGTGCCCCTCCTCGCTGGCAGAGCATGAGACTGAAAAAGTCCTTGATAGGAGTAAGCATTACTTAGCAGCAACTAAAATCATCGGTGTTATCAGCACTGTTCCCAGACTTAAGTCAAAACCACAGCACTGCACCAGCTACTAAGAACGAGAAAAATGACTGCTACTGCTGAACCCAGAACAACTGTGCATCTCCAATACCACACAGAAAAAGACAGAGAGGGTCCACCAAGAAGAGCAAGGCTGTGGACAACACTTACAGCAGGTCCTGTGTCTATACAGAGATTGTCAGTCAGGAGTTTCCTTCCTGGGTGTCAGGTGCACCTCAGCAAGATGACCCAGCACTTACTCAGATGGTAGGTGCTCACACAGCCCTGTGATGCTGTTCCTCTAACAGCAGCAGTGAAGAGTTGAGAGTAGCAGCTTAAGCAGTTTTACTGTGGTCATGAAGGTCTGCTCTGAGCAGCAGCACTTCATCTGAGTACAGGAATAGCCACAAAAAGTTTGAACATGGTTTCACACCTATTCACGAGGTGCACAGAGTGAACAAAGCTCCTTTGAGCATCCCTTACATCCCTACACAGGGGTCCTAAGGCTACCACTGGCCTGGCTTTAAGACCACCTGAGCATCCACTCTCATTTCTCATATGTGCTTACGACTAAACACCTAGTTCTGCTTTAGGATTGCTTTGGATGTTAATGAGTTAATCTTTATTACTTTAGAATAAACTATTTATAGTTTCATAGGTTTTGTTCTTTTCTGAACCTGCTATCTGTAAATGGCTTAACTTTTCTTTCAGCCTCAAGTGCTTCTGTGGAAGCATTTCAAAGTGAAGGAACTTTGGAAAAATAATTTTCTGGACTGTTTCAAGAAAACTGTAAATCACATTAAGTGACTTTGAATTCCTGCAATGTACTAAACAAAAGAAATGCTTTTGGCTGGATTTTTGCAAGTTTCTTCTAGTTGTTCAGTGAGATAAACAGGTGTATATAACATAATACACCTTAATGCCTTCACTTGTTCTTTAGTCTCAAATCAAGTGCTTTAAATTATTACAATACTATGATTTATTCATAAAAGGTGAAATTCATTCATTCTGCATAAATCCTGACTCATCAATCAAAGCAACAAGTAGGAAATGGAGAGTAGCAGAGTGATTCAGAGCACTTAAAATTAGTCTCCTGTTTTGAATCATCCTCTAGAGAAGTCTCTCTTTCACCAGTAGGTACGTGGAGTGTTTAGGACTAAAGTCTCTGACTCAAGTAAGCCACTGTGGATTAACCCCTTCACTCCGACCATCAGTTCCCTCACAGATCCATAATATTCTGCTTGTGAATCCTCTAGCTACGCAGCTTTGCCAGGGGGTTAAGGGAAACAGAGGGCTTTTTGCCAGTCATCCACATCTAGAGTGAATTCTCATTTTCCTAAACTCTGCAATCATCCTTGAAAAATGTAGACCACAATCAGTAGAAAAAAAAAACAACCAGAAAACAAAACCAACAAGTTGCAAACAAAGGAAAAAGAGGAGCTGAATAAACAATAAAAGTAACAATGCCAAAACACATTGGTCTTTGTTGTTCATGGCAACATAACACACAAGATCTTTCCCTTGTTCTTGCTGCAATAAGTGATGAAAAAAACCTGCCTGCAAATATTTATTCCTATTTGAAAGACATTAGCCTGACCATATTTACAGTCGATATGTATCCACTTCATTTGATTATTTAAGCACCCACATTCTACTGAACTGTATTTTTAACAGTAAAATTCACAATTTGTACTACTTGGTGTTCTAAAGAAGCCATTCAATCAGAGGCTAGAAATTATTTGACCACAAATTTGCAACTGTAAATATTTATATCGGAGCATTTGCAAATGATGTGCAGTACAAGAATAATTGCCAAATCAATTCAAAAAGCAAAACTGAATAAATTAATGGCTATGAATTATTCATGAATTTTACTTTCTCATATAGCAAGTTCATTATTTCTCTGTGTAACCAGTAAGCAGCTAATATGTCTGAGTGCATTTAAAATATCGATTAGTCTTCTGGATGCACTATTCAGAGCATTTAATAAACAGAAGATTTCAATAAATATTAAACATGCATTTGGGGAAAATAGAAGAAATCCTGGGTTACAAGGTAATGCAGGCTTATTCCAGGGTATAAGGAAAAATTATTTGCAATTTATTTAAAATATCCAGAGAATATTCCATAGCTGTTGAGCTCAGACAAGTGCAATAATAAAGTGCTCAAGAATTAAGTGGAGAGGAAACTTGCAGATTGGAAAGACTGAATTCCAGAGAAGAGATTCAATTGGTCTTGGAAAGTTCAATCCAAAAGACAGACCCTAAGAATATTCCATTCAGCTGTGGAGAAGCTACAATTTTCCCCAAAGGTCGGAGAAATCTCACATTTCTCTTGTGAGAAGAAAAGCCACAAGACACGCTTCGTGTACCTAGGCAAGCCCGGGAAACCCCAGGAATGGCTTGGAGGCAGGAAATGACAGCAGCTCCTGGCAGGGTTTGCTATTCCATTGTGAGATGGGGCTCAAGGACAGATCAGGGACATTGGCCTCAGCTTCTGTGCTTGGCTCATTTATCCCCACAGCTGGGCACGGGTTTCATCCCGTAGGCCCCCAGGCAGCACAACCTTGCTGACAGTCATGTACCACAGCCCAGGCATAATGTCTGTGCTGCAACTGACCATGAACCCCATACATCTCAAAAGCTACCCACTACTGCATTTGACTTTCCTTGGGGACTATGCATTAAGTCCTGTTTTTCACTTCAGGCAACGGTTTAGAACAGAAGTGCTACAGCACTTACAGGTCTATGTAATTTGTGCACTACTGGTAGGCTGGTAGGAAAAACAAGCACAATAGTCTCTCTGGGAGACATCTTCCAGGTTACTCGGGTAAAAACACCAGGAACAAGATTGGGAGTGATGGGGATTTGTCAGCTAAGTCAGTCAGATATGCTTTTGAATCTTTGCAGAGGCCGAGGCTGTTGATAATGATTTTACATTAGATTGTTTAATCCCAATTATTTCCACTTGTTTTCTCACGTGTTGTTTAGCTGTGTATATGTTTGCATGAGAGAGAGGAGGAAAAAAAGAGGAAAAAAACCAACATTGCCAGGAACGTTTAGGTACAGCTGCAGAGAAGGTCCAGTCTCAGATCTTATCTTCAGAGGGAGATACAATTCTACAATTAACCCATGCAGCAACTTCAAAAAGCAGACACTTAATGACAGATTCTAGTCCATCCCTACCAATTACTTTATAGTATGAGAAGGTGCATACATCTGCTCTGCTTATAAACTGCAAGTATGAAGGTATTTCCAGATAAGACAAACTTATTCCTGCAAGCAAAGCAGTGAGCAGAGGCTGCAACACAGAGGGCATCCACAGACAGATTTTGAATGTCTCACACAGCTAGCCTGCTTCTCCATGCTTTGCTTAATTTTAATGGTGCATTCAGATTAGCAAAGGAAACTTTTTACAGTGTGCACAAATCTACAAAACATACAGCAGTACTGCAAGCAACAGAAATGGAGTCATAGATATATGAAGTCCCCTTGAGATAGGATGAGAAAATTGGGGCTGATCAGCCTGGAGAAGAGAAGGCTGCATGGAGACCTCATAGCAGCCTTCCAGTATCTGAAGGAGGCCTATAAGGATGCGGGGGAGAGTCTCTTCATTAGGGACTGTAGGACAAGGGGTAACGGTTTCAAACTTAAACAGGGGAAGTTTAGATTGGATATGAGGAAGAAATTCTTCACTGTAAGGGTGGTGAGGCAGTGGAATGGGTTGCCCAGGGAAGCTGTGAATGCTCCATCGCTGGCGGTGTTCAAGGCCAGGTTGGACAGAGCCTTGGGTGGCATAGTTTAGTGAGAGGTGCCCCTGCCCATGGCAGGTGGGTTGGAACTAGATGATCTTAAGGTCCTTTCCAACTCTAACTATTCTATGATTCTATGACTTTAAGAACATCACCTAGCACAGCCCTCCTTTGATGAGTCAGAGCTACATATTAATAGGTTATACCTACAGAAGTTTGTGAAACTCCTAAGGAAGAGATTAGCATTGAGAGGGATTCTGGACTGCGCAGTTAATCTTATTCCACTTTTCATTATACAAGCTGTTCTGCCTCCACTGAAACCCAGTTTAAATTTTCTTTGCTGTAAACCAAGCTGCTATATTTTCCTGTCCTTTCTCCAGCAGTTGTGGACAACCACTGATCACCATCTCTTTTATAAAAAGGTCTTCATAATTTAAAATTTCATCTGCTCCCCCTTCAGTTTCTCTTCTCTAGACTGAACAACTCGAATTCTTTCAGTCTTCTTTACAGGCCATGTTAGCTAACCCTGCCACTAGCCATATTGTTCTCCTCTCCACTTGCATTTGCTGAAAGTAATATAGCTCCAGCCAGGTATACAGCTCCACTTCTAGCACCAGTTCAGGCAAATGATACACCACCACATCTTAAGTGTGATGTGGCTGTCAAATCATCTCTGCATTCATAACTGTCATGGATTGATTGTTTTCAGCTAATGTAGAAGGGCTTAAACCAAGATTTGAGAAGTTGAAATGAAAAGTTAAACTACAGGTAAATCTGTGCAATACACAGTAAACAAGTAAGAAGCTTTTTCTGTTTAAGCGTGTACCAGCTATAGAGTTACATACAGATAAGGAAAGCACTGGGAAACTAAGAAAGATATCTGTATTCCTTGTGCTTTAAGAAAAAAGAAAAAACACTCTATGTGCAAGACCATCCTTAGCTGGTCCACACTGCTGTTAATGAAGTGCAGAATTCAGATGATTTCAACATACAAACCATGTACTCATCATCAATTTATGTCAGTCAAGTCATTTGGATAGATGCAGCCACAAGAAATTTTCTTATCCTGGGTGGGTAACCTTGGGCTCCTCTGTAGACTACAAGAGTCCTAGGAAGACTCTCTCAGATGTCCTGTGCAGCACCATGTCTCTCTCCAATATACAGTTCACTGTCACAGAGCAAGCTCAAGGAGAAAAGGTACTCCATGCTACACATGAGCTTTATGAACTGTTACACTGGCCTGTATTAACTAATTCAGGACAGCTATGGAGATGGCTTTAAGCTGACTGTCACAAACCAACCTATCTGGTTGAATGTTTCTCTTTATTAGCTATAATGAATGAATTAGCTTTGCAAAAGTAAATGGAGCAGCTATGCTAAGAATAACTGGCCACCAGACCTAAACAAGGCATTTAATGTAGAATTACTGGTAAAGGACTTCTAAGACAACCAAATTATTTAAAACTCAACTTTAGCCTAGGGTGACATTTACATTTTTTTCAATACCATGTTGCTGACTAATACATACTGCTGTTCCACTCCCATCTCTAAATCTTATCCTGCTATACTGCTGCTTCACAGACACTAACCACCTGGCATTTATATCCCCCTTCCTAGATGCCACAGTTGGCACACTGAACATCCTTGTTTTTATTCACCTATTCATCTCTAATTCTCTATATATCTCCCTGTCTGATCAAATTCATTTTAAACTCTGATCATGTCCCCCAGAAGATCTTGCAACACCACTAACTGAAGTGTCAAATTTTAAAAGCATCTCTTCAATCAGTCAAATTGTTTGTAAAAAAGAGAAATTTTTGCATCTCATTGTGCAACAGAAGTAGCATAAGATGTATTAGGTACCTTCTAACTTGATAGCACTGACTGTTCTCTTTTTTAAGAATAGTTTCTAGTCACTTGTGAAGCTGGCTGACAGTGATTATAGTTTGGCATTCCCATGAATGAACTAAAAAAACCATGGTCATATGGAGTGCAGATCACTAGTACTTCTCATAGAATCTGGAGACCATACAGGGCAGGATTGTGAGGAATCTCCTGACTGGACTTGATTTGTGAATATTTTTGTGTTTACAAATCCCAGTTTAAAAAAATACTCCATATTCTGTCATCACTGACTCGGAGCAAGTATGAAGAACAGCCTCAGTTGAACATTTTGCACATTCATATGAAGAAGAAACAGGGAAAACATTAGGCTGTGTACTTGAAACTTTAAAAGCCTCACACAATCACAGAAACAAAAACTTCAGGTTAACTCTAAGTCACTGTTGATGTATACTAATTACAAGCCACCCATGTAGAGTCAGACCCTTCAGTGGGCTTTTCCAGTCAAGAACCATTTCATCCAAGTGCCCTCCTCAGGGTGGGGGGGGAATAATCACAGTGCAGGCTCCTCTCTCCTCATCTTCAATCTATACAGCTAAGGAAGAGGTGAGAGCTCTAGATAAGCATTTGAAAAGCACAAATGTTTGTTAAAGCTTTTTTAAGCTTCACTTTTGTTCAAGAGTACAGTACAGCAAATCTCTGGAGTACTTCCACATTTTGTTCAGGCTAAGCTTAGCAATACACGGCTTCTGGAAACCTGCAGTTCCTGATGAATACCAGGAAGATTTTCAAGTTTTCTATCAGATGTTTATTAATTTTATTCAGCCCAAGCTTTCGAAAAGATTCTAGATACCAAGAGGAAGAGCTGTAGCTGTCACGCACCGATTTTCCCACATGCATGTCCAACACTCTGTGCTAACCCAGGCTTTTGCTAGTCCATTTGGTGTAATGATCCATGTCTCCATTGCATGGGGTAGCCAACCAAATATTCCCCACTTGACAGCTGTCAAAACTTAGACTCACCTGCTTTCCACGGTATTTTTAATGCTCACCCTGCTGTACCTGCACTACCATCACCTGCCTTCCTCACTCCTTGCCTCTTCAACATACACACAGGGATCCCTACCTATATAAACTGCCTTCTTGCTATAGTCCCATGGTTTCGCTTTATGTTTGAGGCTTTTTTTTCAAAAAAAGTTTCCAGGCTGTACACCCACAAAAAGGTAGAATGATAAACAAACCCTAAATATCTTACCAAGAGCAAATTACTGTAAGAGATATCTCTACTGAAGCAAGCGCTCCTCTGATTTATCACCCCACACTCTCATTCTTATTGCTCACTCCTACTAAAAAGCTATACTGACCTAGCAATCTTTACAAAGAAAGAGCTTGACCTTTATATTTCACAATAAAGCATGTAGAAAGTTTTGGTGCAATATCACCAGGTTCTGTTCAAACAGATTATCCTATCCCTACAGACACAACATGGGAACCCAAACCACAATGAAAGGGTTTGCTGCTGTAGATTGTTACTTAATAACGGGTGCTTGCATGCTAAATAAAACTGAGCCAATGCCTAACCATTAATTTTTAGAATTACTGAAAAACAGTTTCAAAATCACTAAGCATCACAACACTGACTTGAAAAGGAATCAGATCAAGAGTCTGACTATCACCATGGATACAAATGTTGTGGACTCAGGATTTAAGTAAAAACCTGGAACTTCATATTTATACTGTTGGACAGACTAGCTCATTTAATATTAATAATTTTTTGAATATCTCTTAGCTATAAAGAAAACTGTAACCAAAACACAAGACAAATCTTGCTCTTTTTTTTTTTGTTGGAATACAAGAATAGTGAAAGTATTCATCATTAGTTACTTCACTTTTATGCTCATGTACTACCTATGACATCAAAACAATGCAACACAATAGTGAGGTAAGCTGACAGTGATGTTTCAAATACAAGATAACTATGTGAGCTTTCAAACATTTTGAGAGAAACTATTACTTTCCTGTATTCCCACCAGGCCCAAATGTCAACCAAATTGCCCCTCTGATTTAACACAAATACTATTCATTGGCTTTATTGTGATGCAGACTATAAAAATATTCAAACATTTTACTCCCGGAGATTTCACTGAGCTTTAGGTATTTGAATGTCTTTAATAATGTGGACCCCTGAGTTCAGTTTACTGTCAGTGATGGATCAAAACCAGTGGAATATCAATGTGTATTTGGTCTTGTTCCAGCCTCAGCACTTCTCACATCTCTATCGTTTTTCCTTCACTAATGCCTTCAGAGCCTTGTGGAAGATCTCAGCTGCAAAAGCCAATGCAGCTACAAACTCACAGTACTATTTGCAGAGAGCAGGCACTGCTGAAGGGGAGGCAGGAATTATTTTCTCTGGTGCCTTCGTGTAAACTTTCTTCAGAATAACACAAAAAGCCCAGCTGTATCAGAATGAACTAAATATGCATTCAGCCCAGCAGCCTGGCTTAGACAGTGATCATGTACCTAGAGAAAGGTGTAATAATAAGGTAAAGATAGCATGGCATTACTTCAACATATTCTCCCAGTTTCCAGCAATTTCCTGAACTAAAAGCAGTTTTTGTGTATATCTCTTGACAAGGTCTTCTTCTGTGATGCCTCTAACTACTTTCTGAGCATTGAATTAACACTGTGACCTGTGACAGGGAGTGTTACACTTCATTGTGATCTGGAATCCAACTCCTTACAAAGAGACTGGGATTAAATGAAATTTCTGCCTTCCCCAGATTGATGGCCCTCTCCACTTCCAACATTATTTTTCATAACCAAATGCAAACAGAAACATTAAGTAATTACACACTGCAAACATGCATACTTCATAGAATAATAGAATGGTTTGAGTTGGAAGGAACCTTTAAAGATCACCCAATCCAATAGACTTCCAATCCTCTTTCAGATGCCTTTCTTATTAGATACTGGAAATCAAAGGCAAAGACCATCTACCCAAACGTGTTCAGAAAATTGCAAGCAATTCTAGCCCAACAGCCATTGTACCTACATTTGCTCAGTACAGTATCACAGATAAACAGTGCTTCTCTGCTGCCTTTTCTCCCCATAAAATTTCACCTGGGACCCAAAAATAACCTTCTGGACAACAGAAATCGACACACTGCCACAATATGTTTCTATTTCAGTGAGCCAGTATTTCTGGCTAAAACCAAACCCAAACCTATTTAGTGACAAATTTAAAAGTAGCTCTAATGTAGTAACTTAACAAGGCTCCCCAGGTCTTGCTCATAGTTCAGTATGTGTGCTGATCACTGCCTGATGGCATTTGGCTTAATTTTGTATCTCTGAAAAATAAACAGAAGGTTTGCCAGTGGCTTCAGTGAGAACAGATTGAGGCTATAAAGAAATCAAGACAATTTCCTTCTGGAAACCGGTAGGTTTCTGTTAATAGAGGAATCCAAAGGAAAAAAAAAAGCAGCATGACCTGTGGAATCATTCCCTTATCTCAAAACGTGCAGCCTTTTGAAATGGGGGATGCATAATTAAAATGCAGAAAATTGAAAAATATAAAAATATATATATATATAAAATTTCTGAGTATGCATAGAAGCAGCCCTGAAAGCAGCTGCTCTGGACAGGAGAGGGAGGGAGGGAAACTGCAATGGGCACTGAGCCAGGAAAGTCCTCTCAGAGGTGGATAAGAGAGGACAGTGCTGCCCTCTCTGCCTGGTGGTGAGCAGGACCATAGACTCACACCAGCTTGGCTCATACATATTAGCTGACCTGTGTTTTCCAGGGAGAGCCTGATGAGGAAGTGAGAAAAGAAGGATATTTTCTGAAGTCCTCTGCATCCATTTTCAATGAAATAAAGAAAGCAAGAAACTTGCAGCTACTGAGTGTCTCATGTATCAAATCTGGGACTGATGGTACAGCTTTTTGCAACTTTTTTCCAGCTTCATTTTACACTAAATGCATTGCACTGTTTCCTAAAAGGTTTTAGAAATGCTTCTCGTGCACTAGGAAGCAAGTAATTCTCTTTATCCTGACATACAAAAGTCTGAGTTACTCATTAACCTTTCTGCAGCACGTGATCTCCTGTAGTTCTGCAGAAGAGACTTTGCTTGGCTGGGGGGTTCTAGTTTCCTGTTAGCTTCATAGCTCTGCAGGGAAATAACTGGTGGTTTCTAAGAAAAAGAAAGGAAATAAAAGTGGCAAGGGAATAGCAGAAGCATCTCTTTTTTCTCTTTTTTTTTTTTCCTACACTAGGTTATCTCTAGATTGCTGTGCAATTGCCTCATATTTAAAGAAACTTGAGGGGAAATCAAGCAGTTCACACACACTCCAAAATGCTGTATTAGATAATACCTGAATCAGACCATATTTAAAGCTCATTGTAGGTAGAATATATCACACAAATGCACAAGAATCCATATCATTTTGAAGCAACACAGCTCCTTCACTTCACATGATGGGGACCATAAGCACATGAATGCATCCAGAGCATAAGAACAGCAAGGTGACCTCACTACTGCATCAGAGTTAGGCCAGCTGGCCTCACCACAGGGCAGAGTCTTAACCCTGAGCAGCTTCCTCTTCCCCTTCCAGGTCCGTCACCATGCTTCCCATCTCAACACATCATGAGACTGTGAGAAGAGTTCAGGCCCATCAAGTCCTCCAGCAGAGTCTATGAATTGCACATAAACCAGCTAGATGCTTTCACCTACTCTTTGTCATGTCCTCTTACCTCTTCCTGAAGGTGCACCTTCACCACCTACCAAGATTCCCTTATTCAGCTACAAAGGGGTCTCAGCTCACCTTCAAGACCTCTCTCTTCCCCCAGGGAGACTATACCCTGAGCCTACCACAGGCCCTATTTCTGGGTCCCAAAAGAGACAAACGTGCCCAGGACCTTGGGCAGAAGTGGCCTCCCCGTGCCCCTAGCAACTGACTTGCACTCCACTCACCCATCAGCACCTTGCAGCCACTTGATTTCTTCCCTCCAGCATCCAAAGCAGAGCAAGTGAAGCAACTGGGGCTAAACAAGCTCTCAAGTAGCTTCATTTTGGTATCTTCATAAGCCACTTCAGGAATTATTCGTGGAAAGGAATCACTCAACTTTGACACCGGAAGAGTTGTTGTATTGTATGTGGTTTCCCAAGCCAGTTACTGGATGAAGACAGTTGTATGCAGTGAGGGAGGTGGCAGAGGAACGGCCAGATAATCTAGACAATTAGCCAGAGCATATCGTGTATCTTTAATCTACGCAAAAAGATATTTTACCTAATAACATTCTTTGGAGAGTAAGTAGACCAAATACATTAAAGCACCATAAATAATCTTACCATTAATGTGGTTTTTCACATTTTTTCACACATTCAGAAAATATTTATAAAAAGTATTCCAGTGATTTAAAAAAAATTTAAAAAAAAATCAAAAAGGAAATGCTGTTTTCAAAAACTGCTTTGCCTCTTTCTTGCAGCCTTTTGAAAATGGTGTGCATGGAGGATGCTCACAGGCATCCAGCAAAGAGCTTCACCTTGTTCTGTAGCTTTTACCTGGGGCAGGCTGCCAGGACATACCGCAGCCTGAACTAAGAGCTGGTGGGTAAATCACAACAGAAACATTTTTAACTTTATTCTTTATGGCTGTAGTTCATTCTTCCTATCTAGCTTCAGTATTCTGATATTTTATGGCAGGACTTTGTCATATATTATAGATACCTTTTTACTGTCCACAGGCAAAGGTAGCGGCAGATAAACATTAGATTTCTTCTCTAGCCAATCTCTTCTTAGGCTGCTGCCTAGGAAGTGATAAATGAAATGATAAAACTGTAATCAAAGTCTTATTGTAAATTATGAGAAGAGTCATATATCAAAGCTAGGTTTTCCAGTTTGCAATTTTAGCAATTTACATTTTTTTATATCTTTCTTGATTATGAAAGGAACCTCAAAAGCCTAAATCTTGCCAGGCTGTTCACTGTCTTTACATCCCACTGCACTGTGTGATTTTTGTATAAATAAAAACATAAAACCTTGGTAAAAGACCATAAATGTCATCCTGTAAAATCACATTGAGAACATGAAGCCAAATTCCAGAAACAATGAGAAATTATATTTTTCAAGAGGGAACTCTTGAAGGGGGTTTTGACTGATCATACGTATAAAACTGAAGATTTTTTGGTAGATTTTGAAAGCCATTTAAAATGCACAAAAAAAAAATAAAGAAGAGGGAGAAGTAAGCAACCAAACTGCTTGTCTTTCTCATCCTTTGCATATACTTTTAATTAAAGCAGTATCTCATCCTGGGTTTTATTCTGAAGTTGTTTTTGAAAAATGAAAATCCTTCCTGTTAACGGGCACAACTGTAAATGAACTGTTTGAGCTCAAATGTTTTCTAAGCATGCCAAGAACAGACCATAAAGTAAAAAAAAATGAACTAATTAGTTTACTTTTAAAACTAAACTAACAAGCAAAAGCCTTTAAAGAACACCGTTCAGGAATAGTGATATCAAAGGAAGAGACTGCTGATAATCCTTAATTCTTTTGCAATGGTTTATTTCATATTTTATTGCACAATTTATAAAGAGAATTGCAGCAATTGGAGTCCTTACATTACTACAAGAGATTAAAGGATTTTCTTATCAGACAATTCAGAATTCTGATGATTCACACCTTCATAATTTCTTGAAACACTCCAGCTTCCTCCACAAGTACAGCAAAGGTTTTGCATGACTACATCCCTTAAACTAAACAGTGCTCATGTCATTTTCCCACGGTACTCAGAACAAGCTAGGGGTGAAAGAGTAACCCTTTCAAGCCAGTTAAACAACAGTCATTATTTTAAAATAAATGAAGAGTAGCCTGGTTATTTACGACTGTGTGCTCATGTTTTATGCATGCCTTACCTTGGAGACATTTGATAGCCCCTAGAACACTTTGTTAGCTGTAGTCTTCAGTAATCATTTGGTACGAAGGTTGCATTGACCTATTCACACTGAAAAGGTGGAGATTTGAACACAGTATAAGAACAAATGGAAAGACACTGGAAAATTATTTTTGCTGACAGGGTTTTCATGCAAGCATAAAACCTGGGTCAGGGAGAGTCACTTCAGTTAAAAGCACATGCCAGTACTTCTCTCTGCCAGGTTAAATGAAGGATCCGCCCAGCCTTGCTGCGCAGGGTAGAAAAACAGAATGAGAATAGGGCCACTTGCAAGGAATTCCTTAAAATCAGCAAAGAGGAGCTATCAGAGAGTTTTGCTGGATGCCCCAACCAAACACTAGCACAGATCAGGCTGCCCTTATGTTCAGATCTGCAGAAAAGATGGAAACTGAGTCCCAGATAGATGATAAGCACCTGAAACTCAGTAAGGAGGTCCAGAGAAGATATTTCTGGTTTTCAGGTGCTTTTCTGGTGTGTGAGGGACTTGAGGGGCTGTGCTTGAGAACCAGCTGTACACAAATGTCTTGTTCTTCACACTTGCTCCACACAACCCTCATATGAAATTGCATTTTGGTTCCGGAACACGTAGGCATCCTCTCCACTGACATGGCTTTTATCAGAATCATCAGTGCCTTCTTGGTAAAGCTGGGGCAGGGTACCCATTCAGGCATGTACAGGTGCTGTGTTATAAGTCTTGACTTAGGCACTGTGTGTTTTAACCCCACATTTCTCCCCTTATTAACTTCAAATTATACCCCCAAAGAAGTCAAGGAGGTAACTCCCATTAAGAAACACTCAGAAGAAATTTATTTAGCTACTGCCAGTCACACAGAGAGATGCTAAGTCTGATGCACAGATTCAGAGATGGCATGTAGTCTTGAAGAAGGAAAAGTAAAAGCACTCCCTATCCCCTACAATAAACACAGATACACTTCATTCAGGAGGCTGCAGTTCTGTACACAAAGTAAACCTACTACAAACAAAGTGGTGACCACTGGTATTTTTTCCTATTGCAATTTCACTGAGTTGTGTGACTTATGGAATCTTGGAGTTCTTTCTCCCTGGAGTGTCATAACACAAAACAAACACACATCTCTATCACCTATCTATCCTGAGGGGCCCTAAAAAGAGCCTTCAGTAACTTCCCAATCTGCATTTAAAGGTTCTTTTTAACTGAGAGTTCCATGGGGTAAACATTTGACAAAATGTGAGCCCTGTAGTTCATTTAGCCTTGTACACAGCATGTTGTGCTTGAGTTTCTCATCCATTCATTCACTTGCATTAAATCACAAAGGTATTTTTCAGAAATAAAACATGTGAATAGGGAGATATTTTTTTAAAGCTTAGTGATTAGCTGAAGATTAGAATTCAATTGAACAGTTTAGTTAAATATGGGTTTGTGTGTGTTGATACGGCTACCCATTGTCACAGCAGGTATGAGATGTTTGGCAGTTTCCAAGCTTTGCTCTCCAGTGAGGGTTTGTAGCAGTGCAAAAAAAGCAGTGTCTTACCTTTCAGTGGAATAAAATCTTGTTCAGAAAATGCTTACTGAAATCTTGCCAGTTTTAAGAGAGAGAAATTTGCATTAAACTATTTCTGTTTGTTCCAAAGCTTTACATTTTTTTGACAAAGATGTCTGGGTTTAGTTCATTATTTATATATACTTGAGGTTTTCTCCCCCTTCAAGCTAGCTCTGAGGAAGCAATATTAAAAGAAGTAATTAGGGAAGCCAACAGTCAGCTGCTTTCTCTGAAGAATATTGGGCAGATAACAACCCCACTACAAAATTTGGCACACTATATATGGGCAGGAAATTTTCATGGAGAAATGACACTCTAGAGATCATGCTAAAGTTGTATGATAGTTTTGCCTACTAAAACTGAAGGGCTGAAATGACAGACAGGCAAAAATGAAACAACTTCCATACCCTTATCATGATGGTAACTCATTTCTCAGTGTGAGATAACTCTTCTTCTGGGCAGAAGCAATATTAATAAATGGTATTCTGAATGAGAGAGATTTTTTAAATAATCTATTCCAGGTTAGCCTATCATTACCAGTGAAATACCTGTGATTTGCACAAAATGTGTAATTTGAGAGCTTTTTTCCACTGCTGTGACTGTTTTGCTCTTTTAACTCAAACAAAAAATGCTCTCAGGAATATTCCCAGCAGCCTTTCTAGACCTGAGCAGCTTTCTAGGTATCAATAAAAAGTCATGCTCAGCTGTGCTGTTACTAGTGTACAGTGAACACATTTAGCACATTAAGCCTTGATTACATGGTAAAAATATGTCAAATGAACTTTAACATGCTCTTCTGCATTAGGGAATTCCTTAGTTAGGGTAAGACTTGAAACAGCATAGTAGTGGTGCTGCTTGCTAAATACACAAAGTATAGGCAGAAGACCCCAAACCGGTTGTCTGCATCATCCATGGAGCAACCAGTGCACGGTGCAGAAGGGCAGTACAGTGTGGGCACAGTGCACGCTGTAGCATCCGCCTCAGCGGACTGTGCACACCAAGGGATGGCATCACGGCATTTCTTAATGTCCTCTGCGACCTCACTGCGCCACAGCTTTGCTTTGCCCCTGGAAGTCTGACCTTGCGCTCGTGAAAACAGGATCAGAAAAGATGCCTCAATTTCAATAAACCCTGATCGAACTCCAAGGATGTGTAATGAAGGCAACGCATGTGCACTGATAGCTCTGCAGCACAGTGAAGCCACATTTTTGAAAGATACAGATCACACACTGGTGTAGTGTTACAAACACCGCACCAAGGCATCCTTTCAGCCAACATCTAAGCAATGGCAAGGAAGCACGACGATGCAGGTTCAACTCTTTGTCCTGCCAGAAACCTGACTTCACACACTTGTCTCCTGTATGACCTGAGTAACCCAGCAAGTGACAGCCTCGTTATAAATATCCAAGAATCATGAGGTTGTCACTTTCCCACTGTCACAGCTAATTAACTTCTAGGAATAACTATGGGAACTATTTTATTTCACCATCCCAAACATGGGCTTGGAGTGAATGTGTGTATCTGCCCTGCCTGAATTGGCTGAGGAAAAAACACCCCTCTACTAAACACCAGGGCAGATCACTGTCTGTAAGTATATGCTGCTTATTCAAGGCTCTGTAACTGACTATAAGTAACACAAGATTTACATCACCATTTTCAATCACTTGCATGTGGTGGCACTTGTGGACAGAAGAGAGGTGAAAGAGCTGGTTTGTGTGAAACTCTTGAAAAGTGTATGCATACCTCAAAAAAACCCCGTGTATATAAACTATCCGTTCAGTTTAGAAAAATCTAGATATAATCACATGATTAGGAAAAGCTAAACTGCCTGGTTTTCAGTCAGTGGCACAAAAAAAATTATTTCAATTAATAAACTCCTCTTAATGATTACAGTTTGTTTGCTTTCTAAATCTCACAGTAAGCATGTATTGCAAGTGCAAAATGCTGGCAAGGGGTTTTGTTTCCCAAACCTGAATGATAAGGAAAAGCTCTTTGGTTTTCAAGATTGAGGGTAGCCTTTCCCCATCGGCCTTTTACCACTGGCCTGTGAGATTTCTGCAAGCTACTGGTCGAAAAGAGGGACTTTGACTTACAGAGTTGAGGGCTGCCAAGAACATGAAACCAACACCTATATCTTGGGGATGCCAGAAAGCTGTAAACTGGCTGTATATAGAACGGCAATTGTTTTATAATAATTGTCCACTATACCTGCATCCTGTTCCTGTTCCAGAAGTTCACAATGGATCTATGTACCCAAAGTGTTTATACCCAGATCAACCTGCAGTGACACAGTTTAAAGACCCCTTTTTTCCCCTCAGCTGGACTGCCCAAATAAAGCAGCCCTGTAAGGAATTTGTTCTCCCATCAAAGCAGGATTACTAATAAGCAATGATCTTTAGCTCATTCTGCCCATGCACAACCACTGAAGTGCAAGGAGGATAAAGGTATGAATGGCAGGAGGGCAGCCATATCATTCATAATTCCCCCTCTGCAGTAGCTTTCAGAGCTACACCATGACTTTCCAGACAGCCTTCCAGGAACTGCCAGCTGGAATGCCAATGCAGAGAAGAGGCGCTTTGCACAGGGACATATGTGCATTCATATACTTACACAAAGTTGTTTTTTTCAAACATCGGGATAAGTAATGTCTGGAAATTGCCCTACCTCAAAATCTTCATGAAGATTAGCCCCTGTGATTTTACCAAAGTAGCAGGGTGATCCCACCCAGAGCAGGAACAAATGCTATTGCTTTTACATCACTTTTGGGTGGCAAAAACTATTTTAAATTCAGAGACAGAAAAAATGACAGAGCTGAGAGGCTGAATTTAGACTGAGCCAAGAGTAGGAAGTGCGGCACATTGTATCCTAGAAACAGCTTTCAGTTCCTCAGTCCTTTCTAGTTACTTATTGTAGAAAGAAGGTTGGAAGAACTGGTGCAGACAGAGTCGATATTAGCTGAATTTTTGCAAAGTGGTCAGTTAATCCCCAAAATTTCAATCAAATCTTCTTTAAAATTTAACAGTGGACATATGCCCTCAACTATACAAACACAACTGAGCTTGGGCTTCATGAAGACAGGTTGAGAGAATTCAACCTGGAGAAGGCTTAGCGGACACCTTGTAACAGTTTTCCAATAGCTAAAGGCAGCCTACAAGAAATCTGGAGAGGGACTTTTCACAGGAGCATGTAGTTATAAGACAAGAGTGAATGTTTTTAAACTTAAGAAGGGTAGATTTAGACAGTAGGAAGAAATTCTTCACTACGAGGGCGGTGAGGCACTGGAAAAGGTTGTCCAGAGAAGCTGTGGCTGCCCCACCCCTAGCAATGTTCAAGGCCAGGCTGGAGAGGGCTTTGAGCTACCTTGTCTAATGGAAGGTGTTCCTGCTTGTGGCAAGGGGTTTGGAACTAGATGATCTTTAAGGATCCTTCCAACATAAACAATTCTATGATTCTATGTAAGTGTGGGTGGGAAAAGCAGTAGCTGGATGGAAGGATCTGCCTGAGACATACCCTCATTTACAGTCATAAAAAGTAAGGCCACTCAAATGACAAAACTATATGATATGCTTTTTACCTGTAATTTACACCATGAAAACATGTATGTGAAAGACTGAATACATTATGATCACAGGAAACATATCTTTACCCAGACGAGTGGCTGTCACCAAAGAAGAAATTAAATTTGCTTCCTCATTCTGAAAGAGAATTTAGTCATGTTTTTAATGGTGCTATGAGAAAGAGCACTTTTTCTTGGAGAGTTAAATAAAGCTGACTGAGAACCCAGCCCAGTAGATTAAAAAACAGTCTTGGAATGAAATGCAGATGCTAGCTAAGATGTAGACATGGCTGAAAAAATATCCAGGCCCCCCCTTATAAATCTTCCATCTTCCAAAACATATATCAAGCTAAAATCGGAGCAAAAGTTCTGCACATCCTTAGCAAAATCTAAAGTGGCAAGAAATTCACCTGTTTTCAGATTTCTCTCCCTTTTTAAACTGAATCAAGATTGCTTTGGTGAGAGGAATTATCGTTTAACAAATTTGTATTACGTCTGGGGAGACAGTGCTTAAAAATGCATTGCTCTCTTTGGATTTAACTTAATCCAGGGCTGAACCTTCCAACAGAGATACCAGTATGTATGAGGGGAGAAAAACCTAACTGAGGAAATGGAGAAGAATGTAGCTAGCAAATTCAGAATTATTCCATCAAAGATAACTAGATTGTCTTTTTCATAGCAGGAATTAGAAGTGACAGATGGTCTTGTTGCTGAACCAAAGGTATAGAAGTCTCGAGAGTCAATCTGTATTTCTGGCTCTGAAGCAGATTTCCTGGGCAAGACAGGGTAAAAAAAAAATCATCATTTCAGTAATGTCCAGCTTTTGCAGACTTCACCTGAAACACCTAAGACCTGATTTTTAGAAAAGTGGACTGGGAGCCCCAGTTTGCTTTCAGTTGGAGGGACAAATGTAAAACAGCTCTGAAAAGACAGCTTTTTTCTCTCAGGTTGGATAAAACTGAAAATTTAAAAATGTAAAAGTGATGCCAAATCTTGAAAACTCTGACCCCTTTCCAAGAGGTAGTTTACCTATCTGTGAAAAACAGAGACATTCTTCCATTTATCTCCTTTCAATATTCCTGCATGTCCGTAGGACAACACAACTTCAGACAGAGCAGAAGTAACACCAATAACAATACCTACAGGTAAGACAGCCTTTACATTTTGCATTACATAAGCCTGCCTTCAATTAAATCTCACCATCTTTATTCACACGCACTGAAATTACCTATTATGGTGCTGAATTGCATTAAGCTGAATTTGAATTTTGTTCCTGTATGTGGCTATATTTTTAGTTAGCTTATACATTTCACTCGCCTCTGAAAATGGTAAATTGACTTCACTTTTTCTCTAACCTCAACATAAAATAAATACCACCATAAAATTAAATCTCTCCAGTAAGTCTGGAGTTTTTTTGACCAGAGATTAAAAGTTCAGCAAAGACGTGGGCGAAACCAGTGCTGATATTTACAACCTACGTGAAAATTTTCCTAGGTTCTGCTGTAGAACTGAGGCTCTGAGGTTCCAAGAGACTCTCTCCCTCTCTCTCTCTCACTCACACACACACACACACAGACACACACACACACACAGAGCTGATGGGGCTGAGCAGGGTTTCCCTGCTTGTGACATCTTCTAGCAAGCTAAGAATGCTACAGCACTGGGCCGAGGATCTGAAGCCAAAAGTGCCTCCCAATGCACTGTGGCCACCCCCATCCTGATGCTTCAGCAAAGTGGAGGAGGAGGAGCACAGCTGGAATGGAGAAGGAGCTAGGAAGAGGCTTATCGACAAGAGTGTAGTGAGGGGCTGAGGGAAAGCAGCCCAACCTTCAGTATAATGAAACATCCAATAAGGATGAAAGGGCTACAGAGAAGGCAGCAGTTAGTACAAGAAAAGGTGCAAAATGGATCAGCTGAGGAGACTGCTAGGAGGAAAGTAAAAACTTAGACTGAAACCTGGTATTTCTCCATCATCATCATCAGATGAACAACAAAACATGGACTCAGCCATTAGGTTCCCAGATAACCTCATAGCTGATCAGTCCATTACCGTAATTGGTAAAGATCTCTGCTTTACATATAAATTTTAGAGCTGTTAATGGAACATGAAGGCATAAATTTAGTTCCAGATGATGGATTTTGGTTTAGCATTTCGCTGAATTTTAAAAGTGCATTTTTTAGGAAAAGATACGGTTGTCAAATCAAGTGCTATAAGAACTTAGTCTATGCTAAGATTAAAGGTTCTTGTGTAGATTTAATCTGACATCCTCAAATGTGTATTTTGACACTGTCTTCATTCTTTATGTATCTGAAAGTTACATGATCTCAAACTATTATTTATATCGACTGACAATTTTTTTTAAGTTCATTGTTTTTTCTGTATTTTCTAGAGTGAGGATTTTGCACAAATGTTGGCATATTATATTCCAAAGACATATTTGGTGAAAATGAGCTTCTGCTGCCAGACCCCTTTCTCTATCACCTTTAAAAAAAAAAAAATTCCATGCACCTTTGTATTTTTTATGAATTCCAGAGCAAAAATAAAAAGCCATAATAATTTTTTTTTTGTCTTTTTGCGGTTATTAAAAAAAGACTTTTCTATCAGTGCAATTATTTGGAAATAATTCTCTTCCAGACCAGTCAAAAATTACAAGGTAAGTAAATGGAAAATAGAAGTACAGCCTCCTGTCCCTTTATGACTCAGTTTTGTGAGCTTACCAAAGAAGCTGAGTATTTGGCTGCCCTCAAGTGGTGCCATATTTTTTTCTTCCGACAGGCATTAAGAATGCTGCTTCGTCGTTTTTATAGCCTAACTTCAGGGTTTGGGTTGTTTGTTTGAGTTTTTTTAAAGAAAAGGGAAAGCTTGGGGAAAATAGGATTTAGCTTTCATTCAGAAAATATGGGGGTTAAATATATATATTTTTTTTTTCTTTAAATACTACAGAAATCCTGAGTGATGAAGCCTGATTTTGGATATGCTTCATCTCTGCTCCACTGCATTGTAGAAAAGGAGAATGCTGACATACAGAACCACATAAAATGTGGGCATCAAAAAGCCTTAATATTGCTCATTATTCTTTTGTGGCTTTGAGTTTTGGGCTATGAAAAACAAAGCAGGAAATATGGACTGAGAAACATGCTCTTGCTTAAAGAGGCCTGTTCTAAACTACAATGAGGAGAAGTTGAGTTTGCCAGATCTTTATAGCAGATCATGCTGAATTACTGACAATGGGCTAAAAATGTCCAGGAAAATGGGACTCCTACCACACTTCAAAGGAGGTGTATAACTGATTTAGCAGCAAATCCAGTTACAGCGCAAAGACAGCTGGATCAGATTCTCACTCAGCTGGAATGAAAAATGAGGATTGTATTTTCGGACTGCATTACGTGCGAAAATATACTTTTTCCAAATATACTCCAAACAGAAACCTTCTTCAACAATGCAAGTAGCTTATTACCACCCACCTGTTTTTCCAAACCAGTGACAATTCCTACTGTCTAAAAAGTGATAAGAGCTCCCAGTACTAGAGTTTGTTTTTATTCACACTCTGCCTTCAGGAGTATTAAGGCACCACAGAACATGTCCTGTTGCATCAGGCTATTAATGTGTGTCATCAGACCATTCAGAGGGCATGAGTGCCAGGTCCCATGGTGATATGTCATACAGATACAAAGTAAACAGATGGTGCCCCAAGGATAATACACACTCTTGGTTACAAGAAGATGCAACAATCAGACAAAAAAACAAAATTGGGGAATAGAAGCAGGACAAAATGAGTGAGGAGAGCAAGTTCTGCACAGTTCCCTATGCTTTATATAATAAAAAAACATCTGCATATTAGCATGAAATAACAGCTCTGGATGTATTTATGCTTTCCTTCCTCTCCAATTTTATCCTAATGTCCCTGTCCCTCTCTGACATATGTTGCAATCCCATTGTGAAACCAGTCATTTTCTGAAATGTTTGAAAATAGCAGGTGGGCCTGACATGAAATGACTCATCATTTTGAACTGGCTCCAAAGGACATGTAAATTGCACATTAAAAGATAAAAAATATAAATAAGAAAGGAAAAGGAAAAAGGACAGTAAACAATGAAGTCTATTCTATTTACTTCTAAGATAATGCATACCCTGAAATAGGATAACTGCATCCTTCTGGACCCTCATCTGGACAGCCCCTGCTCCTACCCCTCATTGCTGCTGGGAGCCTGGCTGGTGCCAAGGCAGTGCCAGGGAGATGCCTCTGCTGCACTGGGGAACCAGCATGAGATGTGGAGCCTGACATAGCCAGCTTAATAAACAGAGCAAAATGTTTCTTTAGTGTCCAACTGTGCTGCCGGTGCTGTAAGCTGAGGACCTCAGCCTCAGCTGCCCTCTCACCTGATGTACCCCTCAAAGCCTGGTGGTTGGCTTGTTTGCTTTCCATAGAGCTCCCTTTCCTTTCACTTTGTGAAACCATACCATCATTTGTATTTATTCTTGAAGCCGTAAGAATACACATCCAGTCACAGAACATGCTTGCCTTCACAGTTGCCAGTCAGTCACAGCAATTACACTTTGGATTTGCTGCATAATGTTAGCAACTGCTTCTTTTGCATTTTATTTCAGGCCGTTACAGCTCTGTTTCAGAAAACCCTGAGGTGAATGTTCCCGGTTCCTGTGAGTACATGAGCACAGTAACAGCAGCAAACTCCCATCTCTGCAAAACCCCTCTTCAGCTGAGGGCTGCTGAGGACACAAGACAAACTTATTCCGAGGCCATTTCCTATAAAAGATTTCCTTTGATCCTGATCAGCTGTGTCTTACACATAGGCTACCTATGGCATCCACACTGGGCAGGACATCAGCGGTGTTTTAAGGGCTTTTACAAAGGGGCAATAATGAACCCTGGGGTTTGGTTCACGCCAAGCAGAAAAGCTACAGAGATCTTGTATCTCACTGCACCCTACCTGGATACTGAGTGCAGAGGAGGCATCTTGGAGCTCAGGCCAGTCACCCTGGAAACTTGTCAGTGCAGTGAGTCGCCAGAGCATGCCCAGGGCAAACACCTGCAACCATTTCCCACAGGGCTGATCACACCAGAAATCTGTGCTGCAGTGGTCTTGTGAGGCCTTGACCCATAACCACCTGTTGCCAGAAAAGAGCTTTCCTCATCATGTTCAACAAGCACAGGCAGATGATCACACAGAAATGGACACGATAAAAGAGCACAAAGACTAGAAATAGGTTTCAGGTTCCCAGGTGGGAAGGCAGCAAAGCAGAGCCCATCTCAAGCCTCAGCCAGCATGTAAAAAACAAACGAAAAAACACACACACAGCAGAGAACTTTCTTTACAACACTTTCATACTTCCATCTGCTCACTGAAGAAGCTGGGAGTGTCATTTCCTAAAGATTTCACTTGTCTGAGGAGCAGTGTAGCACAACATGGCTGGAACAGAAAAGCCCATCATATTGTGCAATGGGAAAACTTTGGCCATTTCATGAAGTAACCAAGTGGGAGAACCACAGGGTTTAACAGAATGCCTATAATTGGTCATTTTGTGAAAACATCCAAACATTTATTCTGAACAAAATATAAACATCTAACCAAAATAAAAATACAAACATCTAGCCAAAACATAAACATCTAACTTATAAATAGTCTGTCTTTAAGCTCCAATATTTTATAATCTTATGACAGATTTTAAGATTATGTAACTTGTCAAGTAACATATTCCTTATCTTCGTCACACCACACCTGGTTTTCTGTACTAGCAGATGTCATACAAGTATCAAAAATATGCATGTAGAAAAGAACCCAACCTAAAATGCCATCCATGAAAGATCAGCATAGTTAAGTCTCCTGAGCTGGAAAAAGTCAATCTACTTCCAGAGATGTTTTCTTGCAAGGAAGGCCTCAAGATTTGCAGTGTGTAAGGACAGTGCTAACGGAGATGTCTGTATCACCCTGCTCTGTATCTGATCCAAAAATATATTTAATGAGAGAAGTAATCACAAAGGGTTTATTTTGGTTTAGTTGCTTGACCAATAACTGAAATAATATGTGCAACTGTAGAATCATAGAATAGTCAGGGTTGGAAAGGACCTTAAGATCATCTAGTTCCAACCCCCCTGCCATGAGCAGGGACACCTCACACTAAACCATGCCACCCAGGCCTCTGTCCAACCTGGCCTTGAACACTGCCAGCAATGGAGCATTCACAACTTCCCTGGGCAACCCATTCCACTGCCTCACCACCCTTACAGTAAAAAACTTCTTCCTTATATCCAATCTAAACTTCCCCTGTTTAAGTTTGAACCTGTTACCCCTTGTCCTATCACTACAGTCCCTAATGAAGAGCCCCTCCCCTGCATCTCTATAGGCCTCCTTCAGATACTGGAAGGCTGCTATGAGGTCTCCACGCAGCCTTCTCTTCTCCAGGCTCAACAACCCCAACTTTCTCATCCTATCTTCATACGGGAGTTGCTCCAGTTTCCTGAGCATCCTTGTGGCCCTCCTCTGGACTTGTTCTACCAGTTCCATGTCGAGAACACCAGAACTGCACACAGTACTCCAACTGAGGTCTCACAAGAGCAGAGTAGAGGGGCAGGATCACCTCCCTCGACCTGCTGGTCACGCTCCTTTTGATGCAGCCCAGGATACGGTTGGCTTTCTGGGCTGCGAGTGCACACTACCGGCTCATGTTCATTTTCTCATCAACCAGTACCCCCAAGTCCTTCTCCACAGGGCTGCTCTGAATCTCTTCCCTGCCCAACCTGTAGCTGTGCCTGGGATTGCTCCGACCCAGGTGTAGGACATAGTTAGGGATTTCCTACCAGTGCTAGCAATGTTAAGCACCTGTCAGTCTAGGTCAAGAAACTGAATATACAGGGAAATAATGACCTGCTAGCTAGAAACCATTTTCTTTCTAAACCCTTCAATTACTAGTTCAGGCACTGGCAATGCTGTTAGCCTAGAAATCTTCACACTGTAGTCAGCATTTCATGGCATTCACTGCTTTGTATTCCCACTCCTGTTTTTACCATCACACCCACCATTCATACCAGTTTATTCCTGTGTATTTTCAGCCCTTCTGCTTTAGAGAGGAAGGAACTACAGAAAATAGTAGGTAAGGACCCTTAATTTTTTTTCTGCTATACTGTAAAACACAAAATTATACCATTTGATGGAAGAGGCCACGAAACCAGCATGTGTGTGTGCTCAAATGGAGAGCTAGTATTACCTGCAGCATCTCTGTAAATAATTTCCCTGGCAAGGAGCAAATGTCGTTTCAGAGACTACATCTCTTTTATTGTTCCCTAATAAATATACGAGAAACACAGCACCAGTGGTCAGCCAGGCAGAACACACACCAGGTCAGAATTTATGATTAAACAGGCCAACAAAGCAAACTTACATTTCTGAGTCTACAAATTTGCTCAAGCCAGAGTAATGACAATGAAGCCCATAAACAAACCTATTAATAGGGAGCAGGGAAGAGGAAAGAAAGGTGGAGCTTTTGCTGTCTTTTTGGGAAGAAAGAATATAAAAGACATATACTCTTGCCAGGAATTAACACAAAGCCAGCTGTGACCTGCCATGACACCTGTGACAGACTAAGGCTTCAAAGAAGCCTTGAACAAAAAGTTAAGCAGCAAAATATGAGCTGCATGATCATACTGACTCAAGAACTCACACACCAACTCATTACTTGGAGATGTTAAGGGTTCCTTAGTCAAGGAAAGGCACATTTGTGGCTCACTTATTTAGCAAACAGAAGAGGTTCTAGCTCATAAAGAAGGCAGCTGAGATGCAAGGGAAAGGCACACAGACGGCAAGAGGAGCTGAACTGTTGCATGAAGAAATCATGCCATGCACAGAAAATTGCACAGAACACGGTAAAGGACCAGTGCCTGTCTGAGAGTGAGGCATCGCAATACAAAGCGCCATCTACAAAAAGCAATACAAAAGCAAGGTGAAGAACACCCTGTCTACAAGCAACAGGGGCAAGGAGAGTAAATTGACCTCCCCTGGTCAACAGAGACAGACACAGGCACAGAGGCAAGGGAAAATTATCTGAACCAACTATAACTTATTGGAAATCTTTCTTAACTCAGAATCCCCAGGCTATGTCCCCTTCTTTGGGGTGTTTGGGGCAAGCCCATGCCCAGTATTGTAATCGCAGGATTCTATCCTGCAGCAGCAGTCCCATATGTAAGCAACAGCCAGGATTCAGCACCAGGTGAGCCCCAGACACAAGCACTTCCCTACGGTAAAAAAAGGCCCACCCCTAGGACACTGTACAAAAATAGGAAACCTGGGTCCAACTCCCAAATCAGCAAGCACAGGATGGAAAGGGTACCAGATGAGTTACAGCAGGCAGCCACAACAACAAGGTTAGAAGTGAGAGTAACTGGGAAATGGAAATCACCAAGCTTGAGCACGTAGGCAGTCTGTAGAAAATGCCAAAGCCAGGGAAAAGAACCCAGCTACTCTCGGTTGGAGCCATCAAAAGAAGCAAGATGCATCAGCAACATGAAAAACTATGCAGTTCATGTGTCCTTGAACAAACCAGCAGTCAATTCTCCCACCAGAAAGAAGCAGACAGGTAATCAAAAGCCTCCATGCTGGAAAGAACAGGAAGATTTAAAAGCAAAAGATTTAAAACAGGAAGATTTAAAAGCCCACTCTGGGGCAGAGTGAAAGCCCGCATTCCTCAAGTCAGCACAGTGCTCAAATACCAGGCAGACAGCTGCAAAGAGAAGCTCGGAGTACTGTGAAAAAGAGAATGGTGATTTGAGGTGTACAATTCTATTTATGCCTTGTCTTCATTTAAATACTGATCTTACTTTTTAATAGTTTAGTTATGGAAAACAACAGGGTTTTTGGAAAGACACTGAATGAGGACTATGGCTCAATTTTTTATCTCTTCTACTGTCTTGAAATGTGACTTTGGCAAGTGCTCTTCTTCTCTGCACAGCTATTTCACCACTTAAATCAAGCTATTCTTGTATGCTTAGATAAGAGAAATTTCCCATCAAGCTTTCCCTTACTGTGAGTTTGTACAGTGCTTAGTACAATGAGGCTTTGACCCTAACTTAGACCTCTAAGTGTTACTAAATTAAAAAATGGTCACTTACACATTTTGCAGTGCCTGAATGGAGCTACTTCTGCAGATGAAGCCTCACACTAATGTAGAAAAAGCAGATCATTTTACCAGGGAAGGATTATTTATAGAACAGGCTCAACCAGTCAGCTGATGTGACAGAATGCCACAATATGGTGTCTATCATGATTACATACATTAAAATAGTTATTATAGATTTAGGAAAGAAACTAGAAGCAGATGCCTTATTCTGCTTCAACCACTGTGAGGCTAATGAGCCCAAAATGTGTTTGGTTAAGGGTTAGTTTGTATTAGTACTCAATTGTTTCCAGAATTGTTGATCTCCCCATGGCAATAATACAACCTATGTACTGTTGACAGCACATAAAGATTTGTACTTACATAAAGTGATTCTCAAAGTCTGTTTTTACTGCAGAATAGAAACTGTTGATTCTAGCTGGTAACGGCTGTAAGGAGAATGAGGAATGCCACATTTTTGATAGGCCAAGGGAACTTTTGGAGATGTAAGGATGCCCTTTTCAGACTCAAAACAAAGCTAGCAGTATATGGAGTGAGGTGGCTGACAGAATGTCTCTACCATGCATTGCAGGAGCATGCTACAGGACTCTGGCCTGGCAGCCTGCCCACAACACATGGGACAGGACACCAGCATACCCATCTTGTCATGGTACCAGCTCTGGTCTCATTAGTCCTGTTGAGAGCCCTGGGGCAGCTGCAGGCTGATACCACCTACAGGGAACAATTCGTTGTCCGTGCTTCCGAACTGGTGTGGTGTATAGACACATATTCAGTCCCTGAATCTGCACTACTGCCTTGAGCTTTGCCAGTGGCTGTTGTCATTTCAGGCTGTCATGGCTTTCCGACTGCACGAGTGAGGCCCCAAATGCTTAAATCACTATAAAGGACCACAGGGACCTAATCACTATAAAGCAGATTGCTTTAAAAATCTAAGTTTAAATGTGCGAATCTTGGCCCATATCTTTAAAATATATATACATATATTCCTGAATGTGCTAATTATTATTTTTCCACATAATTGTAGGAGAGAGTACCAAGTATGAAAGATCAGGAAACACAGCAACACTGAAAGCAGTAAGTTCTGCATGTTCCACTAGAAGACAAATTGGTTGGCACTTCTACAGCTCCACTCACTCACCTTAGTGGAGATCTCCTACATAAAGGTGTACAGTAGCACTTCAAAATACCACCATGAGAGATGGGAAGTGGGGTGAGGAAACAAATATGAAAAAAAGGTAACTGAAAACCAGACAAAAAAGCATTATAAAAACACAGTACATCGGTTGTTTCCACTGTTTCTATTCCTCTTACCTATCTGTGACACTAAGTAAACTGATTTTCATCTGTTCATTGTTAAAGAAAATTGACCAAATTTCTGGTCTGCAAAAGAGTTACCATCTCTATAAGTTAGGCCACTGTAAAGTATTTCACTTTTCCCCCACTTTGGAGTTCACTTGTCTGTGTTAAATGGCTTATTGATACAAGGCAACAAATGTGCTATCTCACACCTTGCCTAGATCACAGGGTAGGTGAAGGAAGAGGGGTAGGTGATAGAGGTTATGAACTGCAGCAAGTCAGAGAGATCCCTTGATAACAGCAGAAAGGGTATTTCCAGCTATGGCCCAATAACCAGAAATAAAAAGGGTATTTCTGACATTGTGGATACAATTTCAAGTCACCGTTGCATTTCTTTTAAAAAAATCAACCACATAAAACTCAAGAGACCTCAAGGTCTGCCAAGGATTGATTCACTGTGTGACTGCAACCAACTTCCTCCCCTTCCAGGTGCTTCTGTTTGCTTTGTCTTACCAATTTCATTCTTTGGGGCAGGGAATATTTCTTTGTCTGTGTTTGCACAGAAACTAGAGCAAGGGCACTCCAGTCTTGAGTGATATCCCTTACTGATATTTTAACAATGACATCTGAAGATTCATTCTGAGCAGATGGCCTCAAAGTCTTAGACTTCAAATAAGCAAGAAATGAAGCACTAGTTCTGGTTAAGAGCACTTTGGCTAAATGCAGGACTCTGAATCCAGAGGCAGCTCAACAGAACCTATTTAACCCCTGGTAGCCCCTCAGATGAGAATGTAAGCTGCTGTCGTAAAGTGATTGCAGCATTTCCTTCCGGACAAAAGCAGCCAAGCTCTCCTATCTACAGTGATTCCTTACCAGTCTGCCCAAAGAGCAGCTGACCTACAAATGCTGCTGACTCTGGGGGCCAGCAAGAGAGGAAAGTGGCTCTGAAGTGGCTGCATTGAAGAAAAGCTAAAAGAGGAAAACAGAAACAGGCAAGAAATTAAAAAAAAAAAAAAAAAAAAGAAAGAAAAAAGAAACTCCCCCAAAACCCCCAACCCCCAAAACCAACTCCCATAAGTTAAAAAAAAAAAAAAAAACCTCCACATTAAAAGAGGAAAATAGTGAGAAATGTAACATTAAGGGACCCATCAGAGGACAGAGAAAGTTATTTTTCCTGTTAAGTGAAAGAATAAGAACTACTTCAAAGTACATACTTAAACAATCATTCAATGCACCCTACATATAGTTACTTTATGCAGTTGTCAAGCCTACCTGTTTTAGTGGCAATTGAAAAGTGGTGGGATTTGCAACACTTACTAGTTATATTTTACCCTTAGACTGCAGTTGTAGGGTTGTCTTTATTTGCGCCCCACAACCAATTCTTTAAAGTGTGCAATATATACTGTTGCTCATTAAAAATGCTGGCTGACCACTGATGACACATGCAATAAAAAAAGGGGAAAAAATGGTGTGCTGTTTCAGAGCAATTGTTTATTTAAAACCTAGACTGAGAAGGCTAATTAATCTCCCCATTTTCAATAGACTTCCTTGTATAGATCCCACTAGTTGCTCATCCCTCGTCACAGAGCAAATCATGTATCCATTTCACTTAATTTCTTCACATGTTTATTCATTTCAATACTATTTTTTCACTTCAAACACTTTTTTTCAAGTGATGTGAATTGTACCATTTGTTCTGCTGCCCTTTACAAAAGTGAGAGGAACTTTCATTTTTACAAGTCTCCAATTAACATTCAAAATGCCCGTGCTGCAGTTCCTACAGCTATGTAAACGTGTCTGAGAAATTAAACAGTTTAGTTAATTTGCTGATTCCAGTGGAATCATTCAGACATACTTGAGGTATCTGCATTTAAACCAAGGCCTATAGGGATGCTGGAGAGGTACTCTTCATTAGGAGGTGTAGTGATAGGGCAACGGTAATGGGTTAAAACTTAAACAGGGGAAGTTTAGGTTGGATATAAAGAGGAAGTTCTTTAAGGGTGGTGAGGCATTGAATGGGTTGCCCAAGGAAGCTCTGAATGCTCCATCCTTGGTGGTGTTCAAGGCCAGGTTGGACAGAGCCTTGGGTGACATGGTTTAGTATGAAGTGTCCCTGTCCATGGCAGGGGGGTTGGAACTAGTATGATCTTAAGGTCCTTTCCAACCCTAATTATTCTATGATTCTATGAAATGACTCATACAGTGAAAACCAGAGGAATTCCTAATTATTAGCTAAGTGCTTCAAAGTGTTAGTGGTAATGCAAAGAGATTATAGATGGTTTCTAAAGGAAGTTTAGCTTGTCAGGTCAGCCTTTTTTAACATTAAAGCATTGTAACAAACCACAACCACTAGTTGTGCTTTATAAGCTACTTCTGGTTTTAAGCCACTATAGGCTTTTAGTTCTCTGCATCCTTTCTTGTCCCAAAGATTGAGACCAACTAGGTTGGATACTTCTGTCAGAATAGGAATTTACTTTCAAGCTGCAGCTTTTGAAATAGCCACTGTATTACTTCAGGGGGTTTGTTTGCTTTATTCTGAACTCCTTTCCTTCAGTGGTTTTGAAATTGCCAGTTTTCTTACCAGTGTATACGGAAGTCTCCATCACATCTAACAAGATCACACCTGGAAACAGACAAATTGGTTTTTTACATGTGTATGGAGACTTGCAATATCTCTGAGAATATAAAAGACTCTTAAATTTCTATAGCACTTCTCACATGCATCTTAATAAAAGCACTTCACTGAAGCATTAAAAGTGACTGATAAACAGATTTGACTTCACTCTCTCCTGAACTGGTAAGTAGTAATTACAGCCAGCTGCCCTTTCTTGATATCACATCAGTTGGTCTCTAGAGAATCAGATAACTCTTTAGAGGATTATTTTTCTTTCCTAGAATGTTTTAACCAAAGCTTCTAGGAGAAAGACAGATTACAGTCTTAGGTGACTTGATACTAGTCAAGTCTTATGTCTGTATCTCAAGCAAACATCCTAGCTGTAAGTTTGACCAAAGTGGCTCACAAAAACCGCGTCAATAATCAACCAGAAATCCCTGGACCAATGCAAAGGATACAGGTGATACTGTGTGCATGTATTATAAAAAGCCTCAGAGCAAATGCTGTAATGATTCAGAAGTTTGTGACAATTTTGTGTTTATAGTCCTCACAGTCTTGAAGATAGGCACCAACTTTCTTGCCCTGGCCCTAGTCAGCTCCCACACAGACATATTTATAGGCTGATGTTGTGCTCAACCTAATAGTAATAAGCCCAGGGAGTCAGCAGTAACCAGACACCCAGGCAGCCCTATGTCCATGAAATCAAACCTGCAGGCAGAAAAACCTCACAAATATGAAATCCTACAATAAGGATTATTAAGATGGCTGGGGTATGACAGCTGTCACAATATTTACTTTATGTATGAAAGAAGAAAACTTTTTTGACATTTTTAAATCATAACAGCTTAATTTGATAATAGTAATTTATAATAAACATGGCGATAGAAGCTTGAGAACAGGATATTCACAGAAAGAATCAGGTTGCATCTGACATGACAATTTCAATAGAAATGAAACGTTATTTAGCAAACCTAAAGTAAATCAAGACAATTTACCACTGAAACCACATACAGTGAGTTTCAGCAGAAAAATATTTCCGTAACTTCTTAGGGGAAAAAAGAAAAAAAAAGCTTTTATTAGATGTACAAAGAGAATTCGAGCTTCTCCAGTCCAGCCAGTTCTAGTTTAGTTTGTGCTAAGCACATACATATATTCACAAAATAATGCCACTGTCAAATACAGATACATTAAAGAGAAGGGGGCAGGGAAAGTCTGAGAAATACTAGTACACCAAAGTACATTGTTTTTGGCAGGAGATAGGCAGGAAGCTTAAAAGTATAGGATATACCACACAAGTTGTATTTAATAAATTCCTCAAGTCTGCTATGCAGGTTTCAATCAGTTCAGAACGTCAGCTGAGGCAGACTCAGCTTGCTTCCTCCCACTTAGCCTGGATGCAAAAACATCAAGACAAACCATTTTCCTGCAGAAAAATTACCATTTTGGTATATCTCTACAAAGACCAATTTCTTTCTACTAGAAGAGAGTGTTGCCATAGAATCAATCTTTTCTGTTTAGACTCATCAGAAAAGCATGCAGAAATCATAACAAATTCAAGCCAAATATAATCCATGTGAAATTACCGCAGTTGAGGAGTTTCTAATGTACAGGTCTGATTTGCTTGAGACTTGAGGAGTTTCAGGTATGCTGCTCTAAATTAACTTCATAGTAAAAAAATAGAAGGGTCTATAAAAATTAGTGCTTTCAAATACATTCATTTTGAAACCCATTACAGTGAAATAAAGACAAAAAGAAGTGTTAGTTCCATGTAATAAGTATCTATCATTTAGTCATCATTTCTAACACATATTTGGGGAAACACCCTTCTGAGACACAACAACCCCTTCTCTCTTCCCCCTGTTTTTCTACTCTCTAGAAGAAACTTCCACTCTATTTTGCCATTACTAATGTTAATCTCAAGTATCTGAAAGATCAAATGGTCTCATGTCCCTCGATATGTACTTTCTTCTTCCATCCCACCCTGAATAAACAAATCCTTTGTCTGGATTATAATATTTATTTTGGCTGAAGTTCTTACATTAAATCTCCCCTAAGCACCTGGCACACTTCTTCTATGTTGCACATAACAAAGAGCTGAGAACAAGAGAAAGGAAAGAATAAAAGCTGGTTTGTTCCACTGTGGAAATCCCTCACACTCTGTTCTAAGAGGGTCTCCTGCCTCAGATATTTATCAATTCCAGATGTTTCAGTGAAAGGACTAATTCTCTGCCCCCCCCCCCCCCTTTTCCTCTTCCCTCCCCAATCCTAATTGCTCTATACTGTCCTGCAGGATATGGAGAGGGGGAAAAGAGGGTGTTTTCTTCTTGACTCTTATCTGCAAAACAATTTGTACCCTGAATTTTGGGACAGCTTATCCCATGCTTCCACGGTGTAAACATAAGCTGTTCTCTGCCTTCAGACAGTCTAATTTCATTAAAGATATCAAATTGGTTTTATTCAATGATATAACAGCAGTGAGTTCACAAAATGCCCACTTGCGTTGGTTTATCTCCTAAAGTTCCTTGCATATCAACATGCATTTGAGAAGTTTTTAAGCTTCAGACATCTGCAATTAATTTTATAAAACAATAGGAGCACAGTAAGACAAAGTAGTATATGAACAACACAAATCTGACTGGTAAAGTTAGTTGTCAATACATTTTTCAGCAGGTAAACTTCTAGAAATCTTACTTCATTTATTTCAAGAATGCACTGTGATCTTATTGAATGTAGCATGCATCTGGAGCCAGAATACACTTCAGGGATAACTTAATTAGCAGTGCTGTTCAAACATACAGCTCAATTCAACAGAATATTATAAAAAAAACTAATAGTGAAATTTAAAACACTAAGGAAAGAAGCATGCTTTGGTGCCAGTGTTTTTCCTTGTAACATAAAGAGCATGTTATGCTGTGGAAGAATTTAGCCCCAGATAACAAACTGAGGTACCCAAGCTACCTTCAGTATTTTTAAAAACCTAACATTATTTCCTCTACCTGAATCTGCTAAAACTTCCTAACTACATACATATTTTTCTGTGCTTCTTCAGTATACAGCTACCCTGTATCCCCTTGTGCAGGAATCACACAGCCCACTGCAGTTGCCTGAACTCCAAAGGAATTCCTCTGTCCCCACAAATTCAAGCTATCCAATTGCATAACACATTTCTAGATCAGCCAACTTTTTAAGACCCAAAGGTGGGTTGTCACACACAATAGGAATGCAAGACCAGACTTTAGCTTCCCCAGCACAGGCTTTTCCTTTTTAAATTAACCTACTTTCTACTTCCCAAACAGATAACCTGTAAGAAGTATAAATTAGGTTACAGAACATGGCTGCTTTTACTGAGTACACGCATTTGGGAAAGCAGCTGACCCAGAAAGCCGCTTTTCAGATAGTTTCCATTTTCTCTGTCTCCCTCATCTGGCCTCCATTATTTCCAGGAATTTGTTTATACGAATGCTGATCAATAAGAGCTTTTTACCCTAAATTCTCATGAATTAAGTGCAGAATTCAATCATGTAGGAACACTAACGCACCGTGTACTTGAGTTATTTTATGTTCTCTTTTTGAAAAAGGCCAACAGAAATAAAGAAATCAGCAGGTAGGATTTAAAAGGAATTAGTGATTTTGGGTTCCCAAAAGGAAAAAGCTTAAAGAAGTCTGTTGTCATCATCTTTTCTCCATAAATCAGGTTCTTAGGAAGTCCATCCATTTAGAAACATACATCCAGGTGGAAATCTTCCTCTCTTCCATATTTATAAACACACATAGCGGGATCTTTTTTTTTTTTTTCCCTTCAGTAGAAACACCTATTAGAAACCATTAAATAATTAGCAAATTAATTAATAGCCCACCATTTATAGCATTTTTAGTCTTACATTTAGAAGTAGCAAATTATCATTCTGTTGCCAGCAGAGCACCAGGAAGCTTTTCAGCAGCACCATGAAATGTGACACTTCACTTTCTTACCCGAGGGGTGCTTTTCTCCCCTCCCTTCTCATTCCTACGCTAGGCAGTACTGCAGAAGAGATAAATGTGTAAGATACAGAATCACTATATCGATTAACTACAAGCAATCAGGCTGCAACTTCCTTACCATGTTGCCATTCTGCAATTGGATACTGGGGTCTCAAATACTGATCTCACTGGTCAGGAGAAGGAATGCCATTAAAACCAGAGAATTGCCTCAGCACAAAACAGGCAGAAAAGCATCCCTCCCTTGGCACAGTACAACTGCCTGCCCAGGCTGGGTGATGGAGACCAGCTTCCCCTAGACTGGAACACTGTTTGCAAAGCAAAACAGTTTGGAGGGAAATGTGGGCTATTTTTATTTGGCATTTAATTTGGAGCCCTTATGTTTCACAATTTCAAGAAAACCTGAGTGTTTATCTTTTCTTGTATAAATGCAAGCTAAAATACACAGTCACACAACACAAAGTTCTGTCATCATATGTATCGCATGAAGTCATGAGTGCTGTCAACACTGTGCCATATTTGTACAAAATTAAAACCCAGCCTTTTACAGAGACATCTCACATTTTCACTGCTACATGGCTCTTCTCCTTTTCCTTTCTTTGTATGTACTAACATGCAAATTTACTTTCCTTATGTGAATAAATCCTAGCCTTTATTTAACCCCTCTGGTTGCCTCTATACATAAGGGCTTCATTCAAAGAAGTACAACCTTCTTTTTCTCTTTTTCTTGTTCAGGAGCTCACTGTCACACCTTCCAAATAACAACAAATAAGTTCCAAAACACCTGCTTTTAACCTCCCACACACTTATTTCTTCCTTACATAAGGCAAACACATTCAGCCAGTGAGGCAATGAACAAGGAGATTGGTTAAGGAAGAAAAAACTAGAGTTGCATTGTGATTTGCCAGGATGCAAAACAACATGGTTCTCACAAATTGTAAAATTTCAGTCCTAAAAGCACTCTTACCATTCCTTTTTGTAAGTTTTTTTCCGCATTTTATGATCAGTCGATGACCAAATGTGGAAACCATTTGCTTGCATGCTGATATTCATCTACATTTTCTCCCTGGGCAGGACCACCTTTGCAGGGAGCCCAGCAGAAGTCCCAGTTGAAGACTCCCAATACTGAATTTTAAAGAGTTTCATTTTCATTATGGACTGTAAATTACCCCTGTATTTCCTAAACTACTGAGATCGCTGGGTTGCATTCTGAAGGACATAACCAGTAGCAGTAATAATCTGCAGCAAAATATAAAAAAGATTTGAGTAAATTCAAGAACAAGACATGGATTGTCATCACTGCAGGCAGGATCATCTTTGCTCTGCAGTCCTTAAAGGAGGTGGTGGGTAGGGAACAACCTAGGAATGATGATAATTAAGGTTTCAAAGAAAAAGGTGTGGTGAGGTGATTTACTTAATTCAGTCGGGCCCCTTTGGATGTCTGCATCCATAATAACATCCAGCCAATTAAAATGGGTCTTACCCACTTACATTTTCCTTCAGATAAAATATTGTTGTTAGCTCCATTTTGTACCACTGCAAAAGCCCACTGCCAAGATCCCCTGAAATGCAATTCTCTAGAGCCCTTCTCTACATTAAACCAGCATGGGCTTCTTTGCAAAAAGGAGGGACATGGGAGTAACAGCAACACACTGTGAAAAATACTGGTATTTTTATAAAAAGTAGTATTACAAAGGATAGCACCTATGATTTATGCAACAGGATGCACCTTATATAAAAAAATAATCCCAAGCCATTAGTTAATACTTGCATTCCTTCTTTCAGAAATGCCTCAAGCTAAGTAAATTAGGTGACATTTCTTCTTAAATTTGAAAGAGCTAAAACTCACCTGCCAGTATGTCTGAAGTCACAAGGATCATGAAAAGCCATGAGCTATGATGTACATCTTTATAGATGTTGTATCTAGTCTGGAGCTGCACATTTACTTTCGCTTGTTCTGACAAGCTACTCCTCCAGCACTCACCTGATTTCTAAACTGATTAAATCACTGTGACTGATGGCAAAGAGGTTGGGACAGCAACACAGACATTAGTTAGATTGAGTAAAATTCATCAGAGGAACATTTTGTGACACTGGTGACACTGAATGCATACTACATTGTAGTGTCAGTTAAGGTCGGGGTTTTTATTTAAGTTTTATTTCTCAAAATTATACCTAGCCCCATGTCCAGTTGAACAAAGAAGCTAGGTGTCATTAAGGGTATCATAGGAATGGTAAGAAGAGCGAGAGAAACATACTGCTTAGAAAAGCAAGAAACCTCCTCAAACTTGCATAAATTACTGCATAGGAACAACTGAAGGGCAGATTGTGAGGAAGGAATTCTTTACTGTAAGGGTGGTGAGGCAGTGGAATGGGTTGCCCAGGGAAGCTGTGAATGCTCCATCGCTGGCAGTGTTCAAGGCCAGGTTGGACAGAGCCTTGGGTGGCATGGTTTAGTGTGAGGTGTCCCTGCCCATGGCAAGGGGGTTGGAACTAGGTGATCTTAAGGTCCTTCCCAACCCTAACTATTCTATGAATCTAAGCATTTATTTAATTGGTTTTGTCCTCCTTTTTCTCAACACCAGAAATGGTGTAGTCCAAAGTCTGTGTTAATCCGCAATAAACTAGATTAAATAAAAATTCCCTGAGTGGGGACTGTTTTGCCTCAGTCACTTACTTGTCTCTGCCTGCATTTGCATTTATGACAAAATAAAACCAGCCTTTTAAGCACAATGACAAAGAAGTCATAATTTCAACAAGTAAACACTCACTGCTCTACTAATAGCACTAATGTGCATGTGTTAAAAGTGAAGATCCTAGAGCTTTTACAGAAATGTATTTCACATCCACCTACTGTAAACAGCATCAGTAAACAGCATCAATAAACAATGACAAATTAAAAGGCACAGGATGCTTTTTCTTATAACAGGTGAAGAACATTTCTATCCCAGACAAATAAAGTAATTGATCTAAGCTCACCATATATTCTCATGAAACTATTTTTAAGGTTTAAAAGTCTTTTCTCATGGACAGTTCATTTTCCTACCTCCCTGCTTCCCAACTTGACATTAATTCCTGATTGAAGTGCCTAATCAACACTAGGAGCTTGGTATGTAACTAGTCTGACTGGAGGCACACACACTACTTATGTCCAAACTTCCTAAATACTACCTTTCAATTAAGGTATTCCAATGTATAAAGTGCATGTCATAAAATCAGGCTTCCACCCACCATCATATGGAAGACCTTCAAGACCTTCTATCATCTCAGATCATTTCTCACAGAAGGCCATCATGAGCAGCTATGCATGAACTGAAACAAAGCTGCAGTCTCCAAGGCTGACCACCTGCAGTGGGTTACAGGGACCTGGGTGAGGCCGTCGGTGCAGATCGGTCCAGCGATGGGCACCGTGTGCAGTAGCTGTGTGACTTGTGGGCGGCTCCATCCATGCCTCAGGCCCAGCACCAGAGCCTTAGCCTGGGCCACTGGGTGGCCATGCGGGCCCTCTGGCAACGGACCGGGGAGTGATGCCCCAGGGCTCAGAGCTGCTGCCGCTGCCTCCCCAGGGCAGCCCCTCCGGCAGAGCATGTGCTCGTCGGAGTAGCAGAGCAGAGCCATTTCCCACTGTTTTCAGAGGAATTAAAACTGTTATCTGCTGTTCAACGTCAGCGGGGTTTGAACTGGATGGTCTTTAAGGTCCCTTCCAACCCAAACCAGTCTGTGGTATAGGGTGTCAAAATCTCAACTTTTAGGGTAGCAAAAATCTACACTTTATCATAGTTGCAAAGTACTGATCCAGGTGGGTTCCTCAGGCATGAAATAAGTCCCATTCCCACCTCCCTCCTGGATATTTTACAAGGGCAGAACATGTATAAAGGAACATTCTAGCTGAAATTTAAAATCACATAGGTTCCAGGTCTGGATCAAAACAGGATTTCTCCACTGACTCACAAAAGTTCAAAAATTATTCTGCACAAGATAGTTTCTCAAGCTGGAAAATTGGATTTCTTCTCATTAGTGGAGCATCAATTTGAGGGGGAACTCTCATCTTCCCTGGCGGATCCAGACAGGAAGAAGGTGAAGGGGAAGGCTATTCAGGCAAGTCATCTCCTAAGCACCAGGTTGTAGACCATGGGACAGCTAGATGAGAAGGGGCCATGTGCCCAGGCAAATTGGGAAAATGCCTCAGCAGCCATCCTGGTGTGGATCAGGAGCAATGCCTTGCACTGCTGAGCAGGGAGTCAGGACACACACAAGCACAGGGTACAGCTGGGCACATAGTTCAGCACAACAGAGGGGCTGCACTCCCATTAACAACTGGCACAAAACCAAACAACCAACTTGAACATCAAGCTTGAGCTTGAGGTGATGAAATATTCATTCCATTACACCCATTTGTGACCTTTCCTTCTAAACTGAGCTCATTTAAAAGGAAGAAATTCAAAGTTGTTTGTATGTAGAGATGAAAAAAAAAGGTAGCAAAGAAAAGAAAGCAGATACTAGTATTTCAGAGGAAACTCTTCTACTTTAATGGAAACTCCTTTCTAAATTTCTTGGAAGAGTCTTGTTAGTAAATGGGGGGATTTCCCATATTTTTTTTACTGTGCTTTTGTTTCTTGTGTTTTGGATTGCACAAAATTAAATTCTGCTTCATCAGCCAGTGAAGAATTAAAAGATACCATAAACTGAATAATGAAGATTTTAATTGCTCATTTCTGTTTTCCACTTGACATCCTCTCTCCATCCTCCCATTCTCCACATTCATGACGGAGGCCACTATGTAGCAGCCCAGTAACAAAACCAGGTGGGTATCTGGGTGAGCAGTTGCCCCTGTGTAAATTTATCATGGAATTAATTACATAACAAGCAAATATTGGGCTCATCTGGCTGTGGTCACAGACACCAGCAGTGAGAGGAACATGATTACTTGCACAGTTACTGAAGGAGTACACTCCATGCAGGTGCAATCAAATGCTGTGTTAAGGATCTTCTCTCAGTCCCCTTTCCAGATAAATACTTTACAGAATAACAGATCTGAAAAAATTGCTTCATGAAGTTCAACTTAAAATTACCTTTTTCAGGATCATTCCTTTCTTTTAATGGGGTATTTCCATATTGTGTCTTCCCCACAAGTCAGTATATGATTTTTATGTTAGAAAGGTGAATAATGTGCTGACTGTTACATAGTCATGAAATAATTTTTAGGACCTTCCACTACCCCCTAGTGACAAGAACTGCAGCTGATATGATGGTAACTTTAAAAATAAACAAGTCCACAAAAAAAACAAGAACTACCATTGTGAAGGAGACTCATGTAGGGAATACACCAGAATCAGAGCCAGACAGAATATTAGCACAATAGTTCAATTAAAAGACCAAAAATGTACTTGAGTATTCTCATTTTGAAGTGTGAATGATTATTTTCCTTTGGAAAATTCTAAAAGAAGCATCCAGAGAACTCCAAATCCGGATGCCCTGTATCATACCTCCCTTTACATCCTGAACAAACAAGCAAGTATAAGAAAATAGGGTGCTTTTTCTCATTGCAAATATGACCTAATGTGACTTTCACCTCTTTAGCTGTGACCTCATCTTACCTAGCAAGCTGAGTAGATCTACATGTCTGGTCACTATTTTGATGGAGGCAGACAAGGAAAACATCAGCTTGTACCACAGCTCTGTGGCTGATCCAGCAAATGGCACTCTCTCTTCTGACTCAGCACTGAGTCAGTAGCGGGGCTCAGTGCCATGGGAGATGATATTTCCAAAAGAGCTGTGTTTCCACTAAAATATAAACTACAATCCAGATGAGAACTGTACACAGTTCTTGCCAGCCAGGACAATGAGAATGACAGCTTTCCATGTGTAAAAATTCAAGCCAAGGATTCTTTTCTTTCTTGCCTGACAAAGAAACTAGCTGATTTCATGCAGTTATAAAAAATAAGACCTTCACAGCAAGCAGTGGCACTGCTGTCTTCCCAGGGGATCAGCGTCCTCACCACATCTGCACACAGGGACCTCAAGCCTTACTCCTCCCACCCACATTTGCCTTACCAAGCAAGGCCATGTATCAGCCTTGTGCTCCACCACAGCTCCTCTTCCCTCCCTGCAAAATGGAGCTGGAAGCACTGGATGCATGGCTCTAAGTAACGGCTATCTGCTGCAGAGGAAGAAACAAACACATAAACCCAGTATTCCATTAGAAGAGCCCACAGTCGCAGAAATGGAGCATGATCCGATGTGAGGGTAACAGTAGGAAATGCTGCAGAGTCTCCACAGCTCACTCAGTAGTTAAACAGTTTCCTGCATTACCACACATTTTTGTTTTCACAGAGAGTTTCCTGATGAAGGAAACTTTTTTTTTATCCTGATGGATAAAAGATATCCATCTACAAACACCCTCAAGAGACCATTTCTGTTTAGCAGCATGGGTGAAAAATGCCCTTTTTTTTTTGGTTCGAGTTTAGATTCCCAAACACTGAACAGCACACCAGACCCACAGGCCTTTGTCCATTACACATGCCACCATACCACAGGAGAAATTACATCAGCTGGGTTCTTGTGCCTGGGGCCAGACACTCCATATCTGCCCTGATTTCAACTAAACCCTCCCACATGCTCTCCTCTGGAATCCCCAGTGGAAGATCTGGTGCAGCTAGCCAGATGCTACACTGCTGCACTGAGTCTCAGTCCCTCCTTCTTTTCACCACTGCTCTGTCCCTCTTGAGGTGGGCACTGGTCCAGCACCAGCACAGGCTGCCAATACAGCAGCACAGCAGCTTGTCCACTAGCCTCTGAAATATGGTTGTCTGGGTGGTCCCAATACAGCATAGCCTACAGGCTGCAGAAACTGCAGTCAGTGCTCAGGACTCTGACCTGGAACCAATAACCAACCCTTAAATCTAGAGAAGATACCTAGTTCCTCAAGTATTCCAGCTATAGGTACCATGATATCAAGCATACAATCAGAAGATTGTTTTAAAAGAACAAATCCTACAGGGAATTGCGCAGGACTCACAGCTGTCTCATTGATTTGTTGAAACTATGAAAAGATGAAGAAGGAATGGATGTTCTCACCACAGCTGATTTCTTCTTTGTCTCATGGCCCATTTCCACACAGCCTTCCCATGCAAGTAGGGAAGTATCCTGATAGTCTGTTCATTCCAATGCTAGCTTTAGTTTGACAGGTAACCAGGCAAAAGTATTTAAAGAGACTTCTGGGTCATCCATAGGCCCCATTTTGGAGGTCTGGTGTGGTTGCCTAGCTGTATGCTAGATTGTCATATATTTACAATGTACATGTGGCTTTCTCACTAATGCAGCTAGGATTGACTGGAAAGCACAGTCACTAATCTTCAATTTTAACTCAGTAAAATGTTTTTCCATAGGAAAATGCCAGTTCCTGAAAAATATGCATATATATTCTACAGGAACAGATTGACTGAATCAAATCTTCTAACAGCGACCAGACACACTTCCCAGGGAAACCTGGTTGATTTCCTGCTAACTTGCTGGCCTCCCTGGTGAGCATGTCTGAGCCCAAGGACTTCCTGCTGTCATCATCATAGGGAGCCCTGTCCTTTCCTATGTAAAATTTTGAAATAAAATCTTTCTTCATTTAATTAAATGAAATTTCATATTCCTGCTCAGTGGGAAATTAAGATTTCAAGATATTTCATTTCTATTCAGAAAGAATGTGAGAATGGCCATAGACTTGGCCATTTCTCCCACTACAGGAATTTGAGGTTCTGACAAGCCCTTCTTACACATCAGTGCTTACTCCCTTGCGTACTTCTGGCTGGCTAAAGAGAACTGATGGAAATCCTAAACCTGATAAATTAACATTTGCAAAAAATTAAACTAACCGTTATGAGTTTAACAACAAACGGGAGCCTAAGTTCCCAGGGGACCAACCATGGAGAGCAGCTGGCAATAAAACTGGAGTGCATGTGGAAGCAGTTAGGAAAACAAAACAAAACAAAAATACAACTTCAGCACACAAACTCAAGCTTCTATTCTCACCCAGGCTTTGGGGGAGGGGGTGGTAGGTGGGGAAGGGGAAATAAGTAGTGAAAAGAGCAACACAACTTTTACATGGCACTTTCCATCTGTGAATCTTAGAGAGTTTAATAAAGGATGTCCCCTTTTACAAATACAGGAGCACACACACACACAAAAATGAAATACAATGAAGATTAGCAGGCCACTGACAGGTATATAATCCAGGTTTTCTAGGCACAGCCTAGCACCTAGTCATCAAGAGTTTGTCAAAGTGAGATTTAGATTCAGATTCTCTGAATCTGAAAAGGGCATAAACCTTTTTCTCTTCTTTATAGATATTTGCTGCCTGTGACCCCTGTTCTGCTCATACTGTCAACAGGTAGAACAGTAACTGAAGCTCCCAGGATTTTCAAATACAGCAAGTTTGTTCAGCTGGGCTGATACAAACATGATCACCTTCTTCCTCCTAAAATCCATGTATATAATGCTTCCTCTTTAGGAACATCTTGTATGACTGATATGTTAATCCTTCTGGATGAAGATACAATCAAGGTACATACTTTTGGTCTTAAATTAGCCTGCATTCTAAACACAGGATTTCCTACATGGGGAAGTGGCAGTGGTTTGAACCGCCAGAAACTCCACAGGTTCACTGGATTTTCTGCCTTTCTTTTTTGAAAGAAAAAGAAAATTTTCTGCCTTTCCCTTTTCTTTAAGTTTCCTTAAAGGAACTGGTTTTCATCAGCCCTCAGTAACTGGTTCAGAGTATGCCATCTGTCTTGACCATGTACACATATACACTCTTACCCAGACAGATTCGTCTTTGCCCATCATAGGGCATGGTCAAAAAGCCCTGAGATCCTAAGGATCCTAAGGGAGCATTTTAGCCACAAGCATTATAACATAGGCTAGCATGAGATAATGGTTTGGCTATCTCATTGTAGTAATTTACACAACAAGCATATGATTCTTTTGTGCCTGGTGTGAACATTTCATATTAGGGACTATAAAGTGTGTCAAGAGAAATGAACTAGACATCTGGTCATACTGTTGGAATTTATGTGGGAAGCAAGAGAAGCATCTGCAAAACACTGAAAAATAAGTTTTAAATGTGGAGAAGGAGAAAATGTGGTTCAGCTGACATGGATGGCAGGTACTAGGAGGCTGCTTCTTCTGCTGCATTTTCCACCATGCTATCTACACCACTGCCTGGCAATGTAAATGCAAGGAGCATTTCCATGTGAAAAGATACAGAGGAATTAGCTAAGCCATTCCTGCAGAGAACAGCATGATTAGATTTTGTATGGCAAGAAACAGACTTCCAAAACAAAGTAAAACTGCTCTTAACACAAAACTCTGCTTTGACAGAGCCTTCCTACATGCATGACACATACAACCCTCATCATAACATAGGCATTAGGGTAGGTGTTGAAGGAAAGATTGGTACCAAAGATAAGCAAATTAATTTCTATCCTGATTTTTTCTGCTTTAAGAGTCATCACTTTTTGGTTTTGCTGCTGCCATTTCTTTGATGCAATAGCTGGCAAACCTGCAGGAAGAGAACCCAGGCTTTCTTAGTTCTAAACCATCAATGGAGCTATCAGATCACAGCACCTTTCTGCACAGAAGGGTCAGTTACAAGCACAAGAGAAATGTTCCGCAAGAAAACCAAATCAGAGAAGAAACTCAACAGTTCTGAATTTTGTTGTCAGAATTTTGTTGGTCATAGGGAAATTTTTGAGAGGAGGAAAATGTAGTGGATTACAATGACAGTATAGATTATTTTATATAAATCTGTAATTCTCAGTATATTTAAAAGCTCACAAAAGTGGCAGTTCCAGCAGCAGAGACATCTCCAGCCCTAGACATTTATTCTAGATATTATTTATTGTTTCAAAATTAAAAAGCCTTCCACTAGAGCATATGCTGCCAGTTTTAGATTTGCAGCTGCCTCTTAAAGGGAAGGAAGGGTTTCTCCTCAGCCCCAGATAGATCTTACTTTTTCAAATTGGTAGTCCTGCACATATCTGAGGCAGGAAAAAAAACCCCAAACATTAAAACCTGTGCATTGAATGATGCATGATTTTCAGTTGCAAGGAAACACCACAAGCTTTGGGAGTCACAGGTCCAAATTCTTCCTTTTAAAGTTAAGATTCAGCATAGAGACCTTTCTCACAAATTGGACTCACAGATTAGATAAGGTAATATAAATAATTCTCAGACAGAGAAAGAAACTGAACCTAAAATTTCCAGAACCTACAGGAGTGCTTTGAGAATTAAGTGATGAACTCAAGCAAAAGCAACCAGTACCCATGGACTTGTTATGGCCAGTCAAATTGAGCATGAAATATGAAAAGGGGGGGGGGGGGGGGAAGAGAGGCAATGGAATATCCTGTCCTTCGATTTCCAAATTTCCAGTGAAATGCTAATTTCCGCAATGCAAAAACTGAGCACTTGCAAAACTTAACATGAGAATCTTTTGAATCATTGTAGCTTATGAGAGCTCCTCAGGAGATGAGTTTTGCAGATTAAAAACTGTGGGCTTTGACTGCATAAGGTGCAGTTAAATACTTCTCACTGCTACTGTTAAAGTAAGCATATTCCACCAGTTAATAAGGTATCAAAATTTGAAATACAGGCATATGGGCAGCGTGGGAATTTGAGTAAACTCATGTATTTCTGTGAGATGGAACTGCCTCATGCCATCAAAGGTGAAAATTGCTAATGACTAGAAGTCCAACGTCTGTTACGCCACCTTTTCTCACTTTCGCATGAAAGCATAGTCCATATGAAACTCTGATAGGAAGCACGGCCTCATGAGCTTTACTCAGGCTGACAGGATGCCCTGTCCATCTCTGTCTGGCAGCATGCCCAGCCTCCAATTTCACCTATCAAATGAAGCAGGGATGCGTAGTACTCCAGTAAAATACCAACCTGACACCACCATGGAATTTTGTACTTTCCCTGCTTTTCAACTACATCATTATTTAATATTTCAGGGAGATCACTTTTTTAAAAAATTAATATTGATTCCTATTTTATACATTTTCCTTTAACAGTAGAAAGCTTAGCTAATGAGACAGTTGCTGAGACTTATTTTGCTTTACTACCACTTGGGAGCCTCTGTTTTATAAAAGACTGATAAACGTTAAGAAAGAAAAGGGGCTGTTTTGAATTTCATCGGTATTCACTGTGATAACAATAGTCAAAAACTCCAGCAACAAGCACAAACAGAAGATCCCTCTCACCCTGAAAAATTTATATCAGATTTGCACAATTTTCCTTCCAAGACTTCTACTTTTCTCCAACAAACTAAACCTTAGTAAGAAAAGGTGACAGGAACTACAACATAGCTCTGAAATGCCAAGTATAAGCATAACAGTTACAAGACACAAGGAATTTTTCTGAATACATTTTTAACATACAAAGAAAACATTACAAACCCATTGTCCTTATTAGAAAGGATTCAGCTTCACATCCCTTCATATTTCAGGAACAGAAATTGTTGAAACTTGTGCACTCTCATGCCCTCATAAGGCTTAAGACAAAGATTGTTCCTCTGCATTGGTTAGAGGGTGTAGATACCTACAGCAAAAGGATGTGAAATACACAGCCATACTTCCAGGCACAGGTCTAGTTGGAGACAGAGGCTTTCAGAAGCTGTGCTGCCACTTTTGGCACTGGCAGAAGGGACAGGAAGCATCATTAAAGGTGAAAGAGAAAGACATGGAAAGGAAGGCAAGGGGGAAAACACATAGGACAGTGAAAGCACTGAGTCAAAGGAGCTCTGAGGATAGTGAAGGAAGCACTCTGCTGCCCCTACAGAGAGCCAGGGAGAAGGGCTCCTTTTCTGACTGCATGCAAGTGCCCTCTTCACAACTGCCGTGCAGCTTGAAGGCTTCACCCTTAGTAAGGGAAAATGAACTTAAAGTTTCACAGATGTGTTGTTTCAAAGCCTTTCATGACTTTTTAACAGAGCTAGACTGCACAGTCTGAGTGAATCAGCGCAGCCACAGCAGTGCTGGACAGCTGTACAAATGTGCAATTTCCCTCCCGAAAGAAGAAACCATACATGCATAACCCTACTGGCTAAAAAAGAAAAAGCCAACACCTTTTATTGAAGTTAAAAACAAACAAACAAACAAAACAAAATCATGCAAAGGCCAAGCCCCATTAGAGAATTCTAAGTGGCATTCGCATGGATAAATTTTATCTGGAGTGTATGTTCATTAAATAAATGCTGTGGATGTTGTTCACCTACTCAGTATAGACCCTTCTGTTTATGTTTTCGCCTGTGAACTACTTTACAATGTACTGAGAGGAAAGAGGTGCCTCTAGGGTACAACTTCTCTACTAAGGCAGAGAGCTAAAGCATGCCTAATAAATCATACCCTGCAAGGCCTGATTTTCTCCGCTGACTAATTGGAGCCCAGCGAGACTGGCTTAGATAAAGATATCCTCTGCAAATGTCTGAAGACATGAAGAACATGCAAGATGATTTCCACCCTGGCTAAAGGCTCCAAGAGACTACAACAAACCAACTGTTGGTTTAAAATAGAAATGTCATGCTTTAAGGCAGGAGCTACACCAATAATCAACTGGGATAGGGTTACCAGACTACTTAGTACATTTATAGGGTACAGCTTCTCCTGCTTCACAAATAATCCTAAAGTCTTTTGACCAGACTGCCTGTGTGGCAGAGGTCTGAATGATGCCCGGTGGATACACCACATCCTGTCACTGGTCAGGAAGAAACCTGAGGACTTCCAAGTCCCTTGAGGACAAATTACTCAGAAGAAAAATCTTAAAGAGTTTTGAATTATTATTATTTAAAATGCAAGCGCCGTAAAATAGCATGACCAGGAAGGGTGGATTCAGGGAGTTGCCATTTGACAGATGCTGGTAATTAAGAAAAACTCTTGAATCCAGCCCAAAGACCCACTGACTGAAATAGGCTTGACACCCAGATCTAACCAGTGAAACAAATGCCCAAATATCTACATCCTCTGGTGCCTGGGTGCCAGATGTGTCAGCGTCTAGTCAACAGCAGAGAGACCACAAAGGACTTCCTTGCTGTTATAAACAAAACCCAGTCGTGGCATGTGTCATTTAATAAATGTGCCTTTCAGTGCTTAATGTTGTGGCTCCCAAAACAGCCCAAGCAGCAGGAAAGGAGGATTAGTGTCTTTCCAGAAAGGACATAGCAGTGAGTCACAATCTCAGCACTGCTGTGAGTCACTTTGACAGTGCTGCTGACTGGCTTGGCTACAAACATAAAATGACAAAACATTCCCTTTGCATTAGAGATCCTGGGCAAATCCCCAAATCCAGATTAGAAGATGCCTGTGGTCCAACTCTGTGTAAGAACCTTCCCTCTGCTTCTGTTGGTTTTATGACAACAGGAAGCAGAGAGGAGCTGAAACCTAAGACAGCTGGACCACAGCTATCCTTGCAGCTCTGCCTCATCACCCACTGAAGCAATGAGTTACACCAAAATCCTAACTTTTCACTTACTGTATGTGCTACTTCCCAAGATACAGCCTGTGGTTTACAAAGAGTCTGCTTGAGTCAGTATCATGCTGGGAAATCAATTGCCTGCATGGCACAGGCCCTATGTGCACCTAAGCGTAGAAGAGAGCTGAAATTTGCACCAGTGGCTCATGACCAGGCAGCTGGGGTGCTGAATAGGGCTGTGGTCACCCCCTCCAAACTTCACAGGTATAATCCCACTGCTAATGTCCTCCACAGCCACTGACTTGACACAAGAGCTTCTACTGCACCCCGATAAGAGGAGCATGTGTGTCTACTTGAGTGAGGCTTTCTTTCTCTCACTGGCTGTCTTAACATAAGCTTCAGAAAGCCTTTGGCAGTCATCCCTGTGCCCCTTGTGGAGAAGTATAGTGTCTGTGGCCTAGGGCAGGACAATAAGCCTCAAGTACAAGGGTCACAAGGAACAGGAGATTTTCCTTCACCTTCCACCAGGCTGAAAAAGTCATCTTCATTGGGGCAAATCTCTAACAAATACCTCTTTGCCTAATTAAGGTCAAAACATTATGCCTGGGTTTGAATTCCCATCTTCCCTGTGAACAGATGACTTCTCTGATCAGAGCTTGCACCTTCAGTGGAAAGCCTTTAGCTTTCGGGTGACAATGTCAACATAAATTAAGCCCTGGACTTAACTGGTTAGATGATCCAGAAGAAGATGATCCTAAAGACGTTGAATGCTGAGCCAACAAAACCTTTCATCCCCAGCCCTTCCTCTCACTTGTATCAAAGTGAAGTAAAGCAAGACAGATAAACACGGAGGTTTTCCAAACCTGCTAGAAGGGTGAATCATGAAATGAGTCCTGCAGGCAAATCGAAACCTCTACATCAAGATACCTCTGGCATTTCCAAGAATCTTTTGTGTAGATAAAATAGCAGCTCATAGCTTAAAGAAATCACAGCATTTCATGGCATGATATAACTCAATAGAATACCTGGCATTTAGATGGAGATCAAAAAACATTTCATTATACAAAATCCTCAAATCACAAACACTACCTCACACTTTCAGATTACATATGTATTGATTAAAACTGAGCAGGGAAGCAAACCATTCTCACTAGAAAGACACTTACCTGGATGCATTATCCAGTTATTTCAGGATGTTTACAATTTGAGAATCTGTTTGTTGTGTCTCAAGTTAAATTTTCTTGGAAGAGGAAGGAAAATCTTCTGTGCAAGAATATACATATCTAGAAAACAGGTCTGAATTCAGGTTGTGCATGAGTTGCATTTCCCAGCTGTTCCTGTCAGCATTTTGCTGCCAGAAAACCTAATTTTTTGACTCTTCAGGAATTAATTTTTTTTTAATACAAAGTTTATGGAAATGAAAGAAAAGAGCCGCTAAAATGTTTTTCTTTGCTATTTAATTTTCAGCTAGGTACATGATATTTCAGAGAAAGTGGTATCTAAGCAACAGGTTTGAAAGGGGCAAAGTATTAAAAGATTGTTCAGTCAATTATCTTAGACTGAACATGCTGTTAACTGGCATAATTGCCTTTGATGCAAAATATACTTTCCTTCTTATACTTATAAATAATCACAGTATATCCAAAAGCTATATTAATAATGAAGAATATCATCTTCTAGAGTATTCTTCTCACTTCCAATACACACTCACATGTATTTTGTCCTCTAGCCAAAGCACCATATCTCAGTGTAACTAGAAACCACCACCTTGAAGCAATGTATGATTTTTATTTTCAGTTAACTATAGCCAGCAAAGTGATATCTCTTCTGCATTCATAAAATACTTAATGTCAGATCTGTCGGTCTCAAAAGACTAAAAATAATTTTCCACTGTTTTATTCTCTTAGCTCCATTGAACTAACGTAGCCGAAAGATCATGAGTGGATTCTATATAGGCATTATTAAAGAAATAATGAGTAACATAACACCATATTACAGAAGCTTTTTGATCAGAAGCATATATGTTAATCATGACCAAAGTGTTCCCCTGTGATCGCTGAGTCAAGGTTAGGGGTGATGATTCATCAGATAGAAAGAATACAGAGTTTCCATGGTTGGCAGACAGTAAAAAAGAAAGCTTTCTATTCCTGCAATGAATATATTTGATGAAAAGAGAGTAAATGGATAATCTTAGAATGCTGTATCTGCAGAACTGGACAATAGTCCTGGAAATATTCATATTTAGCAAGCACAATGCTGTTCACACATGTAAACTGGTGTGTGCACGTATGTACTTGGAGCACTAGGCTTTGGTTCAAAAACCAGAACCGCACCTTATGACATGACAATATTCCTTCAAAACTACCATAGATGAGGGAGGCTGTTTCCTCCACAGAATTGAAAATGAAAAGACTTCTCCCAGAGGAATATATCTGGCAGCGTCAGAAGTGAGCTGCTAGAAGACAGGTTACCAGGCAGCAAGAAAGCATCAGCAGGAGATACAGCTATCAATCTTCTCACCCTAATCTAGACCTACTTCGGCAGAAACTGAGCCTTCACTTTGGCAAGCCGACTGTTGGGCACAGTTTATGAGAGAAATTAAGAAGGACATATGGCATCTGCCTGGCTCCAAGCAGTACTTCTCACCCCAAACCTCTTCCCATCTGCACTGCCCTGTGCCAGAAGATTCTGGGTACAACGTGCTGATGGGATACTTTTCTCCTCCATTTTTCTCAGCCTGCAGACAAGCCTGTGCAGCTCAGGGCAGGAGCACACCACAGGGTCTTGGCAATACTTCTATCTCAATTGGCCCTTTGGCAGCAAGTGATCCAATACACCTCCCAGTAATTTTGTCAATCCATTGTGAAAGGGAAAAATGAAAAAAATTGCCTTTCATCTTATATAAGAGATAAATTTTGTGTCTGTCTTATATCAACATGCAAGTATAACGAATGGATTACACTTGGAAATTAATAGAAGCATAGAATAGTTAGGGTTGGAAAGGACTTCAAGATCGTCTATTTCCAACCAGCCTCACAGCTACCTCTGACCCTGCTTTAGCTCCAAGGTGGGTTTTGTTTTCCACTCAGCTAGTTCAAGTCAACCTAAGCCTCAAGACAATTCCTATAGTTCCCAGAGCTGAGAACCAGTCTGTGTGGCAAGCCTCTTCTTCTGGAAGAGACTTTCCAGAAAAGGTTCTTTAATGTGACATAAAGGCTTTCCTTCAATCCTCCGTTCTTACTTTAAATGGATCTTTCCAATACCTCTCTCATCTGACACGTGATCTAAAGAGGAAAACAGCTTAAAATGATCCCTAGTGTAAAAACTCAGTGACAGTTTCAATCATTGCTGTGTAAAGATGTTTTCAAAAATGCAAATTCACACATGGAAGATTCAGCAAAGCTTGCCACCAGCTTGACATTAAGCAAATACATTCACACAAAGCAAACATCTTTCCTGGCCTGGAAGGTAGGTAAGGCAGAGTTCCATTAATTGTGTAACATACATTGAAACCAATCTCCCAAGGCATGTTACTACTCAAATACAATTGGCACAAACACATCAATAAAAAGAAAGAAGTTGGGTCCTTGTTAAGACTTGATAGAGATTAGATTCACGGTCTAAAACAAAGCTGGGGATAACAATGACTTTGCAGCAGGTGACTGCAAAGCAGAGATCACTAACAGGGCTGAGGAGAGGGAGCAATTGGTTAGAACCCATGTAAATAAAGCTATCTAGGAATTGTAAACTAACTGTGCATGCGATATCAGAAGTTGCAAGAACAAGCAAAGTGTATTTACCAGGTGCCAGAGTCCTTTTTATAGTTATTAGCTAAGACGCACTCTCAAACAAGATCACACCAAATATACAATAGTACACTTGTGAGTCTAGCCTGCTTGAAGCACATGGGACTGCACATTCTGATGAAAGTTCAGGACACAAACAACAGGTCCAAATAAATATCTTGTGAGTACACTCTTGTTTTAAATGTCAGTCTAAAAAATATAAATACAATTCTTTAGTTTCTCCTGAACATTTAGTGGCTGATACGCTGCCTCTTCTAAATACAGTTCTGCCACTGAGCTGTGCATTGGTAACTGACTTCAGATGCAATTTTTCTTGGTTGATTACAAAGTCATTTTAAATTAGAATTGCTGCTTTGAGACTCTGTACTTTCTTGAACCTTAAATTTCATCATTTTTCATGCAATTCTGAAAGCAGGTACAAAATAATACAGGAAGTGGATGTCTCAGAACTAAACATAAATGAAGGACCAGACTAAGAGCTCCATCCTAAGCCAATAATGAGTAACTAGTTGGCAGGTGCTGTTTGAGTTTGCCACCTACACACTCAAAATTTGACAGTGAATGAAAGCCAAGTAAGGAACTTGTGTTTAACCTCAAGCCCTCTGAATTCACTGTTGGGACTGACATTTGGGAAGAGATTTTCAAAAGATCACTCTTCCTGGTACCTAAATTACAGCTAACCTTTTTTGCAAAAATGCAGCATATCGAAGTGTTCAAGAAGCTCAGCTGTACTTCACTCAGCTGAAGTGGCACCCCAAACTTTCTGTTTGAAACATTATAGCAAAGAATTCAGTGTGCAACCCTATGTAGATGAGGAGAGTTCAATTCTCTTCTACACATCAGATATCCTACCTGATCATGAACAAGCACCTCTACCCTTGAAACAGAGGGATCCCATCTTTAGAATAGCAACACTGCCTTACAGCAATGTTGTAAAATAAATATACACAATCTAATATACAGCTGTCAAACTATGGCAACAGAGTAAATAGAAGTATTCTATATGGATTCATAAGCTGACCTTCCAAGTCATTCTCCCACCTGGTTCTCTATTTTAGTCTACAAATCCCTCTCCTTTTTTCCTTCCTCTAAATGGCTGTAGTTGGTAAAGCTTCCTTGAGGTGCAAGATCTCACATCTTGCTCTGAAGGCTTAATGATGAGGAGAGGGAGTCTCTTAGGACACCTGAGAACAATCCAGTTCCATAGATCATCCCTGGAAGCACAGAGCAACCCAGCTCAAACCTCTGAATGAACATGCTGAATTAAATCCATTCTTGAGGCTCAGTGCAACACAACACAGCTACACAACTGCAACGCTGAGTTAGTGAAGGAATGCCATGAGAAACTGAAACCCTCAGGGTTTACTAGCCCCAAACTTCCTGTTTGGGCTGGGAGTCAGTGTACCAGGGCATAGGGCTCCATTGTACCACTGGCTAGGAGACCCTGATGGTTCAGACAAGAGTAACCAAAATTTCCTCCATCACATTCTTTGGCAGAGAATTAACATTTTACTTACAATAACAGTTATTTCAAAAACTTCTATATTTTCTAGCTTTGCATAAGCCTATACTCTAATTGTACTTCATTTCTCCAATGCAGTATTAGGTCTTCAGGAACATTTACAGGTCAGAAAGAACATTAACTGCTTTGTATATATATTTTAGGAAACATTTTGATGTCATTGTATCTTAAAGCTCAGTTAAGACTTCTTTTTCTAGAAACAACCAAGTTTTCAACAAGATTAAAATGTGAATATTAAATCCTTTAAAGCATTTACATAAGTCTGTGGATAAGAATAGGAGAGCTGTTTGGGCTCTTTTTGGAGACATCGGATATTCAAAACCAGGATATGGTTAAAAAGGTAAACATAATCTTTACTGAGAAAAGATCAGTGGACTTCCACAACACTTTTACATACAGGTCCAAGGCTAGAACCCACTAATAAAATTACAAAGATATTGACGTCCTCAAGACAATTCAGTTTTAAAATAATCTCTTACATAAACATTTAAAAATTTAATCAGTTATCACTGATTTCCCTCAAATGTGTCAAATTCACTCATGTTTGAGAAATAAACTAATTGCATTTGAGCCAGGAATAGATGCAATAAAATACTGAACAAAACCCACAACTGAAAACCTGATAAGTTCAACACAAAACCTGCTTAACATATTTTGCTCAGACATGGTAAAGTACAGCCTCTTTCTTTGCAGAGCCACAAAGCTATGGATAATGTTACAAGAAATTTAAGAGGCCAAGCCTACACACCATTAGTCCCCATAAAGCAAACATTCATGGAATCATAGAATGGTTTGAGTTGGAAGGGACTTTAAAGATCACCTAGTTCCACCCCCTGTGACATAGGGAGGGATACCTTCCATTTTACCAGGCTGCTCAAAGCCCCATCCAACCTGACTTTGAAGACTTCCAGGGATGGGGCAGCCACAACTTCTCTGGGCAACCTGCGCCAGTGCCTCAGCACTCTCACAGTAAATAATTTCTTCTTCATGTCTAATCTAAATCTACCCTCTGTCAGCTTGAAGCCATTCCCCCTTGTGCTATCACTACATGCCACTGTAAAAAGTCTCTCTCCAGATTTCCTGTAGGCCTAAAGGGAGGCACTGGAAGCTGCTTTAAGGTTTCCCCAGAGTCTTCTCCAGGCTGAACAAACCCAACTCTCTCAGCCTGTCTTCATAGCATCAATTCCTGTTCCTTTTAACAGTTTCACAATGTGAATAAGAATTACCTTCAGAAAGCAGATTCTGTCAGGATGAATGGAGGTTTAGCTAAAGAAATGCTATTACAGCTCTATAACACAACCAAGTTGTAATGAATACCACCAGGTCTTTACACTCCTCTGGAAGATGCCAAGAACGCCAGCAGCAGCCTACAAGACCCACGAAGTACCAGCAGATGGTGACATAAAGGCAGGCAGGTTTAAAATTTAAAAAAAGCTTTTATAAATCTAAATTTAAGTAGCACCAACTAGCAAATATTCTCAGTTAAGATATCACAATAATAAATTAAAATATTTCTTCCCTCAGAGAAGAATACAGTACAATAAAAAGGCAATTTCCTCGCTAACTTATCTGCTTCAGGTGATGCTGCTTTTATTGTAATAGTACTGCTTTGTTTCAAGAGCACAAGTGCCAGTAATCACTAAGTGATCTCCTCATTATACCCATCAATATATCTTCAAGGCAGCATTCCTTCTTGATATTTCACAGATTTGCCTTGAGAGCAAGAACAGTTCAAGTAATTCATCTATGAGACCAAAAACATTTTCAGTGTTGTCAGAAATTGTGAAAAATCTGGATACGTGATTCCAGTGGCTCTTCTCTTCCTTTTGCTTGGCAGCATAAACCAGTACTGACTGAATAAATCTTATGCTTGATTTTCATTTTTTTTATATGAATGTTTTCTCTATCTAAGGGTTTCCAGAGTAGGACTCCTCCTCATGGCAGGGTTTCAGCATGTGCAGGTGCAGTCACACAGCTGCAGAAGCATGGTACACAACCTAAAATGAGATTGCAGTGCTGGAAAGCAGGAGTGGGATCACTAGCAGAAGAAATTGGCAATCAGCCAAATCAAGCTATTTAATTTCATTTACAGCAAGGATGAGAATTAGTGGTATGTTAATCTAATAAGTATAGAGTGAGGTTTAGATTAATAGGATTGCTATGAAACATCAGTGTGGATTAAAATGGGGGGCACAGCTCTAGATGCTCCTCTCACAGAATGGAAGCAGTTCTACCTGACAATAATAATAATTTCTTTTTACTTCTGTCTTCCCAAACTTCTACCTACAAAACTTCATAAGCTGCTAGACAAGCTTTTACCTTCTACTCTTGCATTGCACAGCAGGAATAACTAACTTCTCACCATGTTGTTCTTCAGGAGCAGAAGGGCTGATTCAGTAGCTTTAAAATCTTCAGGATTCTGCTTTTTCTGGCTTTGTCTAAAAAAAAAAAACCTTTTCCCTGAATTTATGGCACCAGGTGGACGGAAACCAGGGCCCAGCATTCTACTTCTGACCTACCATGCACGAGCCCTGGATCCTGAAGCCCCCAAACAGGCAAGACAATCTGTCTCCTCACTTAGAGTAGGGGAAGGATCTTCACCACAAGAGCTGCACTAGGATGCATAATAGGGATGTGCCAAGGCCAGCGGATGTGCTTCGGTCAGCCTGAGCAAGACCTACAGACTCAATACAAAAAAAAAAAGCCCTAAACGCCTATAGTTAAAATGTAGAATCACAATGAGAATATTCGGGCCTAACTTCTGCATTTAGGTCCAGGCAGAGAAAGAGCTGCAGTGTCAGGCAGCTGCTGCAAAGTGAGCAACATTGAGTGGGAATGCTTTTGAGCACAAGGAACACCTCCAGGCTTCTGATCCAAGTCAGACCAACAACCTGCACCCCACACTGGATCACAGAGCAGGAAAGAGGCTTCAGCAGATGAGTGGGATACAAGTGGGGAGGACAGGGAGTAAAACTGTGGCTGGGCGGGCAAGACAGCTGTACAAATGAAAGACCCACTTATTATGAATTGGTAAGCAAGCCCATTCAAGTTAGTGTGCAAATGCATTCTCTGTTGCGATCAGAACCCCCAGTTGCAGTGTAAACATGCTCCTGTCCATCATTTGCCCTGCAGTGGGTCATATGCTAACTCGACACTTCTAACTGGAGAGGGGATCTCCATGTTAGCTCCTAAAGATTTGGAGGAAGCTCTAATGTGGGCCTGAACCCTGCTTCTCCCGCTGACTCCATACCAGCTCAAAACACAAGTCCCAGATTTCAAGTCAGAATTAATTTATTTTTTATTTTTTCAGACAAGACCATCTCTGGTTTTGACAGAAGAGTTTACTAGCACAGTTTCAGCTTCTGTTAACAATTCAGTTCGTATTCACATTAAATACTTGTAACTTCTCTCTTTATTGATTTATGATCAATGTGAGAGGAGTCGAGAACAACCACAAGCCTCACTCATTCCTGCAGAACACACTTTTTTTTTTTTGCTGTATCAATAGAATTATTCATTTGTTAGTTTAACATTCATTAGTTCATACAGTATCTCCCTCATCATTAAACATCTCCCTGATGCTCTGCTTGATTTTAGGGGGAGCTTAAAATCAATAAAGGACTGTGAACTCTAAGCCAGGTCTGGTTTTGCTGAGATTTTTTTTACTCTTGCCTGTAAAATATTTTTTATCAGTCAGTCCTGAACCTTTCATTACCTCATGATGAAGAAAATATATGATGTATCATTTGACAGTATTCCTGGATTAACATTTCTATCACCTCCACTGCAGTTGTCTGCATTTTTTCTCTTGGAATAGTGGCTAGAGACAACAGGTCATGTTGTAATTCTGTATATTTTAGATATTATCTTAACTGGAATTGATACAATAAATTGACATTTACTTCCTGCCTCGGTTTCTTAAATGTGGGTGTTTGTTTGGAACACCAATCAGCCTCAGGGTCTCCATATGTACATTTTCTCCTCATGAATAATCTTTAATCTCTTCATCTATAGCAGGAAAGTATTCTCTTATTCCACTAGAACATTCTACCTTTAGTCTTATTTTGTCAGTCCTCTGCAACATCATTGCTAATGGCTTCTACTAGTGCAACAGATCTCTCGGGCACAAAAACTAACAGTTTTCGTAGGACATTATACAGAATATGATGGGGTTAATTCCTCTTATTCCCACCCCAAAAAGAAAATCCCTGAAGTGCAAACAGCAAGCAGCGGATTTAAAGTTTGCTCAATAAACAAGGGGAGCATTTTGCAGCTGCAGAGCACATTTCAACTAAGGGTCTCAAAACAAAATTAGTTTCACAAGAGCCTTGCTGAGATACAGTTATGTGAGGTTTATTCAATTAAGGTTTAATTGATAAATTAAAATAATGCTTGAGTTTTGGAGAGGAAATCATGCCGGTGACAAACAACTATATTTCTCATTCATTATATGTGTATTTTGTGATGTTTCTGAAGCAGAATTTAATAATAAGCTGTGGAGACAGCCATTGATAAGCTTTGTCAAACCAGACAACTTAAAAAAACCTGCAACCGGATTATGTCAAATCCTAATTGATTTTATATTGATCAGCAGTGTCACAAATCTGTAGCAAGGCACTGAGCAGCAAAACACACCACAAAGATGAGGGATAGCAAATATGTGGAAAAAAAGTGACAGAACAGTTAACTTTACCTGATATTGCATGGGAAGATTACTCGACATTCAGGCAGAAAATATTTGCCATAAAAACCCCTTAAACTAGGTAAACAGTTAATTAATACACTCAAGTTCAGAGATGCTTTAATCAAGCGCATCCTAGATGATTGAAACTGTAACTGTTCACTATCCTGAATAAAAGACATCAAAATAAATCTTCAGAATTAAATCCTGTCATGAATATGGACCTTCTCATAAGGCACAAATTTACAATGAGATTAGCATAAGCATTTCTCAATAACTCAATTAGCTTAAGAAATGTACGGTTTTCTGCAGATCGCCAACAAACTATTTCTTTTAGGAGCTAAAAACCCCTTTACATTTACCACTAAAAACTTAAGACCATATACATCAGGCAATACACAAATTCCAAGAGCTCTATTGCTAAAGAGTATTACTAGATTGCTAATAAAATGCACAATGTTATTCATGTTTATAAGCATACAAATAGATAAATGGATACCAGTTTATTTTTTAGAACTGCTTAGGGACATCTGAAAACATTTTTTACCACTTCATGTAATGAAATGAAATGTGTAATCTTCATCTGTACTTACACTACACAGTATACTTGCTTCCACATCCACTGTGTAAACTGGGAACATTTCCAAGAGAGAAAACTTTTATTGTAAATAAATAACAAAACTCTCTTTCTAACCTCTCTGTTGGTACTACTTCGGGAATGCCTGTGCCCACAAGGAACGGATCTACAAATCCACCTGGAAGCCCCTTTTTCCTTTCCAGCACATCCCATGGCATGGACTGCCCACACCTCTCCATCACAAGGCATTCTTCTAGTTATGCAAACAGCACAAGGAGCTGGAGAAGACAGAGCATTATTTCTCCAACTTGGATTTTTGTAAGAAGCTGGGGCTTTCCAAAGCCTTTTGGAAAGTGTAAAGTCTTTGGGAGAATGGAAATGGAAGGGAAGATCAGATCCTAGTGCATGGTGTAGGCACTAAGTGGGTCAGCCTGAGATCTGTCTTGGTAGCCCAAATAGCCCTGGGAGGTTCACGCCACGGCCCCTTAAAATGGAAGCTTAAGTCCAGTAACTTGCCCTGCAAATAGATTGAAACTGTTTGGCTAAGGTTGCATCATGGAGGAAATAGAGTTTCCCATTTTCTCCAGAAATAGGACTCATGAATCTCAGTACACTTACAGAGGGGGTCAAAAACCGGGGTAATGAAAGAGGAAAGTTAAATGCTGTGCATGGTCCCACTCTGCAGAGAGCACACAGAGCTCTGATAGTGCTGTCAGAGACAGACTAGGGCTCCCACTAGAGTTATTCTTTATTTGCGTTCCATTGCTTGAAAAGAGAGCTAAAAAGGGGGATTATTAAAGACAAGAAAAAGTACAGCTTTTACTGTACAACTATAGTAAGAATCAGTAGCTAACGATTAGGCTCATGTATACCTTCACACTTGGTTCATCAGTTTTAAACCTGATCCATGCTCTCAGTTCCTCAAACTCTATACAATCTGAAAATTTCTTCTTGAAAATAATCAGGTGCCATTGTCAGCATCTAATGAAGAAATGCAACACTGTGGAAAACTATCAGCAATGTAGGTGTTAGCCAGCATATTCAGAATAGTCATTCTAGAGAACAATGTAGATCAAGGTGATGTGCCACTGATGTCTGTGTCTCCTGTTAGGGGCATCAATGAGCATGATATGCCTGGTCCTCAAAATACATGGTGTTGGGACGCAGAAAGGATCAGAAGCCAAGGGGAAATCTGTTTGAATAAATATATTTAATGGCAGAGAAGAGGTTGTGTTTGGGTCTTTTTTTAAATTTCAAAGCTGCAAGTTGAAGATTGTGCTCTAAAAAATGAATCATGGATGTTGGATTGGGCAATAGTGGGTAACATTGGAAAATTAAAGTCTTGGGAGCAGTGCTAAAGTTGATGAGTGTAGCAGTAGATGTTTCCCTAGCTATTTAGGATTATTCTTATTAGACGGCCAGCAATTTGCACTGCTTAATAGTAACAAGTATGTTTTGCCAGATAGTTTTGTTTAAAACTAAGCGATTCTAATGTTGGAGCCTTTCTAACATTCTACTGAAATCCACAGTTTTAGAAATATATCTTCTAATACTTTGACTGTACATCCCTGTCATGGATTTTCTTTTCTAGCAAACATGATAAGCATGCACTAATAAGAGCTACTAACTGGAGAACTGTAAGCTTCTCAGCTTTTTGGTCGACATGTACAAAAATTGGATATTTTAACAGGAAGGAACCACAGGAGGAAACAGAAATGTTTATATTTGGCTTATAGTCCTAAAACACAATGAACTTCTTTGTATTTTCATTGAAACCTCCATCTAGTCTGGCAATTTCCAGGCTCACATCCTGCATCCCATATTAAATAGAGACTTTATATTTGTTCCCTGTGTATCATGAGTGGCAGGCATGGCTTAGGAGAGTAACTAGACTGATTTTTGCTAGCACTCAGCAGTTAGTCTGAGAAAATTGTGATGTACTAACTATTTTACATTAAAAAGCCATGAGGTAACTCCGCCAGAACGTAAAAGAGAGAGATTTCTGACTCTTCATGTCTCTCAGCTTACCTAAGTACAAACAAATGCATGGCTCAGAAAGGGAAACCTACACAAACCCAGGTGAGAGAGAATTATTTTGTGTGCAAACATGCTCAAATGACCTATCAAATACATGGCCAATTTTCTGCCTTTCTTTATTAATCTTTCAGTCCAGGTTTGCAGACATACATATTTTTAAGTACCTGGTATTCACCAAATATATTAGGACAAATTACTTGTGGGACAGCAGTTAGGTAAGATGCCATGACATTAAAAACCTAATTCCATTTTTCTGTAGAAAAATTAATTCAACAAATAAGTGTCAGGACAACATTTACAGTGTTAATACTGTAGATGCTGCCTCATTCACTTTCTATAGGGGACATTAATTTTCAGTTAGGGATTCAGAATAATGGAAATCATTTGACAACGGTTAAAAGATGAGAAGAAAGAAGACTTCTGGGCCCCAGGAAATGCACCAGCTCTGCCCAGAATAACCTTTGGACATGCCAAAATCAGTGGCAAACCTTTGATTCCTTACTACTGGGGGGGCTGGTGCTGTGTACCATGCTGCCTTCAGCCAAGCATAGTAATACCCCAAGTTAAAAACTCTTCCTTAGCACATGCTGTCCTACAGCAGGGAAGATCCAACCCAGGGAAAGGTTGTGGGCATGAAGAATAATGTAGTGTCCTGTGAATGTCCAGCAAAAACTGCTGAATATTTCTTTCTTCTCCCCAGTAGACAAACTGCCCAATGTTGAGGACCATTATTCTTCCCAGATGTCCTCCATAGGGTGTAGCCTTTACTGCCTTGATGAAATTATTTTCAAAAAGTATTTCCTGCATCCTGAAACTCAGAGAAATTGAGGTTTTTTCTCAATATATTTAGGTGCTAGCCCAGTGCTGATTTGAATCAGCCAGAGCGCTTTTTCTCACTTTTCTGGGAGCTGCCTTAGGAAATAAAACTAGATTTATGGACATAAGTAGCACTGATGCAATTCACGGAAGTACAAGCTTCCTAGTGTCTCCAGGCCTTCCATACACCAAGTTCTGCATAAACAAATAATATTTGCTTTATTAATATTCCTGAACTTATGTTCATTTAAATTTATACACTTCAACAAAGACAAGATATGTACCAACATCTTCACTTAAAAACAAAACAAACAAAAAAAATCTGACATAAAAAGGTCATTTTCTTGGCTTTGATTTTAAAAGGATGAATAGTAAAAAATTAAGTTGAACCATTCATGGAAATGGACCTGTACAACACTGAAACTATCCTATTTCATCTGAACAAGGTGCTACTGCTTCAAGTGGCTGGATGCCCTTGACACTTCCATGAGAGTTAAAGCTATGAGCAACTGGCAATGTTTTATGTATCTGTGCTTGAGGACCCCCAGGCTGCTAAAGAGAAATGCAAAACAGCACACATCGCTGAAGTGCTGCTATGCTCAGGCATCTCTAAGAAAGCTGTGCTGTCTTTTGATAGATTAACTGAAGGGTTAATCAATCTGAACCAGATCAATCCTATGCTGTCTTCCTTTGTCCATATCTTTATAATAATAAAATCACAGAATCACAGAATGGCTTTGGGTTGGAAGGGGCCTTAAAGATCATTCAGTTCCAGCCCCCCTGCCATGGGCAGGGACGCCTTCCCTTAGAACAAGTTCCTCAAAGCCTCATCCAGCCTGTGTTTGAACACTTCCAGGAATGGGGCATAACCAGACATGCCTTTGTTTTTAAAACAGATCTTTCACTCTTTCTTCTAAAAAGGGAATCAGGATCTATTAGGCTTGAACTTTCAATCACCTCTTTTTCAATCCTTTAAAGAGATTTCTCAAGTTAAAGAAGGAAAATGTATTGATGACTAGACCTGTTCTTTTGTTGTTTGGTTGGTTTTTAACAGAGATAAAAATGTTACTACAGCAGATTTCATCCTACTGGAACAGGCCTGCTTTTCAAATCGCCTTAGTCTTTCACAAGCACCTTAGGAGTGCAAAGCCAGAGTGGTCCACACTTAGCAGTTGAAAAGCGGAGCAAGGAAGGAGGAAAAGTTTCTGCCTGCTCCTGCCCTTTCGCATAGTCCCCAGGAGGGGGAAGCCGAGCTCTACCAGTTGGAGAATTAAACTGAATTAAACTGTGGGCATGATTTTAAGTTCCTTAACATCAATCATTCCTATGCTTGCTCCAACACACAGAGTTAAAATGCTCCTAGTGGCTTCTCCCAGGGATCCTCACTTTTGGGAAAGCAGCTTGCTAACTTCACTGAAAATGCTCCAAGTTTTAGGTCAGAGGGGATTTTTTTTTCAAAGTCATTTTTGTCTTGAGCAATAGGAGGATCAAGCTGACATGAACCACTATGGCTTTCTGGCTCTTCTCTCACCCACACAGTCATGATGCTCTGAGCTTTAATGAGGAGTCCTGAGCCCAAGCGTCAGTTTAAATTAACATAAAATGCAATTGTTCCTGTTATGCAGAGCCAACAGCCTCTGTCTGGAGTGGCTCGTCATACCGAGGAGGAGGATTGGGTTACTTTCATATAACATCATTTTAACTGCTGGAAATGAGAAGAATGATTTAGTTGCCTGAACACTTTCATGCCATTGGAGACACTCCAGGCTGGGGGCGGGAGCAGACTTCCTGTAGGTTCACATCGTACCACCAGACCTGTCTCAGACACTCCACCCTGGCACCATTGTGCACCTTTGGGCAGCCAAATCCTCCAATCAGACGTGCTGCCTGATCACCTCACATAGCAGGGTTTGGTCCACAGGCAGGTGTAAGGTGTAAGCAGTGCACAGGGTGCAGGCTGAAGCGTGGGATCTGGCTTAGAAAATGAAACCTTTCCATGAAGTACAGTAACAGCAACAAAGCAGCAGCTGTGTGTTTATCTCCAGAGTGTAAAACCATCACTTCCGAAGTCGTTACCTACTGTTTCAGCTGCTCCAAGAAAACAAAGCTCTTGTAACTGTTTTATGAGCTTCTCCAGCCGCAAGCAAGTAGCTCCAAGTAACAAAGGACAAAGTGTTGGGTGGATCATTTTATTAAGAAAGAGCAGTCTGCAGGCAGACAAGGAGCAATCCCCACACAGAGGAGCCAGCCCCGCTGCCAAGCACCACTTCAGACCTGTCCTCCTGGAGAATCCAAATCAAAAGCTTCATGCCAAATTAATCTAATCAAGTACATATTATTACCCTCAGCAGACAACTTTACAAACTCAGATAATTACACAAAGCAATTTAATTCAAAGCAGAATCATCTAGAGAGTTACGTGCCTTCATCTGCCTACGAGCAAAAACCAGAATCCTTTCCCTTTTGATAATACTGCAAAAGGTGAGCATACCTGACATGCTTTAGGGTCCAAACATGGAATGAAACCATGGATTGACTGAGAAAATTCTTCCTCACTGGTTTTAATAAGGAAGCAGCACATGCAGTATCACAGAATCAGCTAGATTGGAAAAGACCTTTAAGATCATCAAGTCCAACTTTTACCCCAGACTGCCAGGTCCACCACTAAACCATGTCATTAAGGACCTCATCTACATGACAGTAGAAGCACATTTTACTCCTGCTACAGGGTGATATGCACACTGTATGCACACAGCTGCCCCCTCCACCCCCCATTTTAATGCGCTACAACTAGCCTAAAAAAGCCTGACTAGAAATAAAAATAGATTTTCTAATAAACAACTATTTAGCAAAAGGTGTTAAGGTTTCTCCCACAATATAGCATTTCTGATTTCCTCCTATTTATTAGCCCTGAACTTTTTTATTCATCATGCTGCCAACTCTTCTTCAAAATGACGTACAGCAAGAGATATAAAGTACATATAAAGTACATAAAGAGATATAAAGATATACAGTACGTCCTTCAAAAGGACGTACAGCAAGAGATATAAAAAACTTTCAATACAAGAGTGCTGGAGAACATTTTTTGCATCCCAGTTCTCTGCTCTGCCCTTCTCTGTATTTGCATAATGCACAGCTTTTAGGTTCTTGTGGGAAATGCCACTACAGCAGCACTATATATTATACTTGGCCCAAAATTTTTAGAGATTTCTGGTGGAAAAAATGTCTTGTTATTGAGTATAAATCATCAGGGAGTAGAAAACTGATTCTGTGCATGCCGATTTTTGCATGAAGTTAAGTAAAAGTTGGCATTGTGATTTACATTTCCAATATAGAAGCAGTTGCTTGAATAACACAGTTTCTAAGTTTTTTCATGATTTAGTGATATACAAGACCACTGCAACTGCCTCCATTCCAGACGCTTGTATTCCCCAGCAGCAACTGCGGAGTATTTTCTTCCAAATTAGCACAGTTCAATGCAAAAAAAAAAAAAAAAAATATTCTGTCAGACTACTTTATAATTATGCCAGTTGGAAAAATCCTTACCTATACAGAAGTCATGTTAGCACTGTGCAATTCAGTGTCTGACCACATGCACACTCATTTCCCTGCCCGTAAAAGTGCCAATGCGAGCTCTGTGATGTAAATCCTGTACATTTGATTCTGTGGTATGGTTATTCAAAATCTGAGGCTCTAGGTAATGGAAATTTTTCATGTTAGTCCTTCGACGAGTCCATACCTTTCCTAGCCATGTCAACAAAAAAAATGGGAAAAAATGGTTTTGTGATGCCAAAAACATTAACCCTTCATACACGCATATTCTTTGCCACCGGGGTTTTTAAGTGCTGTGCACAGCCTTGTCTGCTGACAATCTGATTTCGGGTTGGCAAGTGTGAGAATGGCACCAGAGAATGGTGCCGCCAGAATGGCAACAGCACAAAGTTCTCTCTCCATCTCACTTTTATTTTGCTGTATCTCTATGGAGTGACTTATGTACAGACTCAAATAGCTCTATACAAATTGAAGCTTATACATGTTACACAATAACATGCATAACAATTGCATTTTTGTTAACTCTCTTTTTTGTGTACCTGCAGACACCACCATGTTTCAAGAAATGGTGTGTCACCTGCCATACTGCCTCATACCAGGGACACAGTGTCACTTGCAAATACTGAGCACATCCAGAAACTTAGCTCAGCGTGTTCCCAATCCCATACAGAGCCAGGGCCTGAAACAGACCAGGTGGAAGTGGCTGCTTCATGCAGTCTGTAGCCTTGTGCTGGTCTGAATGTTGCTCCCAGGATTCCCACTCTGATACACGTCATTAAGCCAAAGTCACAAAAACTTTCCATATGTTAGAAGTGGCATATTCAGTCTCAAACAACTCCTACTGCGCTACCTTTCTATATTCAAAAGGGAAGATTTGAAAGCATCTTTTCATGCGCTCAAGTCAGAGAGCCTTCACATGCCCTGTGCCCTTCCTGCCTGCCTCTGTGACACCCTACGGTCTAGCACGTCCACCAGCACTACCAGCTGCTGGCTCTGCTGCTGTGGGAGGTTGACTCTTCCAGTTTTTGAGGATAATCTTCTTTTAATAGGCAACACCAAGCAGTTTCTTGCTTGTTTAAAGTGCTCAGAAAACACACTGCTCCCCCACGTTACTCGCGCTCAGAGATTGGTGGGTCAGTCCTTTTCCAGCTGAAGCCGATTTTGTCCTTCAGGGGTGACAGTTTTTTTTCAAAAGGAAGACCCAACTTATTTCCATGCTCTTCTTTAAGCCTCTCAGCTCCTGGCCTAGGTGGGGGCAGCAGGCTCCGCAGTGCATCTCTCCAGCCAAAACTGTGACAGATTAAAGACAAAGGGTGAGACTAAACCTACCCGAAGTTTGAAGCAGAGGACCTACAAGGATGAGAAAGAGTAAAAGACTAATGTTCAAATCCTGGAATCCATCTTGCACAAATCAAATCCAAATATTACGCTGGGATCCAGACCTGAACTTCCTCCTAGCTGTGGGAAGTCCTAGGACAAAGTTCTTGGTCTAAGTCTATAATGGATTAATGGCAAATTACTTTAAAATGCCACACATGCAACCACAGTCTGTGTGTGCCAACAAGCATCTGACTGTGTTTGTAGTCGTGGTGCACTAATCATTACATATGCACTAATACAGTGAAAACATTCAGATTTTAGCATGGCTTGTGTTTATCACTTTACAGCACCTATTTCTTCAAGAATTTCAATGCTTTCATGAGAAATAGGTGATCCTAGTAACTGTTCCTCAAAACCAGAAATAGCTCTGTATCTAACATTAAAATTAAAAGGACTATAAACCATTCATGAAAGCAAACACATTACAGTATTATTTGTTGGACAAGCCCATCCCCACAGATCTAGGATGCTGATTCTCGGAAAGCATGAGCACCAGCCGTTCATGTTGGCTTTAGCAGAAGTTGCTGACACTTGGCCTTCAGATCAAGAAGCAGATAAAGACTACCACAGCAGTACTCTAGGACAGCATGGGCTCAAAATGACAACACCAGAGGTTATTAACTGGTAAGAAAAATGCATATGTAATGGTTATTTTTGAAAGGCAAATAACCCAATAAGGGAGCAGATATTCACTAGAGTTAGCAAAAAAAAAAGAGGGAAGGGGACTCAGGGTAATGGCAGTTAAAAAATAACCACCATTTCCTTAAAAGATATTGGTCAACCCGGTAATGTCAGGAATACCATTTTCTTTATCAGTCAGGGTATTCTTTGATAAAAATGTCAATTTTTCAACCATGATTCTGAGTAATAATTTTTGTTTCTAATTATAAATGCTCCAGAAATTCCAAATTGCAAAAAAATGTTGACTGGCTCTCATTTCCCAAATGGAGAGAAGAGGGATGCCCTATCTAGCTCACAATAAGACTATGTCTAATGGCATCCAGTGATGCCCCACACAATATTAAAACCTGGTTGACACTGTAGCCTAATAATTGCAGCCAGTTTTTCTATTTAAAAAGACAAAGGTCTTGACCATACAAAGTAGGTCATGCAGAGAGCATCCTGACCATGATAATCATAGGAAGCAACACATCATCTCTTCAGAGGTGATCAGCCAGGGTGTTTATGTAAGTTTAAGAATCCTTCAGGCACCTATGTGTCTGTTGTATCTATAGCTGTCATGTATTTGAGGCCAAACTTTGATTTAGATTTTGGAACCTCTGAAGAGCACTTTAGATGTGAATAAAATGAGTTACCATGACTCCAGCGGCTTAGTTTGAAGCTGCTCCTATAAGACAGCACCTGAGTGGCTGCCCAGCTATATAGGCTAAGGGTTTAGAGCCAACAGAGTGGACTATGTCTCACTTCTGGCCCTAGTTTTTCTGGTTAAACACTCAGCTATTCCTATCATCCTCTTGGTTTTACTACTGAAGAACAATGTATAACCTATTATGTGTATGTACTTCAGCACCATATTAGGATCTGATCCTCTGGTAGACCAGGTCCTCTAACTTCCTTGGTCTGGAACTTTTAAAATTTTTCTCACCTGACCTGAAACTTCTTAGTATTGGCCTCAGGCTGAAAGAGACAAAAATATCTCTGCCATCTCCATTCAATAGTCAGATACCAATGTTCTTAAAAATACGTACTTTCCAATTACACATAATGATTCTAGGAGAAATCCAGCCACTAGAAAGAATTGCTTCACATTTCCTCCATGCCCAGAATTTTTATTTTCTTGAGAAGAAGTCTCTTCCCAGAACCTCATCTCATAATGAATTAAATAAACACATAAACTGTAAAAAGAGGTTTGTCATCACTGCCTTTAGCTTGGTATACAATTGAAATCGTGTTAAGCCATTTTGAACTCTTCCCTCAACAAATAACATATGCTTATTTTAATTCTTCAAAGCTGACAAAAGACAATAAAGTCACATTTTTACTTAGCTAAGTCACAAGCAGATAGTGCCTGTTTGAGTGTAATCATGATTAAGCTTCAATAGCTATTTCCACCACAGTCACTATAAAAACATCCTTGCACCTTTTAACACCATGGTAAACATTCCTAATGCAATAGAGTCACACAATAACACTGTCTACTGGCACCCTTGAAATACAGGCCTGTTGTGGTTTAAGCCCAGTCAGCCATGCAGTCGCCCTCTCACTCCCCCCACTATCTCCCTCCCACTCCCGGAGGGATGGGGAGAAGAATCGAAAGAATGTAACTCCCACGGGTTGAGATAAGAACAGTCCCGTAACTGAGGTATAACACAAACCACTGCTGCTGCCACCAATAATAATAATGATAGGGGAAATAACAAGGAGAGAGAATACAACCTCTCACCACCTGCCAACCGATACCCAGCCTGACCAAGCAGTGATCTAACCCTCCCGGGTAACTGCCACCAGTTTATATAGTGGGCATGATGTGCTGTGGTATGGAATACCTCTTTGGTCAGTTTGGGTCAGGTGTCCTGTCTCTGCTTCCTCCCGGCTTCCCCTCCTCCCTGGCAGAGCATGGGGCTCAGAAAGTCCTTGGCCAGAGTAAACTTTACTGAGCAGCAACTGAAAACACTGGTGTTATCAGCGCTGTTCCCAGGCTGGAAGTCAAAAACAGAGCACTGCACCAGCTACTAAGGAGAGGAAAAATGACTGCTACTGCTGAACCCAGGACAAGGCCTAACAAAGTCTTCCCTCACTTGGACTAATAGTCCCTCCAGCACTAAGGGAACTGTTCAATCAACATTTGCAAGTACAGTTATACAGTAGATACGTAAGGGCTGTGGCCACCACTGACTAAGAAAAAAGACTGCCTCTCAGATCAGGGGCTGTCCAGAATTTATGAGATTTCTGAGACATTTTAGTATTAAGTCCTGGTCCAGAGTTCACTGGAGTAAATTAAGATCTTCATGTTGACTCTCAATGGCCTTGACTCAGATCTAGACTCTAACTTTGCGTATTCATATTTATTCCATGGTCGTGTAAAACAAACTCACCAGCTTTTTTTCCTTCCGCAACCATATTATTGTATTTTTTTGCTACTTGGCTGGAAGATAGAGACCTCCAGAAGTACCCATCAGGTCTTTTACATAAACACTAGCATGTAAAAATATTTTTCTTCGTAATATTTTCAAACACCTAACAATATTAATTTGTAAGTAACTGTTTCTTGTTTTGAAAAGACCATAGAAGATTGTGAATCTGAGAAAGGAGCAAGATTTCTCAGTCCACAAGTTTAAAGGGGTTTTTTTGAGTCTTGGCAAATTAAAGGAAAAATCATACTGTAAACATACCCAAAAGCTTTCTAAGGGTTTTTCACATCTGAATAGAAATAGGATAATAATCAGAAATTATTAATCAGAATTTCAGAAATCAGAAACTATAATCTCCTGAAGCTGACAGGAAAACAGAATACAAAGCAACTGTCATCAGTAAAATCCCATCTGTACATTACTCTCTTGTTTTGGGCAACCTCAACTCACATCCAGTCTGACAAGAAACAAGAGGCAGGCACAGGACCAAATCAACCAAGTTAAATTATAGACATGCTATTATTTTACTGGATAGTTGTTCATGATAACTAAATTAGCACTCAAGGAAAGACCACACAGGCCACTTTCAAAGCAAGTACCACAGGCCAGCTGTGAGGAGACCAAGCTCTGCTGGCACCTTCTAGATGTTGGCCCCAGAGTAATTCACTTTGTAGCCCTGGCCCTGGCTGAGAGTCTCTTGCATTCTTGGCAAAGGCTGCTGCTGGGATGAGTGCAGACAGTGACCTGCCTAACCAGACCTCACACCTCTCAGCATGCTACACCCCCTGAGACAGTAATAACCTGGCCTGTCTCTGAAGGCAGCTTAAAAGGCAGCCCAGCCACATAGCCAACACATATTCAATAGCTGGACCTCATCATACTGCACAAACCCAGTGAAACACCACCAATTTCTATAGAACCCTCATAACAAGATTTTTAGACACTTTCTCAGCCTGCCACTGGTCAGCAGAAAGTTAATCTTTTCTACAAAATATGACTCAGACAGGAAATGTTCAGGGCCATGATACTAGAGCGGCAGAAAACCTCCCCTGAAGGACTCCATTTCCTTAAAATGACTTTCCGAAGACTTTTTCCCTCCAGTGGGAAGAAGAATGCCAGATGGATATCTTCTGCTTGTGCAAGAGCATACTGGGCTGGATCCACACCAAATTCCAGTCAGAGACATGAGCCAAAAATAAGATTCTCAAGGAAAATTAAAACACTGTTGGTAATACAGGAGCAAACATATCTAGGAGTCAAGAGAATATAAGTAGGCCAGATAATTTACTGAAGTTTGTAGCTGGCTGGAAAAAAAAAGGTGTTACTGGCATGGAGTCCTACTTAGAAATGAAGAGAGTAATGCCTTGATTAACCCCAAGGTCTAAAGTTACAAACACTTGTAATACATGTCGGATATGTATCTTATACCCTGGTGTAAATAGCAGAACTTTTAGGGACAGATAGATCCCAAGTAATTTTCAATTACTTCCATTGTTGATGAACAAGCAACATTTCCACTAAGAATGGATGCTGTCAATCTGTCTTACAATGAAGGATTTGGGCACTCAGGCACTTTCCCAGATCGTTACAATTAGCAGCTGTACTTACTCAGAAGTGCACAATATTCTGCACAACATTTTCTACTATGTCACAGAGTAACTACTACACCATTTTCGCCATTGTTTTCAGAGCCTCTTCTGCTTTTGTGGTTACATGGGTGGACAAGCACGGGCAGCAGATGCAAGTCGCAGCAAGGAACCTGTACGAGCGTGTAGCGTGGGCAGAGGAAGTCGCTATGCATGCATGCTCGACTGAGACCCTTCCAACTGTGATTCCAGGAAAACCCTGCATAGCACCACGTGGAAAAACAGGTGTTTGGATGGTAAACTTAGCATGAATAGGGAAACTGGATATTTTTTACCCCGTATCTTCTCACACTCTACTCCAGCAAGTTAAAATCTGTCTGAAAATCTCAGTATCGCATGCAGACAACAAAGCAAGGAATAAATGTAGACTGAATTTTGAATTGCCTCAGTGATGTGTGTTGTGCTGCCAATGTATTCCCATGGTTTTCATTCCCACTGCTTTTTTTTCTAACTTCCTATGCTCATGGGTGGAAGTTTTCATAAAGGAAATGGTGGAGGTAAAGATACAGCATTTTATCAAAATGTCATCTTAAATATCTTGTGGATCCATGCTGGCCTCATGCCCACATACATACATACATACGTGCATCTCCCTTGCCATAGTTCTGATATGGAGCACAATGTGGATTGTATCTGCCCATGTGTATGGGCAACATGCAGAAGAACTGGGATTCCTTTCCTCCCCAAAAATAAAATTAACACACAATGTGATCCATTTGAAAAGCAAAAATAAATAAAGCTTTTTTTACAAAAACACTTTCCCTAAAGCAGTCTTATGTGGTGTAAGGGCAATACTCCTTCCAATATATCATACCTTGATATGTACGTACCATGATAACTATGATATACTATGAACTGAGTGGGCGTGAAAACCAGTAGGGCAAGAAAAATAAGTCCAACCTTTCCCTTAGTTTATAGACAAGTTGCCCTGCAAACTCCCAGGAACTCCTCAACCGTCTGTTGTCTTCTCTCCCACAGCAAAAATACACTAAATTCTAGCAACAGACCTTAAACAAACACAAGGACTCTTCAGGGAGATGTGCAACAGCACAAACCCCTAGCTGCCCTACCTTTGGAAGTGAAGTAGAACTGACTGGAAAAAGGGAAATTACTACTTCTGAGAGGAGATGTTAAAGTCTCTAAAACACTCACAGAAAGAAGGTCCAAATGTCACTTTTCTCCTACAAAACTCCTAAGGTTTTGAGAGGGAAGATGGATGAGGGACACAGCTGCACACACATCATCAGTCCTTTACTTGTAGTCTCACTGTGTGCCAAATACATACATATATACAAACATATACATGTGAGGAAAGAGGAATACACATTTCTGCACCCCAGCTGAGGTATTCTAGGAGCAGTCAGTATGTTAATCCTATCTGTTGTAGAATGGCAAGCTTAGACACTTCCTGCTAATACAAACATACTTGCAGAGGGGAATAGAAGGGATCCCGACTCCCTCATTCACACCATGGAGAAACGACCCTCACGGGTGCTGTAGAAAACTAAGCCTGTAATATTTCAAATATTGCAATAGGAACTTAAATCATCTGCTGCAAGTTGCCTTCAGCAACTCCCAGACCTCAAAAACTGAATGCACAGTGCTTTCAATAATGAAATAAATATTTGTCTTTACAAAGGCAGCATTTCCTTGTTTCCACATAGAGATAACATTAATCATTACGAACTAGCATGCCTTAAAAAAAAACCAAAACAAACAACTTTCTGTACAACTGAGAACATTTCAAAGGTACTTAAGACCCTTTTAAAAAATGATCTACTGGTCAAGAAAGAAAAATATTTGCATTTTTTAAAGAATGAAACTGGGAACCACTGCAAGTACAACCATAGCAGGATTTTTTTTTCCTGAGGCAAAGGAAGGAAGGCATGAACTCCAGCCCATTTTAATTTCCTTCCCAGAAGATCAGTTCCTAAGAGGTTTAATTTGGAGTTTAATTTGGGGTTTTTTTAATGCAAATCATATGGTCTTAAAAATGGGTTCATCAGAGGGTTGTATGTCTGATTGCCTTTCTGCTTTTCTTTTTACATTTTCAACTTAACATTTTGGGAAGATCCAGTCTGTTAACATCAGTGCAAACAAGGCAGAATTTTCAATGACTTGCTAAGAAGAGATACAAGTGTTCTCAGGCTTAAAATCTGTCTGTGTAGCTCCTCTAATGGAGCAGAAGTGAAGGACCAAATTCTGCACCTTTTAAACCCATCAGTCTTTTTATTCATTGTACTCACTTTAAATTTGAATCGGAATGGTTTGGGTTGGAAGGAACCATAAGGATCTTCTGGTTCCAACCCCCCTGCCACAGGCAGGGACATCTTCCACTTGACCAGGCTGCTTCAAGCCCCATCCAAACTGGCCTTGAACACTTCCAAGGATGGGACACCCACAGCTTCTCTGGACAATTTCCAGTGAGAGTTGGGTTCTAATGCCCACCCTCACAGTGAAGAATTTCTTCCTAGTATTCTTTAGTATTCTAAGAGAATTTGGTTTGCAATTTGGTTTCTATTCCACCGTTAGTTGTAATGACATATGGGTGAAGAACAGTAGGTCATGTCCATGATTCATCAGGAAATGATGACAGAAGAGCAAGAAATGTAATGAAAGGTTATTGTTTACAACCAACAGAAATGTACTTCAGAGCAACACTGTGGCACAAAGGCTATTAAATGTCTGGCTAAGGGAGAGTAAAGAGGAGGCAGCCAGTCTAACAAAGCTCTTTAGCACTGAAATGAGAAGAGAATCCAAAGACTAGAAGCAAATCCAGGCCACTGCCAAAGGACAGTGAGGAAGAAGTTGCTAAGAGTAAGAATGATAAACCCTGGGACTGAACTACCCACTAATGTAAAACACCATGTGGATCTGCTTATTTTGGGGGCTGTAGTTTAAACCTGGAGGTCTTTCTGAGGCAATGCTCTAGCCAAGTATTTGCTGGAGAGCTCAGGGCTCTTTGACTCTGGTAACTTACAAGAGTCAAAATACCAGGTTTAATGGTTCTTTTAGCCTCTGCAAATTCACCATGTCAAACACAGATCCTTAAAAAGACAGGGGATGGTTGAGGTGCCAATGGGGGCAAATATGCCAGAGTCCCCTAGCTGCTGTTGGCTTGGCCACTGCCTTTGGGATAAGAATGATGGCGTCTGAAAGGGAGCTTCGACGTAGGTGGCAGGGAAGTGTGTCAGTCTTGAGGGCCCGCCAGCTTTCTTATCATTCTGGTGCAGCATATTCAGAAAGCAAATTCAGAGATGTTGGTTTTTGTTCTTTACAGCAAAGGGAGTCTTGTGGCTGCCCCAGGAGCTGTTGTTACACCAGGTCCCAGAAGTGCTGATGCCTGGGAAAGCTGAATGGGTAGATCCAGATGGCAGAGCAGGGGGAACTGTAGCCAGCACTCCCCTGAACAGAGTCCTCTCAACTGTCACAAAGTCAGAGTTCAGTGTTTGCTTTACAGTGCTGGCTGTGGAGCATGACCACTCAAGCGCTGTATGTTACTACAAGTGAGCTTGTACCCAATGTTCCTGCACTGCCCGAGACAGTGGAGTCCCAGTCAGCTCCTTCAGAAATTAAAGTCTGAGTGAATTATCTTTGAGATTTGTCTAAACAAAGACCACACTATTGCCTTGACTTGTCATGGAAGCATTTACCACCTCTCTGTGAGATAGAAAGAATAAAAAAGAGAGGTTTGGAAAATAAGTTCTTTCTCACATTTTCCCTACTAAATCTCCACTAAAAAGATGACCTCAACGGGAAAAGTAATGTTACAATCAATAAGCTGAAAAACAAAACTGAGAAATAAAAACTCACTTCTCTCCAATCTGAGCTAGAAGAGGTATAGTAGTTGCTCCACCAAAGCTTGCATGCATTACACCATTCCAACATCAGTGATGGGAAAGGACAAAAAGGTCATATTGCAACATTAGCTAAAGATAAGTACACAGAAAAAAAAATAAAAATAAAAAGAAGTAAAGCAGTCAGGAGAGCTGGAATTAGAACGTCACAAAATATTGCATATATGAAACAATGGTGCAAGAAAGTTCAGCACTGGGGGCTTGAAGGAAGAGCTGATCATCAGATGATGAGCCATGCCATATTGCTTCTTGTTTACTTTCTGGGGAAAGCTCTGCCCTGGTGTGAACAGAAGAAAGAGGCTGCACAACCACAGCTGCATTTCATGGCATGACTGCACACAGAAAATGAGACTAGTATTCGCAGGTAGATCCTTACCTGTACATATTGGAAGACTGGCAGCTAATGACATGCCTCTAATTGCAACGCTATTCGGTGTATTATACCAGTTATGGAACCAGTCTTAATACCCTGATTGCTACAAAGAGTAAAGATTGGGCTTTTAGGGGAATTCAGCCAAACCACTCATCTGTCCTACAAACACATTTTCAAAAGCCCATAGGCCACACCATGCTGTATCTGCACTTTGTATTGCAAGTGGCATCAAAGGGAATTTTTCGAGTCACAGAAAAGCTCTGTACAATAAAAGAGAACTACATTCCTCATCAAATTTGCTTTTTGTAGTAGTAATATTTTTGATCAAATAATTCAATAAACAACATAAGTCATGCAGATTTCAGTTCCTGTTCCTCACTACTTGGCACCCATATCACATCCTGTTTTCTTACAGTTTCCTATTTGACTGTGCTATAAGAAGAAATACACCCTTTTCTCCACTTTCTAATTTCTAATTCTAAGGACAACATTAAAATGTTATTTTAGGTATGTGATAGGCATTGTTTTGGTCTGGACACTAAGGTACCCAGGAATATAGTTGTGTTTTTTTCAAGAAGGAATATATTCATATCAGAGATTATTTCCAAAATTTGCTAGATTCTTTAGTTCATGGCAATGGCTTATAGCAGGACAGGTATGTGTTTGCTTTCTATTATAGTATTAAGAATATTGTTTACTATACCTGTTTTTCTTGAAATAACTTTCTGTATGGTCCATTTAAGCTGTTAGTCTGGAATATTATATCAATTTCCAAAATCACGATTACTATGTTTCATTATCACTACTCAGAGCTCATTCACTTTAACAATGTAATGTTGTCATAATCAAAAAAATAAGAAAGTACGATTAGATCTATAAAATTCTAGAGTGTTTCTTTTAATCTGCTTCTTAAAATTCTTGATGTCCAGTGAGATATAAAACCAAAATCTTTAATCTGTACAACAAACACCTGTACTGTATTTTATACTTATGTCCTCAGAGTAAATTTTAGTCTTGAGCCTCCCTATATGCATACTTACATTTCATAGAATCATAGAATCATAGAATAGTTAGGGTTGGAAAGGACCTTGAAAATATGTCACCTATTCGGCTACTTCCAAGATGGCTCTTAAGCATTTTCTCTGCACATTAGCCCTCTTCCCAAAAAAAATCAAGATTATCAGAAACAAAGATCTTAATTTTAATTCTAACAAACGATCAGTAGCTTTATGTATCATGAACTCCCTCTCCATGCTTTCTGTAGAGAGTTTGTCAGTCATTCAGATCCAGGCTTAGCTGTGATGGATTTTTTTTAATTAATCAGAGGATTTCCAATGTGCTGTGTGTTATGTGGGATAAAAAATGGCATGTCCTGGAAACCAACATCTTCCTCATGAAGAAAGAGAACTTCAGCTGGATGGTTTCAGACAAACCTTACTCTTTCTCTTCCTTAGCTAAAGGCATCTGCATTTGACTTTATTCTGAGTTTGTTCTTCATCTGTGCCCACTCTCGTCATTCTTACAGTTAATGTATTAAACCTGGGCAAAAATAAAATAAAATTCTTCTCCAGAAGGCATTTCACACTCCAAATCCTGTGAACTCCATTTCTACAACAGTTTCTTTGGTGCATTATCTAGTGTCCTTAGCAAATAAGCTTTTGCCACTTGTGATCAGAGCAAAGCCTACCTGGCAGAAATAAAGCTGAGTAAATGAGCACAGGGCAATTCAGATAAGATCACTCTTCTGCTTGGGATCACTCACAACACAGAAGATCCACACAGGACAATGTGCACTAAGTAGGAGAGGCTCAAGAGACATTTTCAGCAATTACATACCATTTCTCAATACTTCTTTTTCAACACACACCCCCACACAGTGAGCAGGTGAAAGTATTGCCAAATTATTTCCTCACTTTTCTTAAACCAACAGGAAATCAACTATCTCATTATGCATGACTAATAGAGAACTATGAATACCAGTGTTCCTTTCTAGCAACATAGAATCATAGAATAGTTAGGATTGGAAAGGACCTTAAGATCATCTAGTTCCAACCCCCCTGCCATGTCTAACAGTCCTTTCCTTCTCTGTGTATAAATAAATTGGTTGCCATTGTTGCCATGTACACAGAGCACATCTTGCCTGAAACTGGTATTTTACAGTGCTACACATCCTCTTTAGTATTGGGCAATCTTGGAATTTGGGTGTTAAAAGTGGTCCTTTTGGCCAATGCCCTGACTCCCTAGTGTGGCAACAAAATATGAGACAGAGAGCATAGAAAGTGAAGAGACAGATTACTGTTTTCTCTTAGTTCATTCACTTCTGTCAAGTGTATTTCTTGGCAGTTCTTTTCCATTGCATCCGGTCAAGATCACCATCTCAAAGGATCTTCTCAGAATCATAAAACATTTTATTTTAAATCACATCCTTTCCCTGATTTCATCTCTAGTCTGTTCTCAGTGGTCAGCTTTGCTGTTCTACTCCAGATGTCTCCACTAGCTGACAAAACTATTTGGTTTTGTACAAATTGTCCTCCCTTCACCAACTATTTTTAAGAGGCAATGTCTCTTACACTTGCTACTTCTTACAGCTTTTTTGTAGATGGAGAAAAAGTGTTGGAAAAGTGCTGGAAAATCTTTCACACCTCATACCTCATTTTGCTCTTTACCCCATACATAAAAGTGTACAAGAGGCCAGGGCTACTGTGATTTTTCTCTTGACTTTTCTCTCAGTTGGAGTTCATACGCTATTAGTTTTAGTGTCGTGCCGTAGAATCTCCACAGTGCAAAAGCCAGAGATTTGTGGAAACTTTTACACAGGGATTTGGTATATTTCAAATGTCACAGCAGAGATGCATCTACTGATGAAATAACAAGAGGCCCACATGATTCCTATTCCATTTCAGTATGATTTTGCCTGTCTGGCATCAGTATGCTCAGTATAGACTGCTCTTCCACAGCAGCAGTGATCTAGATATTTATATTTATATTCTAGATATTTATATTCTAGATATTTTCCAAGAAGAAAGGAGGACTGTGATCCATAAGGCAGTGTTCAATCCATTCTACAAGGCTATTTTTGGTTGTTCTACCACTTTACACTATTTGCATTAAGCCTTTTGCCTCCTATTTCTAATATCATATTAGCTTACTTGCTCTATGATTCCTTTTAGTCTTTCCATCAATTTCTGCTGCTGCTGCTTCTATATCCTCTGCGCAGGTGACATACCAAAATGAAAAAAAAAAATGCTTTATAGTTGTTTGGTAGGTGTTAATTTAGGTGTTTAGTGCACCAGCCAAACATGACAGAGAACACACAAGCACCATAACCCACACTGGGTAGGCTGTAGTACTTTCTCTTGATTGCTTTACATTGAAGACTGATAATCAGCATTTTCTCTTTTTCCTCCACTGCAATCTCATTTGTAGGTATTTTCCCTCCTTTTAATTACACTGATATGTAACGCACCAGAGTGCTTCTCCCCTCATAGTGAATGAATCCTGTCCAGCTAATGCCAGTGAGGTCATCACTGATAATAGCAGGGTACTATTTTTCTGGCTTAAGATGAAGACCAATTAGGACCAACGAGGTTAGCTCTTGTTTTTCCAAATACTTCTTCTGGTACTTTGAAAATAGCTGCAGATATTTATTTTTCTGTATTCTGGGATAAGGCCCCCAAACCTATTGTACATAAAATCACTTCAGGCTTCATTAAAGTTATCCTCAGTTGTTCTCCAGTTACATGCAGCGTGTGAGCTGGATCATTCTGCTCATCTACACAATGCACCTGTTTAAAGCAGGGTACATGAAAGTTTGAGTAGTCTCTACTCTAGGTACTCCTTTTTAATCTGTTTTCTCAATTGTGTTTCTGATGCCCGCTACAGACTTGCCATGCCTTCATCACATATTTAAGTTTGGATGTTATTTTATTGCCCCTGTTTGTGTATGACAGGGAGAGGTTGACTGCAGGCAACCGACCAGCAATTCTACCTCTCTCTTGGTTTTGTCACCATGCCATTGTGCCTACTGCTAATGACACAGGCATCTGCTTTTCAAATGGGTGACATGCTCTAGCTACCCTAAAAACTTTTCAGCATTCAGTTATCCTCTGCTACTAATTTTATGTTCATTTCTTCCATGCTTTCCTACTCCAAAAATGGTTTAAATCCTCCACATCACACAGAGTCATCACCAATTTTTCAGCTGTCACCAAAGTCTGAGACTTCCTTTTTTCCAGGTAGAGATGGGGAGAGAGAGATATCTCTGTTTCACAAAGTCTAGTCAGTCTCTCTGGATTCTCAATAATTGCATTCATGAGCTTGCCACTGAAGATGAGTGTTTTGCAGATATAGCTGTTCTCTTTGTGTGACACCTGCTTGAAAACAATCAGCATTCTGGTATGCAGGTCACTTCTCTATCTCACAGCCTGGAAAAATTAGAATATAATTTTCCTCCTCTTTTCTCTCCCTCCTTCCCTTCTTCCTCCCAATTCTTCACAGTATTTTTAGTTTCAAAGTCCATAGGCAACATATTTGCCACACACAAGCCATAGGAGTTCTGACAGCCTTAAATGCCGTAACTTAATTGCATCAAGTGATGCAGACACACATAAGACAGAACAAATTAACTCTCAGCGATAAGGGGATTTTATTACAAATACTCTACTTTATGAGCTCAGCTGCCTTTACCCCTCTCTCACAGAGTAGTCTCACTGAGACACATACACATGCAGACATGCACACAGGAGGAGGGAAAATACAGATCTTCTTTGAGCCACTTCTGTGTCTCTAAAAGAGAGTGCAGCAGCTACCTAAGATTGCAGCTATGGACTACAACTGGAATATGGTTTGCATCCTAACAACCTCAAAAGCTTAATTTTCTGAAGCCAAGACCCATCTTTCCTGTCATAAGCATTGTGATTTTAGAAGCCTGATCATATGGCTCGACATGTGATTTGTCTCACGGCTATGCTATATTGCAGCTTCTTTAACAAAATAAAATAAATATACATTATTGCATGACTAAAACTAGATCTTGGGAAACGAAGACAACTGCTGGTGAAATTCACCGTATTTTCTGATAAAAAGGAAGTATTATCAGAACTTTCAGAGCCACGTGGAAGCAGCAGCAGCAACTTTGAACCACATTTTAGTAGTAGGTTTGACACATAACTTTGAAGTTGGCCCTTCTTTGAGGTAGAGGTTGCACCAGATAACCTGCAGAGCTGCTTTCCTGACTGAATTTTGCCATACGCATATGGTAGTAGGGATGAGGAGCCACATCTTTGATGAAAACTTTTCACCTAGGCTTTTCAAATACCCTTGCCGCTTATCATTCATCTTATCTTTGACATAATACTTGTAGGGGAAAGATCATGTAGCTAAGGTCTGTATTTTGACCCTAAGCCAAATACCTTGACTTGCTGATAATAAGTAACACATTAACAAATATATGCCTAAAAGAATAAAAATTCATTGCAATTTACCACAAATAGAAGAAACTACATCAACTGCAGCGATCCTTCCCTACAGCTGTTTCTCCTTTCCTTGCCAGGAAAGAAATAGCGGAGAACTCCCCAAGGTACATCTTACATGTAATGGCAATGATTTGGCAGTGAGAGCCTGCTTTTATTAAGCACACAGCTATTCAGCATGTGCTATAGGAATGGAACAACTGGCAGAAGAATATCCTTATACCTCAAGCCCTCTGGCCATTCTGCAGGTAGGAGCAACTTAGGATCTAAGGCTGGGCCTTAATGGAATACCATTTGGAAGTGAAATGGAAGGCAAAGTTGCCTTCTAGATTAAAAACTAATAAGAGATTGCAGTATACTTGGAGTACTGTGTGCAGTTCTGGTGTCCTCAACATCAAAAGTACATGGAACTGTTGGAACAAGTCCAAAGGAGGGCCACGAGGATGATCAGGGGACTGGAGCACCCCCTGTATGAAGATAGGATGAGAAAATTAGGGCTGTTCTGCCTGGAGAAGAGAAGGCTGTATAGAGACCTCATAGCAGCCTTCCAGTATCTGAAGGGGGTCTGTAAATATGCTGGGGAGGGACTCTTCATTAGGGACTGTAGTGATAGGACAAGGGGTAACGGGTTCAAACTTAAATGGGGGAAGCTTAGATTGGATATAAGGAAGAAGTTCTTTACTGTAAGGGTGGTGAGGCATTGGAATGGGTTGCCCAGGGAAGTTGTGAATGCTCCATCCCTGGCGGTGTTCAAGACCAGGTTGGATCGAGCCTTGGGTGGCATGGTTTAGTGTGAGGTGTCCCTGCCCATGGCAGGGGGGTTGGAACTAGATGATCTTAAGGTCTTTTCCAACCCTAACTGTTCTATGATTCTATAATTTCAGGCAATGCAGATTCAAAAGCCTGGTGGGGGCAGAAAAGAGGTTTGTACTTGCCCTTTCCAAATCTCAAAGAGTCTCCTGGCTATGAACACATCTGCCCTCCAGTTTTGATGGAAAGCATTTTCAGAATAAGCAAGGTATTCATGTATGGTAATAGGCTGTTCTTACTCATCACGTATGAAAAGCACATGATAGAAACCATTGCAAAGTACATCAGAAGAGTGCATTCAAACTACGCATTTTAAAAAGAACAAAGTTATATCCAGAGCTCTAAAAATTAAGCCACGGGCATTTACAGTCAGAAAGGTTTTAGTCATTAAGAGCTGATTCCTTGTGCATCCCTGTTCACCAAGTGTCTGTTATTAAAATGGCATCTAAAACATCAAAAGAGTAGTTTCCTGTACTAAGATATCCCACCAGGGAATATTTCAGTGAAAGATGTGAATTGGTTGCTGCCAGCATGTTCCGATTCAGCCATAATTCCACAGGAATGCTTATCTTCCTTTAAATTTACTGTAAATTTAAGTCTTCCCTCTACAAACTGATCACTGATTTGCAGCCTATTGGCAGTACGCAGACTAAAGTCATGTTGACTTCAAGACTCAAAAGTGGGAGCTCCCTTCTTGCTGACAGCATCGAGTTCCTGAATGGTACCAAGACCCCCAAGTCTTGTACAACCCTGGAGTTTCTCCTTCACAGGGTACAGAGTAATTGCTATACCCAGGGTGACTCAGAACTATGACAAAATATTAAAGTGACAATCTTTTTTAAGGACAGTCACTGCAGCGTTTGTTTGCAGAGTGTCAGTGACAGCTTTGCAGCACACATCACCAAGGCCCATGTTGGCAAAGGAGTCCCAGCTGGGTTGAGGAGCCTGGCAGTCAGCAAGCCAAACATAATCACTGATGTGGACCCATGAACAACACTGCTGGCAAACACCAGCTAGAGCTTTCTATTAGCTGACTACTGTTACGGCACCCATTATTAACATGATTGCGTCACAATTTTTATCTTCTACATCTTCAGGCACAGCCAGGCAATATATAAGATTCCATTTAGGATTAGCAATTAATTATGCAATCACAAACCTGTTGCCTTTTGAAATGTATTTTGAAGCACAGCTCCAGAGCTTAGCCCCTGGCTCCCTGGCAGGCTGTTCAAAGGGCTAGGGATGCAGCCGGATTGCAGGACCCTGCCTCACCACACGCACATCCATACACACCAAATGGGGCTGCACAGCCTCACAGGGCCAACAAGACGCTGCTATCACAAAAGCCAGTGTCCAGCCTTGGCTCCCCGGGTCCTCCCCAGCAGCGCCCAGCCGTGAAGGGCGTCCCGCCAGATGGAGCAAGCGCAGCCTCCCCGCAGGGGCCGACGCCTCCGCGGAGGTCGGGAGTCCTCTGCGGACGGTACCGATAAGCGTTTGGGAAGGGGTCATTGGCGACGGGCGAGGGCTGAGGCCATCTGTACAGCCGGAATGGGGAGTCGGGACTAAGTCGACACGGAGCTGAAGTCCCGCACCTCAGCTCCCGGCGTGCCGGGGAAAAGGTGGATCGCGCCCGCCCCACGAGGCTAGAGGCGGGGATTGTCAGCTGTGCGGCCGCCGACCTACTAGCAGAGCCGGCCGCGCACCGGCCGCGGGTGCGCACGGAGAGCGGAAATCCCCGGCGGGAGGAGACGTGGGAGGGAAAAAAGGGAACGGCCTGAACCGAGCAGCCTTCGGCTTCACTCGGGTAGCCGCCTGCCTCCCGCGCCGCTGCGATGGAGCTGCGAGGGTGAGTGGCGACCTGAGGGAGCTGCGATTCCCCACGCGTGCCGCTGGAAACGGGGTTGGGGCGCGGGCGGGCTGCTGGTTGGGGGAGGCAGAAACATACACACTCGCCCTCCTTAGAAAAACCCGAGTATCGCTGCTGCAGTGCAGCGGGCAGGAGAAGTTCTGCCGGGGGGGGGCTTCCGAAATGGGGACCGGACCGAGTTGCTGCGCGGGGTCCCCGCCCGGAACCCGGCCCCGGGGCGGCAGGTTGCCGTTTTAAACGTGCCCGGTGCTGTCTGCGTGTGCGGGGTGAGCAGCTGCGCCGGGCGCCCGTAGCTGTGGGAGGTGGGTTTTGCAAGGCATCCCTGTGGTTCAGGCGCTCGCCTGCCTGCCCCACGTGCCTGCGCTCGGCCACCGAAGGCTGCAGGCAAGTAACTGGCCTTTAATTCGGCCTTTTTGCCGAATGTAACTGATGGGAGAAGGAAAGCTGGCCCGCCTTTTTTTATAGCCCAGGTTAGCGTTGGAGTGCAGAAGTGTTAGAAAAGCTTCACAGGGCGCTTGCTGATGCGAGAAGAGCGATTTCCCTACAAGGGAAGGAGACAAACCAAATCTTAGCAGCGGGGCAAAAGCCCCGAAGTTATTATTGCAAGCATCAGGACATCTTCTGTCCGACTGGTTTGTGTCAGAATAGCAACATCATATAACTCTAAAATAAATAGTACATGAAAAAGTTGAGATGCTCCTCGGAAGAATAATCTCGGCAAACAAGAATGTATGAAAGAGGAAGTGCAACTTTCTCCCGTTCCACATGACATTTTAAAAGTACATAGAAGGGGAAGGTGTGGGAAAGAATTAAAAAAATTAAATAACATTTTTAAAAAAATAGAGAACCTATGAAACTAACACACCTACACATGTTCTTAGTGAAGCTCACTGCTAGTGATGGACACAAAAGCTGAGTGTGCATACAAGGCAAAGAGGAGGCTTCTCAGCAGGCAAGACCATTTCTCCCCTTTTGTAACAGGAGCTTAGCATTAGAGCTATTCCAGACAAACATGGGTTGACACCGCCCCATATTACCAGGCTCTTACCTTCAAGTAAGAGTATGAGCATCTCTAGATCTGTCTAATCTTGACTGTGTCATCATTTATTAAGATAAGAAGTCAAGGCCTTCTTTGTATATATACATTAGCTAATCAGTTCTGGCCAGCTAGCTAAATGTTTGTTGGCATTAGCAAATGCCTAACTTGGGAAATTCCCCAGAGAGTCCCATGAAGATCAGTTAACTGTTGTCCTTCGTTTAATTCAAATGACTTACTATATCCATAGTTTCTGACTTGGGCGGGGAACAATAAAACAAGCACAGCTGCAAGATTAAGGACTAGATTGTGGTGAGCTTCTCTAAAGTGACCTGTATAAGCGTGGCACAGAAGTGATGGGTCCTGCACAGTGTAAAAATATGATAAAAATACAATACACATAGAAGCTATCAAAAGCCACTGCCAGAGACAGAACAGAGCAGAGCTGCCTATCTGGCAGTGTTGCAGATTTACAAAATATGTGTCAGAGTAGAAATGTTCCACACTGGGCATCCACTTAAGCTTTTGAAACTTCATCTATGAAGCCATTTCAAAGGACACAAAGAAGGAATAGAAAACGTTTTCTTCATATTAAAGTAACACAGTTCAGACTGACCCTTCCCTAACCTTTCTCCATCTCATTCTCTGGAGTTGAGGCTTCAAGTGGAGGTACATTTTGTGTCAGGAACTTTCTCTGCTTTCTCCATGGGAAACCAAATGTGTTTGGAAAGGTGAGAATTTTCTTGGAGGGACAGGTGGGAATTAGCGACCCTCCTGCACAGCAGAGAAGACCCAAGTTGTGCTCTGCCAGGTGGTACAAGTAAAGCAGGACAGAAGGTGCCTGGGAGGTGCTGGATGAGTCCTGATGCTCAACTAGACAAAGGGGCAGGAGCTGTGGGGAAAGGGCAGGAAGCCTGGAAGAGGGAGTGGATGTTCTAATGCACAGGCTGATGGGGGAAAGTGAATTGAGAAGTGAATGCAGGAGCTTAGGTTAGGGCTTGGAGGGAGGAGGGTCAGGCAGGGCAGGGTTGGTTTAGAGTGAAAATGTAGAGCAGTCTGGGCAGGAGACCATGGAGCTCGCTCCTAGGTGTATTTGGGCTTCTGAGGGCAGCTTTCCCCATTGCATCAGCATTGGACATAGCTGAGAGAAGGGAACACACCTGAGTAGTGTGGCCTCACAGTCCTGCTTGCTTGCAAAAGTGAGCTGGGGAAGCTGATGATGAGGAGGCACTTGTGTCTCTTTGCCCATCAGCTCAGCTCTGTAACCTTATTGCATGAGAGGTAATATCAACATGGGCAAATGCAGCCATACAGCTCTCATTCCAAAACCATTCCAGCATCTTCCTTTTCTTTCACAAAAGTCTTGAGGAAGGAGAGCACAACATAAGATAGCCTTGGTGGTGACAGGCTATTTAAAAGTAACTTACGAAAGGGCTGCACCTTTATCTTTCTTAAAGCCCTATATAATAAGGGTTCAATCACCTGGATTTTATAGATAGGTTAAACTGGGTTTTCCCATAGCATCCAGCAGGTGTAGCTCCATTAGGAAGCTCCTGCATAGATTTGCCACTCCAGAGGAATCAAACACACTGAATTCTTTCCAGCAAAACCTCTGCACAGCTCCCTGCTATTACCACTGCTCCTGTTTATGTGTTTTTATGGAGCGCACAACTGGCGGGCAGCATGGTCAGCTGCATGTTGTCCTTTAACCAGATAAAACTGACTTGTTGAGTTTCAGCAGAAGAGTGGGATGCAGGGCTTTGACCTGCGATCCTTCTTAGTGATCCAGATAGACTTATTAGAGAAATAGGCCCTGAAGGCTATACCGTGTGTTTTTCTCAAGAAAGTTGGGCATGATGTCAGCTTCATGCCTTCTGCTTCGATTCCAATATTAGCATATTTTACTGCTGGTCGTGCCCTCAGCCACCCGTCCACAGAGTTATGTCATTTGAACAGAAGTTTTGCAGCTGTCAGAAATGCAAATACTTAATGGGACATTACATAGTCATAGTACCTAATTTCTATAACTTCTGCTACTGTATTAAACCAATCAATATTAGGTTTATTGCTTCTTTAAACAACAGATGCTAAAGTCAATCATGTAACCTCTTCTTTGCTTTTTATTTTAGTTACGGATTTCTGTTACTGCTCCTTCATACCATGAGAGCTGGTAAGTTCAGAACACTTTAGTTAAAAATGAAGCTGCACCCTCTTTAAAACGTTTGGCCAAATACACAAGGTAGTTGTAATATGTACACTATAAGCATCTTCATGTTTTCAGCAAGACACTTAAGAATTCCTTAGTGTGAAATGTTTCTCTGACATGCATCAGGGAAGGAAGAAAAAAATTTGTTTCTATCAGTTTCAGTACAGAGAACAGCAAGAACCTTATGGATGCTCTTGCTCAGATTGCTCTGCTTGCTTCACAGACATCCCTGCACCTTTATCTCTGCCAACAAAAGGCCTTAGAAGTGGGGTAATAAGGGCTGTTGATAAGCAGATCTAACATGCTTGGATAACATCCATACTTGTATTATGACTAGAATTACACATCACAGTATCAAGTAGTCAGTATTAAGTCTTTTACTACAGTTCCAGAAATCCCTTTCAAATCAAAGATAAGGTTAAATGACATCACCTGGTGATATTTAAATGATTTTAAGAGTTGTCTTTCCTCTGTTCTTGCTTAATCACTGAGAAGGACCCAACAAAGTCATGAAGGAAACGCCCCAAAATCAGGGCAAACTGTGCCAGATACAGTTTCAGTAGATGCCAGCTGGCCTGTTCCTGAAGAACACCAGTGGCGGAGGTGCGCCTGTCTTCCCAGGGTTCACTTTTCCTGCTGCTATGAGGGGTTTCTCTACTAAGTCTGAGCTGTAGTAGCCTTCTTGCAGGTCAAGCCTGTTACTTCTTTTCTCACCCAACACAGTATAATGGCCCAGAGAACATAACTACCTTCCTCTCTGCAAGTACTATATTTGTTTCAGTGGTATTTTTGAGGCAGGGTGCACAGCTTAAACGTGTAGATGAACTATTTCTTGAGTCTTGTGCACCAGCACAAAGACATGCCCCTGCTGGATATTGCTGCCTTCCTCCCACCTCACCACGCATTGTTTCCACATTTCCAAACCCTCACTCCTGTCATCTTTCTTTCCCTAGCTCACCCACCCACATAATCCCTTCCCCCAGCTGTAATGTCTCCCATTCAACCCCATGTCTGACCACCCCCCCTCCAGTCCAGCATTTACGATATGCACATTGCTTTGGTCTCAGCAACCAGTTGCACCAGAGAGGTTTTGGCTGCTGGAAGGGAGGAGAGGTGACCCATCCCTCCCAGAAGAAAGTCTGTGGCCAGAACCACCCTAGTCTTCTGGGAGTCCCTGACCTGCGCTTTCTGCATTACTTGTCAGCCAGCTCATGCCTTTACCTTGCTCACCAGTAGGAGAGCCTGTCTTTCTCATGTCTGGAGGCTGGGAAAACTGTCCTAAAAGCCAGATACTGGACTGGCCTACCTCATGTGGCCATAAGAGGTTATAAACATCTAATGAATTTGTCACCAGGGGTACCTGGACATGCTGACTTCCCAGCTGGGTGTATTCGTTGAGAAGGTGACACCACCAGCAGCAGTAAAATGTGATTGCTATGACATGCCCACTTTGAGAAACACTTTTTTTACTCCCCCTTTATAATTTTTTGGGTCTCAAAATAATGGTAGTACTCTTTTTCTTATCAGTGCTTACACTTCCTGTGATTTACACCTGGTGGTGTTTGGCATTTTTCTTAATTTAAAAAGAAAAAATGTTATTAGTAAAGTATTAGGATTTGAATATCTGTCTGCAGGCAATGAGCAAAGTGAAACATGCAGGTATCCATGGGACTGAGAAAGCTTAGACTGATTGGTCATCAGAGGAGGAAATAACTAGAAGGCTTTATATTGCAAAAGGTTCCTTTGGAAAATATAGACAAACCCACATGGAGAGAATTAGTCACCAACACGTCAGGAGGTAGGAATGACTATAAAGTGAGCATGGCTCATCTGCCTAGTATAGGTACTAATTCTGGAGTTCACCCATGTGGTAGAATATACTCGAAAAGAGTGAAACTTTTTCCACATAACCTCCCTGTTTTCTCTCTCTTTTAATCTTGTAGTGATTGCACTGGAGAAGAAGATCATTGTCAGTAAACTTGGAGAAAACACTACATTGAGCTGCATTTATCAAGGAAGAGAATTGCACTTAAAAAATCTACGGGTATACTGGCAAATAGCTGATGATCAAGAGGAGTGTACAGTTGTACATGCACTGATCTCTGGTCAAGACAATGAAAGTGAACAATGTATTCACTTTAAAAACAGGACTCAGTTATTCTGGGATAGATTGGAAAATGGTGATTTTTCTCTACTATTACTAAATGTCAGCCAGGGTGATGAACATACATACAAATGTGTAGTACTGGAGAAAGCTGAGTATACCAGCATGGTTCATCAGGCAGAAGTGGTTCTCAGTTTAGCAGGTAAGACCTTGTATCACTTGTACATACTTGCCCAATTGTCATTCCATCTTTCCATATTCATGCCATTTCAATATTGTATTTAAGCATACATTTAACTTCAAAACATGGTTCAGCCCTTTGCTGAAATGAAGCCTGCTTAATTTTAATGGTACAGACAGGGAATACAGAACTGGGAGAATCTTACAGCCATTTATGCCGGGGGGGGGGGGGGGTGATCTTGGTTTTCGGTAATATAAAGGCTTTTGCACGTGACTGGGTAACAGCAGCTTAAGAAGTTGCTTTCTCCCCGAGTTTGGCTTCAGCTTTCTGCCCTTCCAGTAGTTCTCTCAGCTCTGGTTTACATACCAAACCTGCAGGTGTTTCTCTTTCACATCATGAGGATGGTGTGAAACCCAAACCTGCTTCAGAGCCCACATCAAAATTCTGTATTTTCAATACATTTCGACATGTCAACAACTATTCTTTTTCTCCTGCTCTCCAGCTAGTTATAGCCAACCAATACTCAGTGGCCCAATAAGTAACAGTGACAGCACTGGAGAGGAGGTGACTTTCAGCTGCAGGTCTGGCAATGGATACCCAGAGCCCAATCTTTATTGGATAAATAAAACTGACAACAGCCACCTGCCTCCATCGGAGCTAATGATCATCCCCAACAACAATGGCACTTACAGCGTTTTTAGCACGTTGAAGGTTAAAGCCACTTCTAACATGCAAATAGAGTGCTCCATAGAAAATAAGATACTACAGGAAAATCTATCAGCCAACTGTAAGTCCCTTCGTACTACTTCATGTTTTCTAGCTAACGGGGATATCAACCAGTATGTCTGTGCAGATACACACTACTGAGGGGTATGCATTAATTCAGTAGTTCCAGAAAGTGCCAAGAAGAGCTTAGGTTTTGTTTCAAGCTAGTTATGTTTAGCCATGGATTTTATGTTTAATTCTTTCACATTGAACCAAATGCGTTAAGACAATGGCACTGAAAAGCTCTTGCATCCAAGGCAGTCACTAGGCTTTACCCATTGGTTCATCAGGAACAGTGATGACAGGGGAGTCAGGTTATTTTTCAGGGGGCACCGTATGAGAGATCCATGACTCCCAAACCACTGCCCCACTGCTTTGCAGCACTCACATTTGCTTTTTACTCTGCTAGTTTCTAAGTTCTGTTTTCAGTCTCCAAAATACTGTTTAGTGCAATGCACTATTTGAAGCATGCCTATATCAAACAGGTAATATTAGCCCTATAGAACAATACACCTACTAGCACAAGTTGAATATTCTGTTTATTGCTGATATGAGTGATCAATAGTAAAAACCAGTATTAGCCACTCAACTGTTCACAAAACCAGAAAGCTATTTGAAAAAAAAACAACAAAAAACAGAACAACAACAAAATGAAACCCCTAAGCTATTAGGAAGTTTTAACTGCAGTGCCAACAGCAGAGTTCATGATTTCCAAAAAGCTGTGTAGAGAAGCTATTTGGAGCAGGACAGCTTATCTGATCATCACTGTTACTGGTCCTGCTTCCCACCACACCATTCACTCACAGGTTTCTGCACCCTGGTGCAAGGAGGTTTGATGATCTGAATAACTGTAGACATTTAACTGAACACACCAAGGAATCGCATGTCATGGACTTAACAATACTGATCCCACAAACATAGCCAAAAAATGTCAACTATTTCCAGGAACAAAAATTGGGCACATGAGCAGAAGTTGCACATGAGAGTGCTTATATGATAGCATACCCTTACTGTCATCCCAAATTAAAGGAAAACTAAGTAACCTTTCATTAGTTTCCTAACAACATTCTCTCATATTGTATTCTGGAAAAATCAGAATTCATCTTACTATTTTTTGTTGGTTTCTAAAAGCACTGCCATACTTGAAACATTAAGAGATATGATTTGAAACCTTCAAGTTGCAGCAATCAGTGGAAATTTATCACTAACATCAGGGAAACAAGTTTTCACCCACTTCTATGAATACCATGAAATTTGTGTTATAGATTCTGTATAAATTTATTTTCAACTGAATCTATATACAAGCTCAAACATACAGTCTCCCAAGACTGGCAGAAGAGAAGAACAAAAAGGAAGAAAGGGATTCATGCAGTATGATAACAGGGAGGAATAAACTGCCATTGTATTATTAGATAGAATAAGCTGGAGATATACCTTTCTCAGAAGGAATACCACCAGAATCACAGTAATATGAATAGCACAAATATTTAGTCCTTCAGAACTTCTATGTGTGAAATAGGGTCAAAATGTTTGGTATGAAATGTGAAAACTTATACCTTGGTACATTATTTTTCTATTTTATTTCTAGACACTCAGCAGAAGCAAAGCAATGGGTCTAGCACGGAAAGTCACATAAACCTGAAAAAAAGTGGGCAAGGTGCTCAGGCAGCTGGCATCGTTTCCATGGTCATTCTGATAGGTGTTCTAGCTGTAACAGTCTGCCGGCTGAGGAGATGGAGGTCCTCTAGACTAGAGTCCTACACAGGTAATGAGGCCTTTCATTTGCATGACCAAACCTGAAGAATTCTTGGGTTTTTATGCCAAAATATTTCATGTTATCCAGCGCGTGGCTAGAAGGGACAAGTAAGCTGCCTGCACACAACAGCAGGAAATTATATACTGTTAGCAAAAACCTGGGACAGATGTTAAAGACTAACATGTCCTGAGGCACTACATTTTCTGCTGTTGTGCCTGAGCCTCACAGGAGTTGGTTGTTGGATGTGAGAGTAACTCAGATTTTGTGCCTTTTCGGGACATAGTTTCTCAGATGTGATGCCTGGAGCCTGTTCCTGAGCAGACAGAGGGGATGCTCCTCTATGGGGCAGGACTGGGGTCAGTAGTTTGTTCTGCTTAGCATGATCCAAAGTAGAAATCAGAGGATAAATCAATCCCAAGAGCTTTAGAGTCACTGGCTGGACAAATAAGGGTTCAAGATCCTACTGGGATCAAGCAGCTTTCTGCAAGTTCGAAGTAAAGCATGTCTCATTGCTCCTTGTTATACATGCATACCATTGTATTGATGCATTTTCCCATGTGCAGGACTCCGCAATGCTTGGCATGAGAGAACAAAAGGTAGCTCTAAAAGACATCTTATGAACCAGATGATGTATCTGAGTACTTACTGTAAGCCATTTTGCAGGTATGCAAGAGGTAATATCTAGGAAGAGGGAGCAGGGAGAGCAACACTTTTCACAGGACAAGGACAAACCACTATTTTCAATCCATGCCCTCTTCCTCATGGCTAGCAAGCCCAGGTGCTTCAGAAAAAGGCAGGGTAGTGATTTTGCCCAGCATCTGCAGCAGCTGTGCTGTGCTAGGAGCCATGCCATTCCTTCAGAAGCCACTCATGTCTTTCCCAAAACATGGAGCAGGACTGTTGCTTCAAGCCCCAAAACCAGTCCTTGCTCAAACGGTAACCTAGTTTGTAAACAAATAGAGTATGGACTGCATTTTGCTGTCCAAAGAGCAATTGAACACTCAACTTTGGTGGATGTTAATATTAATTCAGTTTGGCTAAAAATGATAGTTATCTATCTGACATGCTTTAAACAGTGCATTTGTTTCAACAGATGTCCAGCTAAATGAAGACAGTGGAGTAACTAACTATAAGTATTAAAAATACTTTACCGTATTTGTCTCAAGAGTGGCTTAACTTCATAGCGTCTGTACTCAAGCTCAGCACAAAGACTTTGGGCAATACTTGTTGGATATTATACACTGAAGCACGTAAAGTGGTAGCCCTGATGCTTCTGTCAGCCCTTTCCTTGAGCTCTGCAAGTGTTGGCAAAGGCAGCCTCAGGGTCTCAATTCCTAGAAGTTCCTTGAGCAGTTCAGGCCAAAGGACATAACAAATCAACAAGGGACATGGAGCATATAGGCTTAAGCCACCCTCCCTTCCTGTTTTACAGCTATGCTGAAGACCCTGTTGCCATCAAGACAGCTCGAAGTGTTTCAGGCATCCCAATTTGAGGGCAACTTGGACCAAGTACCAGAGAAGCAAGAAGTATCTAGGAAATGTGATCTCTGATGAAAGACTGGTTGTGCTTGTTTAAGCTGGAGAAATAAAAGCTGATTGAGGACACAGTAATCCCCCTCTTCAGCAAGTCCTTAAAAAGGATGAGACAAGTTACTCGCTGTCCCAACCCAGCAGACACAGAACTTAAGGCACAACAGGCTGAAACAAAGGAGATTTAAGTTAGATGTTAGGAAGAAAAGATGCTTGTCTAAGGGTAATAGTTGAGTACCGAGGCAAAGAGTTTGTGCAGGCTGTTAAGTCCCTATCAGTCCAGGTTTGTTGCTATTCTGTTTTATCCTTAATGAAAAAGGAAACCAGTATCTGTCAGAAATTCCTTAGAGTAGTTGGTACTACCGTGAGACAAAAGATGGGTTCTTGGATAAATCCTAGCCTAATTCAGTCATTGCTTTATATTTTCAAACAAGTTGCATGTAGTAGATGAGGGATAAGGCACTCTGGAGGGCACCCACAGGGACACACTGCCACAACATTTTGCTTTTAAATACAGATAGAAGCACAAACATATTTTACAACAGTTTCACTTTATGAAGAAGGTCAAATTGTTTCATAGGAGTTGGGAATCCTGAATACTGCAAACCCAAACCTATTACGACTAGCTTTGCTGTTACAAAGGAAAAGGTTTTGGAAACTGTGAGGAAGGCAAGTTGAAAAGAAGAGTAACTCCATCTTGGTGGGGTTAGTTTCTCCAAACACCCATTACAGTCAGTGGGGCAGGATGCTCCACTGAGGAGAAATTCAGAGCTGGAGCAATTCTGAATTGGTCTCTGGAGGGATCCCATCCCTGCCTGTAGAGGCATTTCAGGAAGATTGTTTCCCTTAACCACACCCAGGCTTTGTGCATCTTCTTCTCTGAGGGTGACAGTGACAAGAGAAATGTTAGCAGGAGAGCACTTCTTGCATTTGCACAGAGAAGCACTTTCATTCTATGGCACAAGGTGTGTCTCAGGTACCCAGGCAGAGGCAGGGTTCTGCACTGTCTGATTCTCTCTCAGAAGCATAAATCTCTTTTCATAGCTTTGCACCTTATCCCACTGGTTACGTAGGAAAAACAACACTAGGACAATTATATTCTGAGGGATTTTTTTTTAATGAAGTTGTTTCTTTTTACAGCACCTGTCTAAATGGAAAGTCTGCCAATAATTTGGACAGCTGGAGACGTGTCAAGAGAAGCATCACCCCTTATTGCAGCAGCAGTATTACTTGTAATACAAGTGATATATTTCTGCAGAGCATGCCAAGAGAGATGGCAAAAAAGAGGCTTCTCCAACACAAGAGACAGCAAAATCTGCTGGATTTCTGTTCCAGCCACTGGTTGTGTCCACACAACGGTTGTGTCACCACACCAGCTAGCCACGTTAGACAGTCCTCTGTGATAGTCTGTCAGTGTTTTATGCTCCTGCATTGGAGAAAGCAGTAAGCCTGAGACTTAGCTACTCTGTACCAGACTATGGAAAACTGGTGAGTTCCCAGTCTCTCATCACCTTTGAGGACCTTGTCAGTAGCAGAAGCAACTGCATTTCAGGAGCATGGGAAGTTCTTGCTGTGCCTCCTTACCCTGATGATGACTACTGAACTGTGAAGAAAGGCAGCTAAAAAACAACAAAAAAGCAAACAAAAAAATCCCACAACCCCCCTCCCCCTAAAAAAACCCCAAACAACAAACTACTGAAGGACTCTCTGCAAAATGAGATATGTGACTTTTTCTACCTTTTTCTCTCTACAGCACATCTTTTAGTCTGGTTTCACCAGCTGCATGTTATTCTGTACAGAATTAAGTGGAACATTTTGACCTAGTCCTCCAAAAATGGGAGTTGCTCTGATGGGGCTAAGCACCAAATGTATTACCATAATGCAGTGTGCTTTCTTTAGATGCACTTGATATCAGCATTTTGGTTTTTACCAAATATTCCATTGAAAAGGGGACTTCCACTTCTGACAGAAGCTAGTGCATACTATGTGAAAGAGCAGGCTGTGGAAATATGACCAATTAGAAAAAGTGCCCTCTATGTTAATGCCAGCTTACCTGGACTTACCCTTTTCAGGATACAACAAAACCTGTGGTCAAGCTCAGCTTGATTCAGCTAGTCTTTATTTAAGCACTCCCCTGTGGCTTCCAGGGAGGATTTTAAACTGAAATTTTCCTTGTGTCCCATCCCTAAAACACACACACAAAAAAAGCACAGACTACATGACTCTTTTCCATGAATGTCCAGAAAGCAGTTTCTGGACATTCTTGCATTCTGCATGGAACTACAGTTTCCATGTGCTGGTGCATGTGCCTTGCTATTTCAGCCCAGTCAACCAAGAGAAACTAGTTGAAAATAGCAACTTTGCTCATAGCATGAGGTTTTGAAGAGGAGGAAACTATACTAGCTCTCTTGCTTAGATGGGGCAGTTTCCCCATCTCGTCATGGTAGGTATGGCAATGTTGATTTTAAACTGAGCCCTGAAAACACTCGGCTTTTCCTGCACCAGTTGCTAGACTAAAGTTCTACCATTTTTGTAAGTCACAGCCTTGTTTGTCTAAGCTCAGTGTATAAGAGGCACTCTAGTGTCAACTGTGAGATAAGACTGAGTTCTTTTGTATAAAGATCAGCTTTCAAATCCCAGACAAGTGAAAGTAAATTCTGGGTTCTTGTTCTCCCATCATGTGGAATCCAGAAACATTTGGCAATAGCACCATTAGCTTTTGCTGAAGCAGTACCCCCGAGGAGGCTCTGAGCTGGGTAGCTGTGCACCACCACTGCACTAGTATTTTGTGGGAGGGCTGCACAGGCTCAGCTCCCATGGTATTTAACAGGGTAGTTTAGCTCTCACTTGGTGCAATCGAGGCTTACCAATTTGAACAGGACAGGGGAATTGTTCAGAAAAAGAAACAAGCCAAGCTGCAACTGAAAAATTAAGCTCCTGCCTAGGTTCTAAGTAACTGTGTACAACTGTGGAGTTCTTAAGACATTTTATCTATTAATATAAAAAAGTATATTGCTAATCATCAGTGTCTGAAAAATACTGGTTTATTTATTAACTTAACTTTTGTCCTTTGTTGTCTTCCAGTCTACATCTGTAGCATACCCTGTCATTAGGACGTTTAGCTGACATTTATTAGATAACTAAAGTTACTTTAAGTGTCAGTCTTTCCTTGTCTACTCTCACATCCATTAATCTATACGTTAGATATTTTCTGAGTCCATATCTAGTCTTCAGTGAACCCTAAAAGGAATTTGCTTGAAGAAAGCATGCAAGCTTGCAGACACTTCAAAAAAGTGAACATCATGTATGTGGGTGTGAACTACTTCCTAGTGGTTCAGTAAGAAGTCCTGCAGACATTTCCTTGCCATCTATCACATGAAGTTTCGTGCAGCCTTTTTCATACTGCTGTAACTGACAGAAGCCTTTACTAAAACCAGTTTTTCACCTCTAGATTCTGCAGCTACAAGAAGCTGTAATGGTTTAGAGATGCAAGAAACAGCGTAGCAGTCACTTCATGATATGTTAAACTAATTTAGGCTGGTTGGATTTTCTTACTTCTCGGTTATTTCACAGTACATATTGAGTACATCTAAATGCAACAGCCTGCTGTTGCAAAATCCATACTTTGAATAGGTTTAGGTTTCCAGCTATTTTTGGAGGCAAGTAAATCCTAGATGACAGTTGTTTGTTACAATTCAAAGGACTTGGGAATTTTGTAACAACAGTTTTTGTCATGTGCCATGTTTATATTTGAATAAAATCCATTCATTCTTCTGAATGGTGAACTAAGTCTGTCAGCACATAAAGACAAGTCACTCCAAATCATTGCTCCCAACCAATGTGGCAGGTTTACCTTCAGCCATAATTTTCTGGGCATACAAGCACACCTTTCTGAAGCCCACAGATAAAGAGAGACAGACACAACATGGGGATCCTGACAATCTGTGCTCTATTTTCACTCACACCTTGAATGAACTGGATGAAGGCCACACAATAGCCTGAACACAGCACTAAGCCTAGGCTAATACACCTTTTTCTTGCCCAACCCCTAGAGCAGAGCAGAGGTATAACACACCCTCCCCACTTCCAGAACTGAAACCAGCTCATTACACAGTCCCAGGGTAGTGTTGGACTTGGGTGCCAGCATCCCCATTTCCCTAAGTTAAAGATAGCAGCTGACATGAACTGCTTATCCCAAGCAGCTTAAGCACATGCACAGGAAAGTGCCACTTGATGCAGCTTTGTGGGAAGACTCTAAGAAACGACTCACACAGCAAAAAGAAAGGCTTTTGTTGTGGCACAGCTGGTAAACCACAGAGGAAAGCCCCGAGGGAGAGAACATGTGTTGCTACTTAATGGTCTGAATCCATCCATCCTGTAGTCAGATTCATTATTTAAATCTTGTCACCTGCAAGAGCTGAAATGCCTGTTTTGCTCAAAAATGCATTCCCTTTTTCCACTTCAACGATGCTGACTAAAAAAGAACCCAACTTCTCAATAGCCTTTTATGCTTATGTTAAAGAAACATTACTAGCTGCTTTTCCAAACTGGAGAATGAAACCTTTTCATATTTGTAGCAATTTTGCAGAGTTCACATTACTCATGAGGATGCTCTCTCTAACCTCTCTCTTCCAGGGCAGAGAAACTGCTCTAAAGAATTATTTGTGAGTACAGACTAAATCCACAGGGAGAGAACCCCTCCATCCCCTAACAGAAATTAGTTTGGCTCTTTGGGACTTTTTGTCTCAACATGTCATGTGGCATTAGGACCTTCACCACTTTCACTGTATCAATACAGGTTAAAATCATGGTCAAAGGGCCCCTATTTGAGGTTTATAAAATGGCACCCCACATGTTCCTTGAGGTGATCTCCTCTGGCAGTCCAGGGCACTGCAGGCCACACACCAGTAGCCTCTGTCTCATTCAAGACACTCTTATGTGACGATGTGTCAGTTCATACAATTATCTTCTGACGCAAGAGAACACTTCCAACCCCTCGTGGGTTATCGGCACTGCTCATAAGCATAAGTGAATATGAGCCAATTCCCCATGCTGCAAAACACAAGTCACTGGGAACTACTCACAAACTCAAGTACTTTCTTAGGGAAACATCTGTCTCCCATTTTTGTCAGGAACAGAAAATGTCTGTGTAGAATTACATGCTTATGTACCAAGAGAAGACTTAGGCTGACCTTCCAACTTGCCCCAAATAAGTCAGTTTAGTACAGTTTAGTAAAAAAACCTGATTTGTTTTCCTATGATTCCAGGAAGCGCTGCTTAGGGCTGTTTTATAAATTGGAAAACTTGGACACACAGAAGTTGCATGCTCAGGGTCACACAAGGCTGTAGCTGACTTGGTGCTTGAACTCAATGTCTCCAGAATGCAGAGACCTTCTTCTCTCCTTTCACATGGTAGATTGGAAAGTCTGCTCTTTGCAACATCCACCTCAGTAGACGTCATAAGTCAACAGAAGCTGTTTTCTGTTTTTGGATAGGATTACATATAAGCTGCCAGATTACACTCTAATATCTGTTGCACAAAAAAAAGTCTGCCTTAAAAAAATTGTAAAGAGGAAAAAGATAGGGTCTTTTAGTCCGGTCTGGAAAGCTTTTAAGAATGATCAGCAAGATGCAACACTAACGCAGCCATAGTGCGGACAGAGGGTGAATGCAAACATCTCCTTTTTAATATCCTCTGCCAGGAGATCTGCACTGTCACATCATCAGTCTTACAAGACTGAAAGTGTACTTTCAAAATAAAATCAGGTTTGCTTGGAAAAAATTGCACAGCATCATGTTGGACTAGAAGCAATTCTACTCCTCTCAATCTCTTCATCAGAAGTCTTCATCGGACTTACCACTATTGTTTTACGTAACTTCTAAAATACATCACTACTTCAGTCACTGTAGCTAAAAGGAGGTCAAGGGTTTAAGGTGTAGAAAGTCTGAAGTGTTGCCAAAGCACTCTAGCTGCTTTTGTAGCAAGGCAAATACGAAGTATTTTTATCACCTTGTTGAATTTTATTAACCAGCTCAAATCAGTTTGATAAACTGCCAGTGACTTTAAACTCTGTGTCAGCAAAGTACCAGGAGTGGCTATCACAAACCTAGTCTTTTAAAGCCGTTCCTTTGGTTTTCCATATGTATGCTCATGATTCCATAATGTACTACCTGCAGCACAGAGGGTTGCTTTCTTATTTGAGATGTATTATTGAATTCTCTTATCAGAATCATGATAAGAACCCAGCCCTGTGTTAGGTCCTGATCTACTGAGAACAAGGCAAAAGGGCTGACCAGAAAATGACCATCCTTTCCGAGGAAGTTCATTGACTGTTTCTACATTGGGTGGGGCAGGGAGCCAGCACCACAGAAAGGTCTCCTCGACTCCTGGCACCAGCTCATGTGAAACTTGCCCAGAAACTGAAGGGCTGGAGAGGCAGAGGAAGCTTTGGATGCAGGCAAGGCTCCAGGGATCCCCAGCTAGGGTGAGCTGTGGTGCCAGGCCTCTGCTCAGCAGACAGGCACCTCATCAAGAGTCCTGGCACAACAGAGAACAGCTTAGGGCTGAGAAGTGCCATCAAGGAGGAAAAGGGAAAAGAATAAATAAATAAAAAACTAAAACCACAAATCCCCCCCCCCACACTCTACACATTTGTTCCTTTTTATGTATATTAAGTTGAATTTTTCATTACTACCATGAAGCAGACAGCTGCCTGTCAAAGTATTTCGTCATAGAACAGTATGAGACAGCTGAAAGTAGGAACAAGGAAGTAGTGGGGGGCGAATCTTCTAATCTGTTCCAGCCAGTTTCAGTTCACCAGTCCTCTGGAGACGAGCCTCTGTGTGGGAAATATTTTTACTTATTTTTTAAAAAAATAAGGAACCCTTAAGAATAGTTTCTATTAACAAGCATATGCTCCGGTGGGCTGGAATTATTAAAACCAAAACATATCAGGCATGCGCACAGTCAGCCAGTGCCTTTTTGGTAGTGTTTTTGGCAACACAACTACTACTGACAGGCTTCGTATGTGTCCCAGCTTCACTTTTAAGCAAGTCCTATTGCATCACAGCACATCTGGGTAGAAAATTAGTTCTAAGCAAAGTCAAATAAACAAGTTCCTCAGAAACAGAAAACTTGGCAGAAGAAATCTATCAATTTCCATGGCCACGTTTACTGCACCAACAGTTGAGTCTTGGGAAACAGTAGCAGGTACTCTGCATGACAGTAAGAACCAGTTTTTCCATTAACACTGGTTTAATTGTCCCCAGGTCACAGGTGCTCAGGCTTGAGCAAACCACAGCCACGTGGGATCCCAGGCACAGAGGTGTGTCCCTGCCCACATACTCTTCAGAAGCCTTTGGGGTGGGGATGGAGAGCAGGAAAGGAAAAGAGTTATGTTTTGGTTTAGTCTCTAGGCAATTGTCCTGGGTGCAGCAGTAGCAGCCATTTTTCTCCTTCTTAGTAGCTGGTGCAGTGCTGTGCTTTTGACTTTCAGCCTGGGAACAGAGCTGATAACACTGATGTTTTTAGTTGCTGCTCAGTGATGTTTACTCTGACCAAAGACTTTCTGAGTCTCATGCTCTGCCAGGGAGGAGGGGAAGCCGGGAGGAAGCAGAGACAGGACACCTGACCCAAGCTAACCAAAGGGGTATTCCATACCACAGCACGTTATGCCCACTATATAAACTGGGGGTAGTTACCAAGAAGGGCTAGATCTCTGCTCAGGTCAGGCTGGGTATCAGTCAGCAGGTGGTGAGCATTTGTATTCTTTTCCCTTGTTATTTCCCTTATCATTATTATTATTGGTGGCAGCAGCAGTGGTTTGTGTTATACCTTAGTTACTGGAGTGTTCTTATCTCAACCCATGGGAGTTATATTCTTTTGATTCTCCTCCTCATCCCTCAGAGAGTGGAGGGGAAGATGGGGGGAGGGGGAGTGAGCGAGCAGTTGCGTGGCTCTGGATTGCCAGCTGGGCTTAAACCACAAGCAATACTGCTCCAGGCAGCAAGGAGGAAGCCACTGAACTATTGCACCTAGGCAGAAGCCAAGTAAGAAGTTTGCTGTGAAGCTAGAAACGGCCCCTAACCCCCTCCCCTTTGAAGGTCTGGCAGTACAGCCCAGCATCCCTGTACATCACTCATTGTTTTACACAGCATGCTATAATCTTAATTACTGCAGATGCCCAGATGGGATGAAGCATTCAGCCTGGAGATAAATAATTGCATAACATACCTCTGCTGTCTGGAAACTCCGTGCAAGCAGTCAGTGTAACTGCACAGAGATGAGCACAACAGAGCAACATACCAAAGCGTATTTGAACAAAGTGCAGTGGAGCAGCATGCCAAATGCAGGACAGAGTTTTGCAAGGAGATGAGTGAGAAAGCATGTGGCTCACACAACAAACACCTATGTCTGAGTGGCAGGACTGCCACAGACTGAATGCAAACACAATTCCCATGCCACTGCTTTCATTCAGACTTTTCGCTTTGGTATCCTATCTGCCCCACAACCCAGGATGTCAAAGCTAGTATCAACACTTTACTGCCAAGACAGCACATACTTGTTTTGCTCTCTTGAGATGCTGCTCCCTGCAAGTTGAACACCAACAACTTAATTACACAGGTAGTTATCATGCCTGTACTCCCACATTAAGAAAAACAGTGCTTCCTCTCATGAAACTTAGACAAAAAAAAAAAATCAATACTTTGTTTCTAAGGTAAAGGCTCCAGGAAAGCAGGGCTCCATCATGCTTAATGGAATACAAAACACTAACTCCTTCCCCCAGCTTTATGTGTTGATCATGACCCCATATGGTCTAGGATACCCCTTGGGTCAGCTGTTCCAGCTATGTCCCCTCCCACCTCCTTGTGCACTCCCAGCCCTCGCTGGTGAGGTGGTGTGAGGAACAGAAACTGTCTTGGTTCTGTGCATGCAACTGCTCAGCAACAATTAAGACATCCCTGTAATATTAACACAGTTTTCAGTACAAATATAAAACATAGCACCATCCTAGTTACTGTAACGAAAACTTACTCTATCCCAGACAAAACCAACACAAGGGTCAGAAGTCATCCTGAATATAAACACAAGCAGAGGGAAAAAATACAATAGGAACATCACAATGGTACAACATGCTAACATAGCACCAAAGGTCCCTTGTCCACTCTACAGCAGGACTTAGTTGAATCCAAGTTTATATGCCAGATACAAGACATTAAACTATATAAACCCTGTCTTCTTCCACTGCATTCACCTATATGTGGTAAAAGGAGTCTGGCTTTGACTTCGGAAAGCATTTCATTCACTGTGTTTGCATTAGCAGATGCATAGGCAGCTGTGGTTTCTAACAAAGCTGGGAAGTTATCAAAGTGGAATACTGTATTCTGTGGAAAAGGATACTATTTTGCTTCTGTTGGAGGAGGGGAGAGAAGAAAGAAAGAAAACACATTTATACAACCTAAAAGCAGCATGAAAGAAGTACTGATCATTTGAACACCTCCAAACACTGAAGTGAAGAGCCCCAGGGACTGAAAACCAACAAGTCATTAGGCAGTAGTCTTTAGTACATGAATCAGCTTAAGGATTTGATGTCAGCCTGGTAGCTTGTCTCAACACATTTGTGTTCAGTCCATCACAGCAAGTAGAAAGTAATTAAAAACAGCCAAGACGCTTGCATGAATGAATAAGGAGCTCCTAGCAAAGCTCAAACACAAACGAGGCAAGTATACAGAGGGTGGAAAAGAGGGTAACCTGGAAGGAACAGAGACACTGTCCAAGCATGTAGAAACATGGTTAAGAAAGCCAAAATCCATCTGGAACTGGATCCAGTCAGGGATGTCAGAGACAAGAAGAAAGGCTTCTGCACATACATAGGAGACAAAGGAAGGGAACATTAGGGAAAATGTGGGCCCACTGCTGAAGGAGACAGGGGACCTTGCTACACAGGATGTGGAAGAGGCTGACATACTGCAAGCCTTTTTTGCATCAGTCTTTACCAGCAAGACAGGCCTTCAAGAATCCCAGATCCCAAAGACTGGGAGAAAGTCTGGAGCAAGGAAGATGTACCCTTGGGTGAAGGAGGGTCAGCCTAGGGAGTACTTAGGAAAAACTGAACATGCATAAGTTCATGGGCCCTGATGGGATATAACCCATAAGTGCTGAGGGAGCTGGCAGGTGTCATTGTGAGGCCATTCTCAATCTTTGATTGATCATGGCAACTGTGATGTGTCAAGGCCTGGTGGAGGACAAGTGTCGGTCCTGCCTTCAAGAGCAAGGAGGACCAAGGGAAATACAGGGCAGTCAACCTCAGCTTGACCCCTGGGAAAACAATAGAGCAGTTTATCCTTGGAAACCATTTCCAGACACATGAAGGACAAGGAAGTCCTGCTCAGGTGGGATCTCATCAATATATTCGAATGCCTCAAAGGAAGGCACAAAGAGGATGAAGCCAGGTTCTCTTCAGTAGTGCTCAGTGACAGGGCCAGAGGCGATAGGCACAAACACACAGAGAATGCTCTGTCTGAAGATCAAGCAGGTGGCCCTGCTTGAGTAGAGGGGCTGGACAAGATCACGTCCAGAGGTCCCTTCCAACCTCAACTATGTTGTGATTCTGGGAAAGTTATGGCTGGATTTTGAGATAACATGAACAAATTTTATACAGACATAAAAGCAGCCTCCTTCAGGTCACTCAACCCATGCTAACTTTAACAAGACAATGCTGGAAAACAGGAGGGATAGAAACTAAAACCACAAAACCAACAAAAACCTGCCACAAAATGCACACACACAAAACAAACAAACAAACCACAAACAACAAAACCACAAAAAAAAAACCACAAAAAAAAGCCCATAAAAACCCCAATAATACCAAAAACCAAAACAACCAAACCCCACCAAACAATAATTCAGCCTTTTTTTCTGTCAATATAAGCAATTATTAGCCAGTGTTCCACTGCTGCCTAGTCCTCATTTTATTTCATATTTGACTACACTCAATGTAGTGACTGCATAATGTTCCACTGCACAGTACCTCACTTCTGTTATATGAGTAACTAGCAAGCTTGGAAAAAACACAAAAAACCAACTCCAAACCAAAAACAACCACCACAAACCTTGTGTTGATGTGGCTTATCTTGGTGAGCAGCCATTGTACTGGTCTGTAATTTCTTATTCCTTACTACTAAAAATCAAATTGATTAGTAGCTGTATGCCCATGCCCTCCAGAAACACAACCTTCCCTTCAGACCATGAAAAGACATGTCTGACTTTTGCATTTTTGTATGCTGAGTGGTTTTGGATGTATGAAATAGTAATACAGATCTGCTACCTCTTTCTGCTAGATGGGAGGACAGCAATAAGTTGAGAAAAGGATGAGAGAGAAGATACAGAGGATGATTTTGGCACAGAGCTGGAGTACAGCAGCCTTCTGTTCTCATGATTCTTCTTTTTGCTAGATGGTACTTAATCATCATGCCAGCACACTTTGAAGACAAAATACAGAAAATGTGAAGGTACTTAAAGACATAGGACTTTAAAGGTATGTACTGAAAAAGGCTATTCAGTCCATTGGACATGCTCAGGAATTACCTCATCTGATGTTTTAAATTTAGGCTGGGCTACACAATATCTTTGAGAGCTGTTCCAAGCACATAAAGAAGGAATTAACATATGAAGCATTAAGGTTACAGCTTCCGATTTTTTAACTTGGTTATGAAACAATTTTCTTTTACGTGGAGTTGGACATCTGACAGTCAGATTCCAAAGACTTGAATTAACTTGGATGGTACTGCTTTGATGTAGAGGGAGCTCTCCAAGTAATATCTGATCAGGAAAAGAGCTTTCAGAAGAGCATGGGGGGGGGTGTGTGTGTGAAGGAAAACAAAAAACACAGCAAAAAACCCACACAAAATCCCCACAACCCTAAACAAATGAACAAATCCAACCAACAAACCACCACCACCACAAAAACCAAACAAACAAAAACAACACATAACCCAAAAACCCATCACTCCAAAAATCAATAAATCTCTCATGCCACTAGGGCAGTGATCAATGGTTTTGGCACCTGAAGAATTTTTTGCCTCAGATGCCTTCTACTTTTGTGATTCAGTACCAGACAAAGAATAACTTCTATGAATTCAGAAATATTTTCCTCTGTGCTGTCTTACTTCTCATCTAGTGAGAGTTGCATCAGGCATTCAAAGCTTTCCAAAAGTAAATGGCCCAGAAAATACTCAAGATCATCACTGTCACAGGAAAGAATGAGCAATTCTATTACAGCATGATTTGAGGGAGAAACTGTGCATTGCTGAAATACTACCAAGAAGCTGTCTAATTTATCAAATGTTACTTCTCAAACCATTAGGTAGAGTATGGGGGGGAGGAGTAGGGTGGGGTTGTTTTCTAGCGTAATGAAACATGATCTCCTAGAGTTTCTTCGATTATTTATCTTCTGGCTTAGTACTAAAAAATTCAGACTTACTCTTAAGATGGGGGTTTTTGTGGTTTTCTGGGTTTTGTGTTTGAGTTTTGCTCTGGGTTTTTTGATTTTTGTTTTGTTTTGGTTTTTTTTTTCCTTTTTTTTATCCCATAAATTAGTTTTGTATACCTGTATTTAAATCCAACCAGCATGACTGAACAGCCAGCTCTCTGCTTAACCCAAGCAGAAGAGTAGTTGAGATGAATGAGAACAGTGTTTGGAATACTAATTATTTTAAATCAATTGGCATGCCTTTTATGGCCTGTTTATAAGTGTATACACCTATATGCCAGAAGGATTCAATTCAATGCACGGAAGAGCACCCAGAAACTGGTAGTTTAAAGGCAAGAGCTGAACAGAATCCAACTAATACGTTTCCATTTCTGATACTTAAGCGCTGAATTGTGCAATTGTGCAACTATGGGCCACAAAACCCCAGTGAAGAAGTGGCCATGCTAGCAAATACAGAAAGAAAACTTTAATTCCTTTATGAAATAATACAACAGCACACCAAGTTAACAGCGCAGCAAAATGCAAACAATAGTTCTCTTAAAGAGAAAGCCTTCTACTGTGGCTGGCTGAAAACATAAGGGGTAAATACGGCTCAGTACCTGCACAATCAAAAGCAGGGGCCAATGAAACAACAGTGCTTGACTGCAGAACATACAAGAGTGTGGTCTTTTTAATAATGTAGAGTTTGGAAATGCATGCTTAGAAACTGCAGGCAGTAGCTTCTGTGTTCAGGTGTACGAGACACTAAACACAATTAGTTTTAACTGACATTCATGCAAGAAGTAGCATTTTCTTTCCCTTAGAGAAAGAACCAAGCAAAGTCTCAAGTGCCTGCTTGAGCTAAGAGTCAAGAGCTATTTCAGAAGCATTATCAAAACCCCTATTCTGAAGATCATCAAATGGCACATTCTTAACAGGGACATATGCTTTATCAGACAAAAGGTAGATAGTCCTCCTAGGAAGTACTACAATACCAGAATGTTGCATTATCATAAGCAGCTAAAGTTTGGGAAAAGATGAAATATTAAATATTCTTGAGCTTTTACTACTGGTAAAGTGGTAGTTACCATGTTCTTACGTCACTCAAGAATGCGACAGTCAGCACAGTCGGTAATTCGTTTCATTCTTTTGTCAAGAAACACAGCACTTGGTATCTGAGTCATTGCTCCACATCCTGCCCTGCTTCAGCATTTCCTTATTCAAGGCAGAATCTCCTCGCAGCAGCATGTTTGAGTTTCAGCACATTCAGACTGAGATACTGAGGATGCTGAGAGACTCCACATAAGTAAGTAAAAGATCAAGTTTTCTGTCTTGTACTGGAAAGTGCTGTAACTGCATTATCTGTGCTTCAGCTTTTCAGCTAAGGTATTTTACAATTGTCTCAGCTAATGCAGACAAAAATGAAAAACAAACAATCAAGGTTCGGTTTGTTTTCTTTGTCATAAGTTGCAGCTTGCTGGAGAGGAAAAAAACCACATTGAAAGGTTTCCCAGTTAGAAGGTTTTATCTCTAACTCCACTCCCCTTCGCTGTTGGCCAGCTAGGGTGCACTTAGACTGCAAAATGAGAAGTGAGACTAAGCCTACTGGTAAAACAAAAGGCAGCTTTCATCCGACATCCCAAAAGACATCTCCAACTAATTTATTTCCCCAAGCACAGTTTTACCTTTATTTCTGCTTTTTATCTTTTTCGCTTTTCTTTAGGCATTAAACTGACACTAAACATTAACAACTTCAGTCATTAAACTGACATAAAAGTGACTGAACAGGGAGTTTCAGTTTAGTGAAGTTCAAAGAATGAACACTAGGCTGAAAATAATTTATCACATTGCCTCAAAACATCAGCTGAGTAAGAGAAAAACCTCAGATGAGATACACAGCACACTAGCCACACCAGAACCAAAACCCTGCATAACATTTCAGGCGCTGAATGGTCATTGTTTACAAACTGATAGTGGGTAACAGCAGCTAAAAAAACCCATGTGAGAAAGATGAGGAGTTCCATTGTACCGAGCAGCTGACAACAGTCACAAAGTCAGTGCTGCACACAACTTGAGGTCTCAGTTAGCAGCTAGTGAAGAAATCAAGTGCAAGAGTGAAAAGACAAGAAAGAGGTCAAGCAACTGCATAGGAGGATTTGCCCGAGCCTTAAGTCACCATGGTTCTATTACAGTTTGTCAACTTTGAAAAACAAGATAAGAAGATATGCTGCACAAGTAGGTTTCAGAAAAACCCGTTGCCATTAAGTTTTGATAGAAGTTTATATCAGGTGAATTAAAAATATCCCAGCACAGATGTACAACCCAGTCCCTACAGCAGAGCACTTAAAACAACTTTTCCATTTTTAAATCTATTTTTATTCTTACCCCTTCTTCAGAAGGAACTGTACCCATCAAGGTAATGTGAGGAGAGAGGAAGGTAGAAGAGACACTTTGCAAAAGTGCAAAACAACTTATGTCAGGAAACCCAGTGTCTCATACCTCTGTGTGACCTTGGAACCTCAAGAGTCAACTCATAACAGACAACTTTGCCTTTTTGAAGGCTAAATAGATAGAAACATTTCACTAGCTGACTAAAACTGAATCTGGAGCAAGCAGTGAAACAACACAGCTACAGACGTCACCTCTCATGAAATTAAAAAAACTTGCCACTGTTTTAACTTGATAACACCAACGTAAATAATGTAAAAGGCAGATTATCAGCACAGATTTTTCTTTCTAGAGAAATTAGTTATTTCTAGAAAGGAAGGGGAGGCAGTAGGAAACTCATCTCCAAACTCTCTTGTAACGCAAGGCTACTGAAATATTTACCAAGATGAGCACTACAAATAAAACCTCCAATATGTTGTTTCCAGTTATGAAAGTCCTAAAATGAGATTGGATGGATGTATATACTGCCTTCAAGAGACTGATCTTTCAGTGGCAGTCACCACTTTTGGACATTTTGTCTGCCAGAGAAGCCACTCGGGAGAGCAGGGAGAACGTAACCTGAGACAGGATGGGACATACTTCTTTTACTTCTGAAAAGTAAGAAGTAAATACCAAACCAAACAACTCATGTAACCAAAAAGAAAAAAGTTTAAAAAAAAAAGAAAAGGGAAAGAAAAACCAACCACAATGCACAGCAATGCAGTAACTTTTTTATGGGGCTTGTTGGCCTCTTTGTGCCATGTCATTGCAAATGGCCATCTACAGCTTAGGGCTATGTAAGGCAGACATGGATCTGTTGGAGCAGATCCTAAGGAGATCAACAAAAATGGTCAGTGCTGGAACACCTCTCCTCTGAAGCTAGGCTGAGAGAGTTGGGGTTGGTCAGCATGGAGAAGAGAAGGCTCTGGGGAAACCTCGTAGCCTTTCAGTACCTAAAAGGAGCTTATAACAAATATAGAAATAGACATTTTACCAGGGCCTGCAGCATTAGGAAAAGGGGCAATGGTTTTAAACTGAAAGAGGGTAGATTTAGATTAGACATATTCTTCATCATGAGGGTGGCGAGGCACTTGAATAGGTTGTCCAGAGAACCTGTGGCTGCTCCATTGCTGGAAGTGTTCAGGGTCAGACTGGATGGGGTTTTGTGCAACCTGGTCTAGGGGAATGTGTCCCTGCCCATGCAGGGGGGCTGGAACTACATGATCAATAAGAGTCCCTTTGAACCCAACTATGCTTCTGTGATTAGTATTTAAGAATTCTTTCGAAAAGTTGAGCTGGTTTGGCTTACACCCCTACTTCTGTTCCTTTTCTGAACTGTGTGACAGCCTTCCCTCAGGACAAGGATCCTACAGTGCCAACCACTCCCTATGGAAGCTAAGCATTCCTAAATACATGCAGAAGGTGGCAGTCCAGGCAACAGGACACTTGCAGGCATATGTGGATGTACAGGGCTTTGTTTCGACAGCAGAGAGAAAGGAGGGAGGAGAGGAAAAAAAATTGAGTATGAACTATCCTCTGAGCAATGGGATACGTTTCTGTCACAGTCCATTAAACACATACACACATTGTATGCTGACTATATACTCGGTGAAATTCCACTGAACACAGACAATTTGCAGTGACATGTGAGGATGTATATACACTGAAGATTTTCCAAAGCAACCTGAGCCTCAGAGACTTCCAGACATTGACTGTCGGTTCATGCCTGCCCATTTGTCTTTAAAACACCACCTCAGCACCTTCAGGCACATCTTAACCACAGCAAGGCGTGGTGCAGAGGTGTCTGTGCTAACCAGGTCTGGAGAAGTGCCACCTTCTTGGCACAGTACTGCACTAGCATAAATTCCCTGCCTGATGGGAAGTTACTAATTGCAGTTCCCCACCACATTTCACAGGACTCTGGTGCTCCTGGCCAGGAAAAGTAGCTCAAATCAGCACAGCACAGGGCTGCATGGCTTCATGCAACCTTAGCTGCTCAGCCCTGGCACAAGGCATCTGTATGACCTATGGTATATAGCAGAGGCATACTAGAATTCACACTGGCTTGGCCTTTTAATTGGGTTCATTGCTGGGGGGAAAGAGGTTGGTTTTAATGGTGGTGCATTTTGGGTTCTTTGTTTACATACTTTTCTTCTAAGTTTCCCTTCCTGCTCAGAATACTGGACAAATAAAACTAGAGCCACCTTCAGCGTTACTGAAAGGAATCTCCATTTTATGGCTGTGGCTAAGTCCTGATTTGGTTGTTCTCTCAGCTGCCTTTCCCCCTACTTATATCTGTATTTTCTTTTTTCTAAACCAATTCCTACCACCAGACTTCTCTATCAGTCCTTCCCTATTGCTAAAGTCATCCGTAACAGAATAAAATAAACTGCTGGTACTAGAGCAGTATCTTCGAGGAGGTGCCCAATAAGACTGAAGGAAGAAAGCATGTATTCCTTAGTCATTATCTGTTTCAAGATGCCTGCTGAGTAAGTAAGGGAGGAGGAGTAAAGAAAGTTAAAAAAAGAAAAATCACAAATTGGAGAAAATATTATCTATTCTAGAGGGACTACAACATATACATATCCTACACTGCAGAGGTCTCTGTACGCCTATCAGCCCCTCGGAACATAAATTGCTCCAACCAACTCTGCCTCCCCAGCAGAAACAGTTTAAGAATGATAAATGCATAGCTAGCTCAAGGATTCCAAACTAGACTATTTCCAAGCACATGCTTTGAGTTTGTGCATGTGAAATTACACAATATCTTACAAGGATGTGACCACATGAACTTCAGTTAAGATTTCCTAACATCCCAGGCCAACTGTCTTAAAACCATAGGGGTTTTTAATCCCCCATCTGTGGGTTACCACTTTTTGGTTTTGCAGCCGCAGGACAAAAATTCCCTTGTTCAGGGCAGAAAAGCTCAACCCACAGTAGGTTTTCTAGTTACAACATGACAGCACCTTCAGCAACAGATACTACTTCAGTTTAGCTGCCATCTCAGAGCACCCATCTCCTTGCAGGTATGGGTGAGAGGAAAGGTCTTGAACCTACGTTGTCAGCCTTTCTGCTTAAACTCCAGAAAACCATAGATCGAACATAAATGATTTGCTCTAGCACATCCTCAGGACCCTTTAGTCTTAGTGTAAGCAGAAATGGGTCAACTGTCCCCTGTCAGCAGGAGATGTGCTGTTAGCAGAGAGAAAAATGCACAAGCAAACTTCAAGAGAAAAGTAAAATGCCATTTGTACAGATCTACAAATGTCATCAAGAGCTAACACCAAAACCTATGGCTACAGGGTCCACCAAGAAATCTAAAACTGGAAAGCAAAATTGTTCAAGACACCCATCCCTCCTACCAAGCAGGAGGTACTAAGGCAGTGTAACAAGAAAAGCACTCAGTAGCATCCTAAGAAAGAGAGCACCTGCAGTGGATGAAACCACAGGACTGTGTCTTTTGCAAGGATTTGTTTCAAGTGTTTTCATTTCAGTTGCTGCAATTTACTGAAGTTTCATTCCAAGTTCACTTCTGTTGTATAAATTACTGGTGTAACTTAACTTTTGCTTGGTGCACTGCAAAGTACAACTTTAATGAGGAGTGGACCTTTAACAAAGAGCGGGGAGGATGGAGAAAACAGGCTAGTTACTCATCTAGAGAACACAGTTTTTTCTTAAAATCATTTTCACAACTTCATTTGTATGCAGGTATTTCTCACACCTCCTTATGCATATAATCATTGTGCAGTTTTACATATTATTTCATTTCACTTACAAATTCCTCTCAAGACTGCTGGAAAGACTAGGCACAATAAGATGGAGACTGCTACTTTTTCCCCTTAGTTTATTCATAAAGTTAGTTAGTTGTAGAGTCCAAATGTATTTCTCAACTAAGCACATTTGAAGTATAATCTGGCTTTCCAGATGTCATTTCCTAACATCTGGGTTCCCCTGTGCTCTACATTGCCACATGCTTAAGTACTGAACCAGAAGTTTTTGTTAAAGCAAACTTGCTCTCAAGCTCCTTTCTGCCAGAGTAACATCAGCTGTTACCAGTTAGAGAGCTATCTGAACTAAAGCCAAGCAGATCATTAACATGTCTGAAAAAAGGATTATTTTATCTTGACATCAGGAAGGGGAAGAGCACCCAGAACTCCCTATATTTCCCTTGCTGGGGCAGCCCAGCTTAAAACTTGGCTGTTCTTTTTAAAACTGTAAATTTACAAGGCTATAGGGAGTTGCTGTACTTTGCCTTCTGCAACCTGTATACATGCAAACTGACTGCACACATCTGCAAACTCTGCCTGTTACAGTTACCCAGCTTTAGAGGAGCTAGCATCGCCTCCTTCTTCCCCATTACTGCAAATAGCACAAAAACCACTGAACTGCACCAAAACGCTTATCTTAGAGTTACTATTTCAGTGTAGTTACCACCAACTCGTGCTTCCTGAAAGGTGATAATTTTCTCTTAATCAAATTCACTTCAGTTTGCTATCCAGAGAAGTACATACCTCTTAAATACCTGTGATGAAGGAATTTGCCTAATAGCCACATTACTCCACTCTACCCACCAGAAGTACACATTTAGGACTTCCAAAGGAGGGAAATACAATAAAATATAAAATAAAAGAGATTCCTAGAAGCATTTGGATATTAGAAAAAAATTCTTCACCAAAATGGCGATCAGGTATTGGAACAGACTGCCCAAGGAAGTGGTATCACCATCCCTAGAAGTGTTCAAAAACCATGTAGATGAGGCCCTCAGTGATGTGGTTTAGTGGTGGACTTGGCAGTCCTGGGGTAAAGGTCAGACTTGACAATCTTAAAGATAGTTTCCAACCTTGCTGATTATATGATTTGTGAAACCCAAGAAGTAAGAAGAGATGGCGACAGGGAATGTCACCAGCTTATCCGGCTCTACCACCTACCCAACAAGGGCCATTCCATGGTTAATTCACTCCCATGCACTCCTCACTCAATCACACGCAGCAATGACTCAGACTACTCTGGCTGCAAGATGAGTTTTCCTTGCAGCTGGCAGTTACAGGTAGTTAGCACAGCCTGGAGCCACCTGCCTCAGGCAGCACAGTGTTTGACACAGGCTAACCACACTCTAACTGCTGTCTATTCCGACACCCTGCACTGCCAGCACATTGCTCGGCTGGCAGCAAACTGCACAGTGGCAACTTGAAAACTGGCTCCAACATCTGCAACTGCACTGGAGTTACATTTCCATGAGGTTTTTGAAAGCAAAGCATAAGACTGCAGGAATTTGAAGCCCCTGTGTGCTAGGCATCTACAGAGTAGAAGCTACTAGAGCTTCTGCTGTCTCCTACAGCAAAACTTACACTCTTTTCTAGATTTGGTTTTTTTTTTTCTGTTTGATATGAGAAAGGAATGTTTCCTGACAATAACAGTTGCAACAACATGCAGTTGATGGGAATGAGAGATGAGAGATGTACCTGCGCCTGTGCTGCATCTTTTACTCAGAAAAAAAAAAAAGAAAAAAAAAAAAAGGAAATAGCCAGCATTTCATCTGTGACTTAAAATTAGGTGTCCCTACACTACAATACTCATTCTACTACCTCCTCCCCCATTTCTTTGCTCCTCACAGAGCAACTGCAGCAGAAGAGAGTGTGGTCATTTGTGCTAGAGCATTGTCATCCAGCCAGTAAGTATACTCTGGGGAAATCTAACTCCATAAACAGCTCTTGGGCCTGAAGTTAGGGTCCATTAATGCAAAGGAGAGCAACAGCACCTAGCTGAGCTCCGACTCCTTTTATGGCATCAAGGATAGGACTGCACTTTAGTCTAGATGAAACCTAAATTTTCTCAAACCAAAAGCAGAATACCTAATTAAAGACCTAGCAGGGTTGTATGGCAGATCTGGCTGGGGGATCTTTGAATTTCCTCATGGGAAACTTCTGTCCTCAAAGATTATCTGCTACACAATTAATTTGACCCTTTGAGTACCTCACTACAGCTGCAAGTTTCATGGTGGTCATGGTATGAAACCACTACATTTACAGGTGTCTTCTGCTTTCACAGCTCAAGTTCAACACCTTTCTCCAGATGCCAAGTGACACACACAGGCTGATCCAAGTCAGTGCAGCCCTGCTGGCTTGACATGGTTGGCAGTATGTCATCACCCCAACTACAGATCCGTTCTACACCTCAGAAGGGAGAGAAGGATCTGAGTTAGGATAGCCTTGATTAAAATTCAGTTTTATTGCCTTGGTTCCCATTTTCCTTTACTTATATGTTGAGGCAGGCATAAACAACTTTATAACCAGAAATATTCCTTGTGTCAAGGGTCATCTCTAGGCAGTGTATAAATGTTACTTCAGCTCCAATCTGCCTTGCATTTGCAGCCCATGGTATAGGAGATTTTTTGGGGGAGCAGCTGTAAGAAATAGGGCACAGCTGAGGTAACACAAGTCATGGCTAAGACCACCATCAGCAACAATATCCCTTTACTTACCCTGTTTAGGCCAGGGAAGTATTTCATCTTTAGTGGCTCCAGAGCATGGGGGCTGCAAGGCTAATCCTCAGACATTTTGCCTCCCTGAACTGCTTAGAAACATGGTTGCTTCAGTTCTTAAAACCTCTGTGTTCTGCTTCAGAGCTGCTCTAAGGAGTTCACTGTGCTTCTCCAGCTGCCACCTCAACTTCATCTCCCAAATGACTGTTTAGAGCTGGAATGAAGGATTGTGAAAGACCAACATGTAGCACTCCTAGTTCAATCCTCTAAATAAACAGCCCTAGAAGTGCCAAGGTCAGCTTTGAAGACCTCAAAATCTGAGGCACTGTAAGATACGTAACTAATGAGGCTCTTCAAATCACATCTGGTAGTAGACCGGGGATGTAAGGGCTTTGAACTGCTGGCATGAGATAAGCATGTAAACATCTAGAGAAGGTTTCCATGAGTGCTCAGAGGGACGTGCTTCAAAACTAGGCCATTTAAAGTTTACATAGTTTGAGTGCTTTCTATAAATGACTTCTTCCTTGTGTTCAACCCATACTCTTCTACTTTAACAGTTACCAGTTAAAGCACAGTACTGATCACATCTAGTAATTACAAGTTAACAGTCCACAAACAGGTCAGCAATGCAGGAAAAAAAAAAAGAGCTTGTTCCATTACACATTCTCACAGACATTTGTGTCTATAGAATGGGCAGCAGCAATGTTTAATGCCACTTAATAATGCTCTAAAGAGCCAAGTAAAATATTCTGTTTGCCTGCACTATAACGAGTCCTCAAGATAGTTTACTGGCAGTTGCCAAACAAGTACAATGCCATATCTAATCCATTAGCACTTTGTACTTTTCTATCCCAGGACATTATATCCCTTTTCCTGTAAGACCTAGGTACGTAGTAGGTTACACAGCAAGTCCTGTTAAAACACTTCTCCCCACTTCTCCAATTAAAAGCTTGGGTAAGCAGTAGGTAATCTCCACATTCTCATTGTCAAAGACCAATCAATTTAAGTTCTCATTGAATGCATCAGCCCTTTTTACTAGTAAGCAAATACAAATGGGAGAAGGAAGGCTGTCTTTCCAAATCAAGGTTTCTGTATGATTTTGACACCAGGCTTAGTGATTTCCAAGGCCCCAAGTCATGTCATACATTATCACAAGCACTCAGAAATCAGGCTTTGACCACCTCCTTTCATGAGAGGTTAATGGCAAGAGAGGATGCAGATTCAGGCAACTCAGCTGTGGGAAACAGGGGTGACACAGGCAGCACATATCTTCCCAGCAGCAGTAGGAAGACTTACTCAGTTGCTATCTCTGTCAAGACAAAACAAAGAGGTATATTACCGTGACCAAAACCTTCCTGGCTACAAATTTGTTAGACATCTCCCTAGGAGTGTCTACAGCCCTAGAACTTAAGGGCAAAGCAGAAATTCAATCATTTACCCTAGTAGTAACAGCTGTGTATTGAACAATATTGTGCTTAAGAAGGGTTTGACTTGGTCAGAACACTCTCATAAGTACTCTGAGATGTGCAAGAACAGATAACCCTTCAATTCAAAAGTACCCACAGCATACTAGAAGATGCCAGAGAACCCAGACAGATACAGTCCTACCTCTGTCCTCTGCATGCAGATAAATAGTACTTTAAAGTATATGGTCTATGATTTTAAATGGATCTTCCACAAGAACTGAGTAAAGGAAAACAGTCTTTTTTTTTAAAACAAGTGTAACAGCAGTTTTTAGTTAGAGAAACCCAAAGACAAACAATGATCTTTCACATATACAATACCACAAACCCTTCAGTTGCTATTTTATACATCTCTCTAGCTTACAGAAACCAGGTCTATTCACTGGTGTTTACGGTTCTCAATGTGTATGATGTGACAGCTAAGATCATGCATCTGCCTCTTATTTGGTTAAATATATACCCTAAAAGATCAATAAAGCAGAGACCATCAGAAAAGCTTGAGCATAAACATTTTGTAGGAATTATCACAACTAGGATGCCCAAAGTTTATGTCATGCCTCTAGGATATGTGAGCAGAGAAATATTTGAGAAAACTGGCCCTGCAACTACATAGTCATAATCATCTACTCAGTTATGGGTGGCTGCCAAATTATATTGGCTCTCTAGTATTCTTGGAGAAGACGTCCAAGGATCTCAGGTGATACTGTCCACTCACACACACCTTGATTTTTGATATGGCTGGAACAACAGTGCCTCTTTGTGTGCCTTATACTCCAAGGCACATCACACGCAGTTATATATGCACACAGACCTAATCCCTAAGGCTCTAACCTATATATTCCTGGATTTCCAAAAAACAGTTATGAACTAAGTGATGCAAAGCCTCATCACTTGTGCACAACTCCAGGAGCTTGAAGGGGGTCAAAACAGATGTGCCATTGGCACCTGCTACTGTACAGAAAAGCTTGTGCCTTTGTTGTAGCACTGTAGAGGCCAACTTCTACTAGATCACAACTAGTGGAGCTGCAGCCTGTTCGGCCCTTGCAGAAGAAGCTACTGGGCTAGAATCATCCTAGGGGAAAAAACCCTCATGTAATGTACCATCAGGAAGTATTTCACAGGGTGTTAGTCAATGGAAGGGAGAAAGCAGGCATTCAAGGGAGACAAGTGTGCACAGTGGGAGCAGGCAGATAACACATGAAGGGTGCTTCAACTAGAGTGCTGTCAAGACTTCTTAACAACACTAGTGAAGTTAAATGTTGCCATTTTGGAAAGAGCTCAGTCACCTCTGTCACTACAGAGCAAGCAGAGAAGGAAGAGATGGGAAGGGGTAAAGTAAGACTTCAGAGAAGCTGTCTCTACCTTCTACCACTCTCTTCCTTAAGAGCAGCTGCTAATCCTTCCAACTTGGTGGCTGCTGCTTCCTTAGACTCCAGCTACTCCTTGCAGACTAGTGTCCATAGGCAGCTGCATCCTGTCCCTGAAGGAGACTGCTATTTGCAGAAACAGGGGCTCAGTGCAGAGCCCTATCATGAAGGACTAAATCCCTACACAATTTCAGATGATTTTGCTTTAGATTGACTGCACCTATCATTCTTAAGGCTGATAATCTCATCCACACACAAAGCTTACCTCCTCAGTGGGGAAAGGTGAAGCCTAGAAACAAAACTGTAGGCCAGTGCAATGCACTGTTGAATTTGCAAGCCTTATTTGGGATGTACATTTCACACCCTCAGCTTCCAGTTTTGGGGCTAGTTGAAAATGTACTGTAAAACTAAGTTTACCTAAACTTTCACAGGGGATTTCCTATATTGAAAGTGTAAAACCGCAGAGAGATCAGGCTGATCTTTCACAGTGTGAAAGCTTGTGGTTTTTCACAAGCTGCTCCTCTTTCTTTTCATTACTTATCAACACACTTAAAACAGCATAGATGTATAAGAGCTCTGTTCAGTATTCCTGACATTGAAAAAAGTTAAGTTTGATGGCCTCCTGATTACAGAGGAGATGACAGCAGCTACCCATGCACTGCTTTCCCGGTGTAGATGTAGCCTGCCTACCTAGCCAGCAAGTTGCCTTTGGAGCAGAGTGGTACAAAGTTGATCCAGTGACTCATTTTTAAGGTACTTTGTTTAGGCCTAGGGCCATATCTCAACAACCCTCAAAATGACCCTATTGTCCACTACCAAGGACTATCAGGTGCTATTACAACACAAGATATCTGGGTAGCATTTGTAAGCTACCAGACACTATCTGGTTGCTTTCAGATAATAGTTTTCCAGTTTACTTTCAGCTACATCCTACTTTTAAACGACAAACATAGTAACAGGTGAAGGGTTATGTGGCTACAACCGAAGTTAGCTCACTTTGAGGAAACGAGACAATTCACTGCCAGAGCTTCATTATCACTGAACTATATCACCTTACAAAAGCAAATTAAAGACCACTTGAAAACCAGCAAGTTTTAAGACTCATATTCTCCATGTAGGTCTGGGAAGCCATAATCAAGTTTGCATATTTGGCTGTCATCTTTACTAGCTAAGTTTGAAGACTGGCTTACCTTTTCTGTTCCAGATCAGTATCAGTGAATTGTATGAAGATGCAATTAACAGTTCACAGCCCATTTTTTTGAGAAACTGCTTATGTGATCAAGGAAAGCACCTGCCTATTTCCTCCCTCTTCTCCCCACCATCCTATGTAGCTCATTGACAAGCATAAGAAATTGTGTCTTGATCTTACACTGCTTTCTTCTGGGGGAAGAGATCCTTCTACTGCAAAGAAGCCCACTGGAGAAAGGGAAAGAGAAGGAATGGGAGGAGACAGGTTTGGATTTATTAAAAAAAAAAAAAAAAAACCAAACCAAACAAAACCCAAAAAACAACAACAAAACAAACCCAAACCCAACCAAGCAAAAGTCCATAAACAAACAACCCCCCCCAAACCCAAACAAACAAAACTTAACAGAGCTGAGAGCCACCTTCCAATTCTGGAAGAGCAGCACTACAGCCAAGTACAACTCTCACCCAAAAACCTTTCACAAATACTCCGTCAAGTCCTACAGTTTCCAGAAGTCAGGAAAGTCAAGACTCTGAGCCACCACAGAAAAACGAACACACATCCCCTTAACCCCCTTCAAGACACAGTTAACATGCACACTTAACTATAATGAAACACCTTGCAGTACCATCCCTACATATATCTAAAGGAGAGCACAGGGAATGCATGAAAACGAATTGTGTACACACACAGCTATAAGAACAGGGTACCATTGTCAGGAAAGGATAAGGGGAAGATGCCACTTCTTTCTTGTGCCACAGTTCTGAATAGAAGCACATCTATAGGAAGAAGGCACAAGTGATCTTTCCGAGTGCTTTGAAAGAAAGGAGTTGCTTTCTTTGCTTCTAAACCCCAAGCTTGCTACTTTGAAAAGAAGCCATCACCTCCTTGTGTGGTCACGATTACAGATTGCAGGGGAGAAGAAAAAAAAGAAAAAAGAAAAAGAAATGCAATGCAATTGCACCCATAACAGAAAAAGCATTTCTGCTGCTGGGACTATATGGAGACAAGACCTGATCATGATTGCGATGTTTGAGAGATGGGCGCTTCAGATTGTGAAGTCATTCGGTTGAACTAGGTCTCAAGCAATCATTAATAACAAAATCTGAAAGCTTTAAGAAGCTAAAGGAACATTCCAGAGTACAGGCCTTCAGGAAGCGCTTAAAATCCCCACTCTTTCCTTACACAAATTGATTGTTCAAGACCCTTTCTTCAGACAATAAATACATCTACCTCAGTTATCAAGCCAAGATTCTAGAGTCCTTCAACACATGGGCAAAATAACTCAAGCCTCTCAACACAACTCTGTTCTGTATATTGCATGTACATTCCACTAACTCTATGGATGACTGTTCTCCACCATGAAACAACTATTTACAGCTTAGCAAAAAAAGCATGAAGTGCTTACAGATACCTTTGAGGAGCCCCTGTTTAGGATTCTGTTTGCATTTATTTCTGATGGACAGAAGCCAATTGGGCATTAGCATTCTCATCCAACTAGAAACTTTCTGCTCCAGTAGTAGGAACAGCTAGGCTTAAAAGACTGTAGGTGTCAGCTTTGCAGATAATTTCAAAAATCAGGGGTTAGAAAGGCAGTTCCATTGGGAGGAAAGGGGTGGTTTTAAGCCTGCAGTATTTGGCAACTCTCAGCCTTATTTTTGCTATTGGTTCAAGAGTCTTTGAACCACTAGGACTTACTATTTTTACTAGTACAAAGTATTCCATGAGTACTTTGTGCTTTTCACTGGATAACTACAGAAAAGGCCAAGATGGGCTGCTGGAGAAGATGATAGCTCTTCCTCTTCTTAGTTACTTACATTTGTTGCACTTACCTGTTTTTTCTTGCATAAGAAAAGGTGCCACCAGAACTTGCAGGAATGCCAGAAATGCTTTGTTAGGACACAGGTGGCAATGGGTATATGCTGTGAGTCACTATTGGGGAAAGTTGTTCTATAAGCAATTCCTCCCACTTCAGAAAGCTCTCATAAACTGCAGTTCACAACAATTAAAGAAAAAACAAATACAACCCTCAAAAAACAACACACAAATAAAACCCAGATGCTTTCACATTTACTCTAGAACAGTGCTCCTAGACTGACCAGCTCAGAGACTAGCTCCTCTCAGTTCAGTAGCTCCAACATGAATTAATTATACTATTGATTTGCCCCAGGATTTGTTCCAGGATTGTAAAGACTTTAGGATGAAGAGTTGCTTGTAATCATGTTCAAACAAAGTGCATTTTGCAGCTAGTAGGGAAAAAAAAACCCAAACAAACCAGGATGCAATTCAGGTGGTTCCTCTTACTCAGAGGAGCCACTGCCATACAGCTTGTCTTCTAGGAGTACAAATCCTCAGCAAGGTGCTCAGCATGGGGCTCAGTAATTTCAGTCACAAGTTAACATCATCCTCTGGGGAAGAGCCAAGACAAATTACACCAGCTTCAGTTAACCTCAGTTTCTTTTTCTCCTCTCACCCTGGCATCCTGAGCTTTCATTTTCAGACACACATTCCCAGTGTTTCCATTTCCCATACAGCAACTACAACAGCATTGGCTACTGACTAGCCCCACCTGTGAAGTTCACCACTTTGTTCATGAATACATGACACCTTCCTAGAGGACAATAATGAGTATTTTCTGAACTCCACCTTCCATCCAGCTTTCTTGGCTTTCTCAACCACTAAGAAATACAGATCCAACAGACAGTCGGGTTACAAGTTAGGGAGGAGATGTCTAGTAACAGGTCTAACGAGAAAAAACAAAGTGACTACTGCATCTTAGTGGAACTGTGTATATGCATCAATAACAACATCATCTTGTCATGTAGAAAGGTGGTTTCTACAATACACAAATGAAAAACAGCTAAGAGGAGAGAGAACACACCATCCAGGAAGTCCTTGGACCTGTTGCTGGCAACAGTTGCCAGCAAAAATAAGCATCTGCAGGCCAGGATTTTCCCTGCTCTCTCAATACTGAACTGGAAAGTAATTTTGGAGAACGGAAATTCTCTGGCATTAGTATATTAGACTTTCACCCAGACAAGGCATTGGACAGAGGTAATAAAGACATTTTGTATACTATCTCATCAGCTCAAAGCCATCTCTTGAGCCTGAAATAGTTTCCCTTCTGCTTCCTAAGAAAGCCCCCAGAATTTCCCTTTCTCCCTCTCTTGTTATCAGGCTTTATCCACTATATGAATTTGAAAGTTCAAAGGGAAGGAGTTTTCCCCCTTTCCTTCTTTGGACTGATGACATTTACTGAGGGGGTTTTATAATTCTGGCTCGGTGTGAAAGATAACTGCTGCCTGAAGAGGAAAAAAAAAACAACAAAAAAAAACCCCATACTTGTAGGATGGATAATATATTGAGCAAGGCACAGACAAAGCCATCACTACAAACACTTATACAGTTATCATACTAAATGCTGACAAGTCTGTCAGTTTAAACAGTATACCTTTCTGCACTGAAGCTTTACAATATAAATAGCTCAATACTCCAAGAACTTCGTGTTCAGTAACTTAATCATTCTCGAGTTATATCCTCCTTAAGTTTTATGGCCCTTTGGCTGCAGCTCTGCCAAAACACTGTACAGATGGGATGAGATCAAAGATAAATCACATTCATGAGCTTTTTGAGACTTATCAGCAGTAAGCAGGGAAGAAATCAAAGACTGATGAGATAACCTCATTCTAGGTAGAGAGCAGAGGTCAGACCACACACCTACTTCAGCATTTGCAGCACAGAACAGGCAAAACCCACTCTCGCTTAAATCCCTGAGCAGCCTCCTGAACCAGATGGCTGGGGGCTGACTGGAGCTAGGAAGCACAAGGCAGCTGCTGTTCCTGCAGTGTCCATGGCTCCATTGCAGGAGGCTGTGCCCCATGTCACCTTTGCTCACCACTAGCCCTGCTCTGTCCTTTCCATGATTTATAGCAGGCAATATTCTCCTTAGCCTGCTTTTCCAAGAAGCCTGAACCAGCCCGGTATCTTTGCAGCTGTACATGTACCAGGGAGCTCTTGTCCCTTTGTAGGAGCTTAGTAGCAAGGGAAGAGTTAAAAAAACTCATGAGATTTCCAATGTAGATGCAAGTTGAGGAGCTTAGCCCTCTGAATGATGGAGATGCAAAAAAAACCAGGTGGAGTCATTTCAATGTAGGGATGTTTCTACAAGTAACAGTTAACAGGATTAGATTATCCAGTCCTTCAATGAGAAGGATTCATTTCACATAGCAAATGATTAATCCAGATAGCACAAAACCCTTTAAAGCAAATCAACTACAGTGGGAGGGAAAGGCCACAAGAGACAGCAGAAGGGCAAGAAATATCTGCCAGCCACACCCATTATATGCAAGACCTTCCAATGTATTTCAATCTATTTTGGTTGCTCTTGCAAGTATCTGGTTTATATGGAGCTGTATAAAGGGATTCCTATCACTTGACATACTGGCTAAACAAGTTGTAGCTTTCATTTAGGCACTTGAAAGGGCCAGAGGAAGGACAGCAACGGTAACTTTATTTCACCCATCTTCTTTCCTACTCCAATAGAGCCTATAAAGCTTTCTCCTCAGCTTATGGCCAAGCAAGGATCTCACGCACACTCAAAGGCAGTAAGAGGGATAACTAAGCCTATTAGAGCTTATGGCAATAATTAGGCACACACCTAGAGTCACTTTCACAAAAAGTTGTGCTCTCTACTCCAAAATGGTACTAGTAACCCAAATAGGATTCACTCTCTTAAAAAACAGGTCTCATTTTCACAACTACCTTCAGACCATTCTGTTCAGAATTATTAGTATTTATCAGTGATACATTAATCCAACAAGCATTTTTACTGACGTCAGTTAACTCAATGTCTCCAGGACTCCTCACATCAGTGAACCCAAGCATCAGCCGAGATGTTTGATTGTTGAATAGAAGCGCTCCAGAATCAGGTAATGTCATTACTATAAGGGTCAGATTGAGCAGATGGCAGAGGAAAACAAAACCTGCAGTGAAGAATGAAAAGTCCTTATTTCTATGTTAACATTTAACCTCTGAAGATAAAGGTACTGTGGAGTAAAGCAACAGTAAAACAAAACATCATCCAGAGAGCACTGGAAGCAGATATTCAGACAGGAACTGCCTTCAAAGTCGCAAAAAAACCCTGCACAATATTGAGTCAGCTGAAGGAACACCTGCCTCTCTCTGCATTGTCACTTGTGAGCCACTATGCTAAGCTTTCTAAAAGACAAAACAAAAAACCCTACACATCTATGCCTTGTTCAGGTAACAGCAATCTCCTGAAAGAGCAACTCTTTATTCTTGAGAATTTATTTATGAAAAGAGAAAAAACGTTGCTAGAACTGGCAGATAAAGAGCAGTGGAAACTCTCAGAAAAGCAAAAGGGAATTGAGAAAAAGGAACTTTTAGGGGAGCTGCCAGAAAGCCATTGCAAAAAGGAACAGCGGCCTTTTGGTTTCTCTTCAGAATTTGCAAAGGGCATAAGGCCACCACACACCATTATTCACAGAGAGTGAAGTCGCCCCAGTAAAGCACAAGGGCAGGCAAAGGGTGGGATACACCATATGCTACTTTGCCCTTGCTGTCTGAGCTTTTACCAGTGACAAACGTGCATTGCTCAGAAACTCAGGAGGATTCATAACTGGCAAGACAGGGATAGGTGGGGCTGGGAAGACTTGCCAAGGATTTAGCAGTGTTCTCTTGAAAGCGTAACTGCTTAATCAAGTACAAAAGTCTTGTTGCAGGGGGAAAAGCATGTTTTAAAATAATGGATGAGGGCCCACTACTAAAATTATACACAGCTGCCATGCAAAACTGCCTAACACAGACACCACAGGCAGCAGTGATACATCCTTCTGGGATCTGCCTACTAATATCCTTCTAGTCCCTGGATTGACCTTCGCACAAGGGATTCAAGCAGATGTCAGAGATGAAATTCCTCCAACAGCTGGAAATAGGACAGGCATGAATCCTGACTGCCTGAGAATTTAACCAGATGAAACATAACATGAAAGTACTAAATACCCAGAAGACTGTAGCATCATTTGACCATTGCTGAATTCTTCCCACTTGCATACCAAGAGTGCGTTTCCTTCTGAAACTTGAAATGAAACACACCACATTTAGCATCAGTCCCCTGAGCCATCCAAACTTTCCCATTTCACAAAGCCACAATTTCAGCTTAGTCAGAACTATTTAGAAAGCTTATTCTGAAATCAAGAATAAAGCTTAGCTTCCTGAGCATTCCCGTTTATCAAATATTCTCACTCATATCCACTCTCTTTATGGCCAGACATACAGATTTTTGCTGTTTTCCTCCAAACCACTGGGAAAATATTTGTGGTTTAATCCTGGAAACTCTGATCAAATATAAACTGTAACTTCCATTTCCCCAACATATTTCATTTCTGTATGTGTGGATAAACTCCTCCTCACCAAAAGCTATTTTATTTATTCAAAGCCAGGGAAGGTGCACAAGTTCCCACTGCAGTACTACGTATGAGATACAGCCTTCTACTGAGAACAGGTTGCACACCATCACTCATTCATGCTTTGAGAAGGAATAACTTTTCATATTAGATGTGTATTTGATAACAATCTCTCAGTCCCCAGAGCATGACTGCATCCCGTGATAAACCTTAAATACTGAAAGTTACAGCAGCATAGGAAAACAAGCAAGCCCAGACAGGGCTCCACCCACCATTCCGCCTCCACAGCATAGGTGGCGTGGCTGGAGAACAGGGAGGGGGGAGGGAAACATGGACAGAGTACAGAACACCCCGGTGTGCAGCAAATAACACATTCAGAAAGTTTTGAGCAGCTATAAACTGTGCCAAAACAAACATGAAAACCAGACCAGGCACATTCACAACTGTACGAGGCTTGCAACAGTGCACCTAAAGATAAGCATCCCAATCCAAGATTCAGCTACCACCACAGCACATTTTGCAGTCTAAAGCTCCACACAGTCCCCCAGCAGGCAAAGGGCATTTCCTGTTCACTGCCTTTAGCTGAGGGGATGAATCACACAGGTTATTAACTATGGAAACACTACCTGCCACTGCTCAGAGATGCCCAGAAAGCTGCTTTCAAATCGGAGTAATTGATTTCAAAATCTTAAACACTGAAAGAGAAAGCACTGTAATTTTTTGATACATGCCAGCACGTCCTTCACTGAGCTCTCAAATACCTTTCCTTGAACTAATTTTAGGATGTGTCTCTCTATAATCCCTCATTTTGCTTACAGGTTGCTTTCAGATAAGACCAGAAGTAATTATCCAGTACAGGCTGTTGCATCACAAGAACTTTCTCTAAGAAACTGGACCATAATTTACACTTACAAGATCACTCATTAGCTTACAATTAGCTTTTGCCTAAAGCTAAGAGGACTGTGTGGCTACGGGCAACATTTCTCTCCTTAGAATGCTTTCAGGATTTCACAAAGTCAGGGAGAAACATTCCCCCATTCTCCTACAAGCACCAGTAACAAGTCAGCTCTCATAAATCTGTTCTCAGAAGCCAAAGGCATTGCAGAGGCAAGGGGGGGAAAACACTTGAAGAAATTACATCAACTAGGAAGCTACAAAACTTTGCCAGATGTTAAACAGGCAGTTTCCTTATTGACAGTGGCCCTCATTCATCTGCTAGGTGATTTTGGCTAATCCTCTCAGAATTACTCACATTTTCTCCAGCTGGTGCCTGTTCCAGCTTGTATCACCATTCAGTCAGTACCAGGCTACTGTTACTTATGTTACTCAGCCAGTGCTGGAGTTTGGCAAATGAAGCAGAAGAGTTGGCAAGCCTATCAATCACTTCAACATAACATCCAGATTGTCACATTCACTCAGTTCACAACTTAAATCAGTGCCACACTTTGTGGCCACCACACAGAAGTGCCTCTTCTGTGTCAAAAGGGTTCCAGCTCAGCATCTCTCCCTCCGTGCCTCGGCCAGCACCCTACTTCAACCCATCATCCCATAAGAGCATCTTACAATCCTTTCCTAGATTATCAGTTCCCAGGTCTTTTCTGTCCTAAATCCCAGACTTTTGCAGTGAAAGTATACAGGTGCACTGTGTTTACAAGCAATTGCTGGACTCATCACTGAAACCAGCTGGGTTTTCTAGTACGATAACATGTCTGCTCAGCCACCAGAACTGCTGCCCTGATCATCCTCCAGCTGCACCATTCTTGATGATCAAACAGCTGCCCACAGAACTCAGGGCAAGGCTTATGGCAATAACAAAAGAAAAAGAAAACACCAAGGAAGCACCTGCATGCAACATGGACCCCTGGCTCATGCAAAGCATCTCTACCTACAGTATTTTCCCCTCCTGCCACCCCAGCTGTCCTAACCAGGAGAGCTGTTCACAGGGGAATATATTTAATGTACCATAGCAACACTATTTCCAGGGTTAACAGAACATTTGCAAAAACCACCACTTTTTTAACTCACTTTAAATGGAGAATTTTAGTGCTCCAAGAGCACAAAGCCTTCAAGAGTAGTATTTAGGCCCTCTCATCCCTACCCCTCCTGCACTGGAAAGAAATAAATAACTTGAGTCAATTTACCTTGGGACACAATGTCTTGCTATTCTATGGGCACTGAGAGCATTTGGTTACTTGCCTACTTGATTAACTTTCATTGCAGGCTGAGCTAACTTGTTCAGTAAATAACCTCACACATGACAAAAGCTGAATGACAGAGACATTGCCAAGGAGTTCAGAGTTTTGACATTTAATCACACAGTTGAATTACATCACATGCCTTCATTATTTCAGGTAGGTTAGTGTGTTAGAGAGTTATTAGTTAGTATTTTAGTTCTTCAGGAAGTGATTCTTCATCGCAAAGCCTTATTCAGTTAATTGTTTTAACCTCTGAAAAGTCTTAATATATTCCTTTGTCAGATTATAATAAACAGAAGGTGGATCAACTTTTACGTTTGAAAAAGTTCAAAGAAAAGAATTACTTGTCAGCTTCCTACACTTCCATTTTGTCTAAACCAGCACCTAAAAAAGTCTGAGAGAAAAAACCAGTGATGTCAGATATCAAATAGATATTTTAAATGCTGATCCATGTGGCGACTGAAACATCTTATGCCATCTGAATTGCACAGATGGGACCAGACCTCTGGTTTAGTGCACCAAGAACAATCCTTCCGGAGGCTCAGTGTAAACATTTCTGTTCCAAGCAGAATCAGCTCAAAAAAAAATAAAGTTCTTTCAACTGAACAGCACTGAAGTAAGCTAAATGAAGAGTCACACGCCCCAGCTAGACAAATCTGAAACACTCCTGCAGTCAGATACCGCTTCCTAAAACGAGACCTCGCTCCTTTTTAATGCACAATCTTAAACTTCGGTAGGGAAATAAAAGCACGTGGTTGGCAAGAGAGCTCAACATTCACATGCAATTCAGATGCAGTTTGGTATTTCAGCTCCGATTCCACTTCCCCCCCCATCCAAGGCTTTTTTTTTTGTACAGGCATTTGTGAGAACCAGAAGCCCCACAGGGACTCTGTGGGAGTAAGCCAGCCAAAGCTGGAGACACAAACAAACTGGGCTGGAACAATGACCTTATGTAGTTCTTGAGTCAGAATCAAAACTGTTAGAAAATGGCTGACTCTTCAGAAGAATGACATCACTTCTAGGAGCTCGGACTTACAGGTCGTGCCTGATTGCAGTTATTGCACCTTTACACAGACCTGTTAGCCGGCCACACCTACCAAATTTGTAGCTCTTTCTGCATAGGGAAGTATCATAAGCACTCCTACCTGCAGAGAGAGTGGGTACAGCCACAGTTTCTTTTACAAAAGGCAGGAAGAAAACACATATGGATAAATTGCATCAGCTTATACCCTTGCTTGAAACAATAAACATTACAATGGGGAGGTAGGCAACCACAGGGGAAGTTAATCAAAAACATGCTGGTTTTAATGTCAAAGAAGCCAAAGATGGCAAATGGCTTGCACTGAGTATCAGGAAGAGGCTGGTAAATAACTAGGGCTTAGCCCTAGTTATTAAATAACTAGGGCTTGGCCATGAGGAGGAGACACAGAAATCCAGCTCTCGAGTCTTGCTTACCCCAGCAACCACCACTGCACCAGGAGCAATAGGCAGAACAGCACCAGCACCTTCCCCAGACACAGCTACCACAGCAGAAAATGGGTCTTGGCTAAGATTTAACAGCCTCCTCAAAGAATGCAGCTCTGCTTTTAAGTAGCATTTTCCTTATAGGCTTATTAGCCATTAGTCCGCATTTTGCTAGTAGATGTGCAGCTTGGATGGTATTTGATAGTCTGAGGAATGGCATTCACACCTCTTGACAAATACAATACCCATTAGGCTTCAGCACCGTCATTAATCTCAGCTGCCTATGAAGAAGAATCCCTTCACTAGGCTGAAAGCTCAGGGCTAGTCAGTACACAGCTTCTGACACGTATCATTCCTACAGATGAAAATAAATACACTCTGAACACATTATTGCAATACACAGAGTATATACACCCTGTGTGACTATATACACAGTGTATCACAATACACTGCTTGTATTATACCCACAGAGTGAAAGAAAACAGGCTGAACCACAACAAAGTACTAGAAATACCCTATTCTCTTCCGGAGAAATGCATGTGGCAGCAAAAATTAAGAGCCTTTCACACTTTTGCAGAGACAGAAGAGCATCTGGAGAAGCTCCTGACAAGAAGGGAGTCCTAAGGGCTGGGAAGGCATGAAAATGAAATGGTAAGCTGTGCTCCTCTTGTTCCACGAAGTAGCTGAAGTTTGGAGGCAGAGGAAACTTCATTTAATTACCAATAGAAAATAATCTTGAAAGCAAACTATGACTACATATATGCAATTAATTTTGTCCACATGAGAACACAAGCAGGAAGTATGGGTGTTTGTGACTGAAGTGCCACCTCATTACAACCATTGAGAAACCTCAGATCTACAGCCAAGAGATACAATCCACACCAAGACTACATAACAAAACCAGACAGGGTTTCTAACCCATCTCAGCTTCATATTCAAGTCTCCTCTTCACAGGTCAGAAATTATGCCAAAGAAAAGGTCTCTGATCTCTGCTCTGACATTCTAACAAAGCATTTGGCATTTCTCTCTCTCTCTCACTTTATTAGGGAGACTGCTCTCTGGATGGTTGCCTGCTTACTGTTTGCATCTCTACCTAGAGGTAAATATACTATAACAACATATCTAGAAGGTGTTTATATGTGAGTAAACAGAGAATGTTGAACAAATGCATGCTTTGCTTTGAAAATATTTCATCACAGTATGCAAACCTTGGACTGTGATGAATAATAAATAAATAATCATGATTACCCTATATCATCTATGGGGTGAAAGGAGGGAAAACCAAAAAAGCCCAGTCATTACAAGTTTCCCTGCACCACACTTTAGACACCAAATATCAGCATTTCCTCATTATAGGAATCTTACAGACTGATTACATTAGCACACTCAACTTCACCTTGATAGCCTCAAACATTTGGACAATATTTAAAACAGTCAAAATAATAAAACCACAAAATAAACTCATCTCACTTTACATTTCATTTTTTGCAACCACAATATGCCAACCACAATGTGCCAAGACATATTTTTTCCAGGGTAAAACACTGCACCTTCCATATGCCAAGCTTACCTGGTAGATCAGATGAGCACTACTCCTTCTGCTTCATACACCCCAGCAGCAACTGCCACCATCCCCACTGCACAACTGCTTCTGCCTTCTGGCCAGGAAACTCTCTGCTACTATACCTCCCTGGCACATCAATAGCCTCAGCAAGAAGCTTAACACATCAACAATCTTCAGCATTACTTTACACTTCTTCCCAAAACTGGCTTCCATAAGGGCATTTACTTGACTTGTGCCAAGAAGCCTGTCCTTCCTACCAACAAAAGAGCTCATGTATCTGTAGGCTCCGTTAAATAACTCATTACAGCCAGATTTCAGTCACCTGTCCTTGCCCCAGGCAACTTCAGCTGTGCTTCCTTTTGTGCCTCCTGCTGCCCTGGTTTTACCAGCTGAAGGCAGTGTAGGTTTAACCCCAGGGGTATTAATAGTCATCACAAGTGTTACAAGGTTTGTACATGGTATCACAGAGAAAGGGAGGGGTTATGTTGGGTACCACTGTTCTCCATCTTTGCAAAAAGAATAAACAGTCAAAAAGCAAATAGATACACTTCTAAAACCAATATCAAATTTAGAAATTACTGAAATCTGGAGATAGGACCAACTCTCTCCCTCTTTTGGTCATTAGGCAAATGCTTATTGTCCCTTTTTCTGAATGAAGCCACAAGTTCTGTGGATTTCAGGATGATCTTTTCTTCATCCATGGGCAACACCACACGATGCAAGCACTTTCTCTCCTGAGGGCATCCTGTGAACAGGACTCTTCCCACCAGAAAGCTCTTTGGGAGGATCACTTCTTTCAGAGCTTTCACAACACCTGCAGCAGCCTCAGGCACCCTCGCCTCCCTGCTGTGGTTAGCTAACCATGGCCAGCCATAACTGCAGTCTGCTTTCAGACATGGCGTTGTTTCAGAAAGACGCTGCTGAGCTCAGCCTTCCTCAGCTCCCCAGGCCCAAACAGCTCAGGGATGGCTCTCAGGCTGCTCCCTGCTCTCCTTCAGGTGGTAGTGGCCCTTCTAGGTGTGCCAGTTACAGCTAACAGCCTGGGTATGTCACTAATTGCAGGGCTGAAGGTAGAGTACAGTGGGAGCCAAGCTTTACTATAAGTAAAATAAGACCCCTGTTTAGATATTGTTGTAATTCAAGTTCCTCTTGAGAAGCAAAACCTGGTCAGCAGCTGATACAGTCTGAAAACAGTTGAGCTCTCCACACAGTAAGGGAAATCTCCTTCCACCAACCACCAGAAATACTCGGTTGTCTGTATCTGGTGGACAATTGGTTTACTATTTTCGATACATCACCACGGGGGTGTGATTTTTCAGCTGAAAAATCAGAAAAGCAAAGAAAAGCTGATGTTTGGTGATATAATCAAAGATATTTGGGTCCGCGATTTAGCTTTCCAAATTATACTTTTCCTTCTGCTTTTATGTCTGTCTGGATGGACACAATGTGACACCAGACAAGCCTCAAAACAGACACTGATTAATATAGAAACAGAGGTCCTGGCACGTAACAAGCTGAGCCCTGACTGGTGTCCAGTGGCTGCAAAAGGGAACTGGGACTCTCTTTGGGCTTTAGCCCAGTATATGCACAGGCCTAGAACACAGGAATTACTACACTGTGACTGAGAACATTTATTTCTCTCACCCAAGTGTAGGGTACTGCACCTGGGGAGGAAGAACCCCAAGTACCAGTATAGGTTGGAGGCTGACCTAATGGTCAGCTCAGGTGAGAAGGACCTGGCAGTATTGGTGGGTGACAAGTTGACTATGAGCCGGCAGTGTGCCCCTGCAGCCAGGAGGGGCAATAGTATCCTGGGGTGCATCAGTAGGAGTGTTGCCGGCAGTTTGAGGGAGATGATCCTCTCCCTCTACTTGACCCTGGTGTGGCCACATCTGTTCGGTGCTGGGCTCCTCAGTACTACTGCTGGAGCTACTGGAGAGGGTCCACTGGAGGCCACGAGGATGATCAGGGGTCTGGAGCATCTCTCTTGTGAGGAGAGACTGTGGGAGCCGGGCCTGTTTAGTCCAGCGAAGAACAGACTAAGAGGGGATCTCATTAGTGCATATAAGTATCTCAAAGGTGGGTGCCAAGAAGATGGTGCCAGACTCGTTTCAGTGGTGCCCAGCGACAAGACAAGGAGCAATGGCCATAAACTAAAACACAAGAAGTTTCACCTCAACATGAGGAAGAACTTCTTTATGCTGTGGGTGGCAGAGCACTGAAACAGGTGCCCAGGGGGGTCGTGGAGTCTCCCTCCCTGGAGACATTCAAGGCCCGCCTGGACACGTTCCTGTGTAACCTGCTCTGGGTGGCCCTGCCTTGGCAGGGGTTGGACCAGATGATCTCCAGAGGTCCCTTCCAACCTTAATGATTTTGTGATTCTGTAGTCTGATTACTTACCCTTTATCCTTCACAGAACTTTGGCAATGAAAAGAGATTGAGTTGTTTCAAAGTGAATTTCAGTTTTGCTTCTTGGCACAATCACAAACTCATGCTGCTTTTGCTCCCTGCTGCTGCTGAGTTTTCTATCCAAATTAATTCATCTGCATTTTAATTTATAAAATAATTTTATGAAACAGGTTTGGTTAAAGTGTTAATTTAAGCCCATATTCTGTGATGAAAACACCTACTTGCCTATGCTTTATAAATGCACAGAGCCCTTCTTCCATAATGCAGTCTTCCCCTAGAAAATATAACACCACAACCCAGTAAAAGTTGTCCTACATGACAGTGTCAGATTCCCCCATTTGCAGTTCTAGGATACTTTCAATTAACTTGGAATAATTCATAAAAAAAATTAGTATCAGAGTTACTAATTGAACAGTGTGTGTAAGTGAGATGCATCTGCCTTCCTGCCCTGCCTGACTACATCTTTGCTCACCAGCAGGCTACCCTAACCCTGGTTCTTGCTTCTGCTGGAATTGGTTGGTAAGACCTGTCCAGGCCACCCACCACCCATACAAAGTATCTGTCTCCCTTGGAAAAGTCATTTACCTTCTTTCTGGCATACTGGGAGAATAGCTATATCAGAGTATGAAAGGGCAGGCTTAGCAAGAGTGCACCGAGCCAGAGCCGTAGATAAAAGTCCTGTTCTGCCGTACCCTCTGCAAGGTGTCACAGAGGAAGGAGACAGGAGCATTTAGTGCATTACTGACAAATTGGAAGCTGTGATCAGATAGGCAAGCAACAGGAGTTGGGGGAGGCCAGACCCATCCAGGATCTTTCTTGTGCTGATGTAACACTCTTTTCATGCTTCTTTTTTCAAACTTCCTACAGAAGCAATACTTGCTTATTCATGTGTGCTCATTTTCATTTTCCTGCATCCCCGTTTCCTCTTGTGAAATGACTGGTTAATTAGAATCAAATCAGACACCTGATCTCAAAACTAATATCCTCAGAAACTGGGAGAAAAATCATCAGCTAAGGAGACAAGTTCAAGCAGCACCCACACTTATGAAGTGAAAGCAACTGCATGCAGTAACATCTGTCCTGCTGCACAGCAACATCTGTTCTGCTGCAGAGCCGGCTGAGCATTGAGCATACATAGCCCTCAGTCCTGGCATGGCACTTACTGCCTTCTGCCTGGCTGGGAGCAGTAGGACACACATAGAAGAGGGAGGAAGAGAGGCAATAATGGTGTGATGAAGCCAAATTCTAGGAAACGTGGTGTCCCTAGCTCTGCTGTACACTGAGAAAGTTGTATGGCTTTTTATTCCAGGGCGACCAGACACAACATGCCGCGCATTTGTTGGAGAAACTGTTGTTTTGCCTTGCACCACCACTTCTCCTGGAAAGCTGACCCTCTCCAATTCAATGCTGTTCTGGCAGATAGAGGCTGATGATCCTCAGCACACCATTGTAGTGCTCTTCGTTCGCAACGGGCAAAACTTGCCGCAGTTCCAGAACGACAATTACTGTGGCAGAACTAGTCTTTTTTCCGACCAGATGAAGCATGGCAACTTTTCCTTAAAGCTCTCCAATGTCAAATTACTGGACACAGCTGTATACAGTTGCATCTACAAACAGACTGGGGATCACAAAACACAGAAATCTAATGTTAAACTCATTGTATCAGGTAAGATTTTTCTTTTAGTTCAGAGGGAGGGACTCAGGGGCAGCATTTCTTGTTGACAACCCATGTATGGCCATCAGCTGGGATGACTTCAATTTTTAAAGCAGGTCTTCACTCAGTTTCATTCTGTTCTTTGCTTTTGTTGGAAGAATAATTGAGAAGAAAATAAATGGATTTTTGTTAAGCTTCAGCACAGTATATCCATGGAAGCAGCAGGACTCCTGAAGGCAAGCCACCTGCCTCTTCCTCCTCCCTTCACAAGAGACATTAATGAATAATGAGGTCTCCCCAACTTTTAAGCATTTGGTTATTTATGGCTTTGTACTGTCATGGATCTATCTTGTCTCAGAGGAACAGGAGAGTATTTCATTGTTTGCACTTAGGTCTGTGAAGCAGTATTAGTTTTGTCTCTGGTAATTAAATCCAAAGTCCAGCCCATACACCCTTTCTGACATCACACAGACAGTTGCTGATCCCCTTTTCCCTTGTAGCTGGAAGATCCAGATCTGGTGGCAATGCTGGACACATGCAACAAGAATTATTATTTTTCTTCCTTAGGAAAACGAGTGAGACTGTAACACATGCTCAAATAGTGCCAAACAACAGAGCTAAGATGTTTGAACTACCCAGAAGCATGGCCAGCAGAATGATGGGGCTTTAGGTTTGACCCATTGACAGATAGAAAAAGCAAATTTAAAAAAGGGGAAACACATCAAACTAATCATAGTTTTTTAAGGTGTCTTGGTTGAATAAATCAGCAGAAAACTTTAATTTTGGTCAACTACAAACGTTTAATTCAACTAAAAATAGAAAAAGATGTTTCGAGTAATAGAAACCCTTCAATATCTTTGTTTTAATGCACATCATTCTCAAGAGAAAAATATTTTTAAAATGTGCAGTGAAATACTTTTGTTCAGAAAATTTCGAAGTGAAATGTTTTGCAGTTTTCAAAATGAAAAAAGTGTTTTGAAAATGGAGAATCAAAATCTTTTCATCGTCTAATTTTTGGGAACAGTATGGTGTCTTTTACTCTGATTTAATTATGTGATTATATTTAAACATTCAATAAGTTTGACAAACGTGTTCTTTCTCAGAAAAGAATTTCAAACCATTAGCTCAATTATCAGCCCCCTTTTCCTGTTCTAGGCTCAAACACATAACTGATTCTTATGCGTTTTTTTCCAGCTCCTTCTAGCGCTGAGGAGGCTCCTTCCCCCTCTGGTAAGGCAACACCCCTTAACCTGCCAACTGTCTAAGTGATTATCCAGTGCTTTAATTTGAATTTGTCACATTGGTAAAATGTGCTGAATAGAGAAAGTCCACTTAATTTATGATGCTTGTTCTCTCTTACTAAGTCTAGCAAAATACAGCTGTCTCAGACAGGGAAAAGTATTTCCACCATTAAGACAGACCTAGACCGCAGAAAGAAGAATACTGAAGTGCCATCAGTTACCAGTCTATAAAGCTACTCACCGTTATAGGCATCATAAAAACCAGTAAAAAACAACATGGAAGCCATTCAGTTCTCTGAATTAAGGCCTTTGTAAATTGCTTTGGTATGAATAAACTACTACATCAAGAGATCTGGGGGAGGTGTCCTTTGGGGTAAATAAGATAATAAATATTCTAAAAATAAATGATTTATGACTCCACACAAGCTCTTCTGGGAAAATTAAAGTAGATCTCACCAAAGGTAATTCTGAAGTATAGTGCAAATGACGTCTCAGTTTAATCATTACAGAGATTCAACTACATTAGGTCATACGTAACACTTCCGGAGGGAATGCAGTGCAGAAGGGCTGTCCAGCTCTGACATGCCATTGTCAGTAAATTCTCCCATAAAAATCTTGCTTGTAAGCAAAGTTTTTCTTGTTAGCTCTAAAAAACTTTAAATTGGTATCAAACCTGCAAAATTTTGCGCATAAAAATCAATAGCTGCATTTTGTATTTTACTCAATGTTGCTGACAGAGATAATCCACTCCATAACAATAATTGCATTGAAGTTAACATAATAAGTTCAGCCACAATATGACATTACAGCCAGATTAAACAGCAATAAACACAAATAAAAACTAAGGAAGAGAAATGTTCCAGTGTTTTATCTTATGATTATACAGAAAAAAATCATCTCTGTACATCATGAGCAATAAACAACTTGAAAAATCGCAGGAAATATCCATTTTAGACCTGCAATAGGTCCCCTAGACGGCTTAAAGGTCTTTAAAAACCACAAAGTTAAATTTAAGGTGCTATCATGTGCCTTCAGTGGCACAGCACCACATTACAACATTACAAAAGCAAACAGAACAGGAGCTAGAATATCGCTAGCTGTTACCTTCCACAAGAAATAAGAAATTATTAATAGTTAATGCAGTAGCAGTGGAAACTTCTCAAAATCAAAAGAGAAGTAGGCTGTATTTAAAGGAGATAGTTGTATATATGCTTGACTCAGCTGAAAACTTCCTGACAACTTTTCCTCAATATAAACTATTTCTTACCATGAAAAGGTATTTTCACACACAAAAAAAAAGTGTTTGGGACAAGAGAGAGTGTTTCATCTTTGCTACAGGAGAACAAACTGAATCACACACTTAAGACACCTGACGTTTCCTGTACTGCTGGATTTCGAGGGGCTTGGGGATGGAGGAAAGAACAAAAGCCTAACTTCTGAAATGCAATTTTTTTGCAAAAAGGAAAAAATGTTTCCTGTTGTCAACTTCTTTTAAAGAAAATCATCAGCCACAGCTCCTTTTTTTTTTTTTTTTTTACTTTCAGCAATTTCTTAAGAAAGGAAGAGAATCTGTTTTGTATTAGTTGTTGTTTCGGAAGGGACTTAGAAAATCTAAATGGCTTGCTGAGAACAAAGGCACTGTATGCAGAAACAATTCTTACACTTCGTAGTCATAATAACCATATCAGGAGGTATTTATTATTTTTATATAAAACACAAACAGGTTTGATCTGTCTCACTTCTGCTTCATTTATGTTTATTTGCTGGATTCTTTTTCCTAATTATTTTTAAAAGCTTAATTTTACTGTCACTCTTAGTTTCTTGTGAGACTCTCTCTGGGTCAATCAAAACTTGTTTTAATGGAAGGGCCTGGGCCTGGAAAAGGTTACAAGAGGCCGAGAGACTTGCTATAATCCTACATTTATGTCAAAGCATTACTGAGGACTACCCAATGTTTACTTGCTCTTTACATGTTCATACAGCATACTCCTAGGAAGAGGGGAAGGAAGCATCCCTACTAGCCATCAATTAACTGCAGCAACATACTGAAAGCTGATACCACAGCAATAGGAACAGCCTAAGAATTGGTATAGAAAACAATATACAGCCTGATCTTCCCAGAGCACTTGGACCTAAACTCTTAGAGGAGAAATTTCTCTACTGCTTAAACTGGGGGTTCAAAATCTTCCTTTGCCTGTGTACCACATTCAGCACAGGTTGCAAGTACCATCTGTGCCAAACGCAGTCTGTGTCCTTTGTCCACATTGTGGCTTACATACTAGTACACAGTGCTGGTATCACCTAAGCATCTGTGGCCTAGACTTTTTACTACTTATTACCATTATTTATAGACTCTTAATCACAACACCTTCCTCAGGTCCTGAGTAGGCAGAATGATAATGTATTTTATACTCTTTTAGATGTTGTTCTGTCAGGATTTTAAGCAAGTATTCTCAGTCATCCAGAAAAGGAAGTTGTATTCAGTGTTGCTGAGTGTCTTTGCCTTTTTTCTGGATGGTACACATTCACACACACGAAAAGGAGAATTCTGAAAGAGCCAAAATCCATATAATTTTACAACAATCTTCCATCAGTGCATTAACGTGAACTATATCTTCAAATATATTTCTTGTCAAATCACCAGTTATATGTGGACTTTCTCTTTTTTAATTTTTCAGGACACAGCCAGATTTACTCCAGAAGCCCCACTGATGCACCATGTCTGGCAATGCTTCCCCTCTCTTTCTACCTCCTGGTCTCACTGGCAGTTTGGCACTTGTAACTGGGGAAGCCAACCTTCTCTTTGGGGAGTTCTCCTCACCAGAGGACTGACTGGGCAGAACAATCAGGCTTGCAGACAGAACAGCCTGGCAACTGTTCCAGAGCCACGTGAAAGAAACACTTTAGCTGAAAACAAACCTACCACTAGGTGTTTATATCCTTGTCCGGGGTTCAGCAGCAGCAGTCATTTTTCTCTTTCTTAGTAGCTGGTGCAGTGCTGTGTTTTTGACTTTCAGCCTGGGAACAGTGCTGATAACACCAATGGTTTCAGTTGCTGCTCAGTAATGTTTATGCTGACCAAGGACTTTCTGAGCCTCCTGCTCTGCCAGGGAGGAGGGGAAGCTGGGAGGAAAGAGAGACAGGACACCTGACCCAAACTGACCAAAGAGGTATTCCATACCACAACACGTTATGCCCACTATATAAACTGGTGGCAGTTACCTAGAAGGGTTAGATCACTGTTGGGTTGGGCTGGGTATCGATCGGCGGGTGGTGAGCATTTGTATTCTCTTCCCTTGTTATTTCCCTTATCATTATTATTATTGGTGGTAGCAGCAGTGGTTTGTGTTATACCTTAGTTACTGGAGTGTTCTTTTCTCAACCCGTGGGAGTTACATTCTTTCCATTCTCCTCCCCATCCCTCTGGGAGCAGGGGGAGGAAGGGGGGGGGGATGACTTAGTGAGTGAGCTATGTGGCTGACTAGACTTAAACCACGACAATCCTGCATTTTGATGTTCCACAAAATCAAAGGCAGCAAAACTGAGGTGGCAAGTCTGGTTTTCATTTGTTTCTTGGAGCCCGGTTTTAGTACTGCCAGTATGAACATACGGATTTTGTGGTTTTGCTTTAATGACAGCATAAAAGACTCATAAAACTACAAGGTCACATCATAATTGATCCTAGTGAGATCTTTTCCCTAAGATCTTATCTGCTGTCTTTCAAGAGAATTGTAGGGAGGGGAAAGGCAATTAGCCTCTGTGTCAGATAAAAAATGGAAGTAGAAAGCTGCTCTCGTTTTGTGAAACGTAAGGACAGAAACCTTGTGCAACTTGAGCATGTGAAACTTTAGCTTATATTTTTACTCCTAAGCATCATGGGCTATCAGTAACAACTTTTTTTCCACAAGAAATGTAGTATTTCTTTAGCGGAAGGATGACACTGGCTGAGAATGATGACGGAAGTTCATAAAACATCAACATAGAGGAAGTGACGTGTTATTACAAAATCACTTCTAAATAAGCCAAAAGCAAAAAGATTTAATTCAGTATTTCCTCTTTCTGTCATGAAACACGGCAAGGTAAATGTGATCATTGTGCAAAAGACGGATTCTTAAGCTAGAACTGTGCCAAAAGTAATTGGTACTGTGATAATGTTACAACTTTAAAAGCAGTACCTTTGAAGGAAAACTGGTCAGAATAATTGTAACTGATACCTATGCAAATTAAATGGATTTACTTCTGGAAATGTTTGATTCAGGTAGCACAGATGTCCTGTATAAACCTAAGATTGAAAGGATCCTGTATACCAACAGTATCAAGAAAGTGCAGAAGTTCTGTTTCAGGCCACAGTTGCTGCAACCACCCTACTTGCAGAAGTGAGAAGCATCCGGAGAACTACTCACCCAGGCTGGTGAACAGGGGTGACGGCAAGGTGCTCCTTTTGGCTGGGCCCTCCAGCCAAGGGAAGTGACTGACTCAGAAGGACGCATATAAAGTCGTTTTGACCTGGAACAATTCCACCCTCTTTCCAACAGAAAGACAGGATTGTTTTGTAAGGAAGGGAACAGAATACAGCTTTAAATGGTATCCTTTGAGGTTAAAGGAGATGGTTACCTCTGACTTTCTTAACAAAGTGCTTCTTCCTCACAGTGGGGAAGAGGGACAGAATCCCATGCACAGCCTGAGCTCCTGCTGCAGTGACGCTCAGTCAGCACCTAGGCTACTCTGCACACAGGGAAGCTTAGTGTAACAGCCAGGGTCCCACTTCATATAAAGATTTTAATATATGAATTGTACATACTGTGATTGTCTTTTTGCATCCTACCTTCCAAATGTCTGTCTCAGATTCCACAACAAGTTGATTAAAAATTATAGCTCAAACAAACAAAACCCTGAAGAGAGCAATTGCTTGGTCTGTAAGAGTTCTTAATTTATATACCAGGTGTTCCTACTGTTATCTAGGCTCCCCATGCAATCAGAAAGTTCAAAAGGTGGTATCTGTACAGGTCTGTTAGTCCCAAAACTCAGAACTGCTTGCCCTCATCTCAATGCCCATGACTCCTAAAATCTAGCAGCCATTTAAGCAGCCCTCCACTTTTCAAAAGGTGTTGAGGCACATGAACAACATGAGCACCTCCACTCACAAGTGCAAGCTGTGCGACTATACAGCTGCATTTGTTGGGCAAGCAAATGAATAATTAAATATCTTTATGCAGGCATGCAGGTCTAGGACAGAGCCTCACTACTGCAGAGAGTAAGTCATATGTTTACATACAGCTCAGTCATATGTTTAAGAGCAGGCGCTATGCTGACTGGTGCTATGACGAATGCCCAATTCCCTCAATCATCTGCCTCTCTTCACCCTCACAAGTGATTCTCCCTGTCTGTTCAAACTGGCATGAATCACAATAAGCACATGAGCAGATGAAGGTAGGAGGAATGAAGGGTGGGGGAAGAAAACTGAATGACCTCTAAATGCTGTTTACAACACTATTTTTTTATTACTCTGATTTGCAGCAGCACTTGGGATGCTTAAACACCTCTGTTTTTATATTTGCCCCAAGCTATAGTTAACTGCCATTCTGACTTCCTTGGGGACTGCAAGGAAAGGTTTGGATGACTAGTAGACCTTGATTTGTCCTTCCTTGCCTGGGTGACACAGCAAGCGTCTGTTATGTTCACCTCATGCACAGAACATGAGCAGCATGTATTTCTTGTGTTTTCCAGAATTTCATCATGAATGAGAGGGACAGCTTTGAAAACCAAGGAGAACAATAACAATTCACACATTTAAGAAGGAGGAATCTCCACTTCTCTCACTTGTAGTATCTTGGTAGCCCACAACTACATACTTCATATGGCAAGCACACAGGCTGATAATCTGCTACATTAAAGAAATTATTAAGAGATCCTTGTACATTATTCTTGCAGAAGAATGGCTGTAAAAGCAAGTTCATTTTTTTCATGTTTGACAGTAACACTGGTAAGAGACAAAAAAGTTTATTTGCTCATCCTGTAGTTTATCTATGCTTAAAGTGAGGCCATTTTAACTGGTTAAGAGGCCATTTTAACTGGTTAATGATTTCAACTGAGCTCCTTTCAGTCCCATATGATGTGGGAGAAATGGCCCAAATAGGTCATCAGCAAGAAATGAATGTAATACCTTTGATGTAGAATTTTCACTGCTGTTTCAGCTAAGCCTGAGGGCAGTCATTCACACAGCATGATGTTCAGTTGTTGAACAAAGGCTACTAAAACATGTTGAAAACAAGCATGGAAGGTGATTATTTTTAAATATGCGGCACAAAATCTTGCTGCTATTTGTAATGCAATCCTCACTGCAATTTCTGTTTCAACTTCTGGGATTATCCAAGTTTAGACCCTTCTCTTCCCCTCTCTATCTATCTCTTTCTGAAGAGACACTGAACACGACTGAAATCAGCTTGGAAAAGATAGCCAGATAGCAGTTTCTTAAGTCTTCTGAGGGCTAAGGGTGACCCACACAACAAGCAAGCTCCCCTCAGCCACTTCAAGCCATGGGAAGAAAGAATAAAACCAGCTCAAACAAAAGACTCAAGCCCTGGAATGCAGGCTACTCAATTATTTGCAGATGGAGGATTATCTACACTTCCGCTCCAAAATATAAAAAAATAAGTATGTATTCACACACACATAAGATACTGCTAGCTTGCAAACACACAGACCCTGCAAGAAACAGCGTGCTTCCTTACAGAAGTATTTCCTGGCATGATAGAAGTCTCTTCCTGCAAACCTTGGTTTTAAGTCACCTTGGCTATAATAGCATTATTCTTTAAAACAAGCAAACAATGCCCCCTGAAAAACCAACAAAAAAAGCAAACCCCACACATCTTTCCCCAACCACATTGTGTAATTTTATGACTTTATACTACACTTCTCCTCATTTTTCAGTAATAATTATATCACAGGAAGGCTTTAGAGCTTAATGTAAGTACATGTGACATTATACTTTCAGGGGGATAAATAAAAAGTCACTGTCTTAAAGAAATAAGTCTTAACAAGACAGTGAGACAAATGCATTCATTGTGATGGAATTTGATTTCCTAGTGATTTTGTTGAACAAGTAAGAAGCAGTATTTGTTTGATTTCCTCTATGCATCTAAATGTTGACATCACAATGCTGCACAGAAAACAACAGCTGGAGTATTGTGCCTGGATACAAAAACCTGTCCAGAGCATCGTTCACCCATGTGTCCTGTGCTGGCATTTACCCAAAACGTAACTCTATTGTAGTCGCAAACTGAAGAGTGAAAATGAAAAGTGCATCTCAATCCTAACTCTCATTTCTGCTTTTAGAAGAAAAAAGTACCACTGTCACCTTTGTGAACACTGCAACAACCGTCAGAGAAACATTTTGAAACATGATTTTTGTGTGTGCGCATCAATGAGGGCAAAACGGGGAGGCAGAAACACAACTGACAGGTAACAACTTATCCAACAAGTTAACCCCATCACAGCACCAGAAAAGCAACACAAGCAGGAGGGGCAATTCTTACCACTCCCTTTTACTTGGACAAAGTTCTTACATGCTTTCTGAAGACAAAAACTGGCAGGATCCATAAGCCAGATACTGTATGCCTCCTTGTGGAGGCTTGGGGAATACACTTTCTTTCACTTCTTATTTCTATAATAGTGTTTAACAAAACAAATTAATCATAAACTTCTATCCATGTGGCTGAAAACTAGCAAACACCTCAGCAGCTCCAAACAGCCCTATGGAAGGAAAGGAAAAACCCAGCTTGGCAGACAAATGTCTCTATTAATTGCTAAGAGTACATGGAATTTCCCTCCAAATTTACAGTGGCTGGAAGCCAAAATGACAATCTGACATATTCCACCAAAGCTAAACAATCTTCTGTTACTTAAAAAAGTAAAATGTATGTATCAAAGGCCAGTACTCAGCACATTAATGTGAAATTAGACAGAATAAAACAAAATGAAAGGCAATACCAGTGCATGATTCCTTCTCCCTTAAAAAACATTATCCCCGAATGATGGAAAAACAGAAGAGTAAAAAGATGCACTAAAATCTGATTATTTTGGAAAACAAAATTTTGCCTCTGATTTCGCCAGTGCACATGTTTGTCCTGTCCCCACTAAACACCCAAGGTTCTGCCACTGACAACAAACACCTTATGGATACCTCTCTTTTTGTATCTACCTTGAAAAGTGTTTCAGGCAAAAGTTTCAGAACATGCCCATGTCGTGGTTTAAGTCCAGTCAACCACAAAGTTTTCTCTCACTCACTCACTCACTCACTCACTCACTCACTCACTCACTCACTCACTCACCTCTCTTTCTTCCCTCAGTCCCGAGGGGATGGGGAGGAGAATCAAAAGAATGCAACTTCCATAGGTTGAGATAAGAACAGTTTAGTAACTAAGGCATAACACAAATCACTACTGCTACCACCAGTAATAATACAAGAGAAATACAAGGAAAGAGAATACAACCACTCACCAAGCCTGACCCAGCCAGTGCACCCCCCTAATGCACCACCACACCCTTCTGGGTCTCTGCCCTCCGTTTTCACATCCTGGACATGATGTGCTGTGGTATGGAATAACCTCTTTGGTCAGTTTGGGTCAGGTGTCCTGTCTCTGCTTCCTCCCGGCTTCCCCTCCTCCCTGGCACAGCATGAGACTCAGAAAGTCCTTGGCCAGACCAAAACATTACCAAGCAGTAACTGAACACACTGGTGTTATCAGCGCTGCTCCCAGGCCCAAAATCAAAAACACAGCAGCTGCACCAGCTACCAAGAAGGAGAAAAATGACTGCTGCTGCTGAACCCATGACAGCCCAAAATCTACTTTACGAACCTGCTACCATGATGACTGTTACTGTATATGATTTGTGACTGCGCTGGAGTTGCCAATCTGCACAAGAGATCTCTGTGAAATCTGCAAGAAAATAGCATCATCTTTGAAGTACAAACTCAGAATGTTTTTGATAGATTTTTTTAATCACACCAAGAAGCTCCAGCAGCAATAAACGCTGATCCTGTGAACGCTCACAGAGCAAGCAGAGCATGCCCACTACCCATACTCTAGCCTCTTCCTCTTCGATACCCCCAATAAAAAATGTTGTCCCATATCCCTAGCAAGTCTGCAGCCACATATGGTATTTACCATACCCCAAACCAATCTAAGGCTTGTAGATCTCATTTATGTAGCATACAATTCTGCCTTAAAAATATGGGTTCTCTTTGGCATGTGTATCATGCAAGAGGACCTTTAATACAAGGTAAGGGGTGTCATTCTGCTTCTTTGTTTGGAGAAATGTTGCTTCCTGCTGACCTCCCATATGAAGACAGGCTGAGAAAGTTGGGGCTGTTCAGACTGGAGAAGAGAAGGCTGCGTGGAGACCTCATAGCAGCCTTCCAGTATCTGAAGGGGGCCTATAAGGATGCTGGGGAGGGACTCTTCATTAGGGACTGTAGTGATAGGACAAGGGGTAATGGGTTAAAATTTAAACAGGGGAAGTTTAGATTGGATATAAGGAAGAAGTTCTTTACTGTAAGGGTGGTGAGGCACTGGAATGTGTTGCCCAGGGAAGCTGTGAATGCTCCATCCCTGGCGGTGTTCAAGGCTGGGTTGGACAGAGCCTTGGGTGACATGGTTTAGTGCAAGGGGTTCCTTCCCATGGCAGGCGGGTTGGAACTAGATGATCATAACGCCCTTTCTGACCCTAACTATTCTATGATTCTATGTGTGCTGGTTTTGGCAGGAATAGAGTTGATTTCCTTTATAGTAGCTACTATTGGGCTATGTTCTGGATTTGTGCTGGAAACAGTGTTGCTAACACAGGGATGTATTATCAGTTATTGCTGAGCAGTGCTCACATACAGTTAAAAGGTGACAAATATTTTGGAAAAAGGGAAACAGACTGCTAAATTCCATATGGAAAAAGTGGCCCAAAGACCTGAAGAGATCCAAAAAGCAGAAAATCTGCTAAAATGTATCAACCAGTTTAAGTTATCAAAGACAGCTGTCAAACAAAAGTGAAGGGACAAGGATGAAATAAAGGCAGAAGTTAATTTATTTATACATCATTATTCCATACATTCAATGTTTCTTTGGAGAAAGATTTATTACCCTAAGGCTGGGGAAGCGGGGATAATTTGAGATTGTTTTTTCCATCCACTACTTATCATACAACTACTTTTACATGGTTATTATCCTTAAATATTGTGCGACACATCAGCGGATATTTTCTCCTTCCTTTCAAGATGCTTTTAGTAATGGGCCAATGGACAAGTTTTTCAAAGTGCTAGTGTTGTGGTAGTTAGGATGCAGCCTGCTGCTGACTGATACTCAGAATGGCTCCTTTGTGGAAACAGGATTCTTTGAAATGGAAAAATGAAACATTAACCTTTTAATTAATACCATGCTAAATTAAGATGTGGGAGATGTCTATTCCCTTGACAGCTGATCCAGGCTTTCTGCTCACAGATATAGCCCTGAGCACACAGATCTTGAACCACGCATTAACTCCTCTCTACTCCTGTTCTTCCACTAGATATGCTGCCACTGTATCTGCTACAGCCCTACAATACAACTGCCCTCAGCTTCTGAAAGGGCCTTTAGTCTCTTTTTGTCCCCACAGAGATGATTTGGCACTGCTGCACTGGGAGGACTGGTTTCAGAATACACCTGCACAACTCTCTTTAGCTGGAAAAACTCAAGAAAATGCTCCATGTCTCAGGCCAGACTGCTTGTACTTCATAAGCCATTCTGCAGGCTCCTCTCACAGAAGGGCAGGGCAAGCCCTGACGCTGGGAATCAGCTTCGTATCAGCATTCACTGGAGTGTGAAAAGGACAAGCAGGTGAAAATATTTCCATTGGTCCATATTACATTTGATACTACACCCTAAATTTAAACATTTCTGAATTTATTTTTTTTTATTTGCCAGTTAATTTTAGCACATTCTTGACCATGGCCCCAATGCCATCAAAGATATGATGTAACTCTGTTTCACACATAAATGCTGGGGTAGTCACCACCTTGTTTTTCGTATCCACGTGAGCTTCGTAAAAGGGAGTAAAGGAAAACACAGCCTATGTCTCACTTGCAGAACCTGTCTGCAAAATAAACCATCACTGACAAAAACCTCACAACTTCACTATCCTATAAAAAATAACTTACAAATACATCATACTGTCCAGCTGTAAAGACAGCTGCAACCTGTAGTCCGAGATACTAGAAGCTATTTTTGCCAGAAATACAAACACTGCATAAGCAATCGTGAGAATGCTCAGAAACATGAGAAAACCTACAAAATTTACTGATTGTAATAAAATGTCTCTGAGTACAGTTTGATTATATCACTAGCCTACAGGAAAAGAAAGAAAATCTCAAAGAGAACTGACCAGCTGTAGCTCATGTAAATTTCATGTGTAAATTCACTCAGCATTTACTTTGTGTCCAAGGAGTTTTATGGCAATGACTGAGAATGACTCCTAACAACACAGTTGTGCACAGAAAACAATGTTTCTAATCATGTGCCTATATTGCACGCTATCTGCTACACACTGTATATTCCCACTAAAAACTGTAAGTGGAACCACACAGATCCTACATGCAACCATTACTGTAATGACACATTACTAAAGTGTCTCTCAACATGGCAATTAACAGGAAAGGATATAGTTACTTCTTTCACATAATGCTTTCCTCCCAGCTCTTTAATAGCTCCTGCAGTCCCAGCATAAGGCCACTTGCCACCTTCCTCATCTTCATGGCCCACAGTTACTTCAGCACCAGAGAGAACCTTTGCTGCCAACACCGGTGAAATGCAGCAAAGACTGCAACAAAAGGAATTGTAAGAGTGATTCTACAATGACTCTCTTTCAAAACTCAGTCATAATTGAAAAGATTCAAATGGACATGGTTTTACAAATCTGAACGACATCACAAGGCAACTTTCCCTCTGCATTTTCTAGCTGCTTTGACAAACACCTACTCACACACACATCTTGAAAAACACATTTAAAGAAAAATAAGCTGCATCTGATATAAAAAGGAAGATGCTTTTTCTAGTTCCAACAGTAACAGCTGCACATTTCAACAAAATAGATGTTGTCTCCATGCTCACATTATCAAATAAATGCTCCTCCAACTAATATACATACCCAATAGGCTTGCCTGCTTTGTGGAAGTCTTTCAAGACACGTTCAACTTCTCCGTTCACCTTGCAGTCTTTCCCATCAACAGCAAAGGTAGATCTGCCACAACAAGAAACTTTATACATACCTCAATACAAACCTACAACTAGTGATGTCTGCCCATCTGCCCCTAGACTCAAGGGTCACTGCAAGCTTAACAGCTTCTAAAAGGCAGCTGAAAAAGCTGAAGTTAATCATTAATACTTTAGCCAAACTGACTCACTTCTAAGGCTTTGGTATGTCAGGAAGTTCCTTACCTGATATAAGCATCTAGGAATAAGAATTATCAAATCAGTTTTCTAGGATTACCGAGAAGTGGAACAAGGTTTCCACAGAAAAAAATACATACAAAGAAAAGGGGAATAACATTCAGGTTTCTCAAAGCCAACAAAATGGCAGGTCAATAACAAGATAATCAATATTCCACACAGCTAACACTTCCTCTTTTTTTCCCTTTTTATTTTGAGCTAGATGTTGTTTTATTGTTACCAATGGAAGAGGGGACTTCTTGGTAGTCAGACATGAAGAAACAGCATAATAGCAATAGAAACACCTGAAACTACTGAAGGTTTCCCTTCCCTCAGTCAGGACCAAAAAAGAATCATCACAAGAGTGCAGGAAAAAGGATTTCTTCTGCATTATCTGTGCTGCAGAATTCTCACCAACATTGTTCAGAAAATTTTAAAAGTGACAATGCCAGTGAGATTTACAACTGGAAACAACTGTGAACAACACAACTGAACTCCAACACTTTGAAAGGAGTTTTCCTTATTAAGTAGTGGTTATGTATGTAGTAAATAAGGACATTTATTGCTTCCTGGTTTTATTGTATGAGTCACAGTTGATCTTGAATAGTTAGTTAAAGAGTCTGATGCTTAGTTGGCACTCACAAGTTTTTAGCAGCTCCGAATCCACCAGGGAATATCACAGCATCATGGTCTGCTGTAGTAAGTTTAGCCAGACTTGCAATTTTACCACGAGCAATCCTTGCCGATTCCACTAAAACGTTCCTTGAAGAAACAGAAATAAAACAATGAGATGAATGAAGCATTTGTGCACAAGAGAGCGTAAAGAAAGTTTTGACAGAGGAAGAGGAAGGGGAGGAACCAAGAAGAAAAGTGATGCTCAGTAACTGAAGCTAATTGATGCTTCTGAAATACTTCTACTGGGAAACACAGGCGTTAGGAGACTGTATATAATCAAGCCCAGAAAGCCCATTTAGAATTTTCTCTCCAGCCAAAATATAGGATAGCATGAAGCTACTAAAGCCTGTCAGCAAAGTGCTACAAGTGCAGTTACAGGCTGCTATGTCTGAAGATTGTGCAGCTGTCACTGTGCTGGGCACAGCAGTCATGGAAAACACATTAAACGCTGACTTTACCTTGACTCAGCTTCAGCTGGTTGCCCTTTACTGTGGTCAACGACATGCATCTGAGGAACATCTGGAGCATACATCTGAACCTTAGCTCCCCCACGACTAAGGTGTACCAGTATGCTATAAAAACAGAGATAAAACAAGCTGTAAACCTAGTAAGGAAGGCTTTACCTGGCCCCTAATCTTGCTGCAAATATTATACCACTTGATTTTGAAAGAAGAGGAAAAACACATCTCTTATCAAAGCACACTAAGCATACAGCAGCAAAATCCCTGCATGTAACACCAAAGTGCAAAGTAGAACATAAAGTCAGTTTGGAGGCAGGATCGGGTAAGCTAGAGACAAGTTTCTTTGTTCAATGCTCTTATGCAGGCAGAACAATAAAAATGCAACCAGAACAATAAAAACTTCCTTTCTCATTGCAAGTCCCCAGGTATTATGAAGGAGCCCCACAACTAACATACCGATGCATACATTTAATCTAGGTCTAGGTGAAGTATCTCTTAGCAATTAACACTAAGAGTTAATAATACAACTTAAGCATGAGCAAATCTAGTGCTAGATTTAGCTGCAGGAACAGAAACTCAAAGTGATTGTGAAATGAAGTCTTTACTTAACTCTCTAAAGAGAGATTCTGGAACTGAATTTCTGTTTCTGAAGGAAAGACATCTCTCAAACTCATTGCTCTGGCACTGCATGCATTGTGCTCCACTTCTGGACGATCACCAAATACTGCAAGAAGATGGCCTGAGGTTCCAATTATGCTGTGAGAAAACTATGAAGCTTCATCATACATCTTTCAGGGCAATTTTCATGGCCAGAGAGAGCAAAACAAAATTCAACAGACTTCTGTAATGTAAAGGAGACGCTTTTGGAGCCCATAGTTTTATAAAGCAACTTACGCTGAAGCTTCATGAATTTCTGTGCCATCATAGACACCACAACCAGATAGGACCTGCAGTACAAAAATCAAGAATTTCAGGTGATACAAAACTTCCTGTAGGATCTTTCACAAGCTTTGTGAGATTACAAACAAATAAAAAAAACCCCACAACCTAAAAAAATCCCAACAACAAACCTCCTCCACCCCCTGGAAAAAAAACAATTTAGCAGTGAGCTCTTTAGTAAGTCAGTCAACATGATGCTATTAGCGCCAGCGTCATCATTTGACACACTGAACAACTGACATTTCCTATTTATAGCTCCCCATCACAGACAGGCCTCAGAAACAACTAAGATTTATTAACTGGCTTGTGCATTTATTCCTCAGAGTTAATAAACTGATACAATATCCTTAGGTATGTTGTTATTGTGCACACAGTGGGCTACTCTGAGTGTTATACATCTATTTATGAAGTGCCCGTATCTGTGTGAGATAAGTTCTCACTAAGTATACATACAGAAGTGGGATAAAAGTGTACTTGGCATAAGATAGTTTACCTGCTGCTGTATTTTGCCTGAAGATCCACATCAGAGATCAATAGCTAAATCCCTTTTAATCAATTATTCTATATTAGCCATACTTTTCCTTATTACCATGGTAATAACAGTTTTGGTTTGTTTATACACACTGGAGAATAAAAAAGCACAAAGCACTGAGCTATCCTTGTGTTGGTGGAGAGAGTCTATCACAAAGCAGAAGGAAGGAGAAAAAGAAACATTAAAAAAACTGGGAAAAAGGCAACTATAGAACCAAACCAAACCAAACAAAAACAAAACAAAACAAAACAAAACAAAGCTCCTGAAATTATCTACACAAACACTTGTAGGGTTTTCCGTTTGTTTGCTTGTTTTGAAAGGAAAAAATCCAATTCAAAAGAGTCCATTTATTAATTTTACTCTCTTCCCTCCTGGTTTTATCTCAAGTTTTCAAGAGCCTGAAATTTTTTAATCACAGACACATGAACAGAAACTCGCAACTGAAACTGTCTTGGAAACACTGGACATGAAAGGGGTTTCAGATCACAACACTCAGTCCTCTGCTCTTACAGGCATGACACCTACTATCACTTCACCAAATGAGTAAGATGCATTAATGTTCTTCTGTCTGCATTAATCCTAATTACAATTTCACTGCTCCAATACTGAACAGCCACCTTCTACTTTCCAACTTTTTGTCTTTCATTTAATTCAGACTGAATAAAGACACTAGCAATTATTCTAAAGTTATCTCCTGTAAGCAACACCTTTTAAATGTTTTTGAAACTCACTGCAGCCAAAGCACTAAACCATTATCCTCCTCTGTTATTCCAATACCTGCTTGTGACAAATCTGTCCTCTACCACAGTCAGAAATTTATGTCATTAGTGTCAACACAAACATTTGTTTTAAAATCCTGTCATTTGACAGCATTCCTAGTAAATCACCTTTCAGACATTTGGACTGGCTTTCTGCCCATTCCCGAGCGAACTCTGTCCCAGACTTCTTCAGGCAGGTAATGCCTACTTACTTTACTTTATATGCTGTCAAGACTATGCAAAGCTTGAGCTTCAAAGACAGAGCTCAAAAACCGTGTTTCCACTTGGGATGCTATCTACAGCCTAAATTTTCCTCTGGCAGCCTGTGGCTGCTCCATCCCCTCGTATGGGTTTGCTCAGCCTTGAGAAAAGGCGGCCCAGGGGAGACCTTATCACCATGTTCCAGTGCTTAAAGGGCGGCTACAAAGATAGAGACTTCCTTTTCACAAGGACTCACATGGAAAAGAGGAGGGGTAATGGGCACAGGTTACTCCTGGGGAGATTCCGACTGGGCACAGAGGAAAATTTTTCACAATGTGATCAGCCGTTGGAATAATATTCCCAGGAAAGTGGTGGATTCCCCAACACTGGACACGTTTAAGATTCGGCTGGACAGGGTGCTGGGACATCTAGTCTAGGTCATGCTTTGTCTAGAAAGGCTGGACCAGATGGTCCTTGAGATCCCCTTCCAACCTTGCATTCTGTGGTACGATTTCAGCTTCTCCCAAAGCTTTCCACCTGCCGTTGCCACCAGGCCAGTCGTTCCTCGGCCCGACGCCACGCCAGGCTCTTCCAGACGTACCAGTCCCACCGCCGCAGCGAGCCCAGCGGCAAAACCGCCCTCCCGACGGCACAGGGCTGAGGGGGCACGGCGACAGTCGGGAAAACAAAACCAAAACTAACCCTTTCCGCTCGGAGCTGCTGTGCTACCCCGCTTCCCCCCCGCGAGCCCAAGGCCGCCGGGGCCTCCTCCTTGTTACTCACCACAGCGACGCGGGCGGGGCGGAGGCGCGGCGCCGAGGAGTGGAAGGAGGCAAGGAGGCCGGGCGCTGCCCACCGCAGCGCGGTGCGCAGGGGCAGCCCGTGGGAGGCCAGCATGGCCGCACGCCGAGCCACGGTGGCGGCCGCGAAACCGGAAAGCCGCTGGGGCAAGGCCGCGCCGGGCCACGGAGCAACGGGAGGCCGCGGCGCCCTTGGCGGCGCCCCCTGGAGGCGGGGAGGGGCCAGCGCTGAGGCCTGCAGGCCCTTGGTCCTTTCCCTATCCTCATTAAGTAGTTATAACGTAGTGACAAACCAAAAAGAGTAAAAAATAAAAATGTACAAATAAATCCTTGTCACGTGTATTTAACCTATCAGCACCAGCTTCCTTTTGCAAGTGAGAGAGGGTAGCCAAAAGGTGCGTGCAGCCTGCCCCAGTGGGAGCAGGGCAACAAGGGGCTGCTGAAGCTACAATTGTTAACCAGGATAAACATACAGGGATAGATTCACTTCTTTCTTTCTAGGATCTTGTGAAATAGTGTTTTGCTTTTAAAGATTAGAGAGAAAGATAAAACAAGTGCTAAACAGTGCTAGGTTTCGTCACTGGCGAATATCTTCCCAATGAAAGCTGCTCTATTTTTTTTCCCCTTCTCCTTTATTAAGGAAACAAAGCCACATATATGACAGTCCTGTTGAAATACATATAGACATCTCTACTCAGCTGCCATGAGACCCCACGTGGAGTACCATGTATAGTTCTGGTGTCCCCAGGAAGGACATGGAGCTGTTGGAACATGTCCAGAGGAAGGCCACGAGGATGCTCAGAGAACTGGAGCACCTCCCGTATGAAGATAGACTGAGAAAGTCGGGGCTGTTCAGCCTGGAGAAGAGAAGGCTGCGTGGAGACCTTATAGCAGCCTTCGAGTATCTGAAGAGGACCTACAAAGATACTGAAGAGAGAGTCTTCATTAGGGACTGTAGTGATAGGACAAGGGGTAACGGGTTCAAACTTAAACAGAGGAAGTTTAGATTGGGGATAAGGAAGAAATTCTTTACTGTCAGGGGGGTGAGGCGCTGGCACAGGTTACTCAGAGGAGCTGTGGCTGCCCCATCCCTAGCAGTGTTCAAGGCCAGGTTGGACAGAGCCTTGAACAATGTGGCCTAGTGGGAGGCGTCCCTTCCCATGGCAGGGGGGTCAGAACTGGATGATCTTAAAAGTCCTTTCCAACCCAAACCATTCTACAATCTATATATGACCAGCTCAAATCAAGCACAGGCTCAAAACCAAACCTCAGCCCACATGGGCCACTGTCAGACTCACAAATTATGCCAGCAAGCACAAGGATCAAGCCAAACTTTGGACCAGGCTTAAACCCTGGTATATCATAATTAATTCTATGAAGATAGTAGGGCACACTGGAAAATTGTACTGGCTTTCATGTGCATCATATAATGTTTTTATTACCTAGCAGCTTGTAACAGCTTAAGCCAAATGACTACTGCAACTAAAACATATCCTTATGTCATATATAAATGGTGATACACTACCCCTCTCACCTACTCTCAAGGCTCTTGCACATTCTAAAACATATTTTGTGAAGCCTTCACCTTCATAAATGTTTTGAGCATGAAGACTACAACCCAAAACCATGTTTTTATATTTGTTAGGTTGTATTTAAGTAGCAAATGTATCTTTGTTTTATATACTGAAATTGTACAAACTGTACATGTCTGCTGTGTAGTTTGGACTTATTTTTTAATTCAGCAGATTTTATTATTCATACCTCTCCTCTACTCCAGGAGAGGAAAGTGACTAGAAAACAAATCCAGAGGACCAGAATACACTGGAGATAAAAAAAAAAGAAATAGTATTTGCAGTATCTTCTTTAAACAGAGCCCTTTCAACATGTGGCCTGGAAGTATTACAAGCATGGGTACGGTTTCTTGTATTCAGGATCGTGACTGTCAATACTTGCCAATTTCACACAAATTCACAAAACCCTAGGAAATCAAAAGTTTCAGATTTTAATATGTCAATTAAAAACACTTTAAAAAACAAAACAAGGGCTTTAATCAGAAAAAGAAATATTTGTACCACGTTCTCTTACAGTTTAAGTTACATTAAGTTTGTATTTTCCAAACACATTTTTACTACAGTACCTCACGATAATTAAACCTCTGCAAAAGTTGTACAGTCCAGTAAATTTTCTTCCATATTCATTGCTATGGATATATCATTTACCCTCATTATTGAAACTTCATCAGATTTGGATGTTACAGAACTAGGAAAACAGTGCTCCAGTAACACACAGGTATTAAAACCAAGTAAAACATTAAAGTTGAGAGCAGTCTGTAGACCTCCAATTAAGAATGATTTTAAAATAGGATTAAAAAAAAAAAAAGGTCCAAAGTATGATAAGCCTGCATTACAAAACTCGCAATACTTCATCTATATACAATGCATTTTTAATAAAGAATGCACTTCTTCCATCAGACTTCTAACTTCACCTATAGAAGAACACCTTTTTCTTATTGAAATCAGGAATAAGAACATATATAAAAAAAAAATAAATCACTTAAGAAATCAATGCTGTCAAGTTGTTATGGCCAAAGGGCACACCAAATATGCCATGGATAGTACTTTGTCTATCCTAATTTCTCCAACTAACTCACATGTAACTCCATCCATACTGTTAGGAGCAGTTAAATTGTGCCACTATGAGGGCCACTCATTCTCAGTGAATACCACTGCATAAAATTATTGTCTTGAGTCTTCTCCTTCTCACAAAGAGTAACTAGGAGCTTGAACTGTCTTTATGAACTTCTTGCATAAGATAATCGCTATCAGAATCCAAGTTTTCTTCATCTTCTGATGGTTCTTCTGCCAGACGTTTCATACCCCGCTGTTGTGAAATGGCCAATGCATATTTAATATTGTAGATGTTCCATTCACAGCTGTAAAAATAAATAGGAACAAGTTAGAAATAAGATTCCATTTTCCTCTTAAAATAAAAGCACCTCTAAAAGAAGATCATCTCAAAAGTTCTAACACCAGACTAATACCCCCCAATTACTCCACACTTTTGTGCAGGTTTTGATTTAAACTTTTAAATTTAACAATACATACAGTTTTGAAACTTCTTCAAAATGACGTTGGATGCTTTTCTGAAGGAACTGGATCACAGGGAGAAGCTTCACTGACCTTCAATGCAGAAAACACGCAATTTGCAGTGAAATTTATATGCACATATGGAAGTCTAGAACTTTTCTATACTCACAAAACTGTAATAAGCATACATGTTAACTTTTCATCATGAGCATTTTAAGACAATACAATAAACAAAAGCTCTTTGCTTTTGACTCAGCCTTCAATGATTATACTCGACACAAATAAAAAATTGCCAGAAACAATTTCTCCTAATGTAAAACTGCAGCTTGAAGAACTCATTCTGCTCAATGTCGTGATAACAGTTCCTTCCAGTTACAACAATACTATCTGAACAAGGAAGAGTTGGTTTTAAGTTGTTCTCTTCTACTTTAAGTGTAACAAAAGGAGAAAATATGTTCCAGTCATTTAAGTAACTAAAACTTGAATAGCCATGTCAAAGCAAGGAAACAGTTAATGCACTGTTTCTTTTAACCTGCAAGACTCCTTCTCAGATTACTTCTCAGTTAACTTATTTTAAATTTGTAAATTTGCCTACTTTTTGTTCTGGAAAGTCTATAAACTGTATACTTTGGGTTGGCTGAATGTAATATACAGACAAGGCCCATGTAGTTATAAAGAACTAAGTAGAACAGCAAAGTACTAACAAGCTAAGAGTGCATGCTATAACCACAAGCCTATAAGAAGTCTGTACCTGCACATTATCTTTTCATTACAATTAATATGCATAATTGTTTAAAAATGCAGTTTCTAAAATCCTATCATCACTCTTGAAATCTTTATGTGATTTTAGGTTAAGCAAGCTATGCTAAATATTAGCTCTAATAGTTGCAAAACATTTTTTGCAATTTATCCTCAAAATTCCTATTATACATTCCAATTCTATTATATACGCTTCTTAGAATCATAGAATCCTTCAGGTTGGAAAAGACCTTCAAGATCATCGAGTTCAAACCGTAACTTTTACCATTAGTAAAGAAGTTGTAAAGATTAAGTAGTTTTAAATGTTAGAATCATAGAATCCTTCAGGTTGGAAAAGACCTTTAAGATTGAGTTCAAACTGCAATTTTTACCATTAGTAAAGAAGTCATGAAAATTAAGTAGTTTTAATTGTTGTCTACGCATTGTCTAGAATGTCAGCAAATGTTAAGTAAAAATCCTAAGCTGACAGGTAAACCAATTTTAAAATGCTCGTCAGCGTTTTGACTGTCACAAGATCTCACCTTGTTTTCAGTTTCTGTCCATGCAGCATGAGCAACTTATGAGCCCAAATAAGATAGAACTCTAAATGACAAGATATCTCAAATGCAGAGGCCAGGAACTCCAATACTTTCTCCACGTACAGGTCTGGGAGTGATGAGCAGACAACATCCACTGCACAGAAAGGAAAAAAGCCCAGAGCCATCAAAGTTGAATAATGTGAAAGAGACCACAGTAAAGCATGAGGAAGTTAAAAAAAAAAAGGGGGGGAAAGAAAAAGTCAGTCTTGACTGCATTTCAAGTGTACAGTACCTGTCTTTCCTCTTTGAGCCTTCCAATCACTACTGTGTTTAAAAGCAAGAACTTAACACCCTGCCCTTCCTCAGCCTCCAAGTTCTTCCTCTTAACAGAATACTCTCCCCCGTCAGCTCTCCTTTAGAACTTCCACCCTCTCCTCCTCTTTCAGTGTAACTACACTTTACTGAATATGTCAGTAAAGGAGGGTTGGACTAGGTAACTACTGAAGGATCTCTCCAACCCTAACCCTTCTGTGATTCTATGATTCTGCAACTTGAATTCTGTTTCTCTCTTCTAACACCTGTTAGGCGCTTGAAGGCAGTAAAAATATTGCCCTTTTCTTTTGAAGACTGAACAAACTCGGCTCTCGTAAGCTTCTCCTCAGCTGTCATGCACTCTGGCCCTCTAATAATTTTCCAAGCCCTCCACCAGATGCTCCAGAGTATTAACGTCTTTCTTGTACTGTCAAGTCCGAAGCACAGGACTCGTGATGTGGCTTCACAAGTGCTCAACAGAGAAGACTAATTGCTTCCCTCAAACTGTTGACTACATCCTTGACATTACAGCCCAATATCTGGCTTAACTGCCGGCACTGGCACACAGCTAACTCATGTTAAACTTGCTGTGCCCCTCTAACATCAGCTGCTTCTGACAACTGACATCCAAGAACTTTACCTGTATATGCAGATTTGATTAAATTCCATGTTTAAAAGTCAATACATGAGCACATTGCAAATTGGTAAAATTAAACACTGTATTAAAAAGTTTTTTGTTTGGTTGGTATTTTTTTTTTCTCTACAAAATACCCTTTCTTAATCTTTAGTCTTCAGCTACGGTAGACATCTATGTTATACTTCCCCCCCCAGCTCACAAAGAGCTAAACTCTGCCTTTACACCTCAACTTAGCTTACACATCTTTGCTTACAGAGATTTTAAATTTAATGGAATATCTACTCACCTTCATCACTAGGTACAGCTTCTATGACCTCCTGAATTAATTTTTTTTCATTCAGCTTGAAGGCCATGACAATAGCCTTAGTGTATTCCTTTTGATGCAGTGTTTTTCGTATATTGCTGGGTGTGACATCAATATCCAGCTCAAAAGGATCAAAAATTAGCCCAGAGTCCAGTGAATACGATAAGGAGACCCTCTGTGGTGGTGGCTGCCCAACTTCGTCCTACAAGAGAAGTTAACAATATTTAAGAACAAAGCTGAGTTTTCTAGGATGGAAACAAAAGAGTAATGATAAACAGGTATTATTTACAAGAAATGGGTAAGACTGAAAGCCATGCATCATTGATGGACCTGTAAGCAATGACAATACTTGTAAAAAATTATGTACACTTGATGATGATGCTGAAAGTGATGTATGCTTCCGCTTCCCAATTATCCGCTACGTGGGAAACTAGCCTACAAACCTAGCAGCACTGTGTAACATCTAGAGACACCATCTCCAAGCCATCTGTACTTCATTGTTACTCCTCCAATGCTCTATTATTTTTTTATTTATTTTTAATAACAGATGAAAAGAATAAGTCTACATTTATTGTTAATACTCACCTGTAGGAGAGAATCGCAAGCAAGTCACTCTTATTTCTGGCTTAAAATGTCGGTAACTCATGTCACCTAAAAGAGAATTTTAAAAGTGATTTAAGATATTCACCAAAAGTTCCTGGTATAGCTATCAATTCTAACTACACTGTTATCATTATGTTGATAAATATTGCAGAACATGCCAAAACTTGGCAGAGTTAAAGACAAGGTAAGTAAAAGACAGTCCATGCCGAAGATCCTATGGCTGAATTGGTGGGACTGAATTCTGCTCTTTGAAAATTAAATCAGCACTGCTGGGTGCCATACCCAGGAGACCTACCTGTTTCCTGCTGCTTTTACTATGCAAAAGGACCCACCTATCCATCACCTGAACACTCATGTAACAGATTCCTGCAGCTACAGAACATTCAGGTAATTTTAACTTTAAAACTGAGCTGAACAATTACCTCATTATTCTGATCTGGTATCAAGTCTATGTCAAAGGTTTTGATCCACATAAAACTAGTAAGAAGACAGCAAAACCAAAAACCATACCTCTTTTTACTCCAGGAAGGGGAATGGCGACACCATCTTCATCTCCAGCTCCTTCATCAATCAGAGCCATGCTGCCAAATTCAGTCATTTTTCTCCTATCTAAGTACTCCTAGAAAAACATGTCAGTTCCACATTCACTGCACTGAAACTCCTCTCAAACATCTGTATTAACTGAAAATTCTCCCTAACATTCAGGAATCATCTAGCAATTACTTCCCTGCATTTTTTTCCAAAAAAGCAGGCAACAGCATCCAACCACAGATCAGAATCAGGCTGCTCTGCTCTTAAGGCCTCGGAACAGCACAACTCAGTTTGCACTGTGGTTTCACATTATTATAATGTTGCTCTACTTAAGAGATACAGTGTTTCCTCAGATGCAGCCCTACTCTTCCTCCATTTCAGGTTCCATAACTGCATCATGCTAATGGAAGGGCTGACAGCTATGCAAATGTTTTAGGGACCTCCCTGCTCTCCATTTTAAAACATCCATCCCCTCCAGGACTCTTTTCTAAGCTGTCTGATTTCTGATATCCTTTTAAGCTACATGTTGAGATACACCAGCACAAAAGAGGACAGCAGAGCAACGAAGGCTGCTCCACTGTTGTTAAAAGAAACATACTTGGAAACACAGTCAAATACAGCCTGACATGGCCCCTGGAATAACCCTCATACTTCCAGACAAAGGGAATGATCTTAAGGTCCTTTCCAACCCTAACTATTCTATGATTCTATGTCAAAAAGGGTTACCAGAATTTTGTTCTTTCTGATGCTTTTCATCATTCACTTTAAAGGAACTTAACTTTGCATTTGGCAATATTCAGAAACCCAGTTTGTAAAGGTCAGTGATGCCATTTTGCATCCAAAATAAAATCCTTCATTTCTTTGCTAACAAAAGCAACTGACACCCAGGGAAAGTTACAAAACATTGATAATTCAAATTTTCTCTTCAATTTTAAGTGCCAACTGACTTAACTATGCTTAAGATTGCTGCTCATTCAGTACAAATACTGCAATGTGACAAGACTTCAGTAGTTAGCTGAATGTCAGGAATTAATTTTGTTTCCTGTTAAGCATTTCCTTACTACTCTCCTGCACAAAACTAAGAAAATGGACATCTGCTAACAAAACATTAATGAATCCCATGCAACGAGATGTTACATCAAAACCAAATGGGTGGAGGAATGAAAAAACCTGACTCCCGTGGTCACATACCTCCATTGCATCTAAAGAAAAGTTGCATGAGATTTCAAACTTTTTTCATGAGAATCTGCTCCTTGACATTATATATACAGACAAATTTTGACAATCCACCTGCCAGAATAGATTGACCATCTGCTGAGTAACAGAGAGTAGTAAATGATCTAGTAAAGAAAAAGAGAAAGTAGTTAATTTCACTGCCAAATTTGAGCTGGAAGACACAAAAGAATAACCATTTCATAGGAGAAGTGGAGATCTTCTTTCACACAATATATACTTGACATACAAAATGTCTACCGCAAACAAGTACTTGGTGCTTTACTATGAATCACAAATAATTCAGAACTTCAACAACTTTCTGAAGTATTTCCATAATTCTGATTCTGACTGGCAGCTCAATGAATGAGCTCTCAGATACACCCGACACTACGGGCAGTCGGAAAAGGTAGAGAAAAAACTGTAACAGTATGTTTTAAAGAGAGGGTTGAGAGCTCATCACAAAAAAAATACATTTGGGAAAAAAGGTCATTGTTTCCTTTTTCCATTTTGTTTTGAGTGGGAGCAGTACAGGGAAAAAAAAAGGAGAGGTTCAAGGGAAAAGGAAAGGATGAAACATGACTTCTATATTACACTTTTTGACAACACCCAGCTTGCTTTTAAACATTACTTCACATGCATAGAATTATGTGTAATAAACCCCACAGCATATAGAATTTTAAAAAAAATGTAACAGTTTCTAGACACTAACAACAATTACATACTAGTGCCTACATGGCAAGATACCCACTTAAAAACCTACCACATTTAGCAAGTGAACAACTTGCCATGAGAAGCTCAATATTATGCTGGCAACCCAAGTTTGTAACTGACAAAAAAGATCTGATCAGTAGGTGGACAAAGCAGAAGACAAGAAGGATCCATCCAGATGTCATGCCAGGCAGTCGTTTAAAATCCAGCATCAGAATAAAAATATTTGAACAGTAGATGAACTCTCAAATCTTCAAACAACTTAAAAAGCATCTCTTCTCACTGCAGTCTCATTTACTTACTTTCCCTTGGCTGATTGTTTGGCAGTTATTTTGTCAAGCTCCTTCCTTCCCATCTGAAGGTCATGCCTTCCCTCAATTGAGCCAGTTTGCACTGCACTTTCATGATCCCAAAATGTTATCTGTCCATTCAAAGCAGCAACTGCAAGCTCCTTGCCATCAGGACGGAAAGCAACGACAAGAACTGCAAAGAATTTGATCAATAGTTCAAAATGCTGTCAGATATTTTTGAAATAGAAGACACTATTTTTCTAGGATCTTATCTCAACTACTAGAAGAAGATTCAGAGTAACAAGCATGACTACTTTTTCTCTGGACAACATGCAAATGTTTAGCTAATTATAAAGTTACAGCCAATATTAAATCAAAAAGATTTCTCACACGCTTAACTAAATACTACAGAGAACTATCTCAACTTTTGGTTTTCATTACCAAGAATGAGTGTCTGTATTTGCCTTGTTCATTCTTGAAATATTTTTAATAATATTTTTATATTTGATAAAAGATGAAATAAAGGTTACCATCTGAGTTGAATATAAATGTCTCCTTAGTTCTCCAGCTTTCTAACATATCCCATATCTTGACAGTTTTATCCCAAGAGGCACTAGCTAGAACACACTTCATTGGGTTAAAGGACAAACTGCTGATGGGGCCCTCATGACCTGATAAGACCTAATAAAAGACAAGCGATAACATGGAATTAGGTGAAAGAAACAAATTAATGTAGTCTGCATTCAGTAAACTCTAAATACAGCAATGAAACTATGCCAGACTTGTCCACACATGCTTGAGTCCACTCTTACAGATGTGGCATGATGCATACCAGTGATTCCCAGCTTCTCATTTGCACGAGTTTTTGGGTTTTTTAAAATCACTGAAGTACAACTACTGCACAGACCTCTGCAACCATTCTTATGCATGTGCACAGGCTCTTTAGAGACCAAGACTTAGGAATACGGTGTGCTTCCCCCACCCTCATGTCAGAACAATCAGATCAACTGTGAAAAAGCAAGTAATTGCTCTGATAATTCATTGTGTCTTGCATCTGAAAATAATAAAGAAAAAACACTAGTAAGAACTGTGAATAAGAGTAATACAGATTTTTACAGCATGGAGTTTCTGCTCCTCTCAAAAGAAACCAAGGAAAGAAACCAAACATGCTGGAGATGCACTCAAGTATATGCTGAGTTACTACAGTGATCAGCATTCAATAGCTATGCCAAATTAAATACATAAATTGCTTAGTTCATCTAGTCATACAAGATATACGATAATGCTTAAGAATTAAAAAAAGCACGTGAGTTTGATTTGCACAGAAGTACCATGTCCTTGCTTTATTACATCCACTTTGAACAGAATGCATTTCAAACTAGCAGCAAGACAGTGGGATATCTCTCACCCTACACAAGAAACTGCGCCCTGCCTTGCTCCAGCAAAACTGTCCCTAAAATCTGTATCAATGTCTTAGGACAGCACCTAAAATTTCTTCATTACTTGGAAAAAAAAACAACCAACCAAACCCAACCATCTAGAAAATAGTATCTCTGAAGAGCTACTGGAGGAAAGACTCTCATGTCCATGTGTTAGCTCAGCAATACTGGTGTTACTTCATCACCTAGAAAGAGCTCATTACTCCAAAATTCTAAAAACATTTTCCTCACAAAAATCCAGGATAGCCTCCATGCGACAATCAAAAATTGCAGAGAGTAACATAGTGCAGCTCTAGTTCTCAAATATAACAAAACCATGTTGTATTAAAAACCTCCAACGAATCCCAAAGTTACTTAGGATCATCACAATCTGTGTTACATGTTAAATTCAAGCCCTCCAACACTGTAGGTCCTTACATCTAGCAGCCTCCCACTCTGCATTGACCAGATGAATATTTCAAAGGAATCCTGGGAACCAGCTGATATAATCTCGCCACTGGAGTCCACGGCTAAACAAGAGAACTGACTTGGTCGTGGAGATGTAAAGGTACGGAAATTGCGGTATCTGTGATAAACGTGAAAATTATGAAAATGTTTCAGGTAGATTTAAACACGTGATTTACCAACTTTCCTGAAAAGGTATTTCATTTTACTTGTGAAGTCTTTTAAGCTATCTATGGGAAAAATATTATTTGCATAAAATTCGATGCAATGCCTCAGCACAATTCCATGATTCAAAAAAGGTATTAACAACTTTGCAGAAACAGCAGCCAGAAATACTCAAACAGAAGAGCTTTCTTCTACTACATAGCGTATGTCCATTCTTTAGAAAGCACAGGCTCATTTACACATCCAGTTCTGTATACAGTTATATTAAAATAGCTCAATCACTAAAATGATGGCAAGCATTCTGTTATGTTATTCTGGCCGCCTTCTCCCCCTTTGAGTAGTAGGAATGATAAAATTCCAAATTACTGAATATGAAGCAAGAGTAGAACTGAAAAACAAAACAAAACAAACTAACCTCATCAATAAACCAGTATTCACATTTGTGCAACTTCAACCTGAAATAAACAATCAGCAGTTCGCTATATTCTGGGGGATAGAAGCTAAAGACTACATGACACACAAAAGCTTTTATGAAGAACTACCTGTGTAGATCAAAAGCACGCACTGTTCCATCAAGGGAAGCACTCAAAATGACATAACCATTGGAAGTAAAAGTTACAGCAGTCACACCACTGGTATGTTCTGTGAAAGTGACAAAACAGAAGCTACTTGAAGTGTTCCACACTTTCACCTGCATGAGAGACAAGAAAAGCTTTATCAGAATTTCCATCACCAGTTCAGACAGAACATAAAGGTAAGGCAGCAGAAGAATAAAGCAGTCCTAGAACTCTGCAATAGCATAAAGGATTTTCAAAACTATCGGTAAGGAATTCTGTACAAGTGAGACAAACAAGCTACAGCTTACCATTAATCCCCTAAAGACACATCTACAACATAAAAATCTAAGTGGAGATACACAAATTTTTGAAACAAGGTTAGTTTTCATGGAAAGCTGTAGCACTTACGGAGCACCTTCAGCTCCCAAGCTTCATACTGTCTAATCAAGTGTCAAATTCAAAACCAACTGCAAAGCCATTCCAGAAGTTACAATTGATATAGGGTTTTTTTTTCCCCTTGAAGAAAGATGTTATACTTTTAGCTACATGCAGTTTGAGACTTCTGGGGTTTGACCAATTTTGAATCTAAATGGCAGAAACCATGAAGTGGCAGGTCATTTTCTGACATTCACAAGTTTTGACAGGAAATAAGATACTATCTTTGTCCCATTTACCTGCCAAGAGACCGTGGGATTACACCACAAAACATCTTTAGATAACCAACAAAGGTACCAACCATTGCAGTACAAGTCACTCATGAGAAGTTAATTTTTCTTTAAAAAAACCCAAGCTTCTGTGTGGAGACTAAGGCACAGACCCCGTTTCTGGTTACCAGCAAAATCCTTTATTATCTGAAGGCCCAGGGTTGATATAGGCTATGCGAAGTACCCGTGTGTATGAGCGGCTAATACAATTGGTTAGCTATCACCACCCACGTGGGTATTTTGGCTTCTTCATTGGTAGATATCTCACTCACTGGTTGCCTTGACTGGATGTCTGCTTCTCGCTTCTTTCTTCCTTCTTATCTTGTCTACCTTTCCCTGCAATACTCCCAAAACTTTCCCAGTAACATTCCTCTGCTATCTCAAAGCTTTCCCAGCAGCTAGTCTAGCTCAGAAATCCATCACATCATGGTTCTTTACACCTACACTTCTGCAATTGTACATTTCAGAAAAAACTCTTTAGGGACTGCAATTTTATAAATAAGTTGAAATTGATTTCACATCAAAACCAATTATTAAAAGGATGTGAATTTGGGCAAAGTTCTTTCATTCCAAAATTTCATGGAACCATTACAAGCATACGTAAGTTAACAGTTAATAAATCAGGTCTTTTTGCATTTACGGTGATTACCATCTATAATGATTAAAAAATCATCAGCTAAATAGCATTAAGTGATGCAATCTGCAAAGGATACCAGTAATAATAAATCAAAATATATATATTCAAGAGAAAACTCAAAACACTTAAGGAGAAAAATACATGACTTTATATTAAGAAAAATACATATTAAGTTACAGTAAAGGAGCTTTTTAGATAAATTCGAAATTTAAGCTCTTTATTATGTTATTAAGACTTAAGTTAGTATCTCATTACTACTGCCTCACTTACTTTCCCATCCTCCCCTCCAGTTACGATGTACTGTCCATCTGGAGAATATGCTAATGAAACCATGCTGTTGAAATGTCCCTGCTGCTTCAGCACGTAGGACTCGCTTTGCCATTCCCACACCAGGAGCTGACCTAAACCTGTAAACGCAGGAGGAGGATTAACCAGAACTATGAATACAGTGATCCTGCAAAAGCAAGCATTAAAAAAAAAAAAAAAAAGGTTGATACAGACGGGCTGCATTACGCATCTGTCAATACTGACAAAAGACCATTCCCTTTTATAAGTTCAAGGCAACTTTCCTCAAAAATCAAGAGCTGTTACTTGGATTAACATTCTCAATTCTACAATGGCAATGCTATCAATCAGATGATAAAATAAATGGAAAGAAAAGTAGGACTGCACATACAGGTATAATCTTGATTACCATGCAAACCGTTATGGACTGGGTAGGACTGCTGGAACACACGGTCAGCTTTGAAAAATTACATGTGCAATAAGCAGCAAAGGAAGAGAGACTAGGCGCAGAACAAAAGCATATTATAAATCACAAAGGCTATGGGCTTTATCATAATTCTGCTAGTTTTCATATTTGACACATCTCTTTTTTTTGCCTTTGTCAACACAACACTTTCCTGAATCACAATTTTGTGAGGAGAAACTGATGAGGGATACTTGCTTTACTGTATCTAGACACTACAGAGATGAGACTATAAATTATTAACAAAACTAACATTTGGAGTCAAGACGAGTAAGAGGAATTAAGGCTTGCATGCCCACAACATTCCTCATTTTTCCATGAATACAGACCAAAAAAAATTGACAAACCTGAACATCCGAAGGCAATCCAGTCACCAGTACAGTTGATAGAAACAGAAGCTATCCGTTGGTCTGAAATACTGAAGAGAGAATCACTCAATAAAAAAACTTGTGCTTTCATGCCTTGTGTGATAAAACTTCAAACCTGTGTTCAAGCAAGTTCTTTGATTACTGAACTTTTTATTACTGTAACATCAAAAACCTCACACAAATTCTTGCCTTGTTATGCTTGAAAACATCAAACAGGCAATACTGCCTTATTCGGAATGAAGACAGAATATCCGCACACCAAACAAAGATGTGCTTGCCAGCACAAAGTAAAACTCCCCACATTCAAGAAAAAGAAAAAAACTATTTTTTAAGCAGAGAAATTATGCATTCTTTAGCATCATACAGTGATGGAAAATATTTTTTTTTCAACTTGGAGACAATTTACACATATTACATACGCAGAACTTCCCCCCTTCCTCCAGTATTGTCTTTATTTTCTACAAAGAAGCTAAGAACAAAGTTCACCTATAGCCAACAACTAAGCATGCAGGAGTTCCTCACTCAGACTTTTCCATAATAAGCTATGGAATGCAGCTGTATGGTATTTATTAGGTACATCTAACTATGATTCTGCCTTTCCAGAAATTACAATACTAAACAGACACTCCTGTTTTAAGATTTTTATGCTCTGATTATTCATCCTTCAGTATTAAACATGGTTATTTCTCAAACAAGAAACCTCTCCAAAAAACATATCCCCCCCATAAAACCAAACAAACCCAAAACCCAACAACCCCATACCTCACCTCAACGAGTGGATCAGATTGAAATCTGGAAGCTCATGGAGGTGAAAGATTCCAGAGGCAAAACCAGTGACTAAAAGGTGTGTTTTCTTGTGATAGGCTGCACATGTCAGGTTATTAAAATCTCCTTCCTTATTGAAAAAATGCCTGGCATCAAAAAAATTAGAAGCAAACTGAATGCAAAAGAAAAGCATGCAATTACAGATGCATTTCAATACAGGTCAAATAATTCTGATAAAGGTATTCTACAATAAAACTAAAAAGCAGTAGTTCCAGAAATTGCTAAATATATGTACTTTATATAGCTAGTGAAAGCCAATTCTCTTCTTTTCCTCAATGTTTACAGCTGCTACAGCAATCTGATTATCAGAAGGGACACCTGATCACACACAATGAAAGGGACTGCACTGTGCATTTCCTATTATCATCCAATGCCTTAATGTGGATGGCTCCATGTATTCACTGCTTATCCTTCTATATACGAGTCCTCTTACAGAGGAACTGAATTAATGGAATTGAAGCAACAGTCATAAGTACTATTGCCTAGAGAAGATTTTCTCAGTTTGTAGCTGTATCTCTTACTGGAATTAAACAGGTAAGCACCACATATGACAGTCAAATAAAGAGAGTATCTGAACATTATCCAACGGCTGTATACTCTGAATTCCTCCAGTCTGGAAGTGATGTTCATCAAAGCTAATTAAACCATAGGTTGGGGAAGGGTACTTTATACCTCCTTGACAGTCACAGAGACTGAGAACAGAAGCCTGATGTCAGGTGCTCCCAGATGGCCCCTACATACATCCTGTATCTCCTTCAACCCCACTGACAAGAGACTGCCTATGAACATTACCCTTCTTCAGTGAAAGGTAAATGCTGTGACTGTCTTACAATTCTCCTTGTAAGCCATGCCTCCTTTGCTATTGACAGACATGGAGATCCTTCTAGAAAGCATCTCCAAAGAGTTCACCAAAGAGGCTGATGAACTATCTTTATCAAACACTGCTGCAACCTCTTGAAGTCAACCAATCTCTTCTTGCAAGAACTCAAAGTCTCTAGACTTGAATCACTTACTTTGCAACACGTGAATATTTAACCTTTTCTCTAGTCTCTTGTTCACTTGGATCGGCTTTTCCATGAATTTCTTCACCCTTTGGCTCTTCAAGAAACTCTTCATCATCTCCTGCTTCATCCTTCTCCCTAGCTGCATTTTTAGGGGGCATGGACTTCAACCCATCAAGCTCTGTATCACACTGCCACACACAGAGAGCTGCATCCTGGCTAATTGTGTACAGCTAGAACACAAACACACGTAGAATTATTGTACAATACCTGTGTTTTGTACTCTGCTGTCCTGTTATGAATACAGACAAGCAGAAGAGTTAGTAAATCTGCACTCTATTATTATAATACGTTACTTAGTCCTCTAGAAATCAAGGTGCTTTCAGAAAAATTCACTTGCCCTGGGAAGTGGTGATTTACTTTACCTGCCCTCAGGCAATTTTTGAAAAGACCAATGGCCATTTGATTACCAGTTACCATTACAGCCAATTATTTTTTCCTATTAAAACTGTTATTTTTGGAGGGAGCTATTTTAAGTAATTTACTCTCCTTCCTAAAGTTTACTTCTTCAAGTACTCATGGTGTTGTAAACTCCCAGTCACAGCTGAGGAGTTGAGACATATTACTTACGGATTTTCTCAATTCTGAGATATCAAAACAGTCATCATCATCCTTATCTATAGACAAATTTCATTATTACAATAGTTGAAGCAGAATATTAAGAATGTTGTGTGATTATACATACATCTAGACTGTTCTCTTCAAAAAAGCAGGCAACTATTACATCCTTGTGCCCTCCAAGTGAGTAGTAGATCAAGTTTGCCCATCGTTCTGCTCCAAACACCCACGTAGACATGTCCTTGCTCCCTACAGCAAAGCATCTACAAGAGAAAAGGCAATCTCAATTAGAATACTGGTTTGCAAAACTTTTCAAGGGGTGGAGAACATTATGAGCAAGACACCAATCACTAACTTAGAAGCAATTTTACACACAACAGAGCTTTAAACTGAGGTTGGCAACTCTAGCAAAGGTAGACGGGCTACTCACATTCCTAAGATATGCTCCTTTTATACATAACTAGGCATTTTCAAGCAAGAATCCATTATTGATCCTTGCACGTTTTATACCTTCTAGTCTGCCTAAACACGTTTTTCTTTATTCAACATGGAATGAGAAACAGAAAAACCAGAAAGAGTTTTTAAAGCTAGTAGAATACTAAGCAAAGAAACTGGACTGCAACACACATGCGAGTATTAACAACATGAGCAGGTAGATAGTGCTTCAGTTTAACAACTCACTTGGAATCATCAGTCCAGTCAATACAAGTTGTTTCATCATATGGACCGTAGTAAGTTTTGTCCAGAACAAATGCATTAAATTCTCGTTTCTTCCCAGGAGCATGGTACATAAGAGCGACATTGTCTTTTGTAATCACAAATTTCCTGTCATGTGTGGGGAAAAATTGCACACAAAGCTGTTAAAGCAAACAACTGTTTAGTACAGACTGCAATACAAAGAAACAAAACAACATTAAAAATGGTTATTGTGTTACTGAAATGATAAATATAGACTGCTTTTGAATGAAAAACAAAAGATTATTTCCAGGTTGTTATTACCCCACAACTTACATGATGTAAGACAGAAAACCTTCAGTAAAAATCACTTCAGTTGAACAATGAAATACCTGCTCTCCAATTCTCACAAAGGAAAAAAAGGTTCAAACATTCAAACCAGGATATTCTATTTCATCCTCTCTTCACCATCACATATCAGTCACTTCCAGCAACATAAAATCACAACTAGTTTATGGGGTACTTTCTGTTGTTTTGTTCTAAAGCACGCACATTTTACTTACTTGCCATCAGGGGAAAAGCTCACACTGTGAACTGGCTTGTGAAAGTAAAAGCGATGTATCACACATTTACCAATCAAACTGACAAGCAAGGCAGCTCCCTCTGTAAGCACAGAAAAAGGATTGTGGAAATAATCAAATTCCCATAAAAACCATAACCTTAGCAAGCTTTAGTTTCTTTCCTTAAGCTGGGGGGAAGTACTTCCTCCGAAAGGTTTCATGATAGTGTGCTTCATATCATTAAAAGAAAAATATAATCAAAATTACAATTCACTACCTAAATTCTGTAAATAAGTTATTTTTAAGATCCGCAAATGAAGATATCTTCCACAGAAATTCTAACACCATTTTTAAAGCAGAGCACTTTGATTTGTGTTAAGGCTGAATACCTAGCAATACACTAGGCATTCACCTTCCCCTCTTAAGGCTGCATTTTTATGACATTCTTTTACTAAATAAATGCCTCCTGTATAAAAGTACCTTCATCAATCAGAATGGCAAGACTTCCATCTGGAGAGAGTCCCACGCACACAATATTAAGCCGTGTAGCCAATGGCAATGTCTCACACTTATTACTACAAGAAAAAGATAAAACAGTGTATTTGGTATGAGGACATAGAAATAAGTCATCTTCGGTGACAAGGAAGTATGGTTTGATACCTTAAAGCCACAGAATACACACAGATGTAAAACCCCCACAATTTTCTTTAGCTTTCACAATCCCATAAACACCAACTACATAAGAGATGAGCTCCTGACCAGAATACCAGCATAATGAGCATCAGCCATAACTCTGTCCTACAGGAAAGGGCAGATGACAGCCTGGACCTTGTCATATACAAGAAAACATAGAATGGTTTGGGTTGGAAGGGACCTTTAAGGCCATCTTAGTTCCACTCCCTTCACCATGGGCAGGGACACCTTTCACTAGGCCAGGCTGCTCAAGGCCCCATCCAGCCTGGCCTTGAACACTTCCAGGGATGGTGCAGCCACAGCTTCTCTGGGCAACCTGTGGCAGTAGCCTCATATAAACACATGAGAAAACCATACAACTGAATCCAACACAAATCACCTTTCCCCCTTTTTTGTTTCTAACGCACGCTTTTACATATTTCTTATCCTATACTCCTCACGGACCTATGTACAGAAACCTACACCGTGCAACGCCTCGACGGTCACTCTGCTAGGCAGGATTCTATCTTTCAACGCTAAGCCACGGTAATTCACGATGTTTTACACCGCAAACTATCCTGGAGAGCCCCAGCCCGCAGCTACCGCAGCTGCCGCGCAGGGAGCACTGTGCCCACCTCCCATGCACAACACAGATTTGCCTGCCGGCGAGCCGTGCCGCCCACGGGAGGTCTGGGTAGGGGCTGGCGGAGAGCTAGGCCAATGGCCTGAGGGAAGCCCGCGAGGCACGGAGGAAAGAGACAGACACTGGGCCTCGCTTACTTCTTCAGGTCGAAGATGGAGATCCTGTTCCCCACGGGGCTGATGAGGGAGCTGCCATCACGGGTGAAGCTGAGGTTCCCGCGGCGGTACACAGTGCCCAGCAGGCCGGAGAACTGCGAGGGGAGAAGGAAAGGGGGACGGCTGTTAAGAAGGCAGTGGGAAGGCGGCAGGGTCGCATGTGAGCGGCACTCACCCGGTAGGCGAACTTCATGGCAGCGGCACCCGCACGTGAAGAACGCGCGCAACCGCAGCCAGCACAGGAGGACACGGAACTACGCCAGCGCGGGGGCACGCAGTCCCGCGCATGCGCACGGAGAGGAGGCGGTGGCTTCCCGCCGGCCTTCCGCTGCAGCCGGGGGGAAGTGTTGCCCGAAACGAAGGTTGGGTGGTTGAGCCCTTTCGGTAACGTTTGCTCTGCCCTCTACGCATTGGCACAGCCCATGCCGTCACGCGGCCACCGCCGCCAGGGCCGCCTTTCAGTTCAGTCGCTCTCAGTTTCCCTCAGAGTACCGCTGTTGGGCCTGTGGCTCCCGACCCTGTAGGGATCCAGGGAAGGCGGAGCGGGAGTACGAACGGAGAGCGGCGGGATGTGTGTGTGTGAGGTTCCCCAGGGGCAGGCTCGCTGCCCCTGGGACGTAAAAGTGAAGGCCCTTCGAGGTGAAGGTCCTGGAGCACAAGTGTGATAGGCAACGGCTGAGGGAACTGGGGTTCGTTACTCTGGAGAAGCCTCAGGGGGCACGTTATCACTCTATGACTACCTGAAAGGAGGTTGCAGTGAGGTGGGGGTCAGTCTCTTCCCCCAAGTAATAGGACAAGAGGAATGGCCTCAAGCTGTGCCAGGGGAGGCTTAGATTGGGAAAAATTTCTTCACTGAGTCTGCAATCAGGTATTGGAACAGGCTGCCAAGGGAAGTGATGGAATCACCATCCCTGAAGTGTTCAGAAGTCATATAGATGAGGCCCTTAGTGACATGGGTTAGTAGTGAACTTGGCACCTTAAAGGTCTTTTCCAACCTCATCAATTCCATGATTTCAAAAGGAGCAGCGCTGAAGGGGGCCCTGTGGGTGCTGGGCAGCTCCTTCTCAGAGTGGCAACCCCTGTCAGACACCTGAAGTGCATGCCTTCAAGTGCTGTTCTAAATAGAGCCCCCCAGTTAAGCTTCAAAAACATTCTCCTGTTAAATTAGCTTTGGCTAAAACAGATGAAGGAATCACTCCTTAAAAGTTCAATAGAAGTCACAGCAGCACAGAAGTTGATTTCTTTTTAAAACATGTATATTTAGAACTGTAACGCTTACAATTTCATTAAACAATCTTAGTACAATGTGTTTGATCTAACAGTATATTACAGAACAATGAAAAATGATTTAATAGCAAACCATGAAAATGGAATTAATTATAATACCTGCAGTGTCAAAGTCCCTAACTTGTTACCTTTTCCAGTCAAAAGAATCCCAGCAGTCATTCACACTACATGATGCTTTGGGTTTTATCCAGAATAAAACAGTATGATTTCCACAGAGATAGGGCATTCCTTCACAGAAAGAAGATGCATGACAGTTTTAGCTAGTAGGTCTACTTTATACATCTATTTAGATACACTTTTTTAAAAACAAAAATTAATAATAATTAAAAAAGTTTAGACCAGTGCAGGGTGTCTATTCATTTTTCAACTTAATTGCTATTCTTTTGGGAAAGATCATTTGCTTTTTCCTTTCCCTTTAAAATTTAGCAGAACCTGAGTTTAGAGAAAGAAACAAAAACAAAAAATAAAAACCCAAAACCAAACCTAAACCCACCAACAATTAACTTTTCTAATGAGCAGTTCCTCACTTTAGTTTTACTGACAAGCATTTGATATGGGACAGTTTTCCTCTGTGGAGTCCGTTGACAACGCACCATTATAGATCTGCAAGTAGAAAAGGTCATTCTCACATTAAATGCACAAGTTTCAATATCAGAAGCAGGACATCAGGAGTTGTAATTTTTCCAGTCACAGGTGGATTTGCAACATTCACAAAAATTACACTTTTTTTTTTTATTTTTACATTTTTTTATTTACATTTCAGATATAAATAATGAACTTCTTTAAGTTACATGTTTTAACTTTGCTTCACAATTATTCTACATCTGCAAGCTTTCCTATATCAAACCAACCTCTTTCTTCCATCACGAATGCGGAAGTCTGGCCTCTAATCAGTAATAATTACACTACTCCTTTGTGATGAAAGGCTGACTGTTCAAGTATCACATCATACTGAAATTTTTGCCCCAATTTAAAAGTTGAGGCAGCAAACCAAGCCACTTGGAAATGGTAATAAAAGAAATTAATCTGGGAACTCAATAAGCCAAATAATTTATTATTAAATTCTATCAATATCTTTCTTTGGTAAGAACTATGCAAGAGGATGACCCAACCCCCACACCAAAAAAAAAAATCATATAATATGTGACATCACAGTGTCTACTCTGTGAAGGAGAAAGCCTCAAAAAATGAAGGAATTTTGTTCAGTTAAGATCGTTTACAGCAGTAGCTCTTCCATGCCTCTAAGTATGCAAATGATGGAAGTTTAATAAAAAATTGCAGTGGCAGGAATTAACAGTGATAAAACAAACAAACAAAAAACAAACAGAAAAACAACTATTACACCAGGGAATGTGCTGTTGTACGCTTTGTTGTGTTTCTGGCACATGTGGAAAAGCTTGTAGATTACTAAAATAAAAATCCAAGATTTAGATCATTACATTGTCCAACTTTAAATTCTAAAATATGTAGGAAGCGTGAAATGAATCTCTCAGCTGCCAGGCAAAAAAATAAAGAAGTGGTCCAAATATTTGGATTTTTTGCTTTTGTTGCCCTGTGTTGTGAAGCAGGATGTGACTGAAGGGAGAAAACCCAATAGCTCACACAAAACCTACTAAAGTGGCGATATAAACTAGCTGACACAAGCTTCACTGTACATTTAAATTGATACAATTGTCTGGTGCTTCCATGGCCAGTACATGTTGAGTGCCACAGATCTCAGAGTTAAGAGCGTTACAACAAAGACTAATCGGGGTCAAAATCCTTTAAAGTGCTTTCATATCCAGTTTCTAATGGGTTTTTTTTTCCATGTTTTCATAGAGTTGTCACGTGACACTGACTTCCAGAACATGGTCGTCCTTGCTGGGAATGACAAGTATTTGCATACCAGTGCTGCAGTTGAATACCTGACCAGATGAGAAGGATTGCAGACGGGGCATTGGCAAACCTTTGTGTTCCCCACTAGCTGCAGAATGCAAGCTACCTCTGCTCCTGATGCTGCTACTGTCAGCTTGATCATCCACATTCTTGTCCACAGAGATGTTATCGTTTTCAATCCAGCTATCTGTTTAAAACAAAAACCTGCAGTTTTATTCCATGGAGTGGTTAAGCAACTTTAATCAGAGCTCAGATGCACAGTCAGCTTGCCACATGTTAGCAATTACTAGTCATTCCTGCTGATGTTAATTGTATGTGCACACTTTTGGCCAGCAACAGAGGTAACAGAGTGAATTATACTGGTTTCTAAGGAGAATTTAAGTAGCATTACCTCACATTTGTCACAGGCTAGAAGGGTGCACAGAGTTCCTGGAGCTCTGCTGACAAATGCTAAACTTCTTGTAGGAGTGAATTCTCAAATACAGCTCTGGGACTACTCAGCAGTATAGATAAATAAACTAGGTGGCTGTGGCAATTTAACCTCTTCATCCAATATGGTTTATATGCCACAAATTTTCAACATTTCTTCTATTTTAGAGAATCACAGAATGGTTTGGGTTGGAAGGGACCTTAAAGATCATCTAGTTCCAAGCCCCCTGCCATGAGCAGGGACACCTCCTGCTAGACCAGGTTGCTCCAAGCTCTATCCAACCTGGCCTTGAACATTTAATCCTTTAAAAAACTGGGAAAGGAAATTCTCTAAAAAAAGTTCTTCTAAAAGTTAATGAAGACACAGTAGATATGCAGTTTACAGACAACAAAACCACAGGATTAGAGAGCTATCAAATATTTTTCACTTGATTATAAATCTACTGGCAACTAATTTGCACAGGAATATTTTAAGAAAGTATAAGAAAACACATTATTATTCCTCCTCACAGAGGAATAAGGCTGCAACCCAAATTCGAAGTTCCCATTAGAGCAACATTTTGCAAGTTTCAAGTCAGATCTGTGCGTAAGTTAAATAGCAAAGACACCTACGAGCACTTGGTCAATGTACTTCCTAGCCTTGCTTCTCTCTTTACACAAGAACATAAGAGAAGCAGAATCATTTCTGTAAGCAGCCATGTAGTTAAGACAGCTTTACCAGCATCAAGTTGTGTGGAGTGAGCAGAATGGTGAGGGAGGTATTTAAATAATCTGACATCAGGAAAAGGTAGGTATCCAGCAAACAGCGGCATCACTTCCATGTGGACTTTGTGAGTTGCTTGAGCTGCTACAGGCATCGATATCACACCAGAACTTTTTCCGCAGACTGCCCAGTTACTGCTGTTGTCAACAACTGCAAGAATAAAGAGCAAACACCATAAAGGTATTTTCTGAAAAATGAAGAACACTCAGTACAGTTTTAGAGCACTTTTAAAATTAGTATTTTAGCAATATCTAAAAGCTCATCTGCTTTTATGCATGCAAAGCTGCGCAAGGTAATTAAAAACAGCCCTACACAAAAGGTAACATAGTTGGGCCTCTAGCAGGTCAGACTGGATCGATATTCTACTTCAAGACAGATTAATGATGAAAAATACAACGTTCTCAGTCTAGCAAAATGAATATTGCTGAGCAGCCATATTCACAATACAAGAATATATGCCATAGAAAGCCTGGCAGATATCATTATCAAGATGAAACTACTGGGGAATTTTGTCAATATACTAAAGAAAAAATATCCTTACCCTCATACATCAGTTTTGTTGTGCAATATCCATCTGATTCTGTTAATGCTTCATCTCTGTCAATTTCTGAGAGGTCAACAAGTCGGGTGATTGACACCTCTAAAGAGCAGAGTGATCCTGTTTTACAATACTCTGCCCCCAGTGGTGGGAAAATTTCAGTTTTCACATGATACAATGTCTGTCGGGAAGAAAACAGTGCTGTTATCAAGAAAAAAGAGGTGTTTTACTCGTGTTTAAACTGAACGGGACGATTGATAAAGGACAAACTTAGACATCCACATCCTATTAAATATTTTTAGTGCCAAATTCAGTTGTAAGTAATGTTCACTTTGTAAGTTGTAAGTAATGTTCACTTACACTTACAGTTGTAAGTAAAATTCACTTCAATCTTCCTCAGTTTGAGAAAATAATCAAGCCAAATTTGATTCAATCTATTTTTGATACCAGCAGCAAGCACATCATTTGCCCCTCCAGTTCTGTGCTTTAACTCAGCCTTTCAATGCTTCTGAATGGACAATAATCTTACTATTTAAACAAAATAGTATTAAAAATGTTTCTTGGCTCCTCACTTCCCAGACACATACCCAAATTCTGATTAATACAGAACTGCTTCATCACTCTTACCATCACTGTCCCCAATATAACGGTGCCCACGTTATCAAAGAGCTAATTTTTAATTACTATGAAAATTAAATTTCTACCAACCCCACACACTGTTTAGCACAGTTAGTTCTCTTTGAAGACCCCAGAAAGATGCTGATACAGGTGCCGCCAAATGCTAGTTACGTGCCAGTAGGTAAAAAAACCCACAACCAACCTAAAATATTGCTCAATGCCAGTTTGTAATAGGCAAACAGAAAAAACGATTTGACCAAATGAGAATCTTCTCATGTTGCTACTTTTTACCCAAGCATCACAAAGGGTAGCACAAGACTGAATTAAGAGATGAGATTAAATAATGTTGATATAATTTTGTATTAAACTGATTCTATCTAGTCTATAATCTTCCTAGCTGATGAAAGGAATAAAAAGTTTGTCCATAAAGGGAAAGAAGAAACATTTAAGATAATGGCCTAGAAAACACTAAATATTTCATTAGGGGAGCTCATCTTAAGCAATGAAAAACCAACTAAAATGCTTTTAATAGCAAAGATTTTTTGGAAATTGCAATTTGCTTTGGAGACCACAGTCTTAAACCTGCAGGGAAAAAGCAGCTCAGTAATCTATGGACAGTCTCCATGGCACAATCCCAAGAAGGTAAAAACACAATAAAAAAAATGAAACAACATAAGTACACTTTTACTTGTGCTTCCTCCCCACAGTCCAGTGGCAACTACGTAATTCCACCATCGCATATCAAGCTTGAGTTCTACTGTTCAACAAACTGGCTTTGCAATGATTCAGTGTCAGTAGCAATATCATTAGGTAAACGGAAGTGGTTTTAATGTATCTCTTGAATTTCCCTTTCCACATATTAGGAAACCATATTCACTTAACATATGCTATACTTAGAAGAGTACTTACAAAAAAATTTTCCACTTGGAATTCATAAGTGAACGGCTTCAGGGTAATAGACTGTTCTTCAGAGGTAGCTGGACAAAAGCTGACTGAAAACAGGCACTGCAAGGAGAGAGGAAGCTCTTTCGTCCATCTCAATTCCCATACAAAGAATATCGACTGCTTACTGTATATGACCTGAAAGAGAATGGTTATAGTATTAGCTCCTTCCTTCCTCTGAGAAAGGAGTGGAAATGCACATACATAAGTTTGACTGTTCTGCCATTAATATTGTTTATAAAAACAAATTACCTGTTTAGTGTTAAATAAATCATTCAGGAAAATATACAACCAAAAATAATGGTTTGTTATTTTTCTTTTTTAACAAGGCATGCCTAATTAAAAGGGATACATTTCACTGTCAGAATGAATGTTTCAAAAGGGACTAGTTCACAAATCAAGTACGCGTGAAAAACATTTTATTCAAAAGCCCAATTTAATAAAAGATTAATAATGTTTGTGTATAGTTTTCCTAAGCACCAAGAACAACCAATTTGATATCATGTTCAGAGTGAAAGGCGGAAAGAAACTTCATGGGGACTGTTTTGCAACTTAACTAGTTTACAGCTGTATTTAACTGGAAAACAGTCTCTATCTGATTTTTTTTTCCTAAAACGTCATGACAAACTGCAGCTGTAAGATGAACAAATTAAATGTTAACATTGGTATTAGTGATACTACATTTGTATAGCTGTTGTTCAAGCAAGTATGTAGTACTTTGCATGAGGCAAATAACAAAGTTTGAAAAGTTACCTAATAATCTTTGCAACTTTTAGAATTTAACCCAAGATCTACAGGTGTAAATGCCTTCTAAAGTGTTTTTAAGAATCAGAGGACTACAAAGGCCTGACCTAACATCAGCTATCCAGGCTTACTTACTACAATATCTATGTGTATAACTTGTAACAAGAACTTTTATCTAGCTGTTCTGCCAATGAGCTCATAAACCACCGAGTGAATCTTTTACCTGTTGGGATTCAGGGTTCAGAGGTACCAGCTGCAAATCTGTACAGTCGGCAGAATTTTTCAGGCTGTTGTCTGAAAGCTGGAAAGAGAGGTCTGACAAATTCTGTACACAGACTTGCACGTATTTCCTGAAAAACATGACACGGTTTGTTCAACAAAAGTTGGACAGTTATACTAAAAGAGTACACGTCCATAAATTGGTTTCAAAGTACACAGCTCAAGCAAGAATAGAATGGGAGGTTTATTTGTTTCTTTCAATGTTTTCCTCAATGCTTCTGAGTCTATAGAAACAAGGCTGTAAACTAAAGAAGAAAGGAGTGCCACAAGGATGATGAGGGAGCTGGAGCACTGCTTGTATGAAGACAGGCTAAGAGAGTTGGGGTTGTTCAGCCTGGAGAGGAAAAGGTTATGTGGAGACTTCATAGCAGCCTTCCAGTATCTGAAGGGAGCTTACAAGGATGCTGGAGAGGGACTCTTCATCAGGGACTGTAGTGATAGGAGAAGGGGTAATGGATTTAAATAGGGGAAGTTCAGGTTAGATATAAGGAAGAAGTTCTTTACTGTGAGAGTGGTGAGGCACTGGAACAGGTTTCCCAGAGTGAATCATCCATCCCTGGCAGTGTTCGAGGACAGTCTGGACAGAGCCTTGGGTGACATGGTCTAGGGTGAGGTGTTCCTGCCACTGGCAAGGGAGTTGGAACTAGATGATTTTAAGGTCCTTTCCAACCCAAACCATTATATGATTCTGTGAAGAACTACACAGAAACAGGCTAGTTTAATTTAACTACACAGAAACAGGGTAGCTTGGTTTATCTTGTGGTCTTATTTCCAGAATAGCTGAAACCACAAATTGGCTTTACTGTTATGAAAGGACAGTAGTGGAAATGCACAAGCTTCCAATGGGAAGCTGCATAAGATGACAAAAGCCCAGTAAAAAAAAAAAAAAAAAAAGGCTGCTATAAATACTACTTATGAAACTCCAGCTCTATATTTTATAGAAGAAAGAAATAATAAATACTTAATGAGTACATTACCGTTTGCCAGCTGACAATAGGGAATGCTTGGCATTAAAAGGTATGCAGAATGTTAATGCAATAATAGTGGAGTAAATCGACCAAGGACAATCAATGGTTACCTAAAGGAAAAGAGAACAAAGTTCTTATCTGTAATGGTCTTTGGCATAATGATTTTGCTTTTCTTCTTATTTCTAAGCAAAACTTTTCTCAGCAAGTGTCTACAGCTAATGCATCCAGAAGGGGAAGAAGAGGGAAAAAAAAATAAAAATCAGTATGTCAAACAATAATCTCACAAAATATTTGGGTTTTGTTTTCCTCCGTGCAGATTTTGAAATCTCAAAGAAACTTTTCCTGTGGAAACTGATATACCCAGTTCTGAAGACTAAAAATAAAGGAAGGTGAATAGAAGAACGGAGGGTAAAAATACTTAGCATTTTAATATAATGATCTGATAAAAGGTCAGTATCAAAGAAATTGCTATTAAATTACTGAAATGTCTTGATAATACTTGTATATATTAAACAAAAGCTCCAAATACTTAAAAATTGTATTTAATGTTTATTTAACTTAAAGCAACACACTTAACTGAAGAATTTCTCCTGAAGTGACTGCTGTCATTCTTTCAACTGTAAAGCATTTAACAACATATTTCCATATGCAGAACAATAAAAAATATAAACATTTTTTGTCACATCACATTTTAGCAATGCTGATCTATAGTTATTCCTGTTTACCTGACTCTTAACACACAAGGATACTTGGCAGCACGCTTGATCAGTTTTAACAAGGAGTAACACTGTGAAAGTTGGTACTCCTTGTTAAGATCATTTTGTTGCCAGCTGAAGAGCTTTTTTACATACTGCTTATTTTATTCACCCTTCATAATTATAATGAAGAGAAAATGTTACCTCCAACTAAATGTGACAGCTTGAAGCACTACAGTGTTAAGCACCTCAACACAGCATACAGCTTCTTTGCAAGTGGAAGAAATACCTTCCCCATGACTTAGAAGGGAGAATCTGAAGACCACCATAGCATCTTTTACAAAGACATGAGTGTCCTTCATCCTACGTAAACTCTAACCATTAGAACATTAAATCTCGGATTGTTAGCCAGTGGAACAGCTGGCAGTAAACAGTATATATTTCTGCTTATGATTACATTTTCCTCTACATTTATAACATTTGCTACAGTTTTTGCATGTGCATCTTTTAAGGAAAATTAGTTCAGTGCAAGCTCTCCCCTGTCTCATCACCACCACTTCCATTTTGTGAACAGTATGCCCTTGTGATCAATTACATTTCATAATATAACTGTTAAATTACGTCTTACTTTTTGGTCAACAGTAGCCATGCAGTTGTCCTGTTTCTGCTTCTCTTTGCTTTTACTGTGAACTTCTTTATTGGTAGTATTTTCTTTCTCTACTACAGATTGCGTGGCTGACGGCAAGTACATGACTTCTAGCTCAAATTCAATTACATGGTATGCAGGAGCCACCGGCAAACTGATGCTTGTGATCTTTTCAGAAGACTGAATCCTTAATGATGATTCTGAGATCTTCTCTATAGTTGTGTAGAATGGGGAAAAGTAAGCAGATTTAAAACCCATACATCCCTTCCCAATTTTCATTTTAATCTGTACCCACACAAATGAAATTAGTCTAAAAATTCATAGAAAAATAGGCAGTGCCATAAGCATTTCCGAGCAAGACCTCCACGTTTGCAAAAACAGCAACAAGAAACCATGTTACATAACTCCACAGTAATCTCTTCAAATGAGCTATAATATATGCATCTTAAATACCACTGCTCACAACTTCCCAATAGCAACACTCTGTCCTTACAAGCTGCAGGAAGGTAACAACCACACTCCATGTAATAGACCCTTCCAATGTTCAAGAAGGAACTAAGAGGACAATTTGGTAACAAACTTCAAACAGGCTGAAGAGCTACATTAGTCCATCATGACATCTACTGAAGTTTTTTTTGTCATGAACCTCCTTAGTCTCGTAATGTTAAAAAAATAATGAAAAAACCCTTACAACTTACTGAACACACAGGTGCATGACCAAAAATACACAAATACACATCATTAATCATCTATCTTTAAAGTACTACACATGGGGTGCCTCTGCATAGTCTATTTTAATCTTAATTTCTTCAAGTCTTTTAAGACTGTTCTTCCCATTTATGTAAAAGTTGCTCACATTTGAGCAACTAAGGAGACTATAGAGCACTTATGCTCAGAAGGAAGGGAACTGGGATGTCATCTGTTTAAATGAAACACTGGCCAAAGGAAATCCTCTATTTACATAAGGCACTACTTAAAAATCTACTTACAACTACTTCACAATAAAAATGGTCTAGTAAAGACAGAGCCCACACATAAAAGATGATTCCTTTGGAAATCATGACAGATACTCACCTTGGCAGCAGTTTCACCATGCCTACCAAATTACACCAATGAAAGCACAAGCTGCCCAGCTGTGTTTGCTGCAAAGTTCACTATTACTTTGAGGGTCAAAGTTTAAGACCTTTCCTGCACTGAAGTATTCAGCTGCAAATCACCAGAACTGATCTTACTAACTATTGAAAAAGACAACATCAGGGTTCTTAACCTTAATGTAAGAACAGGTTTACTTCAGCATTACCAAATTTTCAGCCATTTAAAGATTATTAATTTTTACTTTCTTGCTTACCCCTGGTGTTGGAATAGATCACTGCCTTGCTCTCTGGATGGTATAGAATAGGCATGGCATCCGCATTACTGAGCTGCAAAGTGTCCCCATTCTTCATGGTGTAGTGACCAGTAGTCACTGTGAATTTCACCTTCTGGGGAATGCCAGCCAAAAGGCTATCTGAAGAAGAAAGAAGAAATTGTTAACAGGTTCCAGTACTCACTAGCAGATGGTTACAATGCACTGCTAAGGCTTGTTAGCAATATACCCAAACAATTTGTCACATGTTTGGGTAACTTGAAAGTGTGGGGGTTTGGTACCATGCAACACATTAAACCTAGCTCAGATACACTGGTGTGAAGAAACCAGTTGTTTCAACTTCAGTGAACAAACCCACTGTTCCTTGGATGACTTAGATTAGCTGGCTCACATCCTGTGTAGCTTTAGCAACACAGAAACCAGAAATCCCAAATTTTACTATTCTTTTTGTTAAGCTCTTCAGGTTGTAGACAGCTTTATATTTTTGCACCTACAGTGCCAGTCATATCCACATGCTGTATTTATATAATCTACATAACAAGAATGCCAGTTTGTACACAAACTCTGCAATATCTGAATCACAACCATCAATTTCATAGGGGTAGCTAATGTGATTAATGCCCAATATGCCTGTCCTTCCTTCACCACATGCTGCAACCACTGTAACTAGAATGATAGTACAAAATGTATGTTAACTCAACTGCTTCAGTTAATAGCCTTACAACAAAATCACTGCTCACTTCTACTTATAAACTTTAATAAGCTCTGTAACAAGTAATGCTCAGCTGTCTGTGAAATCAATGGATGCATTCAGTATTAAATTTTAATAAATTAGTATTGTCACCTCTCATACACAATCCCAATTTCCTGTAAATACCAAAGAGACTGCAGCATCGCAGAATTAAACAATAAGGACCTCAGTCATTTGCAAATTTAAGTAGTCATACTTCTAACCAGTATGGCAGCTCAAACGATACCTGATATTTAAGTGACACTACATGTTCAAATTCATATTCAAACGTGAAACCAGATGTTCCAGAGCAACCCCTGGAATTATTGAAAACTAGGCATCACTGACAGGGCATACGTGATGGATAATTTGAAAAGCAAGACCTTAAGACTCAAAATTAAGAGTAAGGCAAAAAAATTCTGAGTAATTTTCAAGACAGAAAACACTTTAGTCCCACGAGAATACAACGGAAATCATCAAAACAACTTCAGCTTAGCAACTGCACCTACCAGTCATCGGTTCCACTTTTAGCTGGGGCTCCTGAGAATATACATCATACTGCGCTATTGGGTAAATATGAAGAAGGACAAACTGTACTTTTCCCATTGAAGTGCACAGTTGCCTGAGCGTGTATGTCCCGGGTTCTTTGGCCTTTGAAAAAAAATATTTGAATAGGTTTTTCAATTTAGGAAAAGGTTCTGAAACAAACCCCCTCTACTAAAGAACAGCATGTTTCCAGCTCATTTTTACCAGATACTTTGCATTCATAGATTAAAATGCCAGGCTACTTTTCTGAGTAAGTGACAAGATTTTCACAAAGGATTCCCTTTCACCCCATTAAGAGAGAAGCTCTAGAGTGCTGGCTAATTCAAGAAAAAACACTGTAAGTAACAAGTACCCACAGTCAGAATAACTACTAGAGCAGTTATGCTGTCAAATTGTTATTTTGGGGGGCTTTTCATCTTGTTTGTTGGTTGCTTCCCTCCCCCTCCAAATGCCACATACATTAAAATATTATTATATTTATTAAATATTGAAATGATATTTAGCAAGCAGTGAAGTACTCATTTGGCTAACATTCATAAAATCCTATGTTCTATGAAGCATAGCTTTTAAATCAAGCTATCAATTTCACACACTCCCCAGCCCACAGGCTGTCTGAATGCTTACAGAGAAGTTATACATACATATTGAATTCCAAATTCTTCCCTTACCCTGAATAACAGGATTCTGGATGTTTTTTGATAACATAAAAAGCGAATCTGTAACATTTGCTAGTATATTTATTCTTGATTCTATTTGCTCTTAGCTACTACTGCCTGGGAATAGGAAATGTTTTCTTTTTCCATGTGCCATTTCATCAAGTGTAATACATATTGATGCTGGATATAACTACATCTGAAGAATAAGATTAAGTTGTGGAGAAAAGCTGTAACAACTTAGCATTCAAATCTCACAGTTATTTACAAAGTAAATCCTGACTGAAATTCAGTATTATGCATTTTTACATTAGTTACTGAATTTGAACCCTTGAATACTTTATAAACAGAAAAGCAACTCTTTTGTATATAAACATACGTCAAACCTCAACATGGGATAGGAATCAGTCTGAAGAATTTAGACAATGCTTTCTGATCTCTATTAAGCTTTAAAAAGTACACTGGAAGATTGCTATCAGCATAAATAATGCTAATCATCAGCCTAAGATCGTCAGAGGGAACCAAACTCCCTCTGCATCTTAGAAGCACAGTCATCACTCTCTCTGCAGAAGTAGTGCAATTAAGCATTACTGTAAGAAAATTTAGAAAACAAGTTGTAAGCAGTTTCTCTCCTCTGGCCGGCTATGTAATCCAGTAGAAGTGACACAGTATACTACTACAGTGATAATGGATTTTTAGTATATGTTCTGTAAATACTGGAACTCACATTTACTGAAGCTTTCAGCATGTTATGTCAAAATTACAAGCTATTCAGATTTTCCCTTTAAGAGCAGATAAATCATGCTTTGAACAACTGTATAAAATTAAGTAGTCTTTCCATGAAAATTTCTTTCAAGAAAGTAAGGTTAGGAAAACAGAAAAGTTACAAGCATAAGGCTGTCTGTCCTCCAACAGCTACCAGAATCATGCAGAACAAGGCAAGTTTAAAGCAGTGCTGCGTCTAGCTTTTCATCCATATCTCTTTTTCCATAGTTTTAGATTGATTACTGATCCCACTAAGCCAAAATGCCTGTTCAGAACAGTCTCTAACAGCTTTCTCCTAGTGAGGCTCCTTCACCTGAAATCCAGTTCTACATACATGTTCATTTCTTTGACAGAAAACTACATTTGCAGGCACCAAGACCTCTGACATCTTCAAACCCCATTAATTTGTCCCAATCCTTTAAAAGAATGACAAATCTAAAAAATTAGGTCAGTAGGTAGTTCAAATGACATGACTGCCAGTTCACATTGTATCATCACGGACTTGAGGTCAAGTTCTATCTTGAGACACCCGCTATCCACACAGGTTCCACAAATGCATGTGTGCACATTGAACCAAGCACACCTCTCTACTGCTTTCTGCCCCAGTGCTGAAGGAATGGAAAGGCAGAATATGTAAGCCTATAGAAAGCTTCACTCTAAACAAAGTTTCTATGACAAGATAGAAATTAACAATTAAGAAAAAGAAAAAATTAAAACCCCAGGTGTGGATAACTTAAAATATGCCAAGAATCCTGAAGAAACCTCCTGGCCAGTTCTCTCTAGCTATTAATCTGTAGTCATCAAAAGCACATACGTAGATTCTTATTTCAAAATGAGTTTAAAAAGGGACTAAAGCTAATGTAAACCAATTAGAAAATGGCAAAGCTAGCAGGCATACATATACACCATATGTGACTGCAAAACTCTTTCTTCACAGCATCCATACCCTTTCCAACAGAGAGGGTGGGTAATGCCCCTAAAAAGAAGCAGCTATGAAGTATTTGTTGCAGTCCTTATTATGCTACCTTATCCCTTATTAATCATTCTGATGTTACACTGAATTTCTCAGCATTTTCTCACTTAAATTTTCCCTACACTTATGTTCATTACTGCAGCACTGAACTCTGATAAATACTTCCCTATGAACGGTTACAGAGGTGAGGACATACACAGAAACTATCTAAAGAAACCCAAAGAACAGAACAGCATGATAATTGAGGCCAGAAGCTCCTACTCCTGGAACATTAAACAGATGGCGAAGTCTTGTTTCTGAAAATGTCTGACATTTCACTTCCTAGGACTAAGTCATCAGGTAAATACCTTTCCTCATTTCATTAAACTAAGTAAACAAACCACAGACCAGAAAAGCACAAGGCCACAGAATGAGTAGCAGTTAAAAACAAAACAAACCAACACCACAACCAACAGGACTGGTACTCAAGGCCTGCTGATTTCTAGTTACTATGCATCTAGTGGTAACACAATGTAAACAGGAAGTCATAAGCACTTCTGTCCTTAAATGTTTCAGCAATTACTGTGAGTACTTTGCTTGGTGGGTGAAGAATGGAAGGAAAAAAATATTACTCCAATTACTAAGCTGACTTAGTGAATGTGTAAGTCAGGAATTGAGAGAATTTCATATACACCACTATATGGCAGAAGCAGGGCTGTAATGGCTCTAATGCCATTTTCTGAGGATGGCATTTAGATGGCAAAACTTTTATCTTCCTGGGTGTTTCCTCATGCATATTTAGTATTCCTGTAGCACACAATCCTTACATTCTTGTCTTCTCACTCCTTATATGGTTAAGATGAATAATGGGGGCAATTTTAATTCTGACATATTTCAAAAAGATGAGCTTTGTCATACTTCTTACAGGTAGGTTTACTACATCCACCAAGTGAAAAAAATATTCTACCACCCTCTACAGTGAAGAACGGGCTAACAAACAAGTCTCACCACAGAGTCGCTTGCTAAGGGCTAGAAAATACACTCCCATCAATATTTTCAACATTATTCTGAATGAGCTCAACAGCAAAGGCAGACTTCATGAGTGGTACATTATCTTGTATATGAATTTATCAGTTTCATTTTTGGCAGAAATAATCAATGTGTAAGGTTTGAAAGGCCAACTCAAATCTTTGCAAATAGGAATCACCTGTACATTTTGGCACAAACACAACAGCCATCTTTCAAGGGAAATTAAAGTCTAGAACAGCAAAATAAAAGCCAAAAGGGTAAAGGCATCACTCAAGCTTTAACAGAAAGCAATACAGGTGCCATTTGCCAGCACTAGGTTCTTCCACAGCCAATGCTTTTAGTTATTCTTACATTCGTTCAACTATAAAAACATACCTGAGTATTGAATGTGACTTTATTGACCCCTGGTTCCAGTATTAAGTTGCTGCATTTCAAGACATGAGCCCCATCTTCTAAAGTCACCCCTGAGGGCATATCCAGCGAACTGCTGCTCTCTTGCCTTCGTAGTAACATGTGCACGTTTTTGCAGATTATTCCTGCTGTGTTCAAAGAGTTATCTGAGGGACTCCGTTCATACATTTCATATAGCTCCAGTGCTGGCAAGTTGTTTCTTGACAATGGAAAGCCTGTAATTTCATTTGGAAAGCTGATAACACCATTGGAAGCTTTGTGCTTAGTGAGCCACTCAGCTGTTTTTCTGTAACTATTTTTTTCAATGCTGAAGTGAGCATGGATGGCAATCTGATCCACTTGGACAGGGATGGGCATTTGGCTCAGCAAAGTCAACTCAATCAATAACTTTCCACCAACATGGACAACAGCATTTGGAGGGTCAAAATGCAGAGTTTTCAACTGTGCAAAGGACTGCATAGGCAACACAACCTTCTGACCTGGAAAGATAAAACCAGGGATTTTATTCTTCTCCAGTGCTGCTGAAGATAAGCAAATCTTTTCTCTTAAAAATTTAACACCTAGAAATAAATTGATCAACAACTTTTCACAATGAATCCTTTCACAATAAATCAATACTTTCATATTTTATCTTGAGTAGAAATGAGGCTTAAAGATGCTGAGATTTGTTTTCTCACAGTTACATACACAGCAATTTTAGTACTCAGGCTATCAAAGATGACTAAACTAAGCACATCTTAGGAGAAGTTTCTCGTTTCACTACTACAGAAAGTGTTGTAGATGAACACAGTAGCATAAAGGGACAAACTTCCCAGAGCACCTAAATCAAGAGCAAATACAAGTGTAAGAAACTAATGACTGGACTGGTACCTTCAGCCATAAGCTTTACCATACAAAGTGTTTTCATTCTCTTTTCTAGATTCCAAAAACCAACACTGAGGCAGTACCAGAACTAAATTAAGAGTCAAGTCTAAAATAACATATTATTTATGCTACATCCATTCATCAGGAGAAACTTCTGCATAAAAATGAACAGTCTTCAGATTTACAGGAAGTATTCTGTATGAATTTGAATGATGATTAATATCTGAGGGCAAGGTATTACTGAAGCAGCAGGAATAATAAAGAGAAGAAGTAAGATGGTAAAAATAATAAGCTGCAAGTACAGAATCTAACATCAAAACCAAAGGACTGTCATCACAGAGCTGCCATCTGTGTGCCAGTAATGCAGAGACAAAGGTAAGTCAGGAACTGGAATAAAACTAACACAAGATAAATCATGAGCTGTCAAAGCAGAGAAACAAAGTGAAGGAAAACAAAGCCTTTCCAGTATTCAATATAAATGTTAATTATTCTCTTATCTTTGACTGTTCTTAATTATTGCAGAAGTTTAATAAAAATTCTGGAGACAAGAAGAAAAGAACCATGTTGGTTCTGAAGTTATACAAAAGGTAATGAAACCAATCGGAAAAAGCCTTCCAATCCACTTCTAGGGAAAGATCAGATTAGAGCGTATTAAGCATTTAAGCACCAGACTTACCTTGGTTCTCTTCCTGCTGATTGGCAAAATCTAGTATTTCTTGGCAAAAGCTTTTGCGTTCAATTTCTGTTAAGTGATTATCACCAGCTAAAAGGCTGCTTGTTTGAAGATAACTAACAGAGTTAAGGAAACATGAGGTAGAAACCTACAACATTCAGAAATCTGACTGAGAAGAAGACAGTTCAAGTACTGCTTTTCTGATCTTTTAATACAAGACCTGCTTTTATCATCACCATACTCTGCCATTAGAAAAGAAACAATGGAAGATTTATTACCATCTGAGAATATTGCAGAATCTCTTTTTTGCAGACCTACTAAGATATGATCCATATTATTAACCTGTGCAATCTTCCTCCATCTAAAAAGAGTTGTGAGCATAGAAAATTCATTTGACAATAGATAAATGCAGCATGCAAGTTAAAGACCCAGCGTGTTGCATTACACTGCCCAACATTTAGAACTAAATAACTTGAGTATTTGATTATATTCCAGTTTACTTGGCTGAGAATCTGCTAGCTGTTACAGCATCACTTACATTAAGTCATAAGATATTCTTTACTTTTGGGCGCTGGGGATACAAATGCTTGCTGAAGTATTTAGCTAAGAATGCGATATTAGTAGCTCAGATTCTTTAAAAGCATTAGCACTGAAGCAAAAAGAAATTTAAGAGTGTTTAAAAGTGATGTCAGAATTTTCAAAGGAGGCAGATATTCACAGTCTCCAAGTCCAGTTCTAAAAAAACCCTAGTGAAACAAAGAAGCAGCAAACAACAACACATCCAAAATATACTACAAACTTGGTTGATTTTCAGCTAAGTGATTTTCAGCTACAGCAAGATTTCTAGTATTTTCTAGAATTTCTGTATTTCTAGATTTCTAGTAGCCTTCCAGTATTTCCGTCCCTTAGAGACTAAAATATGAGCTTCTTGGACAAAGAAAAACAAACAATAAACAACAATAAAACCCAACAACTTTAAGAAAAGCTAGAAAACTCTGAGACCATGCCAGTTTGGAAAACCTACAGGAATTCTATTTATAACTCTAGCACCAACGAAAGCAGTACCCTTCCCCTAAACCACCAAAAAAAAATGAAAATTTGCTATTTCGCTATAATACGTAATTGTGCTGTTTCTGATGCCAAAAAGAATACAATGAAATACCCAAGGCCAGTCAGTAGACTTTGCTCCCTCCCTGCATCTCTTCTCTTGAAAGTAGCAAGAGTACAGCATCACAGATTTAAGATTTAAACAAATACAACTGTAGCTGATAGAGTTGGTGCACAAAAATAATGCAGAGAGTAACAAAGCAAAGAAAATGAAGCCTGTCAAACATTAGGATTGAGCCAAATCATTCTCTCAAAGTATTACTTTGCATTCATGCAGTGTTTAGAGATTTCATTCACACATTGTAGACTGAGCTTTTACTCAAGGTAAAAGCAAACAACTCTCACTCCCCTTCTGAAGCAGAGACCAAAGCCAGAAATAAAAAATAAATAAGAACAAAAAAAAGCCAAACCCCAAAACATTAGAATAGCAACCAAAGTCACAAGATTTTCATCTTCCAAGCCTCTGTTGTAACTTTTAGAAAAAGTCACCATTACAAATACCATAAGAGTCCTTGCCAGGTCAGATACAGGATAAAGGTAGTAGCAGTTATAGAAAGAAAGCCCAGAAATTAAGCTCCTTAATATAAGAAGTCACTATACTGCCATATTTACCAAATGAAAAACCAGTACCACACAAAATCTTCCATAATAATGAAATGCAAACAGAATCATAAAAAACCTCTATGGTATCTGCTGGACTAATTACAAACTTCACACTATTTATGTTGCACCGCTCTCTAGAGCCTAGACATATTTAAAACAGAGAGCAGAAACCATATGAAACAAGTTTTAAGTGAACCAGACGTTAAAAAAATAAAAATGAAACAATATAAATGAAAAAATAACTAACCCAACCCTCCCCAGCTGAACAGTAACAATGGAGACAAGAAATAAATCAGCTCTCTGATGTCTGACAATGTCAGCTGTTAAGGAAAAGTTAGAGATATGTCAGAAAAATAAATCAGAAGTATAATTTTCTCCAATCTTGATTTTTCTGCCTCTGCCTTTTAAAGGATACTTTTCTATTTGCCCAAGCTGTTTCTGACATTCAGCTAATTGTTTTCTTGTATGTGTGACGAGCAATGCCCAGCCCTCAGCCAGGTAAGTTTTCAGTGCTCCTTGAAGATAGACTTCTGCCTTCTGTGGACCTTTCTTCCTCCTTTAAAAAAAATAAAGAAATGAGTACAGAGTGATATAAGAACCTCTGCAGCCATGAAAACACTACACATTTTCAAAAAGGGGTGATGGGAGAGGAACATTGCATATGAATGCAGAACAAGATGCTGTAAACCATTTTATCTCTACACAGTAGTAGTTCAATGGTAGTCTTTAAACCTAACATTAATCCCTCAGGTGAATATTTAAGTTAATTTAAGAGACTGTGTTGCAGCTAGAAGACTGCTTTAGCAAACATAGGTGAGAAGCATGCCTAAACACGTTTCCCAAATAAACCACTTGAGACTCTAGAACTCTTCTAAGAAAAATTAAATGAACTAGAAAAGCAACACACAAAGTTCCTTTAGTGGAATTTAACAGCAATGATAAACACAAAAAAATATATTTGGGGCCTGTAGGGATGCTGGGGAGGGACTCTTCATGAGGGACTGTAGTGATAGGACAAGAGGTAATGGGTTCAAACTTAAAACAGGGGAAGTTTAGATTGGATGTAAGGAAGAAGTTCTTTACTGTAAGGGTGGTGAGGCACTGGAATGGGTTGCCAAGGGAAGTTGCGAATGCTCCATCCCTGGCAGTGTTCAAGGCCAGGTTGGACAGAGCCTTCAGTGACATGGTTTTGTGTGAGGTGTCCCTGCCCATGGCAGGGGGGTTGGAACTAGATGATCTTAAGGTCCTTTCCAACCCTAACTCTTCTGTATTTGGAAGTCAGAAATAAAATCACTGTTGAGTTCCACAGTGGGGAAACAGTTTTCCATATGAAATTGATTACTCTCCAAATACCATATTTTCTGGCTTTTCTTAGGTATATATAGACACATATGTAGTTAAGATAAGCTTTGAAATAAGTTGTTACAAAGCAGGCTATAGTAAATGCAAAGTTTTGTCTTTTTCTCCCCCTACCCCACTGCCCTTTTTTTCCCCAAGGAGAAGAAATGACCAAGTTAAAGAACACAAGACAGCTGAAGGCAAGAGTACTAAAACATGAGTACTCATGTTTAAGTTATTAAAGAATTAGGGTTTGATATGAAGAGATTGCCAGCCTTCTTTTTAATTTTTCTTTTTTTCTGAAACACAGCCTGAAACTCTGGGTAGATCTACATTTCAAAACAATTTTTAAAACTCCTATTTAAATACAGCATATTTTCCTCAAGGATTATATTCAGAATTTCCTAAGCTCATGCATCTGAGACATTCTAAACATTCATTTACATATAAAACTCTGCCAAGTCCTTTCCCACAAGCTTAGCTGAGCGAATTCTTCCAATATTTGTGTACATTTCAATGGTGGCATGGGACAGATCCTGTTTAAAAAAAAAAAAAAAAAAAAGACAAAACTATTATAAGTTTCGTGTATTTTTAGTAATTACACAGTTTTTACTCATAGTAAATTTAGTAATTACAAACTCATAGCCAGTAACTAAGTTACTACAACAAAATGACCAGAATGAATCACTTTTCAGATTTCCCCTTGCCCCAGCACACAATACAGAGCAGTTTTTAAGAGGTCATTTTTAATTTTTCAGCAGTTGGTCATTATCCCATATCTGCACTATAAATGGCAGAAGAAAAAGTCTATTAACAATTAAATAAGGCAACCTGAAACAACCAAAATAATAGATCAGATGCAGTTTCAAGCACTTCTTTATGCTTAAATTCTCCTGTCTTTTTTTGAAAACACCTACTTCTCAGTGACTACATGACATTAGATTATCACTGCAGGATTGTGCAGTGTATCATTCCAGGACATACCATAGTGTAACATATTCAGAACAATATTAGAGCTTGCCTCAGAGACTAACAACTAGTACGTCAATACTAAATCAACTACACACAGGAAATGGTACATGATTCTTTCATGCACTTAATGGCATTACATGCAGCTTTAGTGAAAGTTTGTGGTATGTAAACATACAATTAAACACAAAACGCTAAGTTACAATTGGAGTATTTTCACAAGAGTGCCTTAAGTGAATTTCACGGGAAGCTATGCAATCCCACATTGAAGTTTCTCAGCCATCTTTAAGATAGTTTCCAATGCAGCCACACTTCCTTGCTTTGCCCTTATTACACCTGTAGTAACAGCAACAAATCTTTCTCACAACATCAGCAGTTACAACACACACTGTATACCACCACCAAATGTTTTTTCTCAAGTTCTCAATCTTTGGCCACCAACATGAAACCATTTCACGTATTACAAACCCGCAGCCTCTTCTGACTGTCAGCAATCTTCCACAGAAGCTCATTCTCCTTCACTTTGTGTACTAAGAACTACACTTCAAAATAAATTGTGTAAGTGCTTCCAATTGCCTAAATATTTTGCAGAGTATGTCAGAAAGCATCTATTCCTGTGGGGCAGGAAAATGACCTAAAATGTGCTCCCAAAGCCTTTCTTAGGCCATTTTCGACGTTTCTTATGGAGACCCTAGAAAAATGACTTCTTTCTTTCGTTAAGAACTCACAACAGTATCCTACAATAAACTAAGTGATCACTCAATCACTCCTTAACAGATCCAGAGGGGTCTTAGACACCAGCTACACCTACAATTGAAAAGCCACATTCCCCCCAAATTAAGGGGCATGCCAACATGCTTATAGAAGATCTGACAGTCTTACAAAAGATTCTGAAGTTGTTGCACGAGACTAGCCACAGAATGAGAACAAAGTGGTTTTTTGGTAATGAAAGCTCATAACTTCCTGCTTTTAATGTGTCTGAAAAGCTGCACTTTACATTCCAGACTAATTAAAAATTTAAATGCAAGTAAATTATCTTCGCTGTATCTGGAAGTTTTAACTAATTCTATGCTCTTCTGCACTGAATATATGGATAAAATACAGATATATATATAAATCACATATATTGTGACAGCTAGATAGAAAACAATCTTTTATAATGGTATCTGAATTTCTGTTGCATGAAAGCACAGTCAGAAATACAAACAGGAATGGCAATTCTTTCTTTGGCAAAGTCTGCAGATCCCACTTAGTTTCTTAAATTTAGGAAGACACTGCAGAATTTAGCAGAGATCTTTTGGTGCAAGTTGGAACTGAATATGCAAGAGCAGCTAGCAATTGTGAAGATTTTAGCTTTGGCCCAGCTATCCAACCAGTCTTACAAAGAAATGAAGCATTAAAATGAAACCTGGTATCTTCAGACAAAATCTTTTCAGACTTTTTCTTTCACTAAAACTTTGTAAGTACTACCTAGTTCTCAGATTAAAAAAGCAGCTCATCTTTTCTCCAACTTTTCCGTAACAGCAGTAATCAAATATAAGAAGTTTCAGAGGATAATTATCTAAGGAAAACAAAAAAACAAACAAACAAAATACCCCCAAACCCCTCACACTCTCGTGACAGTTTTTATTTTATTTAACAATCTTTTATTAAAAAAAAAAAAACACCAAACACAAAACAAACAAACAAAAACCCCAACAGATCATCATTACAATGGCTCGTCAATAAGGGAGCTGTCGGGGAACAAAACATGCATATTAAAGCACAGTAAGAATTCCCATGTTTCAGTCTATGCCAGCTCCAACCCTATTATCCAGAGATGTCCCACAGTACACACATATTAAAAAAAAATAAAAATAAATCAACAGTATAACATAAACCACGTAACACTATTGCAAGATGTAAGTCTAAAGTCATTCAGAAGGAAGCTGAATTCACACCTCAATATTCTTCTGGGGAAGACTCAATTAATTCTGCATCTGGGATGGCAGAATACTATAGCCATGGCATTGGCCATTTTAATAACTAAGTGTACATACTTACAGATAATAACCTTCAACTCATAACTGTAAACATTAAAATTAATCCAAATATTTGAAACTTGGGGTGCATACAAGGTTCCAGCTGTAAAACAAATAAACCCTGTTGTGTTCAGTATGTAAGCAATATTGATATCAAAACATAGAAATACAGATTGAAGTTCTCAGTGTTATCTTCTCAGGTTTGAAAATTTTGTCCCTCTTCAACCTGTAATGTAAACATGCAAACCTAATACAAGCAAAAAAGCCCCCACTTACCAAGTAGTGTTTTTCAAAAGCTTCTACAGATGATAAGGCCTCTTTAAGTTTCTTATAAGGGCTCTGGGATGCATTGGCTTTAGGAAAAAGCAGAACAAGAGTTGTCACTTACAAATACACTTCTATTTTAATAACACCCGCCCGCCCACTTTTTCCTTCAATAGAAAGCAGAGGGAAAACTTAAAACTAATTTTATGTGGTAAATATCACTACCACTTAGAGACAGATCATGAGTTTCTTCCCCAGGCTCTAAAATAAGATCAAGTAAGGCTGTTTCACAACTCTCTGTATGTGCATGCACATGTGAATGATGTTCAGAGTAGCAGGGTAAAGGCAAGCAGCAGTATAACTGCACTAACTTCTTAATAATTATTCAACTTAGAAACACACAATTGTATTTACATACCATTTTGTGCCAAGACTGATATTCTTGCAGCTCCCCACTGCTGGATTTATAAATCAGCATGACAGGAGTATATAGCAATTTAAAAACATTTTACTACTTTAAACAATGTAATTCAAAAGAAAACAGTTAGCAAGACGTTTTTTCTGAAGTAGGCTGCTCAATTTAGAAATCTTTGCCAGACCAAATATGTATCAGTATTTCTTGAAGAAAAAAAGCCCTCATTTAATTTCATTTAAATGAATACAACAGGCACCACAGCACTGAATTAAGAATCCTACATCAGTCATACCTACAAGAACAAGTGAAGCATCAGCCTATCAGCTAGTGCTTTCAAAGATAATAACTGTTCTAGCATATTTAACTTCCTAAAACTTCTTCCCTTCAGAAATACCTTCGGAATACCCTTATGGTAAAGTCCACAAGGAGTAAATAAATTTAATTGTTCAGACACACAAATATTAGCACTTCAATCAAATAATACCACCTCGTAGCTCCAGCTGCAGGTTATCTATTTGCATCAGATCAAGGATGCTCCATTTCTTTTTCAAATAATTTTATTTTTAATACTTGTCAGCAAATATGAAAAACTTTACTCAAAACTTTATTTATTTATGTTGGTGTTCAAAGCTATTTACCTAAATGCTAATAAATGGAGCATCAATCAAAAAGCTTATACTTGCAGCAGTAAGGAGATGCATTGATAAAGTACTAGACACACATGAAAAGACCTCGTAAGAAATAACAGTTCTATCAATGTTCATATATAAGTAGAGATATTTGAAAATTATGTCACTTATTAGAAAGAACGCACACATTCCTGGTAATACCTGTTTCAGGGCGTTCTGCTCCCAGTCCAGCTAACAGATCGACAGTTCTGTTAAGGTCTTCTGAATTGGGACCCTTCTCTGACACAAGTCCACACAGGTAACCCAGGGATTTTAACTGTAAGAAAAAACAGATGCTTGTTTTTAACAGGCTACAAAATCAATATAAAACTCTTTTTATTCTATTGCATCATTCCTACAATGCATTTCCACTGTTGTCATATTGTACTGCCTATAAGATCTGTATTAAAGTTGCATGGGAAAAAAGTAGAGAACCTTTCAAAAGTATCTGTTTCTCAGAGTAGAAATCAATTTTATTATGAATAAAGTTACATAATTACTGACTCTAATAACACTGGAACACAGGTACATACACAGAGGTCCCTATATGCATAACAATCAGAATAAATCCTTCTGGTTTTGCATATAAACAGGGACAAAGCTGGAGATGTTTGACAATTATAAGCAAAGATAATTTCTAACAAATGTGTCTGTATTTTTGAAAACTACATAATCAAGAAAAGCAGGCAGCTTCCAGTACACTAATTAGACAAGCTTGCAAATTCACCCAAAATGCTGTATTCAGGTGAAAACCTTCTTGAAAAGAGATGATTAGCACAGGTAATGCTACAGGCTTGAGGAAGAATGGCTGGAAAGCTGCTCAGAAACAGACCTGGGCCAGCTGAACATGAGTCAGCAGTGTGCCCAGGTGGCCAGGAGGGGCAACAGCATCCCGGCTTGTATCAGAACTAGCATGGCCAGCAGGACTGCCCGCCTGCACTCAGCACTGATGAAGCTGTACACTGAATACTGTGTTCAGTTTTGGGCCCTCACAACAAGAAAGACATTGAGGTGCTGGAGCATGTCCAAGGAAGGCCAACCAAGCTGGTGAAGGATCTAGAGAACAAGTTTCGTGGGAAGTGGCTGAAGGAACTGGGATTGTTTAGTCTGAAGAAAAGGAGTCTCAGGGGAGACCTTATCACTTCCCTACAACTACCTAAAAGGTGGTTGTAGCATGGGGGTGCTGGTCTCTTCTCCCAAGTAACAAGTGATAGGACAAGAGGCAATGGCCCCAAGTTATCCAGTCTAGACCTCCCCTGGCACATTAGTAAAAATTTATTCAGCAAAAGTGTTGTCAAGTATTGGAACCGGCTGCCCAGGGAAGTGGTGGAGTCACCCTCTGTCATGGGTTCAGCAGCAGCAGTCATTTTTCTCCTTCTTGGTAGCTGGTGCAGTGCTGTGGTTTTGATTTTGGGCCTGGGAACAGTGCTGATAACACCAGTGTTTTCAGTTACTGCTTGGTAATGTTTTGGTTTGACCAAGGACTTTCTGAGTCTCATGCTCTGCCAGGGAGGAGGGGAAGCTGGGAGGAAGCAGAGGCAGGACACCTGATCCAAACTGACCAAAGAGGTTATTCCATACCACAGCACATCATGTCCAAGATGTGAAAACGGAGAGCAGAGACTCAGAAGGGTGAGGGCTTGCTGCTGGGGAGGTGCACTGTGGGGGTGCACTGCGGGGATGCACTGCTTGGTCGGGCTTGGTATCAGGTGATGAGCAGTTGTATTCTCTTTCCTTGTATTTCTCTTGTATTATTACTGGTGGTAGCAGTAGTGATTTGTGTTACAGCTTAGTTACTAAACTGTTCTTATCTCAACTTGTGGAAGTTGCATTCTTTTGAATTCTCCTCCCCACCCCCCCGGGACTGAGGGAAGAAAGAGGGGGGAGTGAGTGAGAGAGCGACTGCATGAGTTATTGAGGGGCTTAAACCACAACGCCATCCTTAGAGGCATTTAAAAGACATACAGATGTGTCGCTTAGGGACATGGTTTAGTAGGGACTTGGCAGTGCTGGGTGAACAGTTGGACTCAAAGATCTTAAAGGACTTTTCCAATCTAAACGCTTCTATCATTCTAATACTGCTAAAACAATACCACACACTACCGTAAAACTGCTTCTAAACTGTAGTGGGTATGCTTGATATCCAGAGTCAGCAGAGGATACTATCTTAAAGAATTTCAGTTGTGTTGGTCTTTTGGTTAATTCACTTAGAATAAGTCAACCACCAAGGTAAGCCCACAAAAGAAAAAAGGTCTCAGCTTGTCACATTACACCACATAAAATGAAGATGGCTATTACCTTTGTTGTAGTTAAATTCTTCTTAATTTTGTCACTAGCTGCTAAGTTTGTTTTTTTCTGCTAAATTTCAGTTTCACCTTACTGCTACTCGTTACTCTACAACTTTTTCCTTTACCCTTTGTGTAAGAAGAACTATGAATGGGAGGAACATTTCCAACTTAGGTACACACCTTCCATAGAAACATGTATGAAGCATGGGAAGAACAAGATACAGAACCGCATTTTAAATTCTGTAATAGAAAGTGAAAAATCTGTCCCACAGAAACAAAAGGCCCTCCTCAAAACTGTAATACCACAAATACAACACATTTGCTCACCTTCTCAGTGGCATAGCTCCATAAGCCAACTGTGTGGGAAACATTTGCATCTATTTGAGCCCTATCACAGCAGCCTTCTATTCTTTGTAAGACTTCCAAACAACTCAAAAATACCCAGCAATCCAAAGCTCCAGGAGGAACAGAGACCTGAAGATGAACAGAGAGAATTAGCTGGGAAATAAGCATTAGTCAGATGAGAAAAACATTTCTGCAAAATATTTTTCTTGATACAACATATCAGAGTCTCTTAGAAGAGCTTATTCTAAGAATACACAAAAACCCCACCAGGCCAACTCTCACTACCTCCTGAATACTTTATACATATTAGCTCATGAAACAAGAACAGCTACGCAATTAAATAGTGATGATATGAACTAGATTTGACACATTCACCAAAACGGAAGAGACGGAAAAGAGGACTGATAGATACTAGTCCTTGGGAGAATTCCCAAAATTTGGAAACAAAGCCTAAGGAAAGCAGAGTTAGGAAAAACTTCTGTGAATATAGTACTACTTTCCTAAGGAGACATCAGATCTAACTGAGACTGAAGTTTAGAGTACACAAAGAAGGTTAAAAAATGGGAAAAAAAAATTAGTCAAAGTTTCCTTCTCAAGAGTAAGTCTGTTAATGAAAGGATAAGACATCTGTCATGGACAACTGATTGAAGAATGGAGATAAAAACAAACAACTAGACAAAAAATTACCAAGAAGGGGTTATTAGTCAGGACATGATAAAGACAGACAGTAGAGTTTGATACAGAAAACATCAGGAATCAAGATAAAGATGAGCATAACTAAAGATCTGGAATATAATCACAATAATGGTGTTTCAAAATCCCGTTCATAAGCAAAAATATTCCTTTTAGAAAGACTATGAAAGTCTTGAAACCCATAATGAACTAGGTAGTTGATTAATGTGATAGGAAAGTTCAATATGCAAAAGCCCAATGCATTTGAAATAAAAATAAAAATCTGGATTCTGAAATAATTTTCAGGAAGAGAAAGGTCAAGAGAACAGCATAGTTTAGATTTCCGCTAAATGGTGTCAAGCCACATTAAAAGATTTGCCTGTATTAAGAAAAAGGATCACAGCAGAGATAACTACATGCTATGCACAAGTAAGTGCCACTGTCTCTCAGCTTGAACACCTGCATTCAATTTGGATCACCACATGAAGACAGAAATAGCAGAAATAAAAGACAGTGCAGGGAAGAGCCCCAAGCACTGGGGGCACAGGACAGACTTGGGGTGGAGCAAAAAGGGGAACTGCAGTAAGTACCTGCAGATATTTAGAAGGCTGCATCTATTTAGTCTGGAAACGAAAAACACCCACACCAACAACTACAAAACACACACACACACAAACTGTAATATATATATATATATATATATATATATGAGAATTACATGTTAGTTTTGGAATACATGAAGGCATCAACAATGCATCTGAATTAGATTCTCCATTTTTAAATACGGATAAACAGATGGAACTTACTACCACAGTGTCAGACAGGCAAAGTTAGCAGCTACTGTTATAACAGCAAAGATAAAACTAACAGAGAACCCATGGGATTAAGGACATGGATGAGTCACAAAGTGAAATCCAGAAATATTCTTATGCACACTGAGCTGTTGTTAAAGATGTATTTCAATTCATAGACATCTGTGGTCATACATGGAAGATGATCAGTGTGCAACATCCCTGATAAAAGCCTCCTCAGACGACTAAAAAACACCAGCAGAAAATAAAGTATGGAGGGAAGAGGGGCAAAGCATGGAGGCATGCAACATGAGGAAAAGCTTTGACAGCTGTCACTTATTTCTATCTCTTTCTTCTGTCACTGGGTGAGATAGGCAGAGACACATGCATAACACCGAAGAGCATTGCTAGGCACAGAAAAGGATCACAAAGAACAAAAAAGGTGATCAAAGCAGCATCCAACTCATATGGCAGTAAGAAGCCCTACTGTAGGTACTAATTCAGAACTGCTTTTTGTTACAAACTACTAGCCTACATATCAGCATACTAACCACTCTGACTTACATTCTTCAGGACAACACTTTCAGATTTAAATGATGGGAACTATAGTTCCAGAGACTGGTAATAATCCAAGAGAGAAGCAGACAAATTACCTACCAACTTAAGAAATCAGCTTTCCAGGTGGAGACTAGAATACTTAACTAAACAAAGGTTTGTTTCCAAATTTCTTTCCAAAGACATCCTCATGATGAAGCATTCAATGTTACATTCACTGTTACAACCTTTTATTAAGGCCTCATTTTGATAACTCACAGCCAGGTTTTACTGTATCCTGGTCACCAATATCTAAACCTCAAAAATCTTGTTAGATCATCACTTGAATAAAACTAATTCATATAATGGAATATATTACACTGACTCACTTCTAATAGTTTGAGTTCTTGCACACAGTTGTGAAGAAGCTCCAACGCTCGCTGGGAAACCTTCCCATGGCCTCTGCAGGAAGATTAATAATGTGCACTGGCGAGAAAATAGGTAACTACGCAAGTCCAGTAGAGTGGCTTCTTGATTCTGAATGAGCTCTCTCTTCTCCATGTCTATTGGTTTTCGCAGTATTAAACCATTCCAGCTCCTCACTGGCTGGCAAAAAAATGTCAGCCAGTTTGCACCATCTAAGTAAATAAAGTTAATATCCAAGAATCAACCGCTGCTTTCTACTAAAGCCTCTTCTTCCTCCCTTCCAGAGGTTGTAAGCTGGCTTATTCTTTCTAAAGTTTATCATATGGATAAATGACTTAATATCTTAACGTCAAAAACAGAACAAAAAAAAAAAAACAAACCAAAACAAACTAGCAAAACTTCCACAGTTAAACAGATAACTGAACTTCAGCACACAGAAACCCCACAGCATTTTGTGTTAATTGCGTATTTGTTATTAGCCTAGTGGCAATCAGTTCGTGATTTAGCAATTAAGCCTACCTGAAGTTTAAAACAAATAAGCTTTATCTACTTAAGTATTTCTTACTCAGCCATCACGGACAGATGAACCCCCACTTTTACGTATCATATCAGGTTCAGTCAGGACAAATATATGTCACTACAATTACTCCTGCACTATATTTTTACCAGATTCATAACACATACCTGATTAAAGCTGTTATATAACATTATGTGCTTTAGCTCATTAAAACAATTTAAAGTTATTTGATACTTCTTGCCCAGTATATTATCTTGGAAAAAAGTTAAATCTTCTGCAGCGCAGATTAAATGCATATTTCTACTTAGTTTTGCAGTGAATACCAAATGTCTCATCTAATTTCAGGCAAAACTGAGCACATTTCTTCTGGAAGCTCTTTATTGAGTGACTTAGCAGTGAGTTGTGAAAATAGCAACTGTATCTCAGTCAGATCAATACTTAGGTAATCACAGAGTTTCTAGGCTACGTTTGTAACTATCACCTAATAAGAGCAAAACACAGCTTTTCATTTAGAATTGCTTCTAAGCCTCAGATGAAAAACAAAACTTAAATGAGAGAGTAACTGATGTACATTTGAATTTGCATACAGCAAAAAACAAGACCACAACCTGTTTCGTGCAGCTTCACTGCAATATGCAATCTTTTTCTCCCATGTACTTAAAAGGTACTGCAAAGCGCTGCGTTGTTTAGCAGAAGCATAGTGAAGAAATTAATATACTTAACATTTATCTATTAACACTTATTTAACATTTATTAACACTTGAAGGACACTTACCACCAGCCCCAAAGTTGACAACGTATTGAGAAAACAAGGCATCCAGTTCATCATACTGTACTAGTGCATCTTCAAATTGCTGTAGCATCTCAAAGACAAAGGCCAGTTCTTCCTTTTGACACACAAGCAATACAAGGATCACGTTACTGATATTAGTCATGTCTGGTATTACAGCCTGACCCCATCTATAATTCCTCTGGGAATTACTTTTTCCAAATATTCTTCCCCTTCCAATATTCACACATACAGGAAACCTGCCATTGTAGCAGATGTACCATTTCTTCTTAACACAGGGAGGTTCACAAAAGAAGATTAAGTCATACAGCTTTTCCAGTAAATTCTGGTGTGGATTCAGATCCTGACCCACTACAAGATATTGTTCATATATCAATTAAAAAGATGTTTGGTTTTTTTTTTAAAAAAAAAAAAAAAAAAAAAAAAGCCAACAAAACCACCAAGAAAACAAAACCCAGAAACTGAAGACTCATCTCTCATAATAGTAATATTTTTTCCCCCCTCTGTTTACACTGTGAAGGCACCAATTGCAATATCAGTATAGGTATTGAAGGCACAGTACTGGGACAATCATCCAAAATTCAAGAGCAACTACTAAAACTCTTTCTAGATGCATTTTTTTTGCTTCAGTGGAGGTCCATAAAACTTTGATTCTGCTTTTGTAATAGCACTGTATGACAACACAAACCTGCTATGAACAAGATCTAAGAAATGCTGCTTTTGCAGAAGTCTTCATATTTCCTGCCCAAACCCTCAAAGAATGAGCAGAACATTAAAACTACCAGAAAGCCAACTACAACAACAACAAAGACTTGATTATAATTAGGACTCAAGTACTCTTCTCAATAAAAACAGAATCCTACCTGGACCATGAAATACTCGCAGAAGCTCCACCCTGGCTCAGTCCTTTTCTCTCTCAAAGTTCTCATGTCATCTTCAAACTTGCCTAAGTTTTTGGTAAAAGACATGAGAAGCAACGTCCTGAGTTTGGTCAGGAAGGCATTCCAAGATTCCTGAGAACGGGAAGAGTCTTTCAAAGGGTCAGAAAGTACCACACATCTGAAAAGAAGATTGATAAAAATATTTTTGAGGAGATAAAAACAAGGTTCATATATAAATGCACAGCTGAATATTGTGCATACTTGACAGATTGAGACTGAACAAAATTTAGGTTTTCAATCAAAACTAATCAGAAGAAAATACCAAAGTTGGGGGTTATGTTTGTTTCTTTGGGGGCAGGTATGTTGGGATTTTGATTTTGTTAAGTGTTTTCCACAAAATAAGTATATCAAGCTTTACTTTTTTTGTTTGTTTTTTTTAAGCAAATTACAGATACATTATTCTGATTACTTAAACATAAGTAACGCTGTAGCTATCCAAGAAAAAAGTCTGCTTAGCAATACAAATCAGCAGAACAGTAATTATAGTTACTCCTGGCAAGGATTATGCAAGATACAAATCAAGATCCGCTAGATCACATATAGTCAGCTTTTCTAAAATCACCTGAAATAATCCTCCATAATATATTCTTACAGTATGTCAATTTGTTTTTACACATCCTATATGCTAAAACTTCCACTGCTTTTCTCAGAAAAGAAATAAACAGGTCACATTAATTCACAAATAAATCAGCCTTTTTTGGACCAATTTCTTTCCTCATTTTTTCTATCACAATTCAGTAACATTCAAAAAGCAACCAGTATGTCTAAAGGCCAGAAGATCTCTCATCCAAATAAAATACCATTTGTGTTTAGAAAAGTCATCTTATCTTGTGGCAAAATGATTAAATCAAGCCAATCAATCAGTTAGACACCAAAACCAAATTGAATCAGAGTTGGTCTAAGCATTTGCTCAAGTAATCCTGTAATATATCAAACACTGTCTCGGTACAAAGAAAGTGTTGCTAATGCACAGCATCTTTTAACATGCTGACCTGCCAGTCACTGTCAGTTCACACCACGGTACAATGAGTGCTTCCATCTACTCTTTTCAATTTCAAATGTTTATCCTGTTTAAAGTTAACTCTAAAGGCTAAAAGAAAAAAATGTAGTATATAATAGACTCAGTGAACTGTTTCAAAATAAGGAAGAGAGCATATATTAAAGCTGGCTTCAAATTAGCATTTGTGTATTATACTGACCTTAATGAAAGCACAGTTTCATATATTCATTATTATTTTTCCTTATAATAAAAGCATCTGAAGAAACTGGCTTTCAGTCAATTATCTTGTAATGGCAAAGTGATTAAGTGAAAGGCAGAAAGTACAGTGGTAAAAAAAAAAGGAGCCTTACTGGCTTCATATTCCCCACTCACCTCACTCCTGTTACCTGTTATTCTGCTAATGTTTCTGCAAGCACCTAAGTAAACAAAATCCCCTCAAGTTCTAAAACCTGATTAATACCACACTGTTCCCCTTAAACCTCTCCTAGCCATGGGGAGATACTTGAAAGTTTTTTTAAACACTTTCAAAGCCATTGCAAATCCAAGAAGAACTGAAAATAAAACTTCTCCCTTTATCGTTTCTGCCAGTCTTCTTCAAAGCACAGGTCTTATAGTACCAGCAGTTTGAATGCTGGACATCAAAGGAAGTCCTTAAACAAGTAAGGAACCTGTTACGTAGAAAGTTTTAAAATTATCACACCAGTCAAAAGGTTAAAATATTTGCAAGTATAATTCTCTTACCTGTCACTTTGTTTGTTACAGAAGTCATTTCTTATTTTATCTACTATAGAGGTTCGGGGAAGGATATTTGTTTTGTTCTTTTTCTTGGCATCACTCTCAACTACCACAATTAGCCAGTCCAATGAGTTGTGAGCTTTGAGAACATTCTGCCACTTGGTGATGTCATCCTTGACTGCAGTTTTGTACACTTCCGTGTCCTGGGATGAGAAATGGTGAATCATCAAATCAAACAGATATTCTCAACAATTTCAAAAGGCAACTTTTTTTTCCAACAGAAGACAAACAAAAAGACACATCAAACAGAGTTAATGGTGATTAAGTTCACTTACTGAAAGAAATCAAATGAGAAAGTATAGTAAGGGTTTGGTCTTTGAATTTAATTTATTTCAAGCACTTTGTTTAACAGTAAATACATCTTAGTATTTGGTATCCTATCATTTTTTCAATTAATGAAATTAAGATCTTAAAACATAATGTCTTCTTTTACACATTCTTGAACTTCACAACAAAAACATGTCTCTAACTACAAAGCTCAACTGTTTTATTCTCACATAGTAATAGAAGTGTCATATTTGTGCCTTCTAACACTGCTCAAATCTTAATCTGTTTAAAAGCTTTTTCATGAAAATTAAATTTAAAAAACCCCAAAAGCATTGTTTGGCACTTTTCTGGCTTCTGGGTTGGTTTTAAACAGATCAATTCAGACAACCTTTAAGGCTTTTTTTGGATACCTTTCGATAGGTCACAGATTAGATGTCACCTTTATCTGTCAACTGGATAATTAATTCATAACAGAGGCCAAGCAAAAAGCAGTGAACTGTAGATAAACAGGATTAAGACATTCCAAATCTTGCCCAGTTTAGACTGCTGATAAGTACTAATAACTGACACATATCAAAGATGCACTAAAGAAAAAATACTTACCTTACAATTTAACCTCATGAATAAATCATAACTAAAATAACCTGATCATTTCTTTATAAAGAAGCAAGTGTGCTATGCTTCTGCAGTAACACTGCTAGATCCTGGGTTTGGTCACAACAAAGTACTGAAAACAGGTTATTCAAAGGCCTATCCTCTTAGTGTCAAACAACTTTACAAAGAAATACTGCAAAAAGTATTCAAGCTGACTAAGTTTTGGTTCCAATACTACTGGGTACTCATGCTGATGCAGCGCCTGACTTAATTGTTCTAACAAGCATGAAAATCAAATGAAAAATACCAGAGAGCACAAGCAGAAAATCAAAACCATTTCATTTTTCAATCCGAGTACTCAGGTTTTCATGGTGTCTTCCTAATACTTACACAACATTCTGTCCAATAAATATGAAGAAAGGGAAAAGTCAGAAGAGCCTTATTCCCCTCTTTGGGTAGTAGCTCCTCTTTAAACTGAACAAAGTTAGATTCTAGATGAATCATCTTCGGAGCACGGCCATAAGACCTACAAAGTTTAAAAACTGAAATTAACTAGATGACGTGTGCATAGCAGAATACAAAAATGAACATGTATTTTGGGAATGAGGAATAAACTGAAACACTCTAGCACAAACTACCCTTACTTCAGTAAACTAAATTTTAGTTAACTAAAATTTAGTATCACTTGCAATGAGACAGATGCTCCTTCCTGCACGAACAAGGGCTAGAAGCTTTTCAGCTTTCAATAAAAGACTTCCTGCACCTCTAGGACCATTACAAGTAGAAAATTCCAAATAAGAAAATCTACCAAATTTTTTTTTTTCCAATCAGAAAACAGTGTACCACACCAAATTTTCTGCAGGAAATCATATCTAGTTTCATGTAAGTTCTACCTATATCATCATTAAGAGGAAAGCTTATCACTCTCAGAACAAGGCTGCCAAAGCACATCAAAGCACATGCCAAGACAAACCCAAAAAACAAAAGCGAAAAGAGAAACATAGCATTACTATCATTTTTCTTTAGGTGAAGTCCCCCATAGCTGAAGTGTGGAAATGATCGTTCTGATGTGCACAACATTTACCTTGATTACCTAAGCTCTCTTTTCCTCTAGTCAGTTGCTGTAAAAGCTTCTCAGAGCACAGCAAATACATACCCAAGTCTAAAAACACACTATGAAATAACATCACAGGAATAAAATGCAAGTTTACCTCCTCCATTCCATGGGTTCTCTAGGAAGCTGCTGTGAAAGTGTAGGATATAAGGAAGTAAATAAATTCTGATCCCCAGCACCTAAAAGTGAGAAACATTAATCTATCATCCTGTGCAAATTATAGAAAGGAGATTAATAAGATATATTATTGTTTGTTGTTTCAATAAAAAGATGTAACTTTGTCTCCTATACGGAAACTGGAATCTAGCGCTGAACTAGACTTCTTTAAGTCTCATGCCCTCACAATCTAATACAACACTTTAACAAGGCACATACCACATAGACTGTTACAACTTACTATTACAATTTTCCACACAGTTACATAATCCGTATACCAAAGAGAGTATCATTCAAATAGCTGGTCTAACTCTAAGTAAACAAGTAACTCCTTAGCCAGAGTCACTGGTTAAACAACATGTATTAAAAAAACCCTCAAGAATTTAGCCTGACGACTGTTTAGACAGTGGTTCACATCTTTTTGCAGCTGGGACTGCCATGAGAAAATTAGCATTAGTATAATTCTGTGCTTTACTGGGTTTGATTCCTCTCTTCCCATCATTATGGGGCTGCTGCTAATATGAAGCAGCTCCCTGACCACCATCTTCTTGCTGCCTTCAGAAAAATCAGGTCTGCTAACATGGTGCGGGTCCCCTGGAGCTGGCCCCATACAGAATCACACATCTGTGGTTAACTTTCATCACTTGGGCTTTGAACAACTACATTAAATGCAACACCACTGCAGTAGCTACCTATATACAAAATGTAAGGTCTACCATATGGAAAAAATGAATTATCAGTAGCCAATTAACATTAATTCTTAAATTCTGTTCTTTGCCTTTGGATACAGGGAAGACAAGGAAAAGACAGGCTTAAAAGTAAGTTCTTCCAGCTTCTGACGGTTACCAGCATCTCTGAGCAAAGAGATAGTAAACTTTGGAGTAAGGTACTTTGTCAGACATGTTCGAACACAAACAGACCAGTCAACCGTACTGGCCAATGCATAATGCCCAAATACTCTTTCAAAATTCTTTAACAGAAGACAAGGCATTTGACATCTGGCAAACAGACACATCCAAATGAGAAGGGAGTAAGGTCAAACACATACTTACCACTGCATTTGATCATAATTCTAAAATCTGTTATGTCATGTGCACTCTATAAATCTGGGAGAATGAGCTAGCCCACACTAGTTTAATGGTACCGCTTATTAACTCTCTCATCCACATGTTGCCCTGACTTACTACAGCTATTATTCCCTTCCCAACACTTCTTCCTTACTGCCACATCATTCACTGGTTATACTCTCTTCCTACTGAAGACTGCAATTTCATTCTAAGCCCTTTATTTCCTCCTGTGGAAATTCTACTCTTTCCCTGCCTCCCTTCACTCCACCCTTCCCCAGGATCATTTTTCATTTAAGATTTTAAGAGGCATATAGGCAATTCTGCTATTTCCTCATAGTTTTCCACCTGTTTTCTATTTACGATCTGGCATTGTACAGCCCAACCTGAACAGAAAGATCTTCAGGGAGCTATGGCTGGAGAAGTACCTGACACCCTTTCATCTCCCTTCCACCACTGCAGTCTCATCTCCTGGCACACAGGCTGGCATTACCACCACAGTAGCTTAGTACGCTTTAGTTTATCTTGAAAACCCTTTTCTTGTCCACTCACTTTTCCCAATTTTCTGTTACGTGTTATTTTGATTAGTAGCCACTAGCATAATTCTACCACCACATCATTAAAATACCAACCTTAAAAGTCTGATAGTCTGACTGAATGTCAGAACAAGGAAAAACAGCTCTTCTGATGTCTGACCACAATAGCTACTATTCTATGATACAAATTTCTAGAACAGTTGAAAAGTAAAATACAAACAAAACCCCACTCTACTATTAGTGCTTTAGCCTTAAGTCTCCAGAAAGCACTTTGTTCTTGACTCTTCACCTTCGTCCTGTGCTGTGAACTAAGTGTACCATGCCAAATCTTATTAAGACTAAACAAAGCCTAAAACGAATACTGAAGCAAGTGTTAATCATATTGTTAATGCTGTCATATCAAGTTACGTTATAACTTGGTATAAGAAGCTCTCTATAAGCTAGGCCACAGAGAACAATCTATTGATTTGCAACTCATTACTGCCCATAGAGAGTGAAACATGGCTTAGTGATTTAGCAACTTGACCACCACAGTAGAATGGTAACTCATAAAGCTTGAAGCCTGACTTATAGAATTAACCCTGTATTTTACCTTGGGAGCATAGCAAAGTGCACTTTCTGTACTGTACCTAAAAGTCATAGAATGGTTAGGGTTGTAAAGGACCTTAAGATCATTAAGTTCCAACCCCCCTGCCATGGCCAGGAACGCCTCACCCTAGACCATGTCACTCAAGGCTCTGCCCAACCTGACCTTGAACACTGCCAGCGATGGAGCATTCACCACTTCTCTAATGTATGCAAAAAGAGAGTTTCAGAATTCAACATCTCAAGTAAAAAGGGACTACTCCAGAATACAGAGGAACTAAAAAATGATAATGCTTAAGCACCCTGCTATTGCAGAAAAATACAGAAAGTGGTAGTGTTCCTATTATATACATTAAAAAAAAAAAAGACTTCTGGAGAAAATAAAGAAATGAGACAGCATGTTTCCTTTCTTCCCACATTATAAAGTTCAGAAGGTATGTCTTTTGCCACTTACCAAACAAATTCAGACAAACAGGTAAACAGGTAGCTGTTCAGAAATCAAATGCAACGAAAGCAATAGAACCTTAAGAGGGTTTTATGATAAGCTTAAATCAGACAGCCTAAGTTAAAAACATTTCTATGACCTTCAAAGACTTGATATCTACCAAACTGACATCCAAAATATTAAGATGGCCAGGTCAAGTGAAAGAGAAACAAAACTTACTCAAATGAGTCTTGATTGTGAACCTGGCTGTAAAATCTCACCATGTAAACTAAAAAAAAAAACAACTATCTACCTCTTTTATTCAAGGACAGGCTGCATTTCTATAGTGCGCCTATAGCCATAAACCTAATCCTGGGGAGAAATTCTGAAAACTACATTACCCAAGAACTGAGGCTGGCATCTAGTGCCAAAACACTCCTTATTTAAGTTGCAGATTAATGCAGAGGTGACTGTGCATCCTAGAAAGTACAGCTCCAGAAGACCACATGAATGTTCAAACTACTAATTTTTAAAATTTTATGCTATTGGTCCTACATTTTCCCTTTCCCCCTTCTTCCCCATTTGTAAAAAGAGAAAAAAGGAAGACTCAGGGAACTACGGGCCAGTCAATCTCACCTCAGTGCCCAGCAAGATCATGGAGCAGATCCTCCTGGAAATTATGCTAAGGCACATGGGAACTAAGGAGGTGATTGGTGACAGCCAACATGGCTTCATAAGGGCAAATTGCGCCTGACAAATTTGGTGGCCTTCTACAATAGGATGACAGCATTGGTGGATAAGGAAGAGCAACTGACATCATCACAACCAAACTTATGTAAAGCATTTGACATTGTCCTGCACAACATCTTTGCTTCTAAACTGGGGAGACACAGATTTTACAGATGGACCTATGAAGACAGGCTGTTCAGCCTGAAGAAGAGAAGGCTCTGGGGAGACCCCATAGCAGCCTTCCAGTACCTAAACGGGACTACAAGATATCTGGAGAGGGACTTTTTACAAGGACATATAGTGACAGGACAAGAGGTAATGGCTTGAAACTGAAACAAGGTAGATTTAGATTAGATGTAAGGAAGAAATTCTTCACTGTGAGGGTGGTAAGAAACTGGAATAGGTTGCCCAGAGAAGCTGGGGCTGCCTCATCCCTGCAAGTGTTCTAGGCCAGTTGAACAGGGCCATGAGCAACCTGGTCTAGTGGAAGGTGTCCCTGCCCACTGGCAGGGGGGTTGGAACCAGTAAGATCCCTTCCAACACAAACAATTCTATGATTCCTTCCTCTTCATCTTTCTCCCTGACATTCTGGTAGATCAAGTCAATGCAACCATCCTCCTTTACTCCTGTCTGGGACACTTGTTCTCTTGAAAATCCATTCAGGAAGGAGAATCAGAATGACTACCTTACCAGGACTCCCAAGAGAAACATGTATTCTTTGCGGTAGCTGTTTGATACAAAAAAATCATAAAATACTGACTTTGTGTTGCTGCTGTTGTTGTTTGATGCCTGCCTAAAAAATGCTAAAATCCCCAAGAACTGATTTTTTTTTTCCTAACAGTTTCCAAACTTCTTGAAAACTTACAGGCTTTGTCACTGCAGTATAACCCAGTAACTATGCAGGCAGTGAAAAAGAAAACTCCTGAGGTCAGCTGACTAAAGCAGACAAATATTTTCTTTTGATACCAATGACAAACCCAGTCAACTGAGATAAAAGGCTTCAAATACCTTTAAAAAAATCTCAGTGCTAAAACTACATTTTGGTGTGGTTTTGTTTTGTTTGTGACCCCGAACACCAGTAACTGCTAAACTTTCTGATCACACTTCTGTTTCCACAAGTAAAAATTTCTGCTATGAATTTTTCATAATTCCCTAGTCTAAGTGGATCCATCTGAAGTTTTGGAATGCTGGTGGGTGTACTGTATTTGTTTCTCCTAAATGTTTCTCCTCCCCCTCCCCCCCGTCCAGATTCATGTTCAAAAGAGGTCTAAGTTCAAAATACAAGACAGTTTAATTGCTATATAAAAATCTTAGCTGATTCACTGGTAGCCTGCAGATGAAAATCCTATTACTAGAACTTTACATCTCTACTCACTGCTCCACAACTAAATCTGTAAAATAAGGGTTTAACACTAACAAGAATATGCTGCTGCTACTCATGACGTATGTAAGACCAACAGCATAAGAACGCCATTCAAACTAATTTGGAAAGGAATCATCATGGCACTCAGTCCTAATTGACAAAAACTCTTTAATACTACATGGGATGCTGCCACCTTGAGAAAAGGAAAAAAACATACAGGAACACCATATTTCTGTGAATACACTACTTTTTCCACACTTACAAAATATAGTTGTTTGTTTGCCTAGAGAAAATGTCTCTAGAAGTTTTTGGTTAGATAGAATTCAGCTTGGAAAACTATTAACCTAAACTCTATTACAACTTTAGGGCTTTGCCAGTAATATAAATACCATAAATACAAGGCTAATGCATCTACATAAAAATCCTGAGGACAATTAAGTTGCAGAACCAACATGAGAAGAGTAGTGACAAAAACTGCATTTGCCATTGGCACCAAATATACAAGCTACACGGTATCTATCATTTTTATTCTATAGGCCAAAGCCTGTACCTACATAGACAGTGGTGAATTCAGGGTTATACCAAAATAGAAAGTAACTACTGCTACAATACAGAATAACTCACAAATCTGAAAGCATAACTGTCTTTACCAAAAAAACATTCCTTTCAGAATACTGTCGAGTTTATTTCAAGACATTTGTTTACAAAACATCTCTGGTATGCACAGTGTTCAAAGTAAGTTTTATTCCAAACAAAACTCTCTCATGGGTTCTCCCTTATTAAGAATAAACCCTAAGAGTTAACAGGAGTATTTCACAACACAAATATTTACCTGACAGAGATTAATCTAAACCTTGAAGCAAAAAGGAAATCCTTATGTTTTGAGACACAGCGTCGCTTAACCTTCACTCTTCCTTCATATGATCAAAAACTAGGCACCCCCTTGCAGGTCTGTTTTCCCCTCATGTGCACCTGCTAGGTAGGGCAGTTACCCCAGACATCTCCAACTGTACGAAATCAGAACCACTAAATGAAAGATAAATGTATTTGATGAACAGCTTCTAATATAGTGGCTTTGAATGTGTAGACCAATACCAAGCCAACAATTCTTTCTCTGGAAGACCAAGCTTCACCTCCTCATAAATCACTGGCAACGTGAAGAGCTTAGAAGAGCTTAGAAGAGCTTTCCTTCAAGTAAGTGATTGTTGTTGAATGCATTTGTTTGAAATATTAGGGGCTCTAAGTGCTTCACCTCTCTGGACAGAGAAAAAAGGAAACTAAAACTGCTAAAGAAAAAGGCATTCCCCATTAAAAGCAAATGTTATAATTTAAAAAGGGTAGCAAGTTGCCCTTACTACATTTGCCAGAGAGGTCATCTCTGAGCACTTTTGCCTTATTTTCTGAATTGGTTTGTCTCAGACCAAGCCATTCTAGTAAATATACTACTGTCGTGCTTGCTCACAGCACCAGCTCCTTCAGTACAGGAGCAATGCATACAACATATACACACGGTTCACCTCATATCTCGTTTGTAAATATGCCGCTACCATACTGTATAGTGATAAGTCTAAAACATTTTGCAACCATGAAGTATACTCACTGTATGAAATATTATTTTCAGTATCAGATAATTGGGCCTGACTGAAATCCGATGAAATTTAATGTTCAGAACTTTCAAAATTTCCTTGCACAAAGATACCAGAGTTCTTTTCTGCATTTATCAAGAAAAAAGCAAGCCTGAGGTAAAACTGCATTTACTTCAACAGACTGAAAGATACGCTCCTTATTCAAATCATACAGAACAGTAAGGACTGACATACACCACCACCATGCCACACACAGACTCTCCAATTCTGAATACAGGATAGAGTCAGCAAATCTAAAAAGCAGTCCACCACAGCCTGAACAGCATAACAAGAAGGAAGGCAATTATATCCTCCAGATGTTTCCAATATATATTTTTTTCTGACTTTTAATCTGTAGTGAAATGGATTTCAAAAGTCTTGTAGTAGGTGAGTACAGAAGATTCACTAAAAATATCACTGACTTCAGCTTATGAACTGCATAAAACCAGAAAAAGTCTAAGACTTTTAAAAGCACGTTTATAAAACAGTCTGGAGAAAACACACAAACACATCAAGTTCCATAATTATACAGTTACAAGGTTAATTAGACATTTTTTCTAAATATCAACTTAGTCTAAGACCTTAATCCTCAATAAATGCTGACTTCAGAGTAAGACAACACACACACCTGTGTAATAGTTTCTATTTCACAGGCCCATAAAGCATTCCCAGTGTTTTAGTGATAAAGTGCAAAGACACAGTTTGTTATGTCATTGATAGAGATACTTCTAAGAATGAACAGTCACAGGTTACTTTTTGTTAAAAAACAAAGCAGAATTCTCTACATTGATCTCATTCACCTTACTTCTCTAGTAAGAATATTATAGATGCACTTAGAACAGAACAGGGCTATTTCAGTTGGAAAGAACCTACAGCGATCATCTACTCCAACTGCCCGTCCAATTCAGGGCTGTCCAAAAGCTAAAGCATGGTAGTTAAGGGCATTCTCCAAATCCCTCTTCACCACTGACAAGCTTGGTGCATCGACCACCTCTCTAAGAATCCTATTCTAGTGTTTGAACAGCCTCTTGGTAAAGAAATGCTTCCTCATGTCCACTCTAGTTCACATGTTTAAGTGGACTTTGTGTGCAATCAACTCCTCATACATGTAAGGGCATAGGAGCTCATATTTTACACCAGGACCAGCATGCACACATCCCAGCTGCCTGTTTCTGACACCTAAAAGAAATAATTCATCACTGGAAACACACTATCTGGTTTGTTAAATAAACTGTCTCAGCAATGAAACCAAAGCACAGTAGTTAAAGATTAAATTATAATGTCAGTAGGAATCCATCAGTGGGAATTTCTCCTCACCACAGAGGATATCTCACTTCTCGTGACTTCTCCAACCCAGAGCAAAACTACAAAAAGCTCGCTGGCAAGAAGGTTGGGGTTTAAAATTTATTGTCATATTTGAATCCCTTAAGCACCTGTAAGCATGTCATTTGGCTTTGCTATTTACTATAGCCCAGAAACACAGGGACAGAAAAACAAGTTTATCCACTGCCATTAAAGGGGGTGGGGGGGTCACTACCAGTAAAGAGGCAAAACCGTACATCAGAGCCCCTTGCAGGCTCCGTGTCCCTCAGCCCCGAGCGCCGGCACCCCCCCAATACGGCGGCTCCCAGCCTCGCCCCGCTGTCGCCTCCCCGCCGAGCCAGCCACCCGCACAGCCCCTGCGGGCCCGCCCGCCGCCGGACAGCGCCCCGGGCCGCCGTCCACCCGGGCCCAGAGAGGGGCACCGGCCAGGGCCCCCCGCACTGCTCCGGAGAGCCACTGCTGCCCCCACCCAACCCGGCTGCGACAGCTAACGCCTGTCTGGTGGCGCGGGGCGCACTCACAGGTAACGATGGGCTTGTTCTCCATGGTGTAGATCACCGGCGGCTTCTCCCTGCCCTCCTCCTCGGCGGCCGCTGCCGCGACGGGGTCCATGAGCAGGCGGGGTCTTTAGCCCCGGCTCCCCCGCCCGCCCGGCGCCATGGAAACGCCGCCGCCGCTCCCCCAGTGCTGGGGGGGCTGGGACGGGCCACTCCGCCTCAGGGCCTGCTGGAGCCCCCCCCCCCGCCTCCCCCCACCCCCTTCCCCGCGTTCCCGCAGCGCCGCTCCGGAGGGGAAGGCGGACGAGCTCATCCGCTTCCTGGATCACCGGCTGAGCATTACCGCTTCCGGGGAGCGCCGCCGCCCGGCTCCGGCGCGGCCGCACGGGGGTTAACCCGGAAAACGGGTGAAATAAAGGGGAAACGCGGGACCGGGGGGCGCCGGGCGTGGCTGCGCGGTGTGGGTGAGGTGCAGCCCCGTTCTTTTCTCCACAGGGATAGGGAAGGGGCGGTCGCTGAGGCGCTGTCGGCCCGTTCCGCCCCGCTCCGCTCTGAGCTTGGGGCAGCCCTTTCCGGGCGGGGTTATGAGGGCCTGGCGGTGATCGCGAAGCTGCCGGTGCCCTGAGGGAACCGCAGGGGACCAGGAGGGAGGCTGCCGGTGCCCTGAGGGAACCGCAGGGGACCAGGAGGGAGGCTGCCGGTGCCCTGAGGGAACCGCAGGGGACCAGGAGGGAGGCTGCCGGTGCCCTGAAGGAACCCCAGGGGACCAGGAGGGAGGCTGCCGGTGCCCTGAGGCGACTGCGGGAAAGAGCCCCCCAGTTCTGCCCGGTTCGCTGATACTAGGCGGGAATTTCTATATAAATCTGTTACGGGACTTCGTGAGGTTCTGGTGGGCAGCGGCCCATGGCCTGTAAGGGCAGGGAGGGGGCCTGGCTGTGCCGTGACCGACCGTGCCAATGCCCTATGACAGACAGGTTGTGGTGGTTGCTCTGGGCCCAGAAGAAACGGGTGTGTGCGACAGATGCATTACCAGTTTTCATAAGTGGATTTAAGCCTCTTTTTACCACCTTTGAATAATCCCCTGTGGCAGCATTGAGAGCTGTTTTCTTCTTTTCTGCCTAGGTAGAGAAACCCCTCATGGCAGGGGAGTTGAAGCTAGATGATCTTTAAGGTCCTTTCCAACCCAAACCATTCTATGATTCTATGACTCTCTAGCACATGCTTCAGAAGCCTAGGTCATTCCCATGGCTGTTAGAGCCTACAGCTCAGCTGGGTCAATGGGAGTAAGTGCGTTAGGGATCATATTTTCCACTGATCTCAAATAATTTAAGCAGTTTTATGCTTTACAGATCACAGAGAATCAGGCAACAGATGGCTGACCTTATAATTCACTAGCTACATTCTTGGAGCATTGACATCATGAACAAGAAAGGACAAGGAGCTATGTGTGTGGAGCATGACTCTGGAGAATTATAGGGAACAGGAAAGAGCACACAGCATGGGCCAGTGAGTAAGTAGCGCTGAATGAGGTGCAAGTGCAAAACTGGCTCATGCAAAGGAGGCACAACCCTAAGTATATTTCCATGCCAGAGCAATGCATAGCAGTTTGAGTACATTGGTGAATAAGGCCCTTAAAGTTCAAGGGTTTATACTGTGCGATTTTAAAATATGTAGACATAGTAAGACATTGCACTTCTGTTGGCACTTATTAGTTGCATTAGGCTTCAGTTCTTATAAAATTGACCCTTGTTTTACTGTACACTGAGATCCTATTCCATTGTTTTTAATAAATCTGTTTACATTGGTAATCTGCAGTTTCTTCACAATCGAGAGCCCTACACTTAGATGATTTAAACTTACTATCTCAAATAGAAGTAAATAAGATACAGAAGAGCATACTTAAAGTAGTCTACCTCAATGGGTTAAAAAACCCAAACACTGCATACACAGTGTAAAACCAAATGTAATCTAAGGTAGGACTATAAATAATCTGTGCATTCATGACTGTTCATTGCACAGTGACATTGTGCTGCAGTGGTTTGGGTGTTGTGTTCAAGTATTTCCAGAAGTCAGTTTGTTTAGATTTTTCTTTCAGCAAAACCTTACCTGGGTTTTCCTGCTAAGGGAAACCTGGTTCCCTTATTTGCTGGGCTTAAAATGTTTCAAAAATAATTGCAGCATCTTTGTAACATGTTTCATTCCATGCTGCAGATGAATATTCCTGTTTTATCTCTACTGTTTTGCTTTGGGGATTAATGGTTGCTTCCAATTCTCAGAGTATTTTCTTCAGCATTTATGCAGAACTCCTCTCTCACCTTGGCTGTAATAAGGCCTGTCCTTGGCACAAATACAAAAATTTCTTACAAGACCAAAACTAAGAATCTTATACAGCACAATAAAATGTTGTATCTGATTTTTCAGGATTAGGTGAGCAGCTGGACACTAAGACTTTTTCATTTCTTTTATTTAGTGCTATGAATCAAGATGTGTCATGGCACAATTCTATTTAAAAAAATATATACTTAATACATAATTTTACAGTATACGTAATAACTGGGTGGCAAATACATCATTTGCTGAAACAGAAAAACACTGTTGTGTGCATGTGCAGAAAATTATAAATTCCTTCCAGTAAGCTCCAAAGTAACTCATGTCATGCATCTGTCAAATAGTCTGGCCTGCAAAGTCCTAAACAACACAGGAAGGAAAAGCAGGCAAACCCAAGTCAAATAAGCAGGAATCTCTTCCAATGATCTCTCCTTACTATAGAGTGCTTGTCCCCTTTCTCAGAGATTAGAGCTAAGGTCAGTAGTTCATTGAGATTAAAGTTTTAATCACCACAGAATTTCATATATATTCAGTCACCTCTCACTAGTTGTAGCATAGCTGTAGCATTGCAATATAGCATTGCAGCATACCTGTTTCTGTTAAATAAAGTCCTAGCCTTTCTAGCTGTTTTTATGGAAAGTGAAGCAAATACATCTACAACTGTGGTTTATTCCCAAACCATCCTACCCACAACCACAAAAAAAAAGAAGAGATACATTAACATAGGCAAGAAGAGTTAGAGTACTAAGGACAACTTTTCCCTGTGTTCTCAAGTGCTTAATTGCCAAAAACACTTGAAAGTGAATTTGATTTGGGAACTGAAATTGACTGGTCTCTGATGGAAGAAGAGAAGTAGATCTGTTATAGCAAACTATACAGAAAAAAAAATAAAGCATTTGGAAATCAGGACTTTGACAATTTGTGCTTTTTACCTTGCATTTTGCGATGAATGGAGGAAATTTTCCTTTTGGGGAAAATGTGAGAAAGGGAAAAAGGGATCACTTGAATTGCAGTTAGAATGTTCCTCTTTACACCAATGTCTAAAATGCTCTTTGTCTCTACTGAAGTCATACATGTCTTAAGTGAACATTAATTTTTTTTATCCACAAGACCCAATCATAGACACAAGGCCACCTTGGTGCTACCATTCTCTCCAGTTTTTCAACATGCTTAGCAAGATAAAATCACATTTATGCATACAACATTCTCTTCAGCAAAGCAATTAGCAAATTCTCTTCATCATTTCAGTTTGTTGGGTATCAGGTGCCTGATGCTTTTCCCTAGTCACATTAGCAGAGGAGAATTATACCTGCACTTTAAATGATGAATCGGTGAGAAAGGAGGAGCTGAAGTGGAGGTAGTTTATAGCCAGACAGAGCCTGGACAAATGCTTCTCCTGAGTATCAGCATCATCATTTCTATTACAGCAGTAGGCTCAGTGCCCAAGTAGGTCACGACTGGGATAGATCTTGACTTCAAGGTGCAGTAAAGGAAAGGAGCCTGATTAATGTAGGAGGCATCTATGTGACTGGATGGAAAGACTGCGTAGATGTTGTTAGACCAGGGAGAGTATTCCAAGTCTGCATGCATCTCAGCTTCCTCTGAATTTCAGGTTGATGTGGATAGAAGTGCACAATAATCTTTCCTTTCAGCAGTACTGCACAGTCTGGCTTCTGCCCAAAGCCATCAGAGGCATGCTGGCTGAACATGGCCATAGCACATGCCATTGACTTCCTTAAGTGGATGTGTACAGGAGCAGGGATCTGGGTGTGTGAGAACATACTAGCAGGAAAAGCAACCTCAGAAAAAATAGTCCCTCGTCTGAAACAAGGTGCACAAACTCTCGTTACACTTGAAAATGCAGATTCCACTCTTCTGGCTAATTTTAACTGCACCTCACTGTTTCTGCAGCTGATGTCTATTCTTCCAACTTTTACTTTGCATATGCACTCAAATCTTCCAGCCACAGCACTTTCCGCTCATTTCACCACTTCTCTCTGCAATGGGATTTGAAAGATATCATAGAGAATTTAAGATTTTCACCATCAAAATTTTGCAGTTACAGTTGTTAATGTTCTGCTGTGATGTTTCTTCTTGCTGAGGACTTAGAGATTTATACACCCAGTAGTCACCGCCGTCATGCAGTCCTGTCAGGATAACATGAATCATAGAATCATGGAACAGTTTGGGTTGGAAGAGACCTTAAAGATCATTTAGTTCCAATCCCTCTTCCGTGGGCAGGGACACCTTCCACTAGACCAGGTTACTCCAAGCCCTAACTAGCCTGGCCTTGAACACTGCCAGAAATGGTGCAGCCACAACTTACCTGAGCAACCTGTGCTAGTGCCTCTTAACCTTCACAGTAAAGATTTTTTTTCCAAATATAATCTAAGTCTACCTTAAATTTAAAACCATTCCCCCTTGTCCTGTCATTACATGCCCTTGTAAGAAGTCCCTCTCCAGCTTTCTTGTAGACCCACTTTAGGCCCTGGAAGCTGCTCTAAGGTCTCCCCTGAGCCTTCTCCAGGCTGAAGAAGCCCAGCTGTCTCAGCCTGTCTCCATAGGAGAGGTGCTCCAGCCCTCTCATGGCCTCTGTGGCCTCCTCTGGAGGAATCATGTTACATGGCTTAGTTTGGGTTAGATTAGTTTCATGGGCAGTTTCTGTGGCTTTTGGGAACTCTTCCTCCTGGTCCAGGAATGAAGTCTGACTTGAAAGGTGGGGATTGTTCCAGAGAAAGAAATGGTTTCAGATCTGCCATATGTGTATATTTTACACATATATTGGTTAATGTAAACAAAGGGTTAAATTTCTTATCGTCCCCTTCTGTCGTATTTCATGTGTTGTGAAGCACAAACCCACATGGCACAGGTGTCAAGCAAAAGGAGAAGTCAACATACCCCACGTTTCTCTGCTCCTGAATTTCCGTGTTTTCCCCCCAGCTCTTCTGTTACTGGTTTGTTTAAATTATGTTCTAAGCAAGGCAAGATAAGGAATTTCATTATCTCTGTGAAATATTTAGCACTTTAACTTGACCATAATAAAATATAACTGTAGTTCTAAGTACAGTATCAGAGAGATTAACGTGTTCAGTAACTGCAAGAGAAGCAGCAGTGGTTTGGGGAGGCACTGGATCCTCTCTCTCATGTCTCCCAAAGAGCTGAAAGGTTAATTAAACCCTGGCTCACTGTTGTTAACACTAAATCAGAAAATACACTGTCAGTCTTCAGGTCCCTACTGGGACAGCCCTCGTTCAAATTCTGTCAAATACTTACGCAGCAGGAAGAAGGAAGGAAAGCTGTTAAATTGTATCTCTAATTGCCTTATGTTTTGCTGGAATGTCCATTACAGGGGAAAATTGCACGTTTGAAAATCTTCCTGCTGAGTCTGAAGATGGTGTGAACCATCCTATTTTGGGGAGGCGGAGAGAGAAAAGAAGACAGATAATGGTGTTGAGGAAGGGAAACGATTCCCACCAGCAAGGGTGTGATAGGAAGAAAACAAAAATGCCTATGCCAGGTTTTGATCAGGACAAAGATAAAATTAGCAGTGTCACCAGTGTAATTTGATTCCTTCTGTCCAGCTTTTGCCTGACTGCCTGGTAGCCCTTAAGATAATGGAGGCCCCGGAGTATCCTGGTAGATCCTAGGATCCCAGGATTTGCTAGCAGTAACAGTCATGAATGTAAAATTCCGTGTTCCCTCTAATCCATATATTCCACTGTTCCCATTTGGTGACCTCCAAACAAAGATTTTTCATTAAAAAGCATATCATTATTCTCTATACCTGACCACATATGAACATTTTTTTCTGTTTCACATAGTGGGCTGGCCCTGACCAGCAGCCATACAACTGCTCTCTCCTCCATTCCCAGTGGGACAGGAGGAGAAAAGAAGAAGAATTAAAGTGAGAAAATACATGGGTTGAGATAAAGACAGTTTAATAGGTGAAGGAAAGAGAGAAAAAATGAAGCAAAGGAAATAGCACCTCCTGCAAGCAGCCCGGCCAGTCTCTGAACAGCAGCCATCTTGGAAGGCAAAACCCTCTACCTTAGTTTTTACTGTCAAGCATGATGCTCTGGTATTACAGCTCTCAAAACCCCTACTAATCTAGCAAAAATGCTACCAAAAGGCAGCTTGTTTGAGCTATCAGAGACAGCTTCACCTTGCAAGCATGAGGAGAAAGGCATTTGAACTCACAGATGAAATGCTGGGTATGTTACAGGTGCTCTTATCCACCTTGGTAAAAAAGTTCGAAGTATGAAATTTCGAGTGTGAACTTTGAGCATAAAAGTATGAACATCATTATGGTTTAGTGTGAGGTGTCCCTGCCCATGGCAGAGGGGTTGGAACTAGATGATCTTAAGGTCCTTTCCAGCCCTAAATATTCTATGATTCTATGATAATGTTATATAGCTAATGGTGCAAACAACTGTGCTTTCTCCTCCTATGCCACATGAACAAAATAAAAGGAGGAAGAGGAAAAAGTAGACATGATAGCTCCTACTCCAAGCTAGTTCTGAAGACCAGAGTAATTCAACCCCGTCATGTTTGCAGCTGAGACACTACTGTACTTGCCTCCTTTTCTTCTCCCCTAGCAGGTCATTTATATCCATTTCCTGAGTCACTCAAGCCTATTTAGAAACTAGCTAGTAATAATGAAGTGATCCTAGAGCCTTTTACAGCTCTGCAGAAATACAAACAACTTCTCAATGCTTCCAGCACAGGCAGAAATGAGGTCAGGTGCCAGCAGACAGAGGAGGCTCCTGGAGCTCTGGAGTATTCTCAGGATGTCAATCCTGGACCTGAACAGCAAAATAGGAACACCTCAACTGCCAGCAGAGAGGCACTAGGGCTAATTAGCTGGTCTTCAACATCAAGATCCAAAACAAGAGCATCCAGCACTCTCTCCAGCAGGTCATGGATGCTGCTTGTCTGTGTCACCCACTGCTGAACCTGCTCTCTTAGCAGCTCCCTTTTCATATCATGCAGCCCTGCTGAGTATGCAGCCATAGCAGCTATTGCTAGACAGTCAGCTTTTACTGCATGGAAATTGAAAGTACTTATCCTAGCTCAAAAGAAAGAAGGTTTGTATGTGGAGTTTCATTCTCATTTACACTGAGTTTGAGTGGGAGAGAGCCCAATGTAGTTTTGAACTTCTTCTTGACCCTGAAGACCTTAGAAGAAAAGGGCTTATTTCTTGTTTATCTGGAAGGTTATACTATCCTGAGAGAAGGAATTAGAAGCACAGAAAGATAAAAAGTTGAACACTGCCTGTATTTTGGGAGGTAAGACACAGTCATGAGATGTTTCCACGATCAACTCAAGTAGAGGGGCTTTGACACCACCCACCAGGAAGGTGACTGCATTGCCAGAAATGTGCAACGTGTCCTGACCTGCCACGAGTGCATAGATAGACCAGGATTTATTTAACCCATATCACAGCCAACTGAGTTCATAGCTCAGGAGGAAAATCACGATTACTTAAGTTGCTTTAGCAGCCACGCACTGCAGTTCATGCACTTATACACCCTTAGCTGGAGGCTGTACAGACCAGACAAAAGACAACCCTTCCTTCAGCATATATTCACGACTCTATTCATTTTCGCTTCATACACTTTAGAAGTACACATGCATGGTCATTTCTAAAGTCCCTTTAGAAAACACATTGTGGGAAACATTAATAAAATAAACCTAACCAGCTAATTATGGTTTTGCATAGGTTTACAGACATATTGTAACAGAGTTGTTCTGGGCTGTTCCTTCTCTTCATCTGTGCTCCTGCTTAGGACTAGCTTCTGAAGAGTGTGGGTGAAACTGGTAAGAACTAGACCATAAAGTTTCTAATTTGATTTTTTAGGCAATAAAGATCTCTGTCCATTGTACCAGCTTGGGGAAGAGCTCGCATGTCCAAGGTTTAATTAAAAATTGATGGGAAGAGGAGAGGAGGGAACCATTATTTAAATACTCTTCTCTGAATTCATCAAGGGAAAGCTCATTTCAAAATTACCATGTCAAACGCTATTAGTTATTAAGTAAAATACCATATTAATTAAAAATGAGATTCCCTTGCAAGCTTACCTTACGCAGGTCCTCCCTGGGTGGCAAATGGAAATACTACAGGAATAATGAAGTCTGAAGAGGAGCTCAGAAAGCCATCATAAGCCTAGAAGTCAATATTCAGATAAGAATCTTCCACTTTAGAGTCCTTATGTCTTTTCCTGAATTCTAGCAGTGACATGACAGGTATAAAACCAAACTCATCATCTTGAGTTTGGATAGAGAGGACAGCTTTTATGCATGCACTGGGATGTTGTTATGAAGATGTCAGATGCTTTTATGCATAGGAGCAGGGGTGGAGTGTGGGTTTTGGTATCCAAAGCATTCACAGGAGCTGAGTCCCACTACAAGGAGACCTTTTCCTTACATCACCATCAAATGGTAAGATGCTCTGTTAGCACTAGCCTTCATTTTTGAAAGCCTTATACCCTAAATGCCATGATAGCAGTGACCCTTACAGAGGGTTAAACTGGCAATTGACACCACTTAATTTCAGTGCATATATGATTTCACAGAGAAGGAGGACTAAGCAACAAGAGACACAACAGTACCGTATGTTTTGAGATCATAAAGGCATCCAGGCAGCATAGGCTTTTTCTGTCACAGGTTTCCATTTCAGGATTTGATCCTATTAGACAATTGACACTCTTAGTAATAAAGCTAAGGCAGTTCTAAAACTAAGGATACCATTGACAGATAGAAGGGACAATGAGATCTCTCATCAATTCTTGCTCTGACCACCACTGCCCCCCAAATAATAAACAGTAATTGCTTCTAACAGATGATGCTACTTACATCCAGAGCCCTCTAGCAGCACTGCAAGCAGGTCTTCACTACTTTTAACACTCCATTAGTATTTTTCAGCTGTTCCTAAAGATGGAAAGGCACCATGAACCTTGCCATAAACACCAAACTGAAGCTGAGTAAGACTAAGTTTGACATTCCTCATCCCATGCCCCAATGAGTTGTTGGTAAATAAAGGTTTCCTCTTGTGAGTGAAAGAGCACAATTCTATTATTTCATATTTTAAAAAGGTACTATCTGAAGTTGTGATATTCTGTTTTACATTTTGAGTTGGAGCAAGTACTGTTTTGTCACAGGCTGCACACCAAGTGCTTTTTCTTGAAATGCCATTTACCCTTCTGATGGTGGATTAGCAATTCAATCCTTGCTGGGGGGACAGTCAGACAAGATCTGGGTGTACTGATGGTTTGGGTGCCACTTCTTAATCCGTGCTGAAATCTCAGAGAAGCCCAAGGGAATTAAACACTTGACTCCCATCAGACTGAAAAGGAAGTCATGTGCCTAATCCTATTAGCGCCTGTGAAATACCCAGACCTAATATTAGCTCCAGAGGTTGCTCCACTGAGAGATCTCTTTGAGAGTAAGAAAAAAACCCCATATTACCTCAGTGCAATTTGTTCTCCCTAACCACGTTATTGCTTTGGAGTTAACAGCAGTGATTGATATTCCATTATGTGTGGCACTTAATTTAGATAGGCCAACTGCTTTCTTGTATGGCTGCCAGCAAAAGAGTACATAGGCTCAGGAAGTAACAAGTTTTCAGGTTGCTGTGATTCTGGGCTGGGGGTAGTGGTGAGAATTGTGTTTGTTCATTCCCATCTGACAAGGAACTAACCCTGGTCTGAACAAATTTCCCTCCTCACAAATACCAGGTTCCATTCTGCACCACATGGTTGTGTCTTGTCCACCCCTCGCAGATGCAGGATATTCAAAAGCCCTTTCAAGGAAGCATTTCTTAGCAGTTTGAGAAGGTCTTCTCCATCCTTTAGTGAACCATTAAATTAATCAGATAAGAAATACGGGATTTTCCAGGCAAACTCTTGGATCATGTTCGGACAGGGAGTCTTGCTGTGAACCTCCCTGCTAGCAAAGAGAGCAAGCAGTGCACAAATACACACCCCAGTCACTGCAATGGTCTGAACAGGCTTCAGGTCAAGTAAACTCATTGTCTTAAATGTCACCACATAAATGAAAACATTGGATGGACAAACAAGCTGCAGGGCTCCATTCTGCTCCATGAGCAGTGCCTGGCTGGATTTTAAAGTGGAGAGCTTTGGTTAGATGGAATAAAGTGCAGCATTGTTCTTCTTTCTAGAAACCATCATGAAAGAGCTCACACTTCCCAGAGTGATGGGGAAACACAGATGCCAGGGGAGAGCCCAAACCACTGCCACGAGAGCCTTCATGGACTGAGAGAAGCAGCCTGCAACAGTGTAGTTGGGTGTTTTTGCATGGTAAAGGTCTACAATTGAAAGATGCATCTTCCAGCCCTAATCTTGACGTATAACGTTGCTACAGCTGATTTAAAAGATAAGAAAAAAGAAGAGTGTAGCACTCTCTTACCTTTGACAAGGAGCTTTGAGCTGTTGGGAAGCACAGAAGAAATATTGTTTTCCTGAAAACACCTGTAGTTTGCAATTCATTGCAGCCAAGGTGAGAGATTCATACATGTTCTTAAACCCTACCTACCTTCTGACACTGATTTTCCTCATAAATGAGGCAGCCACTAGTTCATAGCCACTTGTAAATTCATTGGAGAAATAAATAAAAGAGATGTCACAACTAGGCTACTGCTGAATTCAGCTTTTGCAAATGTTGTCCTACATCAGCAAGACGAAAGCAAAGGCAGTTCCCATCATAAATGCTAGCGAAGAAAAGAAAAACAACCTGTCATCAAAGTCAAATGTGCTCTGTACCATGTTCTTTGCAGTCAGACCCCTGGAAGCCTGCCCATTATATCCTTCCAGTTATGTGTCAGTGTCTGTGCAGAGGCATTTACCACAGACAACAACCTGTTATCTCCTTTTGCTAGTTTGCTTTCTAGCAAATGCCCTGGGGAGCAACGTGCTCTGCCTTTTAGGCAGTGAGCAGGAATGTCTGCTCCAGCCATGCTGCCTCAGGTGGCGCAACTCAAGCCAACTCACCAATCCTGCCCCTTTGGCACATGCCTTCATCACAGCAGGAACACAATAATGTTGGCATTATAGGGGATTTTTATATATATATAATGTAATATATTGTTATCATACCATATATCATATATTGAGATGATATTATCATAGCTGACCAATAAACCCCTTTGAAGGGAAGGCGGCAGAGTGGAGATCGGTAAGAGGGATGTGCCTGTGAAGCTCAGGGAATACTGTAATGCATGACTGACCACAGCTGTTGCAAAGCAAGCTGAGTTCAGCTCAACACAAACAGACCTGGAGTGTGGCCTTTTTTTTAGAAGAAGAGCTATCAACAGTTGAGTGGATCAACCCATGGTGTTAAACATCTTCCAGAGTTAGGCAGACCACCATAGTGGGAATTAAACATTACACCCTCCACATGTGGGTGTCTAAAGCAACCCAGTCAAAGCATACTGGACTCTGACATAGACAGATATATCCATATAGATATTTTCATGGACGTGAATCCATAGAGTGGCAAAATCCAGAAGGGTATTTAATTAACTCATAACAGTGTTATTAAGCTTATATTTACCTATAAAAACCCCATCATATTTACATAAAGTTTTGTTTCATAGATGCATTCAGCCTAACAAGCCTCTTGGGAACAGGTTACAGTTTTAGATGTCCAGGCTGTCTTCCCACGTGTATTAATGCAGTATTGGAACTTCTATTGCGAAAGGGTGCACTACGTGAGATTAAGGAATCCAGAAGAGCTACCCCTATGAAGTGCCACCACCATCACAGTAAACTTCCTACTGTGTCTGTCTGGAGTTTAAAGAGAAGTTGTATCAGAAGCTCCCACAGCCTAAAGGTCACTGCTATATGGATTGCTTAGTACAGAAACAAACCACCCAACAACATTCCTTGTGCCTTCATCCAGCTGGCAAGCATTTCAACAGCTACCTCACACAGTGCTCGCCATCTAATACTGTGGTGACACACTGCCCCGTTCACCTACCCTTGCCCGTACCTCCTACTGATGACCGCTTCTGTTGCTCCAGTATGCGTGGTTGTGACGTCTGTCACTGGCTGGTTCACCAAGAGAAAGCAGCTCAGGAAAGAGGACTTGCAGAAGGGCAGGTGGATAGGCAGTGAGAGAAAATAGGTACTTCTGGGGGCAAGAATTGACAACAGTGATGTCTTTTTAGTAGTGCATGGCAAGAACACATTGCTCCGGCACCAGCTACCAGCTGTGGCTTTGCTTTTCATGGCTTGGCTTCTGTAGTAGTAAAATCTTCGACTCTTATTTCTCACTTTAAAGCTTAAATAGTAGTCCTGGAACAAAGCATTAAAAATTCCAGGTCAAAATTATCATCCTTTAAAAATGAAGTATGGATCTGAGGAGTCTCAGTGGTGGCACAGAGAGAAGAAAAGCTGTGTTTGTGCGAAGTCACAGAAAGGAAGATTCTGTGTGCATACTCTCGAAATAGGAGCTCATCCTCTCCACAGGAAAGTCTTTAAGGCAGGCTCAGCACGACATGGAATATTCGAAGGAGCAAAGGATCACAGAAAAACCTACAGGAGAAACTAAGTACACAGGAACATAGTGTTATCACATGCCTGTCACTTGTTACAGGCACAGATGTTCCAAAGCAGAGCTGACGTCTAAGGGGACCAAGCAGGCACAGAGGCAGGCCAGGGTTATACTAGCGGTAGGAATTGCAGAGATCCACTTCTGTTGCGCAGCCTTCTCATAAAGGTATGGGGAAGGGAGCAAAAATGCTAAGTGAACTTCCAGTAGGTCTTGGTTTGCTTTAGTAGGTAGGAGTGCATGATGTTGGCATACAGCTGAGGAAGGGGCAAGGTGTTTATCTTCCAGTGAATAACAGAAGCTTAAAAGATGTCAGATTTTGAAAACTGGTTTAATCTACAGCTTAATAACCCATACAACCAGCTTACCCTGCTGGAGTATCAACATCTCAGACCATACAGCTTTGGGTTTACTTCAGAGGATTCTTCCGGAAAGGAACATCCCTCCCTCCCCCCACCCCCCTCACCGCATCATTTGGAGGAGCTAAGTGAAACTTCTACAGGTGGTATGGCAACGTACCGTCCCTCTGCAGCTCTCAGTAAGTGGCTCAATTGCTGGGAATGGACATGGGGTTCAGCTTGTTCTTTCCTCGCAGCGCTCACAAAACAACCCACCCAGATTATTGCTGCAGACATGTGCCCCTCACACAGATGAGTTTGCAGGACAGATCAAAAAGCATAAACAGAAACAAAAGCAAAAGGACAACAGCCCTTGGTGCATGTTTAGTTACAAAGACCAGAATGGCAAACAGGAAAAGGATGCAGATCTCCCGGTTACAGCACATAATTAGTAACACTGCGAAACACCCAGATGCTGGGCAGTCACCCTTTCTTATTCAGGCACCATTAAAACCCCCCTATGCCAGCATATTACATACAAAATCCCATACAGTTAAAACAAGCAACTGAAAGCGTGAATGAGATTCTAATATACAGCACTTTCACACAGCCAAAGCTATTTTATTTTACAAGGTGAGTCTTTTGCATTAATCTTTTTCTGAAAGCCCAGTAAAAACAGCGTGAACTACTTCAGCAAAATTTAAGAGACAACTTACAAAGTAGTATTGCATAGCACTATAAATCTGCGTATTTGTTTGGGCACAGATCTCAGTAGAAACTACAGCAGGTGACAGGTTTGGGTTTTTCTGAATAGCTTCTTGGTTTTAACCAGATTCAGACACATCTCTTCTGAACATCATAAAATCAAGTGTAGGAAATAACTGTAAAAATGTACAAAAATATATACACATGCCCAGTAAATGCATACCCTGTATACAGTGTTATTACTAGTTAGATTTGGCTACGTTTGACAGGTTTGTAACAAAGCAATCAGGTTAAGGAGGGTGAGTTTTCTCGGATAGAAGGTTTTCATTAAAGCTACAGTACTTGCTGGTGATCTTTAGGAGTAAGCGACGTGCCAGCTGATGGTGGCTGCCTGGCATGCAGGCAGCAGCATTCCCTTGTCACAGGGTACAGCTCTGGCAAAGCTGAAGCAAAGTAACACGAGGGGACACTGGTTGGCTCTCTGCACAGATGCACATGCACGTAAACAAAGGAGGCCTCTAGAACCAGTTCACGCCTTGGGGGAAAAGTAAGTAATTTCTGATTAGCCTCTACTGCCCACTCCTCCTCCCTGTGTAAATTACGGTTTAGTGTGACTGGTAAAGCTGTGTGTTTTCCTTGAAAATGCACATTGGTCAAAAAGAAAGAAGAAATTAAATGTGGAAGACTGCAAACTGGTAGTGGTGGCCCCCATACTGAAGAATACTTCCAACTTAGGTTATGAAAGTACCATTGAAGTCTGGTTTCTGGTAAAGTGTCTATTTTAAAAATACTTTTCCTCTTAAAAAGATAAAACACTGCTTCTGCTAATGTAAAGCTTTTCAGAAATGCCAATCAGTTGCACTCAAGTACTCTCAACAGTGAGAGTGCACAAATAAACTTTCTTCACAGTTTCAAAGTCTCAAGACTGGCTTGTAACTACAGGTAGAACATTTTAAGAAATAGAGGCAGCTTTCCATAGACCCAGAGAGGCCCAGGATAAGAGACACGACATGTTTGTCTTCCCAATGCCAATCCACTGTCTTCCCAATTGCAACGTATGAAATATTTTCATGACATTTGCTGGTGGCCACCAAATGGGGCGCAGACTCTCTAACACTGACTTCCAAAAAGTTTTCCCTCACAACCATAGCAGGTAAAAAAATATACAACCAACAATCTGCAAGGACCTTGATGCAGAGATTGCGGAAACAATCAAACTAGTCTTCAAGGATAAATAGGGGGAAGTGTGGCGAGAGTAAGAGTTGCCATCTGTAACAAGCCCTTGAAACAAATTCCAGCCCTGACCACATGAATATTTTAAGGGTTACCTTTTAAGTTGTCACAAGGAAGTTTCACATTCATATTGGAGTCAGTTTGCTGCCCAAATACACACTTCTCTCTGGTTTGCAAAACTCTTGGCAATGGCTCCATTTTCTCAGGGCAAGAATTTGCCTGGAACTGTTGGTGTTCCTGCTGCCTTCAGCAATGAGCCCTGCAGCTCTCACCTGCTGCCACCTGCTTCAAATCCTGGCTTCACTCAGTGCCGGCAGCCCATTATGGATCAGAACATTCAGAAATGTGGAAACAAAAGTAGCTGTGACAAACCTAGCCAACATATAAATTCAGCATTGCCATTATGGGGATGGGCTTCTTTCCACAGGAATAAACCAGAATGTGTAGTAATTGTCTGCTGCGAGCCAGCAACTTCACACCAAGTGACTCAAAGTGTATCCAGGAGACACTGTGAGGTACACCACCACGTCCAATTTTCAAAGGAAATCTAGGAATGGATTTTTCACTTTTATCTGCATTGGTCTCCAGCATCTGAATGAAACACTTGGGTGAGATCTATCCAATCTTGGCCACAGAGTTCTTAGTACATACTTCTCCAAGATGCCAAAATACGTGGATATTATCTGCCTTCAATTAGAAACCTCTAACCCCACATTTCTTTAATCAAAATGTACACAAAGCAAAACCAGTTTTCTGGGGTAGTCCCAGACAGGAACACTACCTTTAGAAATTATCAGATGTACAGTGAGCCCTGCTTGCTAATTACTCCAAGTGTTAGTGAAGACCTTGTCCCAACTCCCTTCTGTTGGTTTCATCAATGCCAGAGGGACCTGTTACCAGGTAGCGATGGCCTATGTCAGCAGGCCTGGGAAGGATTTATCTTCCCTAACGAAAGTTTGGCTCTGAAGGAGCAAAGCTGCGTTATTGCTTAACACAACTGCGTCACTTCGGACCTACTGAGCACGTCAACCAGTGCAAAATGCAGGAAGACAAAACCCCAGCTATCTGAGACAGTTTCTACAGGACTGGTCGGACTGGAAAGCTCCAAGTTGCAGCTAAGAGGTTGTAACCGAACCATCTGCAGAAAATACAGGCGAGCAAATATAAACATCCATGACCAAGACAAGGGTATCATGTGGAAGCGAGCAGACACGCTCGCTTTTTCTGTGAATACTAGGCAATTATGACAAAAGTAGTAGCTATATTCATTGGTCAACAAGGAAGTGTAGAGCCCTTCAAGATAATTTAAAGCAGAACAAAGCAAAGTTGCCCATGCTTTCTGTGCCAGACAAAGTCAATTGCAAGATCACATTCAGCCCACAATGGGCAACAGAGAACTGTAATTCCTACTGAGCCAAGACCTCTGGATAACAGTTATCCAATCCTTCTTCAGCATCAGCTTTTTGTGCCTTCCAAAGTGAGAGATGCCACTACTCCAGCAGTCTCCAAGCTCTCCCACCAGGTTCTTAGATGTAGGTCAACGTGATGCTACCTTGGAACTGGTGACGAGAGCAACATGATTATTCTTTATGACAATGTCAAATGCTGTCAAGGCAAAGAGCTTAGCATCTGTCCATATCAGTCTGAGAACCATTAATCTTCAGAGTCAATGCTGAACTCCATGGCAGTCAGCTTGCAAGTCCATACTGGAGAACATGGTATTTAGTCTAAACAATGAAACAATAAGTGAAAGTTTTCAAAAGTGGAGAGAGAAAACGCTCCCATAGCTTCAAGTTTATTAAACCTAGCGTGGTTGAAAAGCAAAAGACGAAAAACATGATATATTTTTGTTTATTATTGCTCTTAAAGGGCTTGGTAGTCAAATATACAAGCTATGTTCTATTAAACCAGAAGAAAATAAGATATAAAATCTATGCTCACTTTTCCAATCCAAGCCACCTACTAATCTTCATTAGTGACATTAATTTCAGGTATTTCCAGTCATTTTAATTTATACATACTCTGTGTACATGTGCACGTGCGTGTGTATAAAAACCCCTATTGAAGAGATAAAATTCAAAATGAAGAGACTTGTGTTGGGTTTGTACTGTTTTGTGCATTGCTATATATTTCAGTTTTCAAAATGACTACTGATATGTCTGTTTAGAAGAGCAAAATTTAAGTAAGTGATGATGTATTATATTTTCAAAAAGACAGCATGACCAATAAGTTATCGTAAGAAAATATGAAATCTTGATTATTCTCCCCTTGATGTACATGCACTAATCCCATGATTCAGAATAGGGAGCTACATGCACTAAGAGGAGAAAAGAATCCTGTAAAGAGAAAGGTTATGAATTCCCCTCTCCTATAAGCATCTCCCCGCTTCTCAGTATTAAGAAGGGATTTATTTTGTGAAATTCTTTTCATGCCCATTAATATACTGCTCAAAATGTAAGTATAAAACATGTCAGTGGTCAGACTGCTTTGCAAGACTCACTATGCTAAGCCAGTACAATTTATATAAACTCAGTATCATCTTCAGGAAGCAAGTGTACAGCAGTTGTAACGTCTCTCTAAGCAGCAAGAATTATATCCATTACTGCATTACTTAAGGAAAAAGAAATAAAAAGCTAAAGAAAAGAATAAAAAGCCCACCGCTTTTAGTCCTCCGGTTAAAACAGAGAGTTATCTGCATCAGCATTTGGAAGTCTAACTGTATTTAAAGACAAAGTACAAAAACATTCAGCAAGGAAAACAGAGTCCTGGCTAAGCTCTGTTCTCCTCAATTCCAAAAGCATATTCTAAATTCCACTAAGATTACCAACTGTTTTGCATCCCTATCTTAGGAAAGATTTATTGAGGGGACAAAGATGACATATTAATGCTGGGGCTGCAGGTACAGTGATTCAGTGAGGATGAGTCTAATAGGACACACACAATGTAGGTCATCCTTCAAAACCTCGTTGAAAGGACCACAAATAAAAATCAAGTGCCTGACAGAATAGTGATTAATGACCCCAAGTAAAATCTTTTTCTAAGTTACAAAATTGCTTTTCCAGTGTTTGAAAACAGAAAAACCTGCAGGATAAGAGGTTACATTCCAACAATTACAGTAAATATGAAAAGAAGGTAAATTATTACTCTCTTGTCTTGGCTACTAGAGCAAAGATGAAAATAACGACCAGTGCTTTGATGAGATCTGCTCTTTACAAAAGTGAGATAAGTAGTGGCAGCTGGCTTAAAAATACAGACCCCGAGAGTCAGCTTCTGCCCTCAGCTTTAGATCTGCAACCCGTTTCATCAACTTCTGAGCATAGCCAAATGCAGATTGTGGCCTTCAGACTTGAACATACAGGTACACCGGTTAGACAACACATCCGTTTGCTACCCATACAGCAGCAATCTACAGAAATCTCAGAAAGTGTGTCTGGAAAAAAGCACAGGTACAGCATGATTCTAATCTCTAATTTCCAGTGAAAAAAAAGCCCCCAAAAAGTCAACAAGCAAAACTAAAGATATTTAAAATCCCTGAAGAGACCCTATACTCCTTCTAATGCTTAACAGCACAGCTCACCTTGCAATATACTTCAGTCTAGCATCTAAAGCATGTCCAAGTAGAAAGTGCAGCACACCCTGTCATTGCAGTACACAGGGCCAGTAAGAACCTGGCCCCGTTTGAATCAATGTCAAAACTCTCATTAAAAGTTCAAGAAATGACGGTATTTGAAATCTGATTGCTACAGACCTCTCTCCTTTTCAGATTTTTGTCAAAGATGACATTTTGAAAACTATTGTGCTGATTGCTGCTGCTGCCTCCCAGGTTACTGAGAGAGGTTGGAGGAAATGGACTTTGGTGGCAAGAGATTCAAATAGAAATAATAAGAGAAAACGTCAGAAAAACTGAATTAATTTCCTTCTTCACACAACTCCAAATTCCTCAGTCACCATTAATTCAGAAAACATAGCAAGCACTTAAAGAGAAACAAGATCATCATACATGTAGCATGTGAAACAGGGAAACAACCCTCAAGACTGAAGTAATACTTTGAAATTAAACAGCCTTGAGCAATTAGCAGGAGGTACGATGAGAATTTTAAACTGTTTTAATACTAGTGGATCTGTTCTATGGTATGTGCCGATCAATAACGCACTGCTTCCAAACTCCACTACCCATTCCTTCACATTAAAGAAGTTTCAAGATGTTGCCAAAAAAAAAAAGTATCATTGTAACAGACAAATAGGATTTCATCTGCAGCCATGACAACACAGCCTTTCCAAAATTACTCTAACCAAATGAACATCTGCAGTTAATTTAAGAAGGGTTGATTTTCCTAGCTCATTAATAAAAAAAGTTGGAAATCAACAAACATGTTGGCTTTAGCAAGAGGAAACATTCAATGGCTCCTGTTGTAAAAGTGAGTGTAGTGCTCTTGACAGAAAAGAGTGTATTCAGTCATCTGAAGATGCACGTGGCCATGGCCAATGCCCTCTTTTCTTCCCCCACTCCCAAGTCCCCTAGAACAAAGCAAGAAAAATCAGCTGCTTCTTTCATCCCACCCCAGATTTTCTCCCGCAGTTTGACTACAGTAATTCTTAAACAGGCAGAAAGTTGATGTGTTCTCTTCACTTGATGCCTCCAACTTCTTCATTCTCGGCTCAAGTTTTATTAATTAATATTAGTCATCAGTTATTAAGAAAATACAGTTTCTAAGTGTTCATTGTTGTTTTTTAACTGAAGTTAATCGGACACCATAGTCTGGTTATATGTGCTGAACTGCAGCTGTCAGTTATTTCTTTTTCTTGAATTCCTGGTTGCCATAGCTGGAGCCTTTTTCTATTTCGGTTACTCCTATCAGTCTACGAACTCCAAAGGAAGCTTTAAAATATAACAGAGAAATAGGGAATGTATTAAAACCAGTTCAAGGATTCAGGAAGTAACAAATGCACAGGCATAACCAACATGAGTTAACCTAGTCCTGAAGACAGTAGCTGACTACAGACCAACAGTGCATTGTATGAGGCTGCATAAGGATCACAGGTCAGGTATCAGTAGAAGAGGAGGACAATCTGTATTTAAAAATATAATTAATGATTATATGATCATTAATGCTGATTAACTATGCTGATTAACAGGACATGTACTATGAACACTGAGGTATATTCCCTTCCCCAGCCCCCATTTGATTTTGGTATTTGGTTGTGGGCTTGGTCTTTTTTTTTTTCCTTAGGGTTTTTTGTTTGGGAGGGTTTGGGTTTTTTTTCTGTTTCTTGTTTTTGTTTGTTTGTTTTGTTGGTTGGTTGTGGGGTTTTTTCATTCACAGGCAAGGTATCCATTAGAAGTATTTCCTCCTTCAGGAACCACAATAATGGGCTACAATTCTCACTTGCTATTGATTGCTATAGATATTGCCCAAGTTATGACGGCAAGCCTGCCTGGATTAAAGCTTTCAAAATAATAAAAATGCTATACAATATAAAGACTACAGAGTGAGCACCAAATACTCATCTGCAAGCCCCATCCAGATTAATTAATACACAGAACTTGTTGGAGGTAATGGATCCTGTTACGTGTCACTCTGGGCTTAGTTTTGTCACTGCTTTTATTACCTGCTCCAACAAATCCCAAGAATGCAAGGATGAGGAGAGGTGATCCACTCGCAAAAACTCCGAAGCCAAATGTGAAGAGAGGAGAGAGCAGAACTGTGGCCCAAAAAAGAAAGTTTAGGAGCGTCCATGGTCTCCTACGAGGTTTAAACTGCTGGCCAGGAAATATGCCTTCCTGATTATACATCTCTTGCAAAGCATCCTGGGACAAAAAGAAGATAGGAGAAAACAGGTTCATAATGTTTGCACACCGAGTGATCCAAGACTAGCCAACTGTAGGACAACATCAAAGACAGTATCTGTGGTAAATACCCATCTGGAGTACACAGCATCCATTTCCATCTGCTGTCATTTATTTGGGCATTTCTGTTGATCACTGAGGCCACTGTATAAAGCTCTCTGAAGGCAATCTCAGCCACCATCAGAAACTGACATTGTATCAGCCTCTCCATTATAAAATACTTTCACCTCTTCTCTTAATTGCAGGGGAATTTAGGGCAGTGTCAGGCCAGAGGCTAATTCAGACGCTACCTGCCTATTTGCTGAGTGCTTTTTCTTCCTGCTTTTACTTCCAGAAAGGTTAGCAAAGCACAGCAGAAAAGTGCTGTGTGTACAGCCAGAAGAGGAAGACAAAGCACAAGCTAACCAGCAGAGACAACACTGTGCTAGCCGTAACCCCAAGTCTTCAACAGAGCAGCTGCATACTGAGCTGAGCCTGCAGATAGATGCAATCATGAAATGCATCACTCAGAGGAGCAGGGTGCCCACAGTCTTCCCTCAGTTTGTAAGAATGTTCTGTAAAGTTTCCAAGCCGTTATTAAGGGTGGCTCAATTTTGCCTACTTCTTGTTTTTCCCACTTAAGCTGTTTTACTTTTTAGCATCCCTTATAAAGGCCTAATAAGCACAAGGTGTTCCTTGCCAATAACACATCGTTTTGAGGACATACCCTTTGTGCAGGAAGAGTATTTCAAGAATTCCAATTACAACATGCTGCTACCACCATAAGATCAATATATAAATATCCACATATATATGTAACATCTCCACAGCAACAGCTCACACCAAAGTTGAGCAGAAGTACAGCCAACACCAGCAAGAACACCAAGCCCTCCATCTAGAAGCAAAGCAGAGGATTCTGCCTAAGGCATAGCACCAAGAGGAGTGAATGCTCTGTGCCACATCTGCATTTACTGCTCTGCATTTACTGATTAACAAAGCAGGAACCAAGCAGAGGAAGGCCACCTCTGTAACATACACCTTAATGTTCCAGCCCAGCAACATCAGAAACCTACAAACTAGTTTGATACGCCTGCTAATGGGAGGTGGTGAGATGATAGCTACTGCTCTTTGCGAGATAATTTCTTTCCTCTTAATTAAAGCTTAGATATTCAAACAAATAAGGTTGAAATCAACAAAGTGAAACTCAGAATGATCTGCTGCCTACCTACACACCAAATTTAAGCTTGGAAATGCTGCAGCACAGGTCATCCCAGCAGAAGGAAGCCCAAGATAGTTAAAGCTTCTGTGCTCCTCTGTTTTTCCACAAAGACAGGCAACACAAAAATCAAGATACACATTTCAAGTTCAACAATCCACCAATTAGGGCTGAGCAACATGAATTACAGTTCACTCCTCCCCACAGAACTGTTAAATCTGTGAAGAAATTAACTACAAGGGAAAGGAAAGGGACGAAGAAAAGCTTTTGGCTGGTTGAAGGCATGCTGGCTATGTGCTGCACCAGCCCCTGACAGCAGAACCCAGGGACTGTCCATACCATGTCACACACCACTGCAGAGGTGTTAACAGGAGGCAGAAGGAAAGAAACAATGGAAAAAACATGAAACCAATGGACAATTGCAACTAAGAGCTGAGACTGCCTGTCCCTGATAGACAGTTACCACTCTTCTGGAGTGCCTAAAAACACCCACAGGAGAATGAAGCTTTTACAAATGTATGACAGAGACCCAAGAACTGGAGAATATAAAAAGACAGTGGATTGCTATTAGTCTTCTGCAACTCAGGCATACCCCTGAATCCCATTGTGCTTCCTGGCAATTTGATACCTACTCACCAGCCAGCCTTCTGTGGCCAAGGGGTTCTTCTGTACTGCTCCTTCCAGCAGTTTGAGGGATGGCTGCCTAATTACACATAATATTTCCAATCTCTTCTCTCCATCCAGTGGAACAGTGTGCATTACTCAGTGCCTTAATATACTGCCCCATGAAACTCCCAAAAGAGCAGAAAAAGCAAGGCTGTTTACCTTTTCCTGGTAAAGCTTATGAAGCCAGCTTGCAGCTTCCTTTTCATCTTGAGGGATATCTTCTAGAGGAAACCTCCTAGTTTAGTAGAGAGATTAAAAAGGAAAAAAAAAAGGAATTAAGGGGAAATACAGGTATTTGACTTTTGATCTCTGCTAGGGAAGATCTTCCATTCCATGACGGGGATAAGCTACAGGTATTGTCATGGATGGCAGCAGTCTTAAAACCAGAAAAGAACCGAGACTTAAATTTTTTAACACCTGATTCTCCACCTAAAACCTCAGGTTCCTAAGACAAACGAAATTGTGCAAGCTCCTACCAATTTCAGAGCAAAGTAAAACAACCCTTTCCCATTCAAACACTGTTCTTCTTTCACTGGAGCTGCCACCAGCTGATTCCCAGGAAGCTCAGACTGAGGCACCCGGAGCTTGGAAAAGACAAAAAAGTGGCAAACCCCAGGATAATTGTTTGCTACGCTTTGTTAGTGAAACCGCATTTTGGATGGACAGAGGGGTGGTTAAAAATTCACTTTGTACCACTCTATGGAAAACATCTTATTCTACAGCTGCTGCACTTGGCTTTCCTCATATCTCCAGCCCTACAGATTGAGACATGCACTTCTGGGTGCATATAAAAACTATGCCCAGCTCCAGGTACTGACCTGACCTCAGTGAGAACAAGCACCTTGTAGGAGCATCTTTCTAGTGGTGAAGAGCCAACCATTTTCCTGCATTCTTTTATTTTCGAAGATAAGCCACTAACACACTCACAAAAATGTATTGTCTCCTTTCTCAGTGGCATATACCTGAGTCCTGGATCAATTCAGAAAGAGGATGCTTGATTTTTAGAGGGCAGGCACACATCTCACTCACAACTCAAACATATTTTGGCAGTACCTGGACTGTATCAAGGCCCTTTTACAGCAGGGTGACATCTAGGAAGGCTCTAGACACAGTGATCCCAGATAGAACTTACTTGCTGCTGTTCAACCAGGGAATATATTTTCATTGTATGCACTAAAGCCTTGAAGTCTGCAGCACTGAGGGAAGATATTCTAATGTGTTTCTCATAATTTCTGTATCCCATAAACCAATCAGACACCAGATTTTATGGATTTTCTTTCATTAGCTCTAACAGGAGGAGCTGCTCAATTCATACAAATAATGCTTAGTAAAAACTCAGTAGAAAGTAATTTGCTGAAAGCTCTGTAATGAAGTTGTCACTGTATCGCTATCACCACTAGAGGGTACTCACAGCAATAGCATCTGGTAATTCAGCTGATTTTTTCTACAGCCAGTCAGGAGAAAGACTGGATCCTCTGCAGCCGGCTAAGTGTCTTATCTCTGCACACGTAACTGCACACCCATATACCAAGAACAACAGCTTACATGCTTTCTTTGTATGAGCTAAGCTGAGTCTGTTGGCACATTATGGACACATTCAATTTTCAGCAAAAAACCTATAAAAATAATTTCCTTATTGTTATAAGAAAGAAGTGTTTATCAAACAAAAGGCATTTAAAGGAAATATACCCACCCATGTATATTTTGTAAAAATTGTTTATGCTTAGCTAATAATAATAATATTGTGAGAAACTATGGACTAAAATATTGTTATTAAGATTTATGTTAAGCTAAGCCCAATGTAAAGGTCAGACCATTTGGGCAAGAAAATGAAATCGCTTATGCAAACTAAAAACAGCTATCAGACACCGTTTGTGCAAGATAAGATAACCGCCAGACGTCTCAAGAACCGACAGAAGCATGACAAACCACCCCATATAAGGAATATGAGTAAAGGGTCAACTATGGAACAGGAAGGAAAACTGCTTACTCAACGGCCATCAGAAAGCAGAAAACGACCCCTCAGCAACAACTGAAGCATGTGCAGAGTACCTGCACTATTTCAAGAAAACGGAAGAAAAGGTGTATAAAAGGGGACTGTTTGAACTGCTTAGTGCGGCAGTTGGCGGAGCGCAGACTCCCCTGCCGTCCAGCGCTGCTTTTGCTCATATTCTACTTGCTATAATTAATAAATTCCAATTGGATTCTAGTCTGTTGTGGTCACAATTTATAACAAATTTGGTGCCGTGACTCGGATAAGGAGCGGTGAGCTTTGGTCCTCCGGGGAGGCGCCCCGCGGTAGTCCGCGGCCCCGTGACCGACAGCTCACTGCCACCTTACCGACGAACCTAAATTCTAGAATATTGAGCAAAAAGGAACCGGTAAAATCCCATAAAGATTCTGTGCACGGGAGTCCGGACGAAGACGCAGGACGCGTAAGTGTATTGCGAATTTATTCGCAGGTTTACCGTTCGGGCGGGATTGGGTTTCCTGGAATATAGCGAATGAGAGGTTCGACATACTGAACCAAGCGATTGTGGACCCTTAAGTACTGCGTTTCCCACCTCCCGCGAGGGACTGGGCCAGGAACAAGGGGGGAGAGTGAGTGTGTGTTTGTGGATATTCCAGAAGATGGGGGCGAAGGGCAGCAAGCCTTCGACTCCCATGGGGGGGGGTACCCCCTGTACCTAAGAATACCCCTCTGGCATATATCTTAGACAATTGGAAATATTTCCCTGGAACCCTAGGGAAGGATAAGCAGAAGATGATAAAATATTGTACTAAGATATGGGGAGGGAAGAAGATTTCTAAAGATGTCTTTTGGCCGGTATACGGGTCAGAAGAAGATTGGGTAAAACAACAGTTAAACTTCTGGGTTAATAATAAAAAACCCCTTAACCCGGAGGAAAGTCAGTATACAGAAGTGTGGCTAGAAAGACCGGGAACTAGACTTTACCCGCTGAATGAAACAAAAACTAAACAAAGGAAAAGGAAGGAAGAATTAGACGAAACCCTTCTAATCCCCCCCCCTTATGCTCCTCCTCCTGCTCCCGCAGCCTCTCCAGAGGTCCCCAGAGCACCCTCTCCCCCATCAGAGTCAGAACAAGAACCATCCCCCCCCCTTCCTACCCCGAGACGTGTGACTAGAAGTCAAAAAGGGGCAGCTCAGATGTACCCCCTAAGGGAAATGCCCATGGGGGGACCTCAACCTGTGATTGGATATATTTCTGTGCCCTTAAATTCGACTGACCTATGAGATTTTAAAAGAACCGAGATGGGGAACCTAATTGAGGACTCACTCGGAGTGGCAGAAAGGTTAGATCAATTTTTGGGACCAAATCTTTATACCTGGGATGAGATGCAATCTATCCTTGGTCAATTATTTACTACCGAGGAAAGAGAAATGATTAGGCGAGCAGGAATGAGACTGTGGGATGCACAACATGCCCAGGGACCCCAAGCAGATATTAAATGGCCACTCCAAAGACCTAATTGGGATAATCAGGATCCGCTGCATAGAACCCATATGCAAGACCTAAGAACAATAGTAATTCAGGGAATTAGAGAAGCAGTACCTCGTGGCCAGAATATTAACAAGGCATTTAATGAAATGCAAAAGAAAGATGAGAGCCCTACTGAGTGGCTGGAACGGTTGAGGAAGGCTCTTCAACTGTATTCTGGAGTAAATCCTGACAACCCTTTAGGGCAGGCACTCCTTAAAACTCAGTTTGTAGCAAAATCATGGGAAGACATCAGAAAGAAAATTGAAAAGTTAGAAGACTGGCAAGATAGAGGCTTGGATGAATTGTTAAGGGAAGCTCAGAGAGTCTATGTGAGGCGAGAAGAGGAGAGCAGTAAGCGGCAAGTAAAAATGATGGTAGCAGCAGTCAGAGAAGATCATAAAGGACAGACTGGTGAACACAGATCTGTTGGAATGAAACAAGGGAATGTAGTAGTAAAGAAAGAACAGGGACGTTGTTTTTACTGTGGAAAGAAGGGGCATATAAAGAAGAATTGCAGAGAGAGGATCAGGAATGAGGAAGTATTAAAAATAGAATAGGAGAGTCAGGGGCTCTATATCTTAGGGGACCGGAGTCATCATGAGCCCTTGATAAAATTAAAAATAGGTCCCCATAAACAAGAGTTCACCTTTTTAGTAGACACTGGGGCTGAGAAATCGACTATTAGGCAAATACCTGAGGGATGTAAGGTTTCCCCTGAAAAAGTACAAGTAATTGGAGCAAAGGGAAAACCCTTTAAAGTCGGCAAAATCAAGAATGTGATATTTGAAACTAAAAATAAACTTGGAATAGGTGAACTCTTGCTCGTCCTTAAAGCAGAATTTAATCTGCTAGGATGAGATTTAATTGTTGAATTGCAATTAGAAATTAAAGTAAAAAATCAAGAGCTAACAGTGTCTGCTTATCCTTTGACTGTGAATGATCAGAAACAAATTAATCCCGATGTCTGGTACTCTCCGGATATAATTAGTAGACTGGAAATCCCACCAATTAAAGTCCAAATTTCCAAACCCCACATACCTGTAAGGGTAAAGCAATATCCAATATCCATAGAAGGACGGAGAGGATTGAAACCAGAAATTGATCGATTATTAGCACAAGGAATCTTAGAGCCTTGTATGTCACCCTTTAACACCTCCATTCTGCCCATAAAAAAAAAAAAAAAAAACCAAATGGGAAATATCGGCTTGTACATGATTTAAGGGAAATAAACAAAAGAACTGTTACCCGGTTCCCTGTAGTAGCAAATCCATACACACTGTTAAGCAAGTTAGGACCCCATAACTCCTGGTATAGTGTGGTTGATTTAGAGGATGCCTTTTGGGCCTGTCCACTGGCAGAAGAATGCCGTGATTATTTCGCCTTTGAATGGGAAGACATAGAGACAGGCCGTAGACAACAATTGAGGTGGACCGTACTCCCCCAAGGGTTCACTGAGTCCCCTAATCTGTTTGGACAAGCCCTAGAGGAGCTTTTAAAAGAATACCAGGTACAAACAGGGAATGTGCTGTTACAGTATGTAGATGATCTGCTCATAGCAGAGAACAATAAGGAAGATGTAAGGAAAGAAAGTATTCAACTCTTAAACTTTCTTGCACAAAAGGGACTACGGGTATCACAAGAAAAGTTACAATTTGTGGAAGAAAAAGTAAAATATTTAGGGCATTATCTGTTTAACGGTAAAAAGATATTGGATCCAGAGTGCATTAAAGGAATTCTGGAATTACCTATGCCTGTCACTAAGAGACAAATTCGGCAGGCATTAGGACTATTTGGGTATTGTAGGCAATGGATAGAAAATTACAGCTTTAAAGTCAAATTTTTATATGAACAACTGTCTAAAGACAAAATACCCAAGTGGACTCATCAAGATCAAGAGCAGTTTACCAATCTCAAAAGAGAGTTGAGTCAGGCACCAGTTTTAAGCCTACCAGATTTAAAGAGACCATTCCATTTATTTGTTAACATACATGAAGGAACGGCATTCGGAGTATTAACTCAGGAATGGGCCGGACAAAAGAAACCGGTGGCATACTTATCAAAGCTGCTAGACCCTGTGAGCAGGGGTTGGCCAAGTTGTTTACAAATCATTGTTGCTGCTGCCTTATTACTTGAGGAAACAAATCGCATTACCTTTAATGGAGAAGTTGTCTTATATGCACCTCATAACATCAGGGGAGTGTTACAACAAAAAGCAGAAAAATGGCTTACAGATAGTCGATTATTAAAGTATGAGGGAATACTTATAGAATCCCCTAAACTATCTTTGAAAACTATTGGAGCAGTTAACCCCGCTGAATTTTTGTACCCTGGAGAAAGTAATAAACTATTGCACAATTGTTTTCAAACAATTGAACAAGAGACACGCATTAGGCCAGACTTAGAAGAAGAGGAACTACAATTTGGAGAAGTATTATTTATAGATGGGTCATCACGAATAGTGGAAGGTAAACGATTGTCCGGATATGCCATCGTTAAGTTGGAAAAAGGAGAATTTAAGACAATAGAATCAGGTCCTTTGAGTGCCAGCTGGTCGGCTCAAGCCTGTGAGCTGTATGCATTGTGGAAAGCATTAGTGTCACTGAAGGGAAAGGATGGAACTATATATACAGACTCACGCTATGCATTTGGAATAGTACACACTTTTGGAAAAATATGGGAGGAAAGAGGATTCGTTAACTCACAGGGAAAAGAACTGATACACCCAGAACTAATACGGCGAGTCTTGAGAGCATTAAAAATGCCGAATAAAATAGCAGTTGTACATATAAAGGGACACCAACGAGGTACAAGCTATCAAATTAGGGGAAATAATGCAGCTGATATAGAAGCAAAACGAGTGGCAGGCAATCATAGTACAATATTGACTCTACAACAAATACCTGTTAATAAAAATTTAAGCTTTGAGTCTGTAGAAAAGGAAAAACTAGAACAAATGGGAGTTAAGGAACAGGATGGTAAATACATATTACCAGATAGAAGAAAAGTCTTGCCTAAGGGCATAGCACTCGAAATATTTTCAAAAATACACAGTAAAACACACTGGGGAACCCAAGCGTTAGTTGATCATTTCAATCAACAGTTTGCCTGTATAGGCGTATATAACATAGCAAAAGCAGTCACGGCAGCCTGCGAGACCTGTCAAAAGGTTAATCGAAACAGCATGAGACCAAAAACCTTTTGGAGGACGTTCACCAGCATACAGGCCTTTTTCACACATACAAGTGGAGTTTACTGAACTACCTAGGGTAGGGCGTTACAAATATTTATTGGTAATGGTGGATTATTTAACACATTATGTCGAGGCCTTTTCTACCTCCCGGGCAACTGCTAACCAAGTTACTAAAGTGTTGTTAGAACACATTATACCTCGATATGGAGTACCTGAAGTAATTGATTCAGACAGGGGAACACACTTTGTGTCAAAAATTGTTAGAGATCTAACAGAAAGTTTGGGTATTAAATGGGAATACCATACACCATGGCATCCACAAAGTTCGGGAAAAGTTGAAAGGATGAATGGAGAAATTAAAACCACTTTGACTAAATTAATGATAGAAACCAAATTATCATGGATAAAGTGCCTACCCATGGCCCTATTAATTCTCAGAACCAGACCCCGAGCAGACGTGGGAATATCAGCATTTGAAATGGTGTATGGAATGCCCTATAGAATTGAAAGTCCACAAACAAATGTTTTAATTCGAGACCGTGTGATTAATGAATATGTTTCACAATTAGCAGAGCATCGTAACAAGCTTTGGGAACGTGGACTGATTGTACAACGACCCCCGTTGGACTTAAGGTGTCACAATCTTAAACCTGGGGACTGGATATTGGTTAAAACGTGGAAAGAAGAAACCCTAAAACCCAATTGGGAGGGACCTTATCTTGTTTTGCTTACAACAGAGACAGCTGTCCAGACTGCTGAGCGTGGATGGACTCATGCCAGCCGCATTAAAGGACCAGTAACCCCACCACACTGGAAAGTAGTTAGTGCTCCAGGTGATACTAAAGTAGTCCTGAGGAAATAATGATAGAGACTGTGTTGAATCACATCTCTACATTACCTGTTAGCCTTAAGTGTGTAATACTTTTTATATTTGCAGTAGTTGGATCATTGATTGTGTATTATTTTTGGACACGTGCTAGATGTACACGAGGAATTTGCTAATTACATGCAGCCTAATATAGAATATAGGGAGAATACGGGGTTGGATAAAGAATATTTACACAATATATGGGTAAGGTGTAATAGTGTAGATTGTAACTGTTATCCGTTTGTTTGCTTCAAATATAAGGTATGCCAAGATAAATGGTGAGTTCATTGCGAATTCGGATACCCTCCCACTGGAGTTTGCATCCAGTGCTGGAATATTCAAAGAACCCTCACTGAATGGGGATTACAACAATTGGAATTAAGAAAGGAAATAATTCGAGAATCTCGAGAGTGGTGGGAAATCTTTGTTAAAGGGATAAACCCTCAGTATTATTGTTACCACTCTAACGAGCCAGTCCCTTTTGTAGCTGAATTTATAGCTACTAAATGTAGAAGGGAAGTTCCAGCTATTTCGTGTTTTGCCCCATTTATAAAATCCACCAAGTGGAACGCCTATGTGAACAGGTTCACTAAGCAAGGCCAGCACTCTCCTGAAGAGTACTCTTGCTGCCGAGAAGATGGTACACCCCGTGGTTCGAAGCAATCGAATCGACGGGCGAGGCAGAGGAGGAACAAACTGTGGAGAAAAGAACCAGAACAATGGGATGCAAAGACAATTATGGCTGAACTTCCCCAGGACTGGTAGAAATATACACAAACTAATGAAATTTATAAACACCCTTTTTCTTGGTATACCATTGATTAGGCCCACGTTCTGTTTCCTCTTAATGATATTAAGTTTTTTGGCTACAGACGTACAAGGGTCTTAGTCTAAGGCTCGGGTGCAATATACTGGGCGAATGGGACAATATTCTGCAAATTTAAACCTGTCAACAATGGTTATACATGGAACAGAGATGTATCAAGAAAATGAGTGGAGTTGGGATAACACAGATAGAGTTCCACTACTATCAGGGGCGATAGAGGAAAAAATAAAAGTAGGATGTAGAGTTATCAATAGATCCACCCACAAACGAGCAAGACAGATCATTGTCACCGAAATAAAAACAAAAAAACAAGACAAGGAAAAATTATATTCAGGAGAGAAGAAACAGTTTGATAAACAGATGATACATAAAAACAGGGGGGATTGTTATAAGAAAGAAGTGTTTATCAAACAAAAGGCATTTAAAGGAAATATACCCACCCATGTATATTTTGTAAAAATTGTTTATGCTTAGCTAATAATAATAATATTGTGAGAAACTATGGACTAAAATATTGTTATTAAGATTTATGTTAAGCTAAGCCCAATGTAAAGGTCAGACCATTTGGGCAAGAAAATGAAATCGCTTATGCAAACTAAAAACAGCTATCAGACACCGTTTGTGCAAGATAAGATAACCGCCAGACGTCTCAAGAACCGACAGAAGCATGACAAACCACCCCATATAAGGAATATGAGTAAAGGGTCAACTATGGAACAGGAAGGAAAACTGCTTACTCAACGGCCATCAGAAAGCAGAAAACGACCCCTCAGCAACAACTGAAGCATGTGCAGAGTACCTGCACTATTTCAAGAAAACGGAAGAAAAGGTGTATAAAAGGGGACTGTTTGAACTGCTTAGTGCGGCAGTTGGCGGAGCGCAGACTCCCCTGCCGTCCAGCGCTGCTTTTGCTCATATTCTACTTGCTATAATTAATAAATTCCAATTGGATTCTAGTCTGTTGTGGTCACAATTTATAACAAATTTGGTGCCGTGACTCGGATAAGGAGCGGTGAGCTTTGGTCCTCCGGGGAGGCGCCCCGCGGTAGTCCGCGGCCCCGTGACCGACAGCTCACTGCCACCTTACCGACGAACCTAAATTCTAGAATATTGAGCAAAAAGGAACCGGTAAAATCCCATAAAGATTCTGTGCACGGGAGTCCGGACGAAGACGCAGGACGCGTAAGTGTATTGCGAATTTATTCGCAGGTTTACCGTTCGGGCGGGATTGGGTTTCCTGGAATATAGCGAATGAGAGGTTCGACATACTGAACCAAGCGATTGTGGACCCTTAAGTACTGCGTTTCCCACCTCCCGCGAGGGACTGGGCCAGGAACAAGGGGGGAGAGTGAGTGTGTGTTTGTGGATATTCCAGAAGATGGGGGCGAAGGGCAGCAAGCCTTCGACTCCCATGGGGGGGGGTACCCCCTGTACCTAAGAATACCCCTCTGGCATATATCTTAGACAATTGGAAATATTTCCCTGGAACCCTAGGGAAGGATAAGCAGAAGATGATAAAATATTGTACTAAGATATGGGGAGGGAAGAAGATTTCTAAAGATGTCTTTTGGCCGGTATACGGGTCAGAAGAAGATTGGGTAAAACAACAGTTAAACTTCTGGGTTAATAATAAAAAACCCCTTAACCCGGAGGAAAGTCAGTATACAGAAGTGTGGCTAGAAAGACCGGGAACTAGACTTTACCCGCTGAATGAAACAAAAACTAAACAAAGGAAAAGGAAGGAAGAATTAGACGAAACCCTTCTAATCCCCCCCCCTTATGCTCCTCCTCCTGCTCCCGCAGCCTCTCCAGAGGTCCCCAGAGCACCCTCTCCCCCATCAGAGTCAGAACAAGAACCATCCCCCCCCCTTCCTACCCCGAGACGTGTGACTAGAAGTCAAAAAGGGGCAGCTCAGATGTACCCCCTAAGGGAAATGCCCATGGGGGGACCTCAACCTGTGATTGGATATATTTCTGTGCCCTTAAATTCGACTGACCTATGAGATTTTAAAAGAACCGAGATGGGGAACCTAATTGAGGACTCACTCGGAGTGGCAGAAAGGTTAGATCAATTTTTGGGACCAAATCTTTATACCTGGGATGAGATGCAATCTATCCTTGGTCAATTATTTACTACCGAGGAAAGAGAAATGATTAGGCGAGCAGGAATGAGACTGTGGGATGCACAACATGCCCAGGGACCCCAAGCAGATATTAAATGGCCACTCCAAAGACCTAATTGGGATAATCAGGATCCGCTGCATAGAACCCATATGCAAGACCTAAGAACAATAGTAATTCAGGGAATTAGAGAAGCAGTACCTCGTGGCCAGAATATTAACAAGGCATTTAATGAAATGCAAAAGAAAGATGAGAGCCCTACTGAGTGGCTGGAACGGTTGAGGAAGGCTCTTCAACTGTATTCTGGAGTAAATCCTGACAACCCTTTAGGGCAGGCACTCCTTAAAACTCAGTTTGTAGCAAAATCATGGGAAGACATCAGAAAGAAAATTGAAAAGTTAGAAGACTGGCAAGATAGAGGCTTGGATGAATTGTTAAGGGAAGCTCAGAGAGTCTATGTGAGGCGAGAAGAGGAGAGCAGTAAGCGGCAAGTAAAAATGATGGTAGCAGCAGTCAGAGAAGATCATAAAGGACAGACTGGTGAACACAGATCTGTTGGAATGAAACAAGGGAATGTAGTAGTAAAGAAAGAACAGGGACGTTGTTTTTACTGTGGAAAGAAGGGGCATATAAAGAAGAATTGCAGAGAGAGGATCAGGAATGAGGAAGTATTAAAAATAGAATAGGAGAGTCAGGGGCTCTATATCTTAGGGGACCGGAGTCATCATGAGCCCTTGATAAAATTAAAAATAGGTCCCCATAAACAAGAGTTCACCTTTTTAGTAGACACTGGGGCTGAGAAATCGACTATTAGGCAAATACCTGAGGGATGTAAGGTTTCCCCTGAAAAAGTACAAGTAATTGGAGCAAAGGGAAAACCCTTTAAAGTCGGCAAAATCAAGAATGTGATATTTGAAACTAAAAATAAACTTGGAATAGGTGAACTCTTGCTCGTCCTTAAAGCAGAATTTAATCTGCTAGGATGAGATTTAATTGTTGAATTGCAATTAGAAATTAAAGTAAAAAATCAAGAGCTAACAGTGTCTGCTTATCCTTTGACTGTGAATGATCAGAAACAAATTAATCCCGATGTCTGGTACTCTCCGGATATAATTAGTAGACTGGAAATCCCACCAATTAAAGTCCAAATTTCCAAACCCCACATACCTGTAAGGGTAAAGCAATATCCAATATCCATAGAAGGACGGAGAGGATTGAAACCAGAAATTGATCGATTATTAGCACAAGGAATCTTAGAGCCTTGTATGTCACCCTTTAACACCTCCATTCTGCCCATAAAAAAAAAAAAAAAAAACCAAATGGGAAATATCGGCTTGTACATGATTTAAGGGAAATAAACAAAAGAACTGTTACCCGGTTCCCTGTAGTAGCAAATCCATACACACTGTTAAGCAAGTTAGGACCCCATAACTCCTGGTATAGTGTGGTTGATTTAGAGGATGCCTTTTGGGCCTGTCCACTGGCAGAAGAATGCCGTGATTATTTCGCCTTTGAATGGGAAGACATAGAGACAGGCCGTAGACAACAATTGAGGTGGACCGTACTCCCCCAAGGGTTCACTGAGTCCCCTAATCTGTTTGGACAAGCCCTAGAGGAGCTTTTAAAAGAATACCAGGTACAAACAGGGAATGTGCTGTTACAGTATGTAGATGATCTGCTCATAGCAGAGAACAATAAGGAAGATGTAAGGAAAGAAAGTATTCAACTCTTAAACTTTCTTGCACAAAAGGGACTACGGGTATCACAAGAAAAGTTACAATTTGTGGAAGAAAAAGTAAAATATTTAGGGCATTATCTGTTTAACGGTAAAAAGATATTGGATCCAGAGTGCATTAAAGGAATTCTGGAATTACCTATGCCTGTCACTAAGAGACAAATTCGGCAGGCATTAGGACTATTTGGGTATTGTAGGCAATGGATAGAAAATTACAGCTTTAAAGTCAAATTTTTATATGAACAACTGTCTAAAGACAAAATACCCAAGTGGACTCATCAAGATCAAGAGCAGTTTACCAATCTCAAAAGAGAGTTGAGTCAGGCACCAGTTTTAAGCCTACCAGATTTAAAGAGACCATTCCATTTATTTGTTAACATACATGAAGGAACGGCATTCGGAGTATTAACTCAGGAATGGGCCGGACAAAAGAAACCGGTGGCATACTTATCAAAGCTGCTAGACCCTGTGAGCAGGGGTTGGCCAAGTTGTTTACAAATCATTGTTGCTGCTGCCTTATTACTTGAGGAAACAAATCGCATTACCTTTAATGGAGAAGTTGTCTTATATGCACCTCATAACATCAGGGGAGTGTTACAACAAAAAGCAGAAAAATGGCTTACAGATAGTCGATTATTAAAGTATGAGGGAATACTTATAGAATCCCCTAAACTATCTTTGAAAACTATTGGAGCAGTTAACCCCGCTGAATTTTTGTACCCTGGAGAAAGTAATAAACTATTGCACAATTGTTTTCAAACAATTGAACAAGAGACACGCATTAGGCCAGACTTAGAAGAAGAGGAACTACAATTTGGAGAAGTATTATTTATAGATGGGTCATCACGAATAGTGGAAGGTAAACGATTGTCCGGATATGCCATCGTTAAGTTGGAAAAAGGAGAATTTAAGACAATAGAATCAGGTCCTTTGAGTGCCAGCTGGTCGGCTCAAGCCTGTGAGCTGTATGCATTGTGGAAAGCATTAGTGTCACTGAAGGGAAAGGATGGAACTATATATACAGACTCACGCTATGCATTTGGAATAGTACACACTTTTGGAAAAATATGGGAGGAAAGAGGATTCGTTAACTCACAGGGAAAAGAACTGATACACCCAGAACTAATACGGCGAGTCTTGAGAGCATTAAAAATGCCGAATAAAATAGCAGTTGTACATATAAAGGGACACCAACGAGGTACAAGCTATCAAATTAGGGGAAATAATGCAGCTGATATAGAAGCAAAACGAGTGGCAGGCAATCATAGTACAATATTGACTCTACAACAAATACCTGTTAATAAAAATTTAAGCTTTGAGTCTGTAGAAAAGGAAAAACTAGAACAAATGGGAGTTAAGGAACAGGATGGTAAATACATATTACCAGATAGAAGAAAAGTCTTGCCTAAGGGCATAGCACTCGAAATATTTTCAAAAATACACAGTAAAACACACTGGGGAACCCAAGCGTTAGTTGATCATTTCAATCAACAGTTTGCCTGTATAGGCGTATATAACATAGCAAAAGCAGTCACGGCAGCCTGCGAGACCTGTCAAAAGGTTAATCGAAACAGCATGAGACCAAAAACCTTTTGGAGGACGTTCACCAGCATACAGGCCTTTTTCACACATACAAGTGGAGTTTACTGAACTACCTAGGGTAGGGCGTTACAAATATTTATTGGTAATGGTGGATTATTTAACACATTATGTCGAGGCCTTTTCTACCTCCCGGGCAACTGCTAACCAAGTTACTAAAGTGTTGTTAGAACACATTATACCTCGATATGGAGTACCTGAAGTAATTGATTCAGACAGGGGAACACACTTTGTGTCAAAAATTGTTAGAGATCTAACAGAAAGTTTGGGTATTAAATGGGAATACCATACACCATGGCATCCACAAAGTTCGGGAAAAGTTGAAAGGATGAATGGAGAAATTAAAACCACTTTGACTAAATTAATGATAGAAACCAAATTATCATGGATAAAGTGCCTACCCATGGCCCTATTAATTCTCAGAACCAGACCCCGAGCAGACGTGGGAATATCAGCATTTGAAATGGTGTATGGAATGCCCTATAGAATTGAAAGTCCACAAACAAATGTTTTAATTCGAGACCGTGTGATTAATGAATATGTTTCACAATTAGCAGAGCATCGTAACAAGCTTTGGGAACGTGGACTGATTGTACAACGACCCCCGTTGGACTTAAGGTGTCACAATCTTAAACCTGGGGACTGGATATTGGTTAAAACGTGGAAAGAAGAAACCCTAAAACCCAATTGGGAGGGACCTTATCTTGTTTTGCTTACAACAGAGACAGCTGTCCAGACTGCTGAGCGTGGATGGACTCATGCCAGCCGCATTAAAGGACCAGTAACCCCACCACACTGGAAAGTAGTTAGTGCTCCAGGTGATACTAAAGTAGTCCTGAGGAAATAATGATAGAGACTGTGTTGAATCACATCTCTACATTACCTGTTAGCCTTAAGTGTGTAATACTTTTTATATTTGCAGTAGTTGGATCATTGATTGTGTATTATTTTTGGACACGTGCTAGATGTACACGAGGAATTTGCTAATTACATGCAGCCTAATATAGAATATAGGGAGAATACGGGGTTGGATAAAGAATATTTACACAATATATGGGTAAGGTGTAATAGTGTAGATTGTAACTGTTATCCGTTTGTTTGCTTCAAATATAAGGTATGCCAAGATAAATGGTGAGTTCATTGCGAATTCGGATACCCTCCCACTGGAGTTTGCATCCAGTGCTGGAATATTCAAAGAACCCTCACTGAATGGGGATTACAACAATTGGAATTAAGAAAGGAAATAATTCGAGAATCTCGAGAGTGGTGGGAAATCTTTGTTAAAGGGATAAACCCTCAGTATTATTGTTACCACTCTAACGAGCCAGTCCCTTTTGTAGCTGAATTTATAGCTACTAAATGTAGAAGGGAAGTTCCAGCTATTTCGTGTTTTGCCCCATTTATAAAATCCACCAAGTGGAACGCCTATGTGAACAGGTTCACTAAGCAAGGCCAGCACTCTCCTGAAGAGTACTCTTGCTGCCGAGAAGATGGTACACCCCGTGGTTCGAAGCAATCGAATCGACGGGCGAGGCAGAGGAGGAACAAACTGTGGAGAAAAGAACCAGAACAATGGGATGCAAAGACAATTATGGCTGAACTTCCCCAGGACTGGTAGAAATATACACAAACTAATGAAATTTATAAACACCCTTTTTCTTGGTATACCATTGATTAGGCCCACGTTCTGTTTCCTCTTAATGATATTAAGTTTTTTGGCTACAGACGTACAAGGGTCTTAGTCTAAGGCTCGGGTGCAATATACTGGGCGAATGGGACAATATTCTGCAAATTTAAACCTGTCAACAATGGTTATACATGGAACAGAGATGTATCAAGAAAATGAGTGGAGTTGGGATAACACAGATAGAGTTCCACTACTATCAGGGGCGATAGAGGAAAAAATAAAAGTAGGATGTAGAGTTATCAATAGATCCACCCACAAACGAGCAAGACAGATCATTGTCACCGAAATAAAAACAAAAAAACAAGACAAGGAAAAATTATATTCAGGAGAGAAGAAACAGTTTGATAAACAGATGATACATAAAAACAGGGGGGATTGTTATAAGAAAGAAGTGTTTATCAAACAAAAGGCATTTAAAGGAAATATACCCACCCATGTATATTTTGTAAAAATTGTTTATGCTTAGCTAATAATAATAATATTGTGAGAAACTATGGACTAAAATATTGTTATTAAGATTTATGTTAAGCTAAGCCCAATGTAAAGGTCAGACCATTTGGGCAAGAAAATGAAATCGCTTATGCAAACTAAAAACAGCTATCAGACACCGTTTGTGCAAGATAAGATAACCGCCAGACGTCTCAAGAACCGACAGAAGCATGACAAACCACCCCATATAAGGAATATGAGTAAAGGGTCAACTATGGAACAGGAAGGAAAACTGCTTACTCAACGGCCATCAGAAAGCAGAAAACGACCCCTCAGCAACAACTGAAGCATGTGCAGAGTACCTGCACTATTTCAAGAAAACGGAAGAAAAGGTGTATAAAAGGGGACTGTTTGAACTGCTTAGTGCGGCAGTTGGCGGAGCGCAGACTCCCCTGCCGTCCAGCGCTGCTTTTGCTCATATTCTACTTGCTATAATTAATAAATTCCAATTGGATTCTAGTCTGTTGTGGTCACAATTTATAACACTTATTCTCACTGCTTCCTCTCCAAAACAAGAGAAAAACTTCAAGTGTAGAAAAGGATTTTAAGAATGTTGATTCAGTCCACGAACATTTTAATTCAAAGTTATCTGAACATAGCAGTTTGTTTCTTTAGTGGTGTACAATTAGTAATTGTACCTGGCAATATCATCCTCACCCTGAACCCAAACCTCTTCTAAAAAACTACTGAAAACTGCATTTCTCTTCTTTCTTCCCACTACCTCACCAATAAATAAAACAAACTTGCATCTCCGTTAGCAAGGCATAAGATACTTAACTGAATGCAGCTGCTCTTGTACGTACAATTACAGAAACGCACATCTATGCATGTGTGCCCCAGATCTAGCTAGACGTGCTACGCGCATCTGCCATCAGCACAGGATTACAGGTGGCAACGGCCAGACCAGCTGTTTTGCTAGCTGCTAAAACCGCCTGCTCACTTTCCTCATCAGGAATATGTCTGGCAAATGTAAATAGTTAAACCACTTGCAAATGAGTGATCCCAGCTCTCCCCACAGCCTCTGCAGCCTTCTTCCCAACTGAAAGGTTAAAATGTTGCAGTATCTGGTAACTGGAACACATTTCCTTCCCTTCCCCGTTAGGGCTGCAGCACCCTGCCTCCCCTGAGATAGCATTTCTTTCACAAAACTGTTGCTGCTGTACCTCACTACAATGGATAAGCAGTGTCCTTTTCTACAAAGCCTTTCACCACTAAACCAGGAAAGGACATTTCCTGTAAACCTGAATACACCACCACATGATAAAGCATGCATCTTAGGGCTTACCTCCATCATTACCATGCTCACCTTACACACATGTCTGCTTCATACTTCTTCCCATAAAGAATTCCTAATAAAGACGGGTTCTTGTTTCCTCTGAAATTTAGTGTTACATCATATACTGCTGAAACTGTTGTAAAAAAGAAAACATGGCTGTGACAGCAATTCTAGCAACCATGTTGCTGGTATCCTTGCATGAGAAAGCAAAAGAGCCTTATGCAAGCCTTGCACTAATGATGTCAGGTAGCAGTGCCCTTCACTGCTTTGTGTTTACATGTCGTATTTATGTGTATCAGGCACTTGACATTCCCATCTCCTTAGCACGTGAGTTATCAAAACACAAGACAGACATGACAAACTAAGCAACAATGACATACATGAAAGGATTATGATATTTTACGACTGGTATCTGAGAGTTATGTGGCAAGTTACAAATTAATGGTTGATATGCTGAATGCTTATCACTGCCAGCTCACTAATTGCAATGGATCTAATGAACAATAAGAGTATACTACACTGTGCTACACAGAACATACTAAGCAACACATTACAATTACTGCAAAGACCAAGTAGTAACTTGCCAGTACCTGTTCCCCTGAGACACTGGACAGCAGTGGTGAAACCTTTGGTTCTGGGCAGAAGGTGGTATTTCAGCTTCGGCAACCCCTTGGATTCAGCTACCTCCATACTGATCCGATGCTTGGTCTCTGTAAAACGAGTTCCTTCACAGTACAGGAGAAACTAGTACAAGGAGACAAAAGGCAAAAGCAAGGACATCTTGAGATCAAAAGAAACTGAGCAGAATACTGAAAATCTGTGTAAGATAAACATACACCCATGCATGCACACACATTTCAGTTGTCTCATCTGATCAACAATTATTAGGCATAAGCACCACCTCGTAACTCATTTACAATTGTATTTAACAACACTGGTACCAAATTTAAGGCAACACAAAGTCTAAATATGGTTATACCTGAAACTTTTACGCAAAAAAAGAAAAATCCCTGAAGGCTTTGGCCGGCTGGTGATGGACTAATCTACAAATCAGAAAAGGCAATCCAAATATCAGTACACAACCACTTTAGGAAAAAACCATATTAATCACTAGCTACCTCATTTAAAATTTGTACTGTACAACCGGAATTACTCATCTGAAAACAAGACTTGTTTGAAAGCTTTTCTCTTTTCTTTTTCATTTGTACCAGTTGCATTCATGAAAAATGGTGCTTTTCTCCAAAAAATCTTTACCTTGTTCATCTTGTAGGACACTATTCTGATTGCAATACCCTGAGTATCTACTTAAGACTTAAACCCTCCCATACTGACTTCAAGTAGCAGAAAATGTCCGTCTGTCCTCCAGCCTCTATATGGCCTCTGCTCTAGTTGAGAGAGAAACCAGAAGCAAGGCAAAGCCAAGAGCAGTCAAACAAAGCTCTTCTGAGGGCCCTATAGTGAATTTCTGTTTATAGCTGGTCTTTCTGAAAAGTGGACGTTGCTCCCATTGCACCATTAGAACCACAAAGCCGTAGACACAAGAGTTAGATCTGCTGAAGCACAGTGAGAGAACACGAGCTGGTCCTGCAATATTCATGTGGCTCTTCAGGCCATGTTCCTCATGAAAACCTGACCAACCACGACCAAGTGGTGAGGACAGCATAAGGTAGTAACACCACAATCTCAACCTCAGTCTGCAGTGCAAGCTCTTTTCTCTATACCGAGTTCTTACCCTCTTCTACTCAATGGCACAGTGATCCTTTTGGACCAAATAAGCAAGAGAGATCCAGACTATGCATGACAGTGCACGTGTGAGAAAGACCTCGCCACTGCAGGTTGCACAGACAGCCCTAATTATGGCATTTAGAATGCACAAAAATTATGAAATTGATCTACTCAAGTCAATTTTATTCATTATTTAAATTGCCAAGCAGGAAGTCTTGATTTAAATAATCAATGCTAACTACATTTTGCATTTACATTTTCTAGTCTTTTCCCCTAGAGACTTGTCCATGGTTTTCAATCATAGAATCATTAAAATGTATAGGTTTGCAACTAACTTTCAGTCTTAACGTTTTTTAATTGGTTGGGTTCTTACTTCTTTTTTCAGCCCTAATCAGGAGGATACATTAAAAGTAGTTCATATCTGTATATCCAAGCAGTTAAGTAGTTTAAAATACATTCTCCAGATTGTTATTTTTTGTATATTTTTTATATCTTTGTAATGATAGAAAAAAAAAATCACAAATGACACATTCACAGTGTGCGAGTTAAGGCTCGCTATTTCACTATTAATTTTTACAAGCTGCACCGGATAATATTGAAAAATCACTTAAAATGCTCAGAAAAAGCATCTTAAAACGTTTTATGAGCCAAATAACTGTACAAGCACTACTACAAAAACAAACCAGTAAATTTATCAACACATTTTCATTCAAAGCAAAAATGAAAGTTAATAGGTTGATTATACCACTGTGTAGCTGCAGTAAAAGCTAACAACATCACACATAATGAAACAGAGATGTTTCACCCTTGACTCAAATAATGTCAAAATAAAAAGGAAAAGCATCACTGCAAAAGCAGATGTAAGCTTGCCATGTGTTCTCACAAAGACATTTTGGGAAACCTGTAATTTCACAGATCAATGAACATGCTAACAAAACTCCTATCAAAATCCATGGTCTGTGCATCATCCCCACCTAAATTCACTCACTTCTCCAGAAAAGATGGTTTCGTTTTCATGGCTTTTTACCCTACCTCAGAAAATGTAGCTTAAAGCCATATAGATTTACTTGTCAAATATGGACTGTTATTTTGTTTTAAATGTAAAAATAAATTCAAGATAAAATTAACAAGTATTACACAAGCCTGATTTATAAGTTATCATCAAATTTCTAAACATCTATGCAATCTTCTGAACTGTTTCCCAAACGACTTTCCTTACCAACAGGCAAACGGAGCAACACTTTACCAGCATATCCAAAAGACTTCAGAGCATGGGTTTTCTTTGGCAACACTTGAAGAAAGCAGTGAGCAGATCTTCTCCTGATACATAAGGCTACAGTACCACTGAGTACCTTCATCACCATTTCACTTCTAGCAATTGATGCTAGAGGAGGAACTCAACACTTACCCACATATATTCAGGATAATCAGCCAAGCGTTTTAATCCTTCAATAACTGTATCTCTGTCTTCTTCCCATTTCCTTTTGCAGAAAACAATCTCGAGGAAGTACCACGTCCAGCCAATTAGGGGCACATATAGTAGCTCTCTCTTAGCAAGGACTTTAGAACTCTTGGAAAAAACCAAAACAACAATCCAAAAATGTCATTTGCTGATTTGTACAATGAGATCAAGGACATTAGAGTTAAGATGATAAAGAGTTGATGGAGTTGTATCTGGAAATTCAAATGCAAAGAAACTGTATAGAGAGGAGTTTTAAATTGACTCCATATGAAGAGAAAGCTCATGGCCCAACATACCCCTAGCACTCCAAAGCGCTCCGTCATAGTCCAGCCACACAAGAAGTCTATTTCAAAGTTGTGATTCAAGATAATGATGACATGTTCCTTCCCAAAGGTGTTCACCGTGGCCTCGTCTGAGAAAAGGGTGCACTCTGTGCCTGACCACCATTCCAGCAGCATTACCAACTCTAACAAACATGACAAAGATGGAGAGAGGAGTTAGGGGGTGCTGCTTACAAAAAGCTATTCAGTGTTTCCTCTCCAGCCCCATTCAGTGCTTAGTCTCCTCTGATTCCCAACAACACTATCACCTTTTCAATCCAACCCAGCAGACACAAAGTGAAGGCTCAGATAGGTATAGACCAAATCACATCACCATCCTTAAGCAGTACTTAGGGCACTAGATATATACATTATGGATCATCTAGCAAGTTTTTAACAGTGACAAGTTTGGGCATTATATTATGAATGTGAAATTTCATCATCATTGGAAAAAAAACCCCAAACTTTGTGCCTGAAAACAGACAGCTGAGCTGTTGACTGCTCCACTAAATGAGTACAGTTTCTCCCTGGTGGAATATAAATAATGCATAGATGCAGCCTAATGCTTTTACTCAACATGAAACAGGCTTTATGGAGGTAAACAGACTAACAAAGGGCTTTTAAAGGGATACAGGGCCATAGATCTTCTGCAATAGATTTTAATATTAGAACACAGGACTCTAATCATTCTGTATTACGGTCATCAACACAGAGTCAGAAGCACCAGAGAACTGAGCTAATTTATCAAAATACTTGGGCAAAGACCAGAGCGGTAAATTATGTCTTTCTTTTACTGCAAAGAAAGAATTAGCCCTTTCATCTCTGCCTTCTCCAGCTTTTCAATACCCCAGCATCTCTCTTACTCTACCCTGCATATTTCCCTTGTTACCCACTGTTCTAATTTTCCATCTCCCCTTTTTCATCTTAAAAACTGCTTCCACTTAAATTCAGCAAGCACTGAATGTAGTTGCTGTAGTTAGCCTATTTCTCTCATTTCAGCACAACAAGGCAGATGGAAAGCATTGCTTGTATCACGGGACAACTATAAAAGTATGAGAATAGTTCATTCTTCCAGTAGGAAGATTTGCTCATTGGTATTTTCTCATTTCAGTGAGATATGGATGCAATCAACATTTGGTTGCACAAATATGGCAGTTAAAAAGTTCCAAATCTTGTCTCATTACTACGACAAACTGGCAGGGAAAACGCCGCTCCATTTTCTATGTCAGGTTCTGCCATGTAGTATTTCAACTTCCCGTTGAGAGGCCCTGGTTTTGCAAACTATGGCAGTGCCTCCCTACACAACAGCTTCTGATGAGATCACGGCAGGGTAATCTAGCCATACCACTAAACAAGAGCGGGTCCAATTTTGCACCACATCAGGGAGAAGGCAAACACAGTATTTGGGTGAATGATAGGGAAAACCAATCCTGGTCTGACAAAGACACATAGCTTCTCTAGCATTACTTTTTTTCACTTGTATTCCCTGTGTGGCCACTTATTTACCAGGTTAGCCCCGTATCATTTTCAAGACTCACTCCTTTGGAGGTTATACAACTTGCTGATCAAGAGAGTGTAACCCCAGTCAACTGGAAATACAGCTGAGGAAAGACAGTATCAGAGTTTATACTAAACTAGAGGCTTCTATCATTGCTTTCCAGCTTTGACTCCTTTGCAAATGATGTGATAACTTACCTGTCCTTGCTCTGGTTATCCTGGCTCAGTAAAAAGGGAAACGGGACAGCAAGGGTGTCCTCAGTTGAGAGGTATGCTCCTTCACCAAGTTGGTGGTCAGGAGAATGGAACAGTGGTACCAAGCACAGTGTTGTACTCAGCAATTTTCCCTTTCCATTGCTGTCCATGTACTAAGGAGAAACATCTCCAGTACCTGCTACAGTGGCTGCATTTTCTCATATTAAATAAAATAAAATGGGTGTGTTTCTTCAAAACCAGAAAAAAAAAATCTGCAGGTGTGGATGATTTTCTGCAGAGCATTTCTAAGTACCATCCACTTTAAAGTAACAGAGGAAGCTCGCTGAGAGATTTACCAGAGTCCATACTGAGAGAGGAGAGTTGATAATCCAGTGAATTAATAAGAGGAAACAGATTGTCCTTTACAAGTGTACTGATAAATGATGTAATTATAACCAGGAGTGGGCTTAATTCCTTTTTTTTTTAGTGTGTGAGTTACAGCTATTTTGAGTGGCACCGACCCTTGCTACAGCAAGCCCATCCTTCTGAACAAAGGTAACACTCGCACTGCTTGGGATACCTCCTGTAGGAGACAAACACCACCTTGCTACAGCAAACCTTATCCTTCATCCAGGGATCCCACACGCCACCCAGATAAAGCAAACAAGAGGAACAGTGCACCTCGCAGTTTAAAGTACTAACATTTGCGAGATTATTTTTGCAATCAGACTAAACCCAACGCATTGCGCTCTCCAAAGGCATGAGTCATCTGAAAAGAGCTGATCTAGGGGACCCTGAAGTACGGACTACCCGTTATGAATTGGATGTGCTGCAAGGGGTTTATTTACATTGAGGTCAGAGCCTGACACTTTTCTCTGCAAACATCTGCCACTAACACTGGCTGATCTATCTCCTCCTCCTTCTGAAGCTGTGCTTCATATATTTGAGAAGAGATACACTAAGAATAAAACCTGGCTTTCAGCTGGCTATAGTACACAGCCACATAGACGATCACCTGCATATCTACCCCTGCACACCAATCCCATGTTGGACAGGCAGAGCAGCTTCTGTTACAGACAGCTTTGACACGAACACCTTCAGCTGAAAACTAGACAGCTTGGGGTAAGCAAGCAAAACATCTAGAACAGAACACCAATCTACAGGTTCATTGCCAAAAGGCTTCCACATAATGAAATATATTTCATTATGAATGGCCACATTTGAACTGCTGCATTTACACGGCCTACTTAATTCGTTATAAATCACAACTGAAGTCCATATTCTGTCAGCTCTTCCATTACAGGGCATCAAGCACTCTGCAATCCCATATTACATTTGTTACAGCAATTTTCAGTTTAATTTCTCAATAATTTAATTTATAATAGGCTATACACAAGGGGTTATCCTAGGTACAACCCAATAATCCACTCAGCTTCTCCAAACCTTTTTGAACAATGGTATAAATTATTTCCTGTGTACAGAAGATATAACAGCATTTAAAACATGATTTTTTCCATGCACAATTCTAACTTGTAGAAATCAAGGGTATGAACCTATAAGCCTTACTGGCACAAGCAGCTCCGTTTCTCAGAAAAGCCAAACTATCAATGCAACAATAGTTTTCAAGATGAGATCAGATTCTAGATTATTTAAAATCAAATTAAGAAATTCTTACAAACAAATAAAAAATAAATCCCATGTACCCCCAACTCCCCTCCAGCCAGGCTAATCCTGAAGTTTCTACCTATAAGTTCTTCCATCACAATACTTTCTTCTCCTGACAGTTTGCCTGTCACTCTCTATTTAATTTCCTTTCTTCCGTGCTTCTCAGACAACATTCTCAATAGGTAAGACAAAAAGAACAAAAAGGACGAGAAGCTTAAAAATGAACTGAACTAGGTATTTGGAGAGTTTGTATTGATAGTGCTTCACATCCATGATTTAAGAAATGTGGGTGCCTGTCAGTGGACTGCTCAACTGTAACTTAAATACTCATTTAGGTGACTCATTTACACGAAGTGGGAGTTGGATGCTGAGCACTAAGGTAAGTGGTCATGCATACTGGGAGGAGATGGAGAATGGAAACGAATTAGATGATTCACTGCTGAAGCAGGAGGTGACATTTGGACTAAGGAGCCTTCTAAACATCCCTTTTCAGAAAACCAATTCCCTGTTAAGCTGCATAAGAAAAAAGGGCATCCACAGGGAAGTTTTGCAAAGGCCTGAAAGAAGAGAGCAAAGCAGCTGCACTCACTGTAAAGTCTATGGGCAAAGGGAGAAAAGAGTGACAAATTACTCACAAGAGGAGATACTGGCATCAGAGAAGGACACTGAAGGGTATAAGAGGACTCTGAAGTTGTCACACAGTTCAGCTATAGAGGCAGCTCACTAGATACTTTAAGACGGACATCTCCGTCTGCAGACCACACAGCTGATTTGGGCTCATAAGTAAGTGGCCAATATGGCATGTATGCTTAATTCCTGAAGCAGCCTTGATGAATTCTCCCTTCTCCATCACTTAGCAAGAGTCTGATGCTGGATGAAGATGATATTGAGACAGCAATTCCTACGAGTCAGACAGAGTTGGGGAGGAGTTTTATCTCCCACTTTTTTTAATAAGAGTAAAAATATGTACCAGTCCCTTGACTTCTGTATGTTTTCCCAGTATTTCAGAAAAGGTGGCTGCTTTGAACTGCTCTGAAGGAGTCTACTTACCACTTCTTTCTCCCCTGTGTCATTGTGTACATACATATACATATATTTTCTTTTAATTTACAAAAATAGAAACAAAACCCACTCCCCTCTCCACCCCCAGTGTTCACATCCCCTTCAAGCATACTCACGGCTCCAAAGTGAATAGGCAAGGCGACAGTTTACTCGTCGATAAAACTGCTTGTTTATGGGCCAGAGGACTAGTGTGCATAGTTGAATGAAGTTAATGATCAGTCCACTCACAACAAAGACGAATCCGATGAGGAGGTGAACTATGAACTGGGTCTTCAGAAAGGCAATGAAGCCCATGATATCCACTCAGAAGCGTTTGCAAGGGCCGTCACTCAGAATAATTGTCCTGAAAGAGAAAGAGAAGAATCCAATGGAGACTGGATTCACAAGCCTTGAGGAAGGGCAAAGAGAGAGCCCTGAAACAGTCCGTGCAACTTCAACAACAGGAACCCAATCCAATAAGCACTCTGCTCTCCAAGCCTGCCTCATTCAGGTCTTCACACAATAAACTGCTGATCATGCAAGTCACTTCCAAAAATAGGAAGGAATCATTATTTTCAATTTACAGCCCACTAAGAAGACCATTTTTTGCTGAAGATGAATCTCGCACTACTCTTCAAACAAAGGTCATATAATTGGACTTAATGCTGGGAAGAACACTGAGCCCTGCACTCGCAGTGAAGCAGTTGAGCTGGGATGGGTGAACAAGCTACACGGTGACTGCTGTGCTTTCTGAGGTTGCTGTCCCCGAACTTCAACGGTAGCCTTAGTCCTCCTCTCCCAGTAAATGGCATGCTGAGCCTCTGGAGCAGCATAAACTGACCAATGCTTTCCTGACCTGCCTGATTCAAAGCCACCACTCTGTACGTACTTCTCCTAAATAAGCATCTAGAGAGGGCTGCTGGGGGCTACAGAGACTTTGCTTTGACTAGAAGAGTACAAGAGTCCATCTGGAGAGCAGGCTCTTCATCCTAAAGTGAATTTGGGGATGAAAAGGACACAGCTGCTCACAAAGAGTGTCACTCTGGCAAACACACAGGCATGGAAATGGAAATTCGGTATTCCTACATCCAAAACCATGATGAAGCAAGTTTAATAACTTCCCATTTTGTCAAGCCACAGTTCCATGATCAAATATACCAGAGAGCATGGGGGGGGGGGGGGGGGGGGGAAGTAAAATAATAGAAAAACCTTAGGCTATGTAGCAGTACAAATCTGATCTGTAAAGGGCTGATGTGCCGAATCTGGATTCCACCAAATCAGCTCTGAGCATGTGTCATATTGATACCAGGTGCAGAAAGACAGGCGATGTCTGAGCCAGCAGAGAGTCACAGTAGTTTAGACAGACAAGTCATATTTAATACAAATCCTGCCAGTACAAAGTTAGCCCAACAAAACCTATTTAACAAGCCACCAGACCGAGTCCATTACAAACCTCATGCTATCTGGCATTGGCCATTTTGACCTGCTGGTTACAAGAATCCCTGCAACTACGCCAACCAGGCTGCCAAACCATAACCTCAACGTCTCACCCAAACCAGAGACTCACTGCCTCATCCCGAAAATAAAAGCATGACCCCGATTTTCTGCCACAGCAAGTCTGCTAACAAGTTTTTAGGCTCAGCTTCTACAAGCGCTGCAAATGACCAGACCAACCAGTAGATGGTAACAAATACTTTTGAGAAGCCAGGCATTTGAAGGTGATGCAGAAGTTCAGGATGCCTGAAAATAAAGCACCTGCCAGAAGTGAGGAACCAAACCATTTCCATTTGCCACCTGCTTACAGTATGGTATTATTTATAAAACTCAACAGCAATTTTACTTGTGAAAGCTTGCTTTTTACTGACTTGTCTACAAATCAGGTATTGCCTTTCAAGGCACAGTGTCTCGCTTTTGCACAATTAAAATCTATTTGCATTGTTAGTTATCTACCCACTTCAGAAGCACATTATGGAGGGGAAAAAAAACCATCTGTTTCAATATAGCCAGTACTATGCCTACCACAGAAAGCAAAGCAAGTTGAATAAGCCGATACTGGAGTTTGCAATTAATAGTCTGAATTCTGCCAATGTTTTCCTGTAAGAGGTGATCCTGCTCCTCTACTCTGCTCTCGTGAGACCTCCCTTGGAGTACTGTGTACAGTTCTGGTGTCCTCAACATAAAAAGACATGGAACTGTTGGAACAAGTGCAGAGGAGGGCCATGAGGATGATCAGGGGACTGGAGCACCTCCCGTATGAAGATAGGATGAGAAAGTTGGGGCTGTTCAGCCTGGAGAAGAGAAAGCTGTGTGGAGACCTCATAGCAGCATTCCAGTATCTGAAGGGGGGCCTATAAGGATGCTGAGAAGGGACTCTTCATTAGGGACTGTAGTGATAGGACAAGGGGTAATGGGTTCAGCCTTAAACAGAGGAAGTTTAGATTGGATATGAGGAAGAAGTTCTTTACTGTAAGGGTGGTGAGGAATTGGAATGGGTTGCCTGGGGAAGCTGTGAATGCTCCATCCCTAGTGGTGGTCAAGGCCAGGCTGGACAAAGCCTTGGGTGACATGATTTAGTGTAAGATATCCCAGCCCATGGGAGAGGGGTTGGAACTAGATGATCTTAAGGTCCTTTCCAACCCTGACTATTCATGATTCTATGATTAAGAATGGAAGAAACATTTCTTCCACTAATAAATTATTTTAAGAACAAGTGTTGGGAAGCAGAGACTTGTGTTTAAAAATAAACAAGTGGAGCCCTCCCTCCTCTCCCCTCCCAAAAGCTTGCAGGTTACAGCTATGTCCTACAGCCAAAACACTGTACCATCATCCACATGTACCATATGGGGAGGTAGCCATAGTATTTGGTATTTGAATCCCTAACACAGCAATGGGCTCATTTATCTTTTCCACTGGCATGTTCTATTAAGTACTCCCAAGCATTCAACATGATCTTCTTCCAAGATCAGTTATTCTCTTCATCTGGTCTCTCTCAAAGTTTGTTTTCAAACAAACCAGAAAAGAACAAATCCCCCCCCTTTTTTTTTGCATCTCTACTTGCCTCTATCCCAGTCATTAGACCAGTACGTACTGCCTTTCAATGCACAGTTTAGCCCCTCCCAGACAAGGGCCCAGAGCACACACAAATGGCATGAGGAAAAAAGAGAAATGCCAAGTGTTATCCTCAAACAAAATGGCTCCACTTCCATAGCCTATCTGCTTTAAGTGAAGTCTGGAGCACTCTAGTATTTGTCCCTTACATAAAGGACACTGCTGTATTACAGAGCCAAAAGGATACATACCTTTTTGCCAGACAGAAAGCTGGAGACACTGCAGCATGGTGCTTCTCCAGCTTCGTTACATGTGGAAAACCAGGACTTCTCACGCTTGTGCCACTGTCCTGCCCCACAGGCTGAGCACCACCTCCCTCTGATGTGACCCCAGAGCTGTGATTCAGTCGCCTCATATGCCTGCACCTGGGCTCACTGCACCCCTCTGCATCTGGGCACTGCAAGTCTTACCAGTACTGCTACAGGGTAAAGAGAACAGCAGCTAAAGCATAGCTGGTTCCTCTCCAGCACCTTCCAAGGACAGCATTTGCCCAATTGCTCCCTAAAGCACAGCTGCTTTACTTGTGCTTCCACTTAAAATGGACAGGGATCAACTGAAAAATGGGTTAGTCTTGCTGTCTGATCCCTCCAGCTTCAATGCTGGATACAGAACTTGACAGTCTCCCTTTTGCCAATCCCTCACTTAACTGTATTTGACTTTTAAGATAATTAGAAGTTAACCTTAAACCAGGAATTCTTTACTTTTCTGCATTCCTGGCCATGTAGGGCAGCCAGGCAATTCAGAGGCAGGCCAACAGGCAAAGGGTAGTCAGCAGGTGTTTTGTTGAATCCCACGGTCAGGCTGGAGATCGGACGGAAAAGTCTGTATTTGCTGAAAGAGGAGAAGCAACTTTTCTGCATCTAACACATATATTAAGATCAGTTAAGTGAAGTGTCTAGGAAGTAAACATCTGCCTTAGTTGAAGACAGCGAGTCTCAACATTATTCGTATTTTTTTTAAAGTATACCCATATCTTGTGCATATTCAAGGACCTGGTGATAAAATCTTTTGTTTCTCCCTTCTTTTCCTGAAAGGCGTTCTAACTTCACAGATTGAACTTTCACCACAAAACCTCCAATTCCTCCTGCGCAGCCACACCAAGAACTGCAGGCAATTTTAGTACTCTTCCCCGCTTTCACATCCTTGCCCAATGCCTGCATTTCACAGCCATGCTGCAGGACAGCACTAGTGTAAACCCCAGCTCAAACCAAACAGCACACTTCCATTGCCTTTTAGTGCCTTACTTGGCCTTGGTCAGCAGCAGGTCCCTCTTGGAGCCGGCTGGCATTGGCTTTATTGGACATGGGGGAAGCTTCTGGCAGCTTCTCACAAAAGCCGCCCCTGTAGCATAGCCCACTACCAAAATCTTACCATGCAAACCCAACACAGTTGGGTACAGAGTTGTGTCTTAAGGCTCCGTGTTCATATGGATTCTTTGGTATGCAAAAGACATTATGTGCCTCTCAGTAGAAGGAGGAATACAATCTTTTTCCTTTACCCAGCTTTCTACATGCATGAAAGTTCTAATGATTAAACTGCTTTGAGATTTCTACCTCTCTGTTAAATGCTGCTAAAATGTGTCACCAAGTTCAAAAGCCATTAAAGTGAGAATGATAGAGACAGCGTGACTGCATCAGTCACATTTCATTAAAAAAATCAGGCTAAAAAACCTCAGATGCACAACGTGCATGAAGCACTGATGAAACATCATCCACTGCATGAAACACATATTTATGAACTCAAAATTAAAAATTAAGCCATTAATCATTCTATAATACAGCATTTCCAGCTTGAACTCCAGGTTTTAATTAATTTGTTGCTGCCATGTGTGTACAGTTCCTCTGAAGTTCATGAGGTTTGCAGGAATATGAGCATGAAATTAGAAATTGGTCCACTGATGCTAATATTCCAACTCAGTGAGAACTAATGTGTCTGACAAAGGCAGGGGCAGCCAAGACTTAGACCTCTAGCCTTTTGCCTTCAGTTATTCTGAGCATGCTGCTGCCATTTTCCAGCTGTTTCCAGCCTCCCGTGCCATACTTATCTCCATTTATGAAACTAATTACAGATATCTTTTATTCTGAATGTTTTGCTCTCACCCTGAATTCTGGTATTTTACTTACCTTGTTTTTGCTAGTTGAGGAATTGAGTGAAACCCTTACAATACTGAACTCTACCTTTTACCACCATATTTTAAAACACTGTATTTTTCAGACTGAGCTTTGTAAGCTTCCTTGAAGTCTGTACAAACTTGTCAAGCCCTGCCTATGAAGAAAGGCTAATAATGTTGGAAGTCAAAAGCAGTACACAAAGGCATTTAGTTGGCCACTTCTCAACAAGAATTTCCTCACCATTTTTTAGAAGTCTACAACCTCTGCTCACTGAAAACACACACGGGAAATTAAAACCTGGTTTTTATTCAAAATGAGAACCGTTTGTTCTATGAGCTGCTTCATGTGTATGAGGAGGACAGGCTCAAACAGCAGTAGCCAGGAGCTGACAAAAACTGCTCTCAGTATACTTTCTACCCTCCGGATTTCTCTGATGACCTGCCACAGGCTGCTCCTGTTTTAAAACCAGCTATGAAAATCACTGGCGTCAGCATCTTTCCCCTCACCTCTCCTTATAAGATCAGAAAACTCCAAAATATTAACCAGCTACCCAACCGTTGGCAGAGATGTAAAGGAGAGCTTTCAATGCCACTGCTTATACCTGTTTGGTGGATAAATAGAAGTACAGGTCCCAGTCTGGTTATTCTAGCATCCCTCAGAAGTATTACATTGCCACAGGGGCAACAGATTATTTTCCTGGACATTTCTGAGACATAACAGACAAAAATGTGTTGATCACCTTATGAGTTGCATCCAATACTCAGAAGTGATTACCTCAGTTATCTATAAAATATTTTTTTCTTGCAGAATATGCAATACTTTTCTAGCTAAAATACAAAAGAGCAGTGGCTACCAGCTTTTGAAAGTATAATGATGTAATGATTTATTCCTAGCAAATACCCCGATATAGGACAATATTCAGGAAAAAAGCAGGTATCTGATAGTCTTCTACTTCCTGCACTGTGTCACATCTCTTTCTGGGATGAGGAATTTGGGAACCTGACCCACGAGATGCAGAAGCCATACAAAACCAACAGATGGAGTATTTACCCAGGTTTTGCCCCAGTGTCGTGGTTTAAGCCCCCCACCCACACAGTTTTACTCCCTCCCTCCCCCTCTTTCTTCCCCCAGTCCCGGGGGAATGGGGAGGAGAATCAAAATAGAAAAAAAAAAGAATGCAACTCGCACAGGTTGAGATAAGAACAGTTTAGTAACTAAGGTATAACACAAATCACTACTGCTACCACCAGTAATAATAATGACAGGAGAAGTACAAAGAAAGAGAATACAACTGCTCACCAAGCCTGACCAAGCCAGTGCAACCCCAGCAGCAAACCCCCCAGTACCAAAAACCTGACCATGCCGTGCACCTCCAGTCTACCACCCCACCCTTCCGGGTCTCTGCTCTCTGTTTTCACATCCTGGATATGACGTGCTGTGGTATGGAATAACCTCTTTGGTCAGTTTGGGTCAGGTGTCCTGTCTCTGCTTCCTCCCGGCTCCCCTCCTCCCTGGCAGAGCATGAGACTCAGAAAGTCCTTGGCCAGACCAAAACATTACCAAGCAGTAACTGAACACACTGGTGTTATCAGCGCTGCTCCCAGGCCCAAAATCAAAAACACAGCGCTGCACCAGCTACCAAGGAGAAAAAACGACTGCTACTGCTGAACCCATGACACCCAGACTTCAACAAAGCAACCCAAGGCTCCTTTCCACTCTGCCACTGCACAACTAAAAGCAGTCTTTGGTCAGGCCTGATTTATTTTTGAAGAACAGTTTTAGAAGAAACACTGTCAACCACAGCTAGGTAGTCTAGAAAACATGGCTTAGATCAACAGCAGTGAGCCAGTAAAGCAAATGAAAGGAAATAAGGTGCAACAACAGTTTTGGTATACATTTGAGCAGCCTGTGGCAGGGATTCTCCAGATAGGCTGTAAAAATAGACAACTATTCGATCACATCCTACGCAGTATTACAGACTGTCTACTACAGATCTAGCCTTTTAAACCGAAGCATGACAGGAAGATTATCTTAGTTTCTCACATAATATATTGGTCTAATTTCCCTGCACATCCCTCAGTGAAAAGCAAGGCTGACTCAGAGTTCATTAAAAATCCTGCTTGTCACGAGTTTTAGTTAAAGTGTATGGAAGAGGACCTTAAGCCAAACTCAGGTCACAAGGATGCAATTTGCTTTCGAGTAGTGAGAACAAGGAATATGATCTCAAAAGGAAAAAAATGTTACTGAGTTACTGTCATGAAATTAGATGAGAATTTACTCCAGTAAAATGTTGTTAAACTTTGACACAGCACCACAGGCAGTTTCTAGGAAAGGTCAAAAGTCAAAGATTATCCCCATCATTTGACCAAAATATGTTCATTACTTTGGTCTTAATTTGAAGTCCACCAAATCAAAGAAACTTCCACTAGTATCAATAGATTTGGCTCCGTATCTGTAGAGATTTTTAATGAGATTAGTCTATTTTCATCAAGTAGCCTTTTAGAATCATGGAATGGTTTGGGTTGGAAGGGACCTTAAAGATCATTTAGTTCCAACCCTCCCGTCATGGGCAGGGACATCTTCCATTAGACCAGGTTGTTCAAAGCCCTACGCAACCTGGCCTTGAACACTGCCAGGGATGGGGCAGCCATGACTTCCCTGGACAACCTGTTCCAGTGCCTCAGTACCCTCACGGTAAAGAATTTCTTATATGTAATCTAAATCTACCCTCTTTCAATTTAAAACCATTCCCCCTTGTCCTATCACTACATGGCTGGCTTGACTTGTTCACTTAGTGAGATGCCAACACTTTAAGGTTAAAAAAAGCTGTGCACATTGCTGACATTCACCGTCATGTAATAGGCATAAGGAATTCTGCTGTAGGTAAAGTGTAGGCATTAACTCCAGGAGGCATTATGTGATGGTCACTTAGAACAATGCCAACCACATGAGAAGCACACACCCTCAACAGAAACATTACTCCCTCTTCATCATTCTTTCACTCTAAACCTTTAATTTTACCATTAAAAGACTGTAAGTTTACCAATTAAACTTTAGGAGCATTTAAATAAAACAGAGCATTAAAATAAAATGCATACGTGAATAGCTTCTGTGTACCGGTGAGCTACATTGGGGAGTGACCACAACAAGTAACCCCATCACCCCACAAATGCCACGCTGGCACATGGCCCCACTGCTGGGAAGGCCTTTATGTGCTCGGAGAGCCTCCTCCCATGGAACAGCTGTCCACCCCACAGAGAACATCCTGAAGAGGTCCACACCCTACTGGGACTTCAGCCCCAGTGCTCCATCTGGCTTCTAAACTGAGTGGCGGCTTCTTAACAAGATATGGGTTGCTCTAAAATAATAATAAATATTAAAAAAAATCACGATAATGAGTTGTTTAACTTGCATTTTGTAGATAAACACCATAGAATATGTAAACTAAGAAAAGAAAAACATTCGAACAACTCAATGGAACCAGAAGGGGATAAATCAGCTCTGGATACTACACATCACCGCACTTGGGAGGCAGTTTTCCCACTTCCTCGCCCTATCAGAAAGTGTTACTGACATGATTAAGACTCCTCACCAGCTGTGGAGAGCATTGTGCTTATGCTTCTGCTAGAGATGAAATCGTATTTTTCGAACTCCTTGCTACAATATTACAGATGAAAACAAAAGCAATATTTAATAGCTATTTTCCAAAATTAGTCTTAACTATTTCTTTTTGTCATACTCAGAACATACAAAATGACTCCAGAGCAAGCGTGCACAATATCAATTTCTCCTCAGCATATAAATTCAGTTAACTCAGCCCCTATTTAAACAAGTGGATCAAATAACTGACGTGAATCCTGACTTGCTTAGAAATCTTCTAGCTGCAAGACAACCAACAGAAGGAAGTAGAACTGCTTAAGAAACTTCGCCCGTTGGAAACATCTCTATTGCTGAAGAAAACAATGGATTTTCTGTTCACAAGAGGGAAACTGGAGAGATTCTGTCATGAGTTCTCTGGGTAAAACCAGCCCAGACAACGTCAGTGTCACGGCTGAATATCACTGAACTATGCTGATACCATGTTTTCCATAGAACAGCCTCACTGTACTTGTAAGACACCGCAGGATTCTTCATTGCTTTTTCCAGTGAAGGTGTCCCACTACTTCAAAACCTGGTTATATACGCATGTAACTTGATTTTATTTCAGAAAGAAAAACATTGCCTTCTGGTTTAGTAATCTGAGTTGAAAATAGTTGCTATTATAGTACGCCATTTACAACTGCTTGCAGGTGTTTGCATGCTGTTTCTCCCCATTTGTCATGGTTCAGTCTCCAGTCTGGTGCTTTTGCTTCAGTATAAACACCACAAAGTTAATTCTTCCTAAAGTTATAATTATAAAACTTAATTGCATATTACATTTAGATTAGATAATAATTTCACAAGTTTGCCTCATAAGGTATGGATGGGGTTTAGGTATATTTGCATATTTACAGAATTAGCCTCATTTTTAAAACCAACGGCTGGTAGACACACTTTACTCTTGGTTTCATTTTTAATGGAAAACTCAACAACTGTGGCAAATAAATAAGAGCTTTTCAATTCCTGTCTCCTGAACCAAAAAGAAATTGTACTTGAGGAAGCCTTACTGCAGCAGGGCTAAGCTAAACTGTAAGCTAACATGCATGTTGCGATGCACCAGCTTCCCCAATAAAGGACACAAGCCATCCAAGAGCACAATAAGGGTCCCACACACTCCTCAGAGCTGACTGCTTTTCTGGGGGCTGCCTAGGGCTGTGCGTTTGTCTTTCTTTGCAGCACTACAGAGGCCAACTTCCCTGTTGTAGCAACACACAGGGACATGAGCCATTTATCTAGGGTGAGTGGATTCTCACCTTGTTCCCAACAGCCTCTTGGCACAGCAAGACACAGCAGGAACAGATCTGGCTCCTACACACAGGGGAGAAGACAGCAAGGCTGCAATTTAGAAGAAAAAGGGGATAAGCCCAGGGGAAAATACCAACACACATCCCACACTGAAACGCATGAGCTGGAACACTGTCATGTTCTGTATATTTTACGAAATAAATAGGAACAATTACCCAGTTTAGCAAATTCCTTATGGGTCCAGACAAACAGTTAAGTGTGTCTCATTCAGAAACAGCTGTCAAACACCTTCTGCATGTCCTGCTTCTCCTCTTGGGAGCTTTTAAACCTTCTTCTGGCTCCTTTTGTTTGTTCGGGGCAGCTATTCTCCTCCTCTGCCACTTTAAATAAAACTCCTTCAAGGGAGAATCAGGATCCTAATCTTTACTAGCTCCCCAGCTCCCTATTCCTTCCCTCACGTTATACTCTCCTCTTTTTCTTACAGGCTGGTGCAAGAAGCCTGCTGCATGCCACATCAGGTTTATGCCACTCTGTCATTGCACGCAGCATTACAGGCATTGCCTACCCGTCTGGTATTCAGTTTGCACATCAACCCCAAGTTCCGAAAAGAAGTTTCTGGCTTGCACAGGCTTTGAGAGCAAAAGCAGGCTGGGAGAAGCTCTTGGAGAACTCCGCACACTCCAATATGTCTAACAGGTCCACTCCAGGCCTCTGAAGAACAGCCAAATGTTTTCTGTCCTACTAACTGCTCTGCAATTTCACCCTAAGTGCAACAGCAGGGTGCCCTTCAAAATTGCAAGTATGGCAGATGATGTGCAATACTGGATGCAATACCTGCCAGGCAGTACTGGGATGCTTTTGGTGCTAAATACTCCCTTTTATTTTCTCCCAGCCAGGTTAGCCTTCTGTAAACATTGTGCATTTCTCTATGCAAGGGATTGGACACATGTGTGAGCCAACAACTAGATGGAGCTTACTGCATAACCCAGCAGCAGCTCACACATCATTTAACCATTGCACTTGCAATGAATGAAATCGCCACCAGCACCACAAGACATATAAACAGTTTTGAATGCTTGTCATGAAAAATGAGCCAAAAACCCTCTAATAACCACAGCATCTGCATGCTTCTGACTTACTCCCAAAGTTGCACTGCAGGCATGGGAAATCTCTTTCTTTAATGACAACATGCAGCTTTAGGATATTGCAGATGAAAAGCGTATACATCCCCACAGGCACCTGTCAATTGCCCACTTGCTTGTGTTGTTCATGCTCTCTGCCACTAAGCCATGATTTACCAGTTTGTGTGTATCACCATAATGATGTGGCTTTCAGGTTTCTGGGTCTCAGCTGGTCAAAGGTGGGGAATGGACAGTGGGGCAACAGCCTGCAAGTGTCCACACAGGTCTGCTTCAATATCCCCCATCTCTTCCTTAAGCCTCGGGAGGAGTTTGCTGAGAGATCTCCCTCTCTCACAGAAAGACAAAGATGCAAAATACTTCTCCACAATGCAGCAGGTGGATGGAGAAAAAAAATTAAAACATTGCCATGAAGACATGCTTACCCACTCCTGTGTCCAGGGCTGGGAACATCCCCATTTTGCCCATGATAGAGAATCCCATATCTCTAGCGAAGGGAGCAGGAAGCAAGATACTTCTCCCTAGAAGAAGAATGCTGATCCATTTTAGTCAGGTTTAGTGCTCACAATATGGATGCTCTGGCAGTCTTGTAGATTTGGTGGGCAGCACCATACATTCACCCCCAAACAACGCCCCTCAGCTAACAGCAGGTCTCAGCACAGTAGGGCAGAATTCCACATAGATGTGGTTTTCAAAATCACTTTGCTTATTTAAACATACGCACAAATATATATATTTCTAAACACATTCACACATGCCTATATATATATAACATGCACGAGATATTTCCAAGATAGCAGTTGTAGGCTTGAAGGAATTGATTTTAACCCAGTAGTTGTGCTAGTATTTGGGAAGTAATGGTCTGCAGAAAATTAACATTGTACTCAGAGAAAGAGTAGGAAGTGGAAGCCAGAGAAGCATGTACTTCAGGACTTACAAGTAATGCCATAAGGCTGGGCTGGCCATAATCAGCATTCTCAAGCCAGCTCATTATTTATTCCATCCCACTGCAGTTTACACACCTATGCAACTGTTAACACAGTAACAGTGATCCCACAAATCAGAGATAAAATTCGCATTTTGACAGAAGCATGAATCTTCCTTTTATTCAGGCAACGTGGTAAGAATATAAAATCTCTTCCCTCTCCACAAAGTAACTGACGCCAGTTGAATTTTTCCTGTTGCACCAACACAGATTATTCAATACACAGTAATAAGAAAGCTAAAATGAACATTTTATATATACTCTTTTCAAATAGGACACACAAAAAGTAGTTCTTCCCAGCTCTTAACTGGCTTGGAACAGATTCTTGTTTTGCATTTAATAACTTCACAAATGCTAAAGAAATTCTTTATGTGGTAGATCTTTGGTTTCTCCTACTACTTGTTCTCCCTGAAGGTTAGTGTTGTTGTTTTACAAACACGTTGAATATCAGGGGGCACTGTTGCACTGATCAGCCCAGGGAACGATGCAATTCTCAAGGCTGTGATGGGCCAGGAGGAGCAAAAAGACCAGGGGTTGAAGCACAGTAAGCCACCTTGCACCTGAGCTGGCCCCAGACTCATTCTTACAAACTCTTCCTCCTCTTTATGTGAAGGTGTGCAAAATCAACAACTATTGCGAGGCAGAAACACAAGTCTGGGGGTTTTTTTAGTTTGATTTAAAAAAACAAAAAAACACAAAAAAACCCCACCAAACAAAACACGCCAGTTGCTTGCCATGATGAAAGAGGACTGAGACCAAAACTTACTATATAATCTATTACAAACATATAATTAGCCACAGAAATAGTTGAAGCTTTAAGTTACTTCAGTGGGTTCTTTTCAACAGAGCTGAAAATGGGTGGGTTTATTATTTTGAAGAGCTCAGGACTTTTGCCTCACCTGACTGGAGGTCAAGTCAAGATTAAACCATCAGGAAATCACATTCTGCATCTAGCAGCTCTATTATTTTCAGCCTTTCCTATGGGGCAAATGCTGATACTGACATTTTCCCCTCAAATGTAAGCACTTTCAATTTCTCTTGTGAAGAAAGACTTTTTGCCTTAATTCTGGTTTCAACAGAGCTAAAAGGTGTAGTGAGACTATTTTCTGCACTGCAGCTAGTTCACCCCAAGTTGAAAACCCGACGGGGAGCTGGAAAAGGAAAGAGCCTCTTGCAATCCCTGAAGAAGAAACAGGTGGGAGAATATGAGGTCTCTATTTTAAATGGCGCCAGACTGTCCTTAGTACTTATGCCTTGCTTTTTTCACTTATAGTAGGCTTCTATTCTTCTCAAAGTGAACATGTTCTGGCTGTGGCTTCTCTCTTTAGTGAGAAGAATACTGTCCAGAATGGATTTTCAGAGTAATTCAATATCGCTCCAAAGCCCTTCATTGTTTCTGAAGTTATTAAGCCAGATAGCTTGCCTGCACAGGCAAAAATGCAATTTTATGAATACAAAAAATCTGAAGCTACTGCAATTACAACTGGTACCATAAAATAGGATTTGGTCAGATTTACATCTACATCTAGATGCAGTCTAGATGCCAACTGCATCATTTTCAAAGCACTAAATAAATGCTATGGGGAAAACATTAACAGGTATTTAAAGAGTAATAATACTTAGGCAGTTTGTCATTACTTTGTCTCCTGCCTTGTAATGTGAGATTAAGATTTGCTTCATATCTGGCAATGAAGAATTAGGTCCCTAATTCTGAAGTTTAATAAGTTTAAAAAAGTTTGTGTTTTGGTTTTTAAAAGCAAGCTAATATACAACTATTTGAGTAAGAAAATCTAGTATTTCTGCATTTTGATGTAGGGATTTACTGGAGACTTGCTGGAGCACCCTCTCCTTAATCACCTGCTCTAATGTGTACAATTCCTAAGTTGCTAAAAAATCTGGAGTGCCCCTACCCTTGTTGAAGAGAGAGCAGCAAGGGGTCAGAGCCCTAGTCAGCTAGGGGCTAGCTGAAGTGGCAAATAACAAAGTAGTTAGCCATCCGCCCCTGGACGGATGTGTACAATTCCTAAAGTGAGCCACAGAAATGCAAAACAGACAGGGCCAACACTACTGAGTTCAACAGTAAGTTCAGTCAAAAAATGCACAGGGAGAGCACACACCTCCCTCTGGAAAGCATCTTTCCCACATCCCGATGGAGCTAAGGTCAGGGAGGATGTCCAAACCTGATTTGCAAGTGCTCAGGCAGCTAAGAGGAAGGGGAAGATAGCAGCCTTGAAATGCCGATGGCTGAAGAGCTGAGAGACGAAGATGGAGTACAGGAACAAAGCAGCACAGGAGGGTAGCAGACATCACTACCAGACCATGCTCCCCCCTGCAACTTGTATGTCTGAATTCAGAATGTGATCAAGTCTTCCATCCATCACTCTCCACCTCCATGCCAGTATATTTAGCATGTTATTTCCCTGCTCTCACTACATGCAACTACAGGAGTTATTTATATGTCAGAAGAAATACTCATTACTTTCACTTTTCCCCCCTACGTGCTGAATCCAGGGTAAAATAACAATCTGGTATTCTGACATCAATTTGATAGCTAGCTACTACCATGGCACAGAGACATAGTTAATGTCACCACTATGACACTTCGATTTAGTCAGGCAGGAGGAGCTTACCAGTTGCCAGAAAATACTATAAACTGGGCTATTTTTTTTCCTAACTCACTGGACATGAGAAGGAAGCTGCATCCACATGCTCACACAGCTCATGCAGCTCTCTTCAGCTCTGCCCTATGCATCAGCTTCCTTCCACCAGATCCATTCCCAGTGGACAAGCAAAGCAATCGCTGGTCAATTGAAAAAGTTCTCAGACAAGTCAAGAGGATAGTAAACCTAAAATATTCCTTACTTATCTTGTCTCCTCAATGTAAACATCTATTTTCAGAAGTGTAGCTTCTATTATTGATCTCTTGAGAACAACAAAAGTTTTCTAGTTCTCCCTTTGCCATGGCAATACATGTACCAAGTAGCAAGACTGTCTATTTAGTACAGTACATTTGATGCTATTTCTGTACACAAGATACAAAAGAATATCCTAATGGTTTGCAAGTTTTATTTTTACAGTGGTTTCCCAAGAACTCAAGTCTCCACCAATTTTCTATCATTACAAGCCACTTCCTCAGTTGTGTTTTCTGCCAAAAAATTTTTGAATGAGGGCTACTGTATTTTAAGAGCAACATTTTTTCTGACATTTTGGTTCATACTATAATTTCTAGCTAATTTCCTTCGCAAAGCTTCATCCTCTTCTCTGTGTTAATGAGTTCTTGACATCCACACTTTTCTGTTATCTTACCTACTCCCATATACACAGCCAATTAGTCTACTCTATCTTGCCCTGGATGACAGTTCCTATGAGCACTTTATGATCTTCACTGCACATCTCAAAATTCTGCTTTCAGCTTCCAGCTTTATAAATAAATTGGACTACGTGAAAGCATACAGAATACATGCATGACAGTGATGCAGAGGAAATCACCTTTGAACAATTACTGATGAACGTGTATTTCAGACTCTAGGAGAAGTGGAAGAAAGAGAACAACCCCAGCTGCTGATAGCATCCATCTCTCCCACAGACTCCTAATGCTGGATTACTGTTCAGCTCTACACATAGACAAGGCCAAACTGTGGACACCTGCACAGGGTTTGATGCTTTCTCTCCAGGCACAAAGGCTGCCAATAAAAAAAACCCACAGCATGCTTCCAGGTCTACTTTGGTTTCAAGGCCACCAAACTTCAGATGTTTGCTTTGTCTTGGGAACAGGCATCTCTCAAGAAGCAGCCTCCAGAAAATGTGAACTATCGTTCACTTTTGGACACAGGCTAATAAGAAGGCATCTCAGTTGCCAAAATTCTGGATACATATCAAGTCATCTTGGGACACCAAAGTCACGAAGCCCAACCACTGACACAGGTTCGCATTCCCAAGTTGACACTGCTTTCCCATTCACCATCTATCTGTCTGCACTAAACAAACATGGCCAGTACAAAAAGAGACAGTACCGGATCCACCCCGCAGTCATCATGTTGGGGTGACAGCCACCACTCTCTGCATTAGGGGCCCAAGCCCTGACACTCCCCCTGTGACAGCTCACAAGGGTCTAACTCAAAAAGCCCAAACACAAACGTTGGGAACATCAAAAAATTTCTTGCTAACAACAGCCCTTCACATTCCCAGAACTTCTTCCAAAAGGAATTAACAGCAAAGTCCACTCCTCACCAAGGCTTCCTTTCTCTCTTTGCAGCCATTAAAAGATGACACCGATTTGTGCTACTGCTAGGTGCATTAGCAACATACAAATGAACAGTGGTTCAGTGCTGGAACAAGCTGTCCAGAGAGGCTGAGGAAACTCCATCCTTGGACATTTTCAAAACTGAAGAGGACAAAGCCCTGAGCAACCCAACCTATTTGTCAAATAAGCTCTGCTGAAAGCCACGTCAGTTTCAAATGGTGCACTCCAGAGTTCCCACTCAACTATAGTCTTCTATATTTTTATGATTTTTATAATCATAGAATCATAGAATAGTTAGGGTTGGAAAGGACCTTAAGATCGTCTAGTTCTAATCCCTTTGCCAGGGGCAGGGACATCTCACACTAAACCATGCCACCCAAGGCTCTGTCCAACCTGGCCTTGAACACCACCAGCGATGGAGCATTCACAACTTCCCTGGGAAACCCATTCCAGTGCCTCACCACCATCACAGTAAAGAATTTCTTCCTCATATCCAATCTAAACTTCCCCTGTTTAAGTTTGAACCTGTTAGCCCTTGTCCTATCACTGCAGTCCCTCATGAAGAGTCCCTCCTCAGCATCCTTATAGGCCCCCCTTCAGATACTGGAATGCTGCTATGAGGTCTCCACGCAGTCTCCTCTTCTCCAGGCTGAACAGCCCCAACTTTCTCATCCTGTCTTCATACAGGAGGTGCTCCAGTCCCCCGAGCATCCTTCGTGGCCCTCCTCTTGACTTGTTCCAACAGCATAATGAATGCTTGTAAAATTACAAGCCTGCAATTGCAATCTCCATAGAAAGAGAGGATGCTAAGACCTCATATTTGACCATGGAAAACCATTCTGAGACCTCTTTCCTCCATGAAATGGCACTAAGTGAGCTCTACAGGAAGGCAAGCAATGCACTTTGAGCAACAATAATTACTCCAAACAGCCTGAGTTTTCACTCCACTTCCCAGGTGGTTTTTGCAGCCTGCAGTGAGCTTTATGTTACCATGGCTACTCTTACAAGCATTTTACCTCTCCTTTAAAACTAATCACATCACAGCTGCAGTATAGACATGCCCTATCAGGTAACTCAGCTGCAGATTCATTTTTTTCCCTGTACCAGCTCTGCAAATCTAAGATTGGATTTAAAGCAAGTTCATCCTTCTTAAGGCAGATGCAAGTTTAAGTATTACTTAAAGCATTTGTTTTGCTACTCTTAATCTCCTTGCTAGCATTAAAATGATGGGTCTCTCTCACTACCTTCCAAATTTCAGTGTGTTAAGTCATATCACATTCATCTCACAGTCTGACATAATTTGTTTACAAAGGGCATTCAAATTGCCCATTGGGGACCAAGTGCCTGGGGAACTGCACTGTTGCACATCCCCAGTGAAACGGGAACAGCGCCTGCCTCTCCAGACTAGAGCCTGTGGGAGGGCAACCGTAAGGGGTATGATCATCAAAGTCCCCAAGGTCGACTTGGTTTCTGTTGAAGAGTAAAAAACAGTATATGCAGTCTTGACAGCTACTCCCCCAGTCTTTCCTCCAGCCTTTACTATCTCACCTTCCTCTTATGCTCCAACTCTGACCAATATATAGGAGTCTCTGTTTAGTTCATGTGTAACAATTGCTGTTTGCAGAGAAGAGCTTGAGTAGCCAGCTACACGTCATTAGACAGCAGCCTGCTGACAAAGGGAATTTAACAAGTAGTTCCAGGAGCCTGGTTCCCTACAAAATTGTATTTCAATGTTGACTGACACTTTTACAAGTTCATACCCATGTGGAGACCTGGGTATCACAGCACACCCAACCCCCTGTCACGACATTTTCCTAAGGTAAGGCTCTCAGCAGCCCCTTCCTCCTCTCCCTAGCTACTTCCATGAAACTTGCAGCATTCCAGTTATTTTTGGGATACACTCACTGCCACCTGCCAGCCAAGCACGGCTGGAAACCCCTCAGCGGGTTCAAAACATATTGCCAAGGAAAGGGCAAGGAAAGGGACACAGATACGAAGAGCACGATACGAAGTCTGATTTCCACAGCTGAAGCAGGCTGAAAATCTGTCAAGCTGAACCTCTATAGGCTGTTGGTCTTTATCGGTTTGCAGATCCACAAGCAGCAGCCACAGCACAGAAAAAACCTCCCCAAATCCACACTGATAACAGTGCTTAAAGCTTCAACTTCTCTGCAAACTCCTGATTTATTTGAATAATCTAAGCTCTTAAAATTCCATGGTTTGGTGCTATGGGTGTGTTAGAAAGATACTGGCTGCTTTAATCTCTAGCCACTTATCTCATAGACAACTACCCAGTCAATGTAGGACACCTATCTTCTCAGTGCTTCAGTTTAAGCTGCCTAAATAAAGCAGCAGAGTATAGAGTGACTTTTACACAAACATGGTGGTATTTCAAGCACAGCAGTCCAGTAGATCATGGGCACATTACCCACAGCTAACAGACGTTATATAGAAAAAGATCAGGCTGCATTTTGTGTGTCAAGTGATAATCTGAACGGGTGCACCCAGAAAAAATGAACTGCTCCTCTACCAAGCTCAGGCCCGTTCTTACCCAGCCTCCCATAATGGTGGTGCAAATAGGCT